>JARBWK010000009.1:52267543-52988972 GCA_030556195.1 Anolis apletophallus | reverse complement strand
GTACAGAGGACGCTGTGGTCTGAGAACCACAGGTGTTTGGACTTGGAGCTGGGAGAGCTCAAACTGCACTCACATATTGTTTAGAAACCATCATGAGAATGCTATAGTGAACCTGGTTCAGAATTTGCCTGCTAGGCGTTTGGGTTATCGTGCCACTGGCCTTCCCGAGGGAATTGTTTGGATTTGTGGAAAAGTGGCAATGCCCGTGCTTCCTGTAGTCTGGTCTGGAGTTTGTACCCTAGGCACCTTACAGCCTGGGGGTCTAAGAGTGCTCCCCAAGGAGACTCATGTGACTAATTTGTACCTACATCTCCATAAGCGCTCATTTGCTGATGTGCAGCGTTATGGGTATGATCCTGACAAAACTTATCTAAATGAAGCCCAGAGATTTATAGCAATTGCAGAGCCAAGATTGGGTGTGGCCTGGAACATAAAGCAGTTGCGTGTATTATCTTATGACCTGGAATTTCTAGCCAATGACACGTATGAAGGAATGACATCATTGCAGGTGGAGGTGAATTCTTTGGCAAAAATGGCCATGCAACAGAAGCTGGCTCTAGATTATCTGTTGTCAAAAGAGGGGGGTCTTTGCGCATGGCTCAACGTGACATGCTGTCATTTCATAAACGAGAGTGGAAACATAGAGCTGGATCTGAACAAGATTCAGGATGTTGCTAGGAAAATACAGAAGACTTACTCGGCTCCAAGTGATTTTTGGAGTACTTTGCTAAACTGGTTACCGAATTTGCATTGGCTACGGTCACTGGTGATGGTAATCATAGTTGTGATATGTTCTGTGCTAATCATAATGTGCTGTCTGCCCATTCTGCTCAAATGTTGTGCTAGGGCAGTGCAGAGTTCTGTAGATACAATCAAAGGTGTGCATGCTGTCCGAGTTGGAGGAACTGGGGTCCCACGGGACTGGAGAGTGGATTGGTCCTCTTAAAAGGTATTCCAGACAGGTGTGTAGGAAAATCCATGTGATGATTTTCCTACAAGAAAAGAAATTCTGGAATAGAGCAGGTTTGGTACTTTTCCGTGCAAAAAGTACAGTCAGAGAGTGATGCTACATGCGTGTTTAGCTTTGAAATGCGTGTTCCTGTGCCAAGAATCAGACTGGCACTTGCAATATGAGAATAACACTGTGATTGAAGCATTCTAATACACCCTGTGCCCAACTTGAGATAATATAGGCTAGATGGGTGAAAAGCAGTACACATTGTGCTAATGGGAGAGCTTAATGCGAATAAAGAAAGCACTGCGCATGACAGAGAGTCTGGCCCCCTCCGTTGCTGGCACGGAGCCCAGAAGTCAAAGTTTCAACTTAGAGAACATCAGAGACTCAAGATTGATAGCAGTACTGTGAGAAAGACTAACTTATAAATGGCTATTGTTCTCATTCAAAGGTGTGACTTAAAGATGTGATGCTAATGAAAATGCACTGTTTATTGGATTAATGAAATGTCATGAAAGCAACAGTAATCACCAGCCAATTATGTTTGTTTTTATCCATGAAGAAGGGGTGGGCTTAACTGAAATGACTCCATTGAGGTATAAATGTCTTTGTATGAGAAGTGACGGGGTCTTTTGCCCCTATCTGCAGCCGTGTTCTGCTGGCAAGAGCCCACCAGCTGGTGCCAGAATAAACCCTTTTGATTTTCACCTATTTCACAGTTGCCGTGTGTTCTTCCTCATCCTTGCGCCCGCACGATCAGGTAGCTTGGTAAAGTAAACTTGGTACTTGGAGTTCCATAACTCCTTAATTTGGCTGCTTCACTATACATGTATTTAACCTGGGGTTTTTTTTACTATGGTATCTGTTCTTAAAAGTGCTGCTGGTTATTTATTGTTCTTTAAATTTTTATAATGCATGTTTTAGTGAACTTTGTTTCGGTTTATAACACCACTCTGGGTTCTTTGGTGGGAGAAAAGCAGGAGTAAAAATTAAATAATGAATAGACAATAATGCTTGAGACTTCAGAGTGTTTGAAAGTTAAACCCACTGATGTAACATGAACTGTATTTTCTTTATCATTCATTTCAAAGTTTGGGTTCTAAAGTTTTCCATTTAGTTTCTATCTACATAACAATAAGAAACTCAACATATTTAAAACCTAACTGTCTTTAAAATTGGGATTTTTAAATCTGGCATCTATAACTGATGACATTTGTTTAAGGGCCGGTTTTAGCTCAGCAGGTTAATCACCTGCCAACTAAAAGGTTGACAGTTCAAAGCCAGGTCAGGGTGAGTTCCTGACCTTCAGCCCAGCTTCCTGCCCACCTAGCAGATTAAAAACAGTAATGTGAGTAGATTAATAGGAACCACATTAAGTGAGGATGCATTTTATACACTGTGTTTTGACTAGAAAATGGAGGGAAAGTTTACGAACAAAGGAAGCTCTTCGACAAGGAGATGGAGCGACATCACCCCCCTGTGACCTGTTCTGTGATCTGCCTTAAGTGCCCTTCGGGGTAAGAAGGGCGGAATATAAATACTGTAACTAAAATACTTAAAGAAGACATTCATAAGCTATTTGAACAGACGCCTATTATTAAATCTATAAATTTCAATTTGAATTAAAATATGAAGAAATTTTGTCCTGAAAATCTCTGAGGGAATCAGAACATATTTAAAACTGTAAAGTTGAGAGATTATGGTTGAAAGATTACTGCCAAGCCTCTGTTTGAGAACTATTTGTATTTGGGCTTTCCTGGTCCACACCAGCCCTGAGTCCCCTTGGGGAGATAGGGCGGAATACAAATAAAAATGATTATTATTATGATTATTATTATGATTATTAAGCTACAAATATACAAATATTACCAATACACCATAAAACTCATTCACCCATTTATTCACTTTATTTCAGAGATACTTCTATTGAATTTTTCTTTCTGTGAGTCACTATATACTTTTTCTTACAAAGGTTCATCCTCTGCAGACCCAATTAAATTCTACAAAATGCAATAAGTAGGCATTGCTGCACCAGAAAAATATCATTAGTTTTAAGATTGGTTGAGTTCAAGGTAGGTTACATCAAATTAGTGTTACAGCGAAGCCAGGGTTCACTAGGTTGAAATACCAGGACAATTCCAAGATTAGTATATTTCCTGTTCTGAGCCTAGCTGTATTCTTGAAGGGTGGATTTTCCCACCAAAATACAATTGTGCTCTACTCCCATGTAAATCAAAGTATTTGGGGATGCGTTGCTCTTCAATGGTCAATCAAAATTATGTTAGCCCTTTCTACACTGGCATATAACCCAGATTACAAAAATAATCCACATTATCTGTTTTGTACTGGATTATATCAGTCTATACTACCAAATAATCCAGTTCAAAGCAAATAATCTAGATTTTATATGGCAGTGGAAAGGGGGCCTGTAAGTAGTTATTACTCATACTTTGGGCCCTTCCACACAGGCCCATATCCCAGAATATTGAGGCAGAAAATCTCACAATATCTGCTTTGAACTGGATTATCTGAGTCCACGCTCAGATAATGTGGCATTTTCTGCCTTGATATTCTGGGCTGTGTGGAAGGGCCCAGTTTTAAAAAGTCTTACTTGGCTTTGCATGCGTAGGACCCATTTTGTCATTACTGGCACATCAGACCAATATGTTACCCCAAAAACATACAAACATTATTCATTTTTGTTGTATGCCTTCCAAGTTTTCCTGATTTGTGGAAAGTTCGGGACCCTAAAGAAAATCAATTACTGGATTTTCGTAGCAAGATTTATTCAGAAGGGGCTTGCCTTTGCCTTCCTAAGGGCCCTTCCAGACAGGCCCTATATCCCAAGATCGGATCCCAGGTTTTCTGTTTATCTGGCAGTGTGGACTCAGATAATCCAGTTTAAAACGGAAAACCTGGGATGAGATCCTGGGATAAAGGGTCTGTCTGGAAGGGCCCTTCCACACAGCCATACAACCCAGAATATCAAGGCAGATAATCCACAATATCTGATTTGAACTGGATTATCTGAGTCCACACTGTCATATAACCCAGTTCAATGTGGATTTTATACAACTGTGTGGAAGGGGCCTAAGGCTATATAAAATCCAGATTGTATGCTTTTAACTGGATTATTTATTTATTTATTTACTTTATTTATATTCCGCTCTTCTCACCTCGAAGGGGACTCAGAGCGGATTGCAGGTACACATATAGACGAACATATAGACGAACAGAGGCAAACTCTGGCCACCAGGGGGAGCTGACTCCTCATCTCTCAGTATTCCCAGCGTCCCTTGTTTATTTATTTATTTAATTTATTTCAGGATTGTACCCCGCTCTTCTCAACCCCCGAGGGGGGACTCAGAGCGGCTTACAGTAAGGCGCAATTGGATGCCCACACAGCAACAATACAAGACCCCAGAACCCCTCAACAACCAAAATACAATTAAAATACATTAAAATACAACCATCCAAACATCATATGCATTCATTCCAGATTAAAACAATGTTCTGGCCATAAAAGTATTGGCCCTGATCATCCACTTTCCGTTAAAATCCCATCTAAAGTGCTGCCTTGTGCTGGTGTGCAAACGCCTGGTCCCACAGCCAGGATTTTACTTTTTTCCTGAATGCCAGGAGGGATGAGGTGGATCGTACATCGATAGGGAGCGCATTCCACAGGCGGGGCCCGGGCAGGCCTCGAACTCATGACCTACTGGTCAGAGAAATCTTATGCAGCTGACACTTAGCCAGCTGCGCCACATTCCCGGTGATTATCTGGCAGTGTAGCAGATAATGATAATCTGGATTATATGGCAGCGTAGAAGGAGCCAGAGGGAATGCAACTAGCTCAGTGTGGTTTTCCCTTGTTGAGCAGGAACTCAAACCTTGATCTCAAGAGCCATCATAAAGAAAGAGGCTGCCAACAACATTTCTCATTCCAGGGAAAGCGACACCTGTTGGAAATTCAGTCACCTTTCAAAGCAGTGATTTCCCCCAAGGGTTTTGGACTTCAGCTCCCAGAAGCCTCAGCTGCCTCGACTAATGTTCAGGCATTCTGGGAAATGAAGTCCACAAGTGCCAGACTGAAGCCGATAGAGGATCACATACTCCCCAAATGCACTGCGAACGTCCAGCTGTAGAGAGACACTCATTCACTTCGCCTGACTACGAATCCCGAAGCGCTTTGCGCCGCAATGACGAGGGTTCTTCAAGGACACTGCCGCGCAAAGCACGCTGGGAACTGTAGTCGGGGATTCAAACAATACCGTCTCCTCGCCTTCCGTGCCCTCTCCGCTCCGGTTGGCTCTCGTCCCCGCCTTGGCCAATAATATATATACGCCCCCTCTCGAAAATGACGGGTAAATGCTTTACCTCACCGGCTTGAATCCATGGACGCCTCGCAGCACCTCTTTCCCCCTCACTCCAGCTCTCCCACCGGCAAGAAGGAGCGTCTCTGTAACTATAGCAACCAACACACAGTGAAGCCTCGCGAGACTGGGCCCATCCGTTCACAACATCCTGCAATCACATCTTGCAGAAGCAGAAGGTCACGGGGAAAGGGCGCCTCATACGTTGCATTATATTGCAAACCATTTTCCCCATGACAACTCTTTGACGTTTCTATAGCTTCCTTATCTATTATATAAAGGAGGTCCCGTCGTCGAACTAAAGCAGTTTTTGGTACTTTCTGTGGAGGAGAAAGGTCAGAGAGTGATGCTGCACACGTGTAGAGCTTTGAAAAGTGGGTTTCTGTGCCAAAAATCAGGCAGGCACTTGCTCCGTGAATGTAACACTGTGATTGGTGCTTCTAATCAATGCTATGACTTGTTAAAGTACACCCCGTGCCTAGCGTGAGATAACGTAGGCTTAGATTGGTCTAACAGTACAAGATGTGCTATTGGGTGATGTTAGTGCCAAAGGGAGAAGAACTGCGCATGTACAGAGGGATTCAGCCCCATCCTTTGCTGGCAAGGAAGGCAGAATGTGAAATGTTGCTAATCGGGTACATGAGCGTCCCAGGCCACTGATATGTACTGTGAGAAAGAACTAACTTAGAAATGTCCATTGTTCTAATACATAGGTGGGACTTTGAGATGTGATGCTAATGGAAATGTAATGTTTTATTGGATTAATGAAATGCTATGTAACACCAGCCAATTATGATTGTGTAAAATCCATGAAGGAGGGCGGGCTTTTCCGAGATGCCGCCATGAGGGTATATATGCTTTGTACTGAGAGTGACCGGGGCCGTTTGCCCCTGATCAACAGCTTGTTCTGTTTGGCAATCCCCACCAGCTGGTGTTAATCAATAAATCTCTTTGATTTCACACGAGCAGTGAAGTTGTTGCGTCTTTTCCTCACCCCTGCCGCCCGCACGTCCGCGCACCCGTTGGTAAGAGGTCATTTGCCAATCCGGAGTTCCATAACTCCCTAATTTGTTGCTTCAGAACGACTGACAGAGACAGAGAAACCTTCCAAGGCAGAGACACCAAACTTGCCAACACAAATAGGCCTCAGGCAAGGAAGGTTTTTAGCAAAGAAACTCCCCCCCCCCAAACCTAGAAGGCCCCCAAAACAATGATACAAAAAAACTACATTTCCCAGCATCCTCTGCGGCAGCCAGCTAAACCCATTGGCCAACATTGGCCCACACAGAATGCAGGGAGGCTGAGTAACCATAGTAACGCTGGGCACAGCCAGCCAAGGCTAGGATAGAATGCTGAGTGATTAAACTGTCAAAACCAAACTCTATGAGGGAGCAATTCTCCAGCAATTCCTACCCACACAACACAACACAACTTCCTATCACAACCCATCCCCCCAACCGTACGGGATCCAACACCTACCACCACCTCAAACAAAAACAAACTCCACCTATACTCACAACACAACACTGCACTGATACTCTACAAACACACACAAACACCCAAAACACCCCACCCACACAAGCATTCCACAACATACTACCACCCACAATTCCACCACACACCCACTACCTCACCAAAAAAGTAATACCTACACACAACACAATACGCACATAACACAACCTTGCGTCTACTGCTCAACCCATTTGTATGCCATTCCTTCCTTCCACACAGGCAGAAACTGACCCAAAAGACAAGCCATGCCTCCTAAAAAGAACAGCATCGGAGGTGAGCCTCCTTCCAACATTGTGATTCTGAATAGAAAAAAACAACAACATAACATTTTTTTTTGAGTCCACAGTGCTCTCTGGGTGTAGGTGAACTACAACTTCCAAACTCATGCTCAATTCCCAAGCAAACCCTTTCAGTACTTTCTGTTGGTAATGAGAGTTCAATATGCCAAGTTTGGTTCAATTCCATTGTTGCAAGAGTTCAGGATGCTTTTTGATTGTGTGTTAACTATAAATCCCAGAAACTGTAACTCCCAAATTTCAAGGTCTATTTTCCCCAAACTCCATCTGTGTTCACATTTGGGCATATTGAGTATTCATGCCAAGTTTGGTCCTGATCCAACATTGTTTCAGTCCACAGTGCTCTCTGGATATAGGGGAACTACAACTCCAAAACTCAAGGTCAATGCCCACCAAACTCTTATAGTATTTTCTCTTGGTTACGGGAGTTCTGTGTGGGAAGTTTGTGTCTTTCTGCCATTCCTGCCAGGATATGTATGTTGTGTTCATCGAAACAGGCCCAGGTTTCACACTGAGTGTATAAATACATTTAAAAACATATGAACTATATGTCTTACTGTGTTAGAGTGTCATTTTGTGTCATTTTGGTTGATGGTGTGCCTCAAATGTAAAAAATGTGCCGAGGCTCAAAAAAGGTTGAAAAACACTGATATAGTTAATATGTTTTTAAATGTATTTATACACTCAGTGTGAAACCTGGGCCTGTTTCGATGAACACAACATACATATCCTGGCAGGAATGGCAGAAAGACACACACGAAGGTCTTGCTCAACAGCCGGGAGTTATACTTCACCCGCAATCAAAGAGCATTCTGAACTCCACCAATGATGGAATGGAATCAAACTTCCCACACAGAAGTACCATAACTAAGAGAAAATACTGTAAGAGTTTAGTGGGTATTGACCTTGAGTTTTGGAGTTGTAGTTCACCTATATCCAGAGAGCACTGTGGAGGGGAGGGAGGAACACGAGTCTGCGCAGTAGCGCCCGCACGAGTCACATCTTCCTCCCTCCTCCCTCTCGCAGAAGCGGCAGCGTGAGCAAAGCGAGGCAAAGCGAGCAGAGCGATGCTGGGAAGAAGGGAGCCCGAGTGGAGAAGAAAAAGTGTTCAGCAGGAGGGGGAAGAAAGGGTATTGGAGGTTCCAATTTCTCACGGCACACCTGATGATGGTTCACGGCACACTAGTGTGCCACAGCACACTGGTTGGGAAACACTGTGTGTAGCATCAATGCCCTTTGGCACCACTTCAACTGCCATGACGCAATGCTATGGAATAATCATGGGAGTTGTAGTTTTGGAAGGTCTTTAGCCTTCTCCGCCAGAAAAGTCCTCATTTGTCACCAAACTGCAAGTCCCAGGATCCCATAGCATTGAGCCACCGCGGTTCATGTGGTGTCGAACTATAAGTAAGTAAGACTTTATCTCCCGCCCCATCTCCCCGTGGACTCACACATAAAAAGGCAAACATTCAATGCCATAAAAATGTTGGGGGGAGCAACCGCCTCCAGCCTCCTTGATTTGATGTTTGTCTGTTTTGTAATGTTATATCATCTGAATAGCAAAGGCATACAGTGCTTTCGGAAGGCTTCACAAAAGAGTCTGGAGCAACAAGCATCTGAGGCAAAGCGCCAAAATCAGTGTGTACAGAGCTATTGTACTGTCTATTCCCTATGGGTCTGAAACATGGGTCACCTATCGGCAACACCTACGACTCCTTGAACGCTTTCATCAGCGCTGTCTTCGCACAATCCTAAATATACACTGGACCAATTATGTGACTAATGTTGCTGTCTTTGAGCAAGCAGGGATCACCAGCATTGAGGCCATGCTATTGAGAACACAGCTGCGCTGGGAAGGTCACGTCTCTAGGATGGAGGATCACCGCCTCCCAAAGAAACTACTCTATGGTGAACTCGCCACAGGTCAGCGCAAGAGAGGAGTCCCCAAAAAGAGATACAAGGACTCCCTGAAACAAAATCTCAGGCTTGGCCAGATTGATCACCAACAATGGTCCACCCTGGCCTCACATCGGGAGGCATGGAGACGCACTATCCACAATGCTGTGGCCGCTTTCGAGAAGTCACGCCGAACGAGTCTCGAAGAGAAACGACAAAGCAGAAAGAACCGCAACCTGGAAACATCACCCAAGGAGACTTTCTGCTGTGCTTTCTGCAACCAAACTTGCCTATCTCAGATTGGCCTTTTTAGTCATCACCATGCTTGTAGAAAGCATGGGACAAGTCCTTCCTGGATCTTCATTTGCGAAGAAAAGCCAAGAGAAGATAATCTGAACTATATACCTTATTTGATTTGTAGTTTCCTTATCTCTATATACCTAAAGCAGTGGGAGGGGCTGAAGGTCACGTGACTGACTTGGTAACAGTTTAGAATGTTCAGGTTTAAAACAGGATTTATTTGTCGTTTCAGGAGCAAGTTGAGGATACAGTTAAAATCCATTTTAAAACAAGTTATTTTAAAAGGAACTTTAAAACAGGATGACAGTTAGAGAATGTCAGTTGAGGAATGACTGTTAGAGAAATGTGTTGTGCCTTGAATGAGCCTGAGTATAGTATTCTGTCAGAGTGCAGAAGCTGATGTTAGGAAGTTAGGAACTGCGGAGGCTTGTGTTTTTAAAAAAGTAAACTCTTATTAAAGAGATCTGATCTCTTTTGGGAGGGAGTTCCAGAGGTGGGGCAATTGCAGAGAAGGCCCTCTCTATTGTCCCCAAGTGAGTTTGAGACGGAGGTGGGACTGAAATAAGAGCCTCCCATGATGAGCGCAGTGTCCAGCCGGGTTCATATGATGAGAGGCGCTTGGCCAAGTAGTCTGGACCTGAACCGTTTAGGGCTTTAAAGATAACCACTAGCATTTTAAATTTTCCCCAAACTGGGAGCCAGCAGAGCTGCTGTAGCAAGGAAGTTGTTCTCTCACTGTATGGTGCTCCCATTAATAACCTGGCTGCTGATCTCTGAACCAGCTGAAGCTTCTGAGCACCCTTTAAAGGCAGCCCCCACATAAAGCATGTTGCAGTAGTCCAATCAAGATGTAACTAAGGCTTATACTACAATGGTCAGATCTGGCAACTCGAAGTATGGGTGCAGCTGGCTCACACGTTTTAGCAGTGCAAAGGCACCACTGGCCACCGCAGAAACCTGAGGCTCCAGAATCACAATGAGTCCAGGATCACCCCCAAGCTGTGTACATGACTTCAGGGGGAGTGTAACCCCAACCCAGCACAGGTTGTATCCCTATGCTCTGATCTGCCTTACAACCGATCAGGAGTACCTCTGTCTTATGATTTAATTTCAATCTGGTCACCCTTATCCAATCCATTACTGTTGACAGATATCGATTCAGGACCAGAACGTCATCCTTGGCTTTTGGTGAAAGGGTGTAAAAGAGTTGGGTGTTGTCTGCATAAATTTGACACCAAACTCCAAATTGCCGGATGATCTCTCCCAGCAGTTTTGTGTAAATGTTGAACTGTATGGGTGACAGAATAGATCTCTGAGGGATCCCACATGCCAATGGCCAAGAGGTCAAACAGGAGTAAATCAGCACCACCTTCTGGGTTGGGTCCCCCAGAAAAGAATGAAGCCAGACATCCCAGAAGGATACCATGGTTGATGGTATCGAACACCACTGAGACAAAAAATAACAAGAAATGAACTTTCCATCATTTTCTCAGTAATGAAACTCAAAGCAGTTAATATTTTGTAAAAAAAAAAACAGATTAAATTTATACAAGTTTCCATAAAAGCATAAAAGTAAAAACTTAAAAATGAATTAAAGATAGAAATATTAAAAACAAATGTATTAAAAGACAACACACGAACCTTTTAAAAAAGCGGGGGAGAATGCTGATTTCAACAATAAAAATTCAAAATCCTAATTTCTACAAAAAAAGTTTCATTGCAATTTTTTTTAAAAAATCTCGATGTTGTTTAGAAAAACATTTGTTCAGCATTGATCTCAATTTCTGTTCAGTACTGGGTTCCCATCTTCAACCTTCAGGATCCAGCACAATGCTTACCACACGGTTATGCATGATGCCCTCTTGTGGCTTTTCTCGTAAAAGAACCAGATAACTATAATAATTGCAGATCCAAGCAAATGCATATGGTATTGTATGTACTGTATATATTCATGTCTAAAAAAAATTACTTCAAAAATGGACACAAAAGACTTGGGTTGGTCTATCCAGAGACCAATGTATGGTAAGTACTGCACCTTAGCTCTTATCAAAAAAGGGAACCATCCCCATCCCTGAGTAGAGTGGCAAAAGGCAAGAGCTTGGCTTATTCTACAATCTAAAAGAAGCATCAATCTCCTCTACTTTTTCAATTGCAGCAAATGTCTGGATGGAAAAAATGGTACTGACAGCAACAGCAATGAAGAAAGCTGGCCTCTGCGGTACTTTCCCCTTGACAAAATGGTTCTCAATTTATCCAGTCCTTACTTTTGGACACAAAGCCTGCCCTTTACTTATACAGAAATGTGTATAAGAATTCAGTGTTACTGCTTCAAAGAAGTACTACTATTATGTTTATTTATATCCTGCTTTTCTCCCCATACTGAGACTGAAGGCGGCTCACAAATAAAAGCACTGTAATCCAACTTAAAATTATAGTACTTTTTTCAAGTATTTAAAAATCATATAATTATAAGTATTTTTATGGCAACGAACTCTGCTAATACTTCAGCAGTCCAAAACTCTTGTCAGCAAGGTTGTTGCATGGCTTATAGACTTCTATTGCTAGTTTTTCCAAATGGCCCAGCACACTTGTGTGCTCCTTCCCCAGTTAACTGGGGAATAATAGGGAATCCTTAGCTACAAAGTGTGAGGCTGTGCTGTGTTTTCAGGTTGATCTATGAAAACGACCACTTTTCACAAAAAATACTGAGATAAGCATGCTAACTGTAGGCCTTGATTATAGGATTGGTTAAGTAGATATATTTATATTGTTGTAGTTGGAGATGTAACCTTACACAGTAAGATGTATAACCATCATTAAGAAAAGCAGAAGTCAATGCAAGTTCTTTTCTTTTTTGTTGTTTTTTTCTTTGTTTGGCTAGTGTTCTTCTTTTAATGTATTGGAAAGCTGCTGGTTTTGAACCTTTTCCATGCTACCTAAGCTGGAAAACAAAGGAACAGAATCTCTCTGTGTGTGAATGATATTCAAGTAGGCAGACAGCCTTGTTTGCTCAATATGGATAGAAATGTACTATTATTAGCAGCAGGAATACAGAATTTAAAAAGCACCTCCTCTTGGAAACAAAGTCACCCATATAAGGAAGTCCACTGCCACCACTGCAAATATTAAATCAGTGGTCCCCAAACTAAGGCATCCAAGGTCATTTACTTGCCCCCCACCGAAAACTTTAGACTTAGGGCCGCCCTAAGTCTGAAATCACTTAAAGGCACACAACAACCACAACAACAATCCTAATCAACTTGATTATCTAATTAGCCAAAAGCAGACCCACACTTCCCATTGAAATACTGGTAAGTTTATGTCGGTTAAAATTCTTCTTCATTTTAAATATTGTTCGTTCACGTTTTTTGCACTACAAATAACATATGCAGTGTGTATAGGAATGTGTTCATGGTTTTTCAAATTATAGTTCAGTACCCCAACGGTGAACTGGCCCTCTGCTTTAAAACGTTTTGAGGACCCTTGTATTAAATATAAATGTTAAAATTACATATTATAGCATGCTGCAGAAACAAATAGACCCAATATATGGAGGGACATAAGAGACCTGATTTTGCTATCTTTCCACCTGAATGAGCAAATACTTTCGCAAGGTAGTTGATGTGATGGGAGGCCTACATGTCCCCCATACACTCACTTAGCCCACATCAGGAATATGGGCTTGTAATCAATGCACACACCCAGATTTGGGTCATGATGCAGTAGGAAATGTCTGTCATGATTGTGTGGATTTCTCCAAATGCCAGAATCCACAGAATTTAAGTTTAGAGCAGAAAAAACATAGATACCCATTCAAATGCCATAAGTTTAAAGTAATTTAATTACCAAAAATCTGAGAAGCAACATTTAAGAGGTACAACATACATTTATTGAAATATCTACAAATAGTGCTCATTATATTGGCCATTTCCACTGATCAGCTGGAGGCTCTTCAACCAAAGGCTCCCATGGTCGCCACTGTGCCATCTTCCTGGCTAAAGTGAGTTCACTTTCAGCCTGTGGACGAAATGTAACTTTAAAACACTTTCCATGCTATGACCGAATTAGCCAACATACATTTTTTTGAGTTTGAGAATTCACATAACTTTAAAGATATTTTGAGAATGCACATAAAGATGCAGATTTTAGTTAACACTGCTCCTGGCTAAATTTGCAATTGTAGACTATGGTATAAATGGTAAACATGTACTGTATGTCTCAAATGTATGAATTGCTCCAAATTATCAGCATGTTGTGCATCCAAGTATACACCTAATATTTAAAACAGCCTGCTAATCATGATGGGGGCAAGAACAAGAATCCTGTAATGTTGATTTTTACTCATTATATCTTAGAATCGATCTACACTGACCTATATCCCAGGATCTGATCCCAGTTTATCTTCTTATCCCAGATTATCTGGCAGTGTAGACTCATATCATTCAGTTCAAAGCAGGGAATCTGGGATTAGATCCTGGGATATAGGGCAGTGTAGATCCAGCCAAAGTAATACCTAAATGTGAGTGCTGATTGCGATGTAATGTGTTTCTATATTTAAAATATTTCTTGATTTATTGTTGAGAGTAAAAAAAAAGTACAAACCAGGTCTGCTGTGGTCATAGAAATAATGAGATCTTTGCTTAATACGGTGCCATTTTACCTGCAAGATCACTTCTTCTATCTGCCCAGAATTGATTTTATTTTCCAATTTCTCCACATTCGGCTCCTGCAAGTTTAAAATCAAATGAATTAACTGGATTTCTTCCACAATGTATATAAGTCCTGATGCTTTTTGGAAAGAAAATTACCCCAAAGTGTATTTTCTGTGTTATATTTCACAAATAGTAATACATTTTAAGAAGGTTGAAAAACAAAAAAAAGTGATTATTGCAGCCAATTGAGCCTACTGATCATACCTGTGACTAAGTTAAAGCCCTACATCTCAAATATCAGAATACGTTTATACATAGATTTCACTACAATAGAAAAAAAACCACCTACTACTGAAATACACATCTTTGGTTCTGGTATTTGACTTGAACTTTTTGTGTGTTCAATGTGTGTTATACTTTTTTAACCCATTTTTAATGAGAGAAAATACTTCTTAGATAGCTCCAAATGAAGCTCAAAGTAATTATGTTAGATTCAGTTTGAGATACCTAGAACAGTGTTTCCCAACCAGTGTGCCGTGGCACACTAGTGTGCCATGAGCGATCATCAGGTGTGCCGTGGGAAATGGGACCCCCCAATACCCTTTCTTCCACCTCCTGCCGAACTCTTTTTCTTCTCCACTCGGGCTCCCTTCTTCCCAGCCTTGCTCTGCTCGCTTTGCCTCGCTTTGCTCTGGGGCGAGTCTGTACAGTAGCTCCCGCACGGGTCACGTCTTCCTCCCTCCCCTCTCCCCTCCTGAACACGCTCACGCTGCCCCCTCAGATCAAAATGGCAGCAGAAGCAGCAGTGTATAAGAAAAAGTAAGTATTCGGCAGGAGGGGGAAGAAAGGGCACGAAAGAGGTCTCTGTCGAAAGCTGGCACAGGAAAACTTGGACCTGATGGGACTCCAACTCCCAGGCCCTTTTCCTCCCCCAGCCATTTAAGCAGGAAAGGGCCTCAGGCTGTTAGGAATGGTGGGAGTTGAAGTCCAAAGCACCCAGAGGGCCGAAGTTTTCCCATGCCTGTTTTAGGACCCTTAAAGTGGTGAGCCTCCTTCCAACATTGTGATTCTGGATAGAAAACAAACAACAACATAAAAATTTTTTGAGTCCACAGTGCTCTCTGGGTGTAGGTGAACTACAACTTCCAAACTCAAGGTCAATTCCCAAGCAAACCCTTTCAGTACTTTCTGTTGGTAATGAGAGTTCAATATGCCAAGTTTGGTTCAATTCCATTGTTGCAAGAGTTCAGGATGCTCTTTGATTGTGTGTTAACTATAAATCCCAGAAACTGTGACTCCCAAATGTCAAGGTCTATTTTCCCCAAACTCCATCTGTGTTCACATTTGGGCATATTGAGTATTCATGCCAAGTCTGGTTCTGATCCAACATTGTTTCAGTCCACAGTGCTCTCTGGATATAGGGGAACTACAACTCCAAAACCCAAGGTCAATGCCCACCAAACTCTTATAGTATTTTCTCTTGGTTATGGGAGTTCTGTGTGGGAAGTTTGTGTCTTTCTGCCATTCCTGCCAGGATATCTATGTTGTGTACATCGAAACAGGCCAGATTTCACACTGAGTGTATAAATACATTTAAAAACATATGAACTATATGTCTTACTGTGTTAGAGTGTCATTTTGTGTCATTTTGGTTGATGGTGTGCCTCAGGATTTTGTAAATGTAAAAAATGCGCCGCGGCTCAAAAAAGGTTGAAAAACACTGACCTAGAAGACATCTATGAGACATGTATGCTTTCATAAAAACTGATAATATCTTTCCTCATCAAAAGTAGGTAATTTACTTAGTGGAAGTATAGTTAATGTAAAACACAATTAAGAAACACTATATATTTAAAAAGCTTACAAACACATGAAATAAGGCATTATTACATTATTTCTATCATGCAATTGGAGATGCTAAAACATGTGATGTACTTACTGCTTTCACCATATCAAACCGCTCATTCACAATTTTCTCTGTGTATTTCCTATATGCTGCTTCTCTGGGGATTGTGTCCAGAGCAGTAAGAATTTTTGTGTAGAGTATCCTAAGGCGCTGAAAAAATTACATGGGATTAATTAAACAGTAATTTAACATTAACAATCAACTCTCTACATTAAGTACACCTGACACCTGCTATTATGTGTGTTCGGATTGTTGTATTGTTTTAGGATTTTTTAATGTATGTTTTAATGTATTTTATATATGCGGTTTTAACCATATTTTACTATGTGTAAGTCGCCCGAGCCGGATGGGAGTGGCGATGGATAAATACAAATAAATAAATAAATATAAAACAAAGTTTACTGCTTTCTTCAGAGGAAAGACCACTAATGAAGATGTGGGTAAAGTGCGATCAACAAGTTACATGCAGCTTCTGAAAGCAATTTTGTTTGCCACAAGGATTTAGGAAGTTCAGTTTTTTGACAGTCATTAACTTCTAGGACCATTACAGTTTCACAGACATTATATTAGAAAGACCAAAGGTTTGCTTTTCTTTATATCTGTTTCAGACAAACAGATATCTTATACTTACATCATGAGGAGTTTCACATACAGCTAGTCCCACAAGTCCAGTGGTCTGCAGAGAAAGCAAAAAGTGCACAACTTACACTGAGTGTATCCTGAATCGCCACTTTAAGAACTGAAATCCAAAGAGGCTCACAAACTGAAAAACCAAACAATTTCTATGGGTATACATCGGCATGTGTACAAAAACCTTCTTCACAGCAAATTAACGTACAGGTAACGGGATGTGGTTGCTGAATGTATTAATGTTAGGTGTGAGTAGCTCATTAGAAGCCAGAACACCCAATTTTCAAAAAGATATTGGGGATAGGGAAATGACAATGTCTGCAAACAACTAGGCTGTATATACGGATGCATGGGAAAATACGACTCCATCTTCTTCTCTCCCTTCTATGCAAGAAAGCTGTACAGCATTCCCTCACTTATCGCAGGGGTTACATTCCAGGACCTCCCGCAATAAGCGAAAATCTGCAAAGTAGGGACGTTCTATTTATTTCATTATTTATACATTATTTTAGCAGGTATACACTATTTTAAGTCTTTAAACACTCAAAATAAGCTGGAGGGAGGGAGAGAAGACTAAGGAGGGAAAGCGCCTCGGACAGCGACAACAGCAAAAACCCACAAAACAGTGAAAAAACCATAATATTTATTTTTAATTAATATTTTTTAAAACCCACAAAACAGCGAGTCTGTTAAATGTGAACTGCAAAGAAGCGAGGAACATTGTATTTGAGAGACTTTGAGATAAATATATTTTAAAGCAGGTAACACATTATGTAGCAGTAGCAAGAGAAGAACTAGGGTTGAACAGAAAATACTGTGGAGGGGGCTTTGATTATGAAAGAAAAACACAATGGCCTGGTGCACCTCAAAAATAGATTTATTACAGCAAGTGTTGTCATAGACCAATGGTCAAAATCTGTTATTTTAGTTGTGGTTTTAAATTTTTATTTGTGCTTGGTTGTTTTATGACTGTGTTGAAAGCCGCCCCGAGCCATTGGGATGGGCGGTAAACAAATACGAATAAATAAATAAATCAGACCTGTGTGTGTCTACACACATATTTCAGATTGTAGGCCATTGGGAGGTGACACTGTTTTGGGCTGTTTTGCATATTTACACATTTGTTTGGCAGTTTTCCTTGTTTAAAGTGCCATGTACCTTTAACAGTGGCAAATAAATAAATGATAATAACAACAACACAGACAACACAAACAATAGAACTGTTATGGGATAGGGTACATTTCTTTTGCTACGGGAAACCTACCCAAAGAGGGCGTGTCAAGACTTTTGGGCCAAGGTACATCTCCCATTCTGTTCTGGGAGATGCTCTGCGGGGATAATGAGAGGGAAAAGTGCCCAAATCTTTATTGGAAAACTAGCGTATATACTTGGTGTTGCCTGGGTGTCATTGGGACCACTGCCCCAATGCTTTCATCCCTTGAAAGGCCTTCTCCTCTGTGGCCCTCCGACTATGGAATTCTTTGCCTGGAGGTATTAGGAAAGTCCCCACTTTGGAAACCACCTTAAAACCTGGCTTTTCCGCTGTGCCTTTGGAGAGTAATCATTTAGCTTTATACCACTGCTCTCCTTAATGCCCCCGTCATTGGAGTCCACTCTCCCCCATTATATTAAGGCCTCTCATAACCCATGTTCACATGAGCTCTCTCCCTGTTATCTCACACTCAGGTTTTTAATACTTTAACACTTTATCTTGTGCATGTGGCCCGCCTTGTCATTTGTGATTTTTAACTTACATGTTTTTTATTGTGTTGTTGCTAATTTTTGATTTTTATTTATTGTCATTTGTTGTTTGGGCCTGGCCTCATGTAAGCCACCCTGAGTCCCCATTGGGGAGATGTTGGCAGGGTATAAATAAAGATTATTATTATTTCTCTTTCCTTCCCCTCATACGGCAGCCAGGTTACTAACGGGAGCGGGGTACAGGGAGCGTACAACTCCTCTGTTGTGTCAGCTCCACTGGCTGCCAATTAGCTTCCGAGCACAATTCAAAGGGCTGGTATTGACCTACAAAACCCTATACGGTTCTGGCCCAGTTTGTCTGTCCGAACGTATTCTCTCCTATGAACCATCAAGGTTGTTAAGATCTTCTGGAGGGGCCCTGCTCTCAGTCCCACCACATTCGCAATTGCGGCTGGTTCCCCCCCCCCCCCAGAAGAAGGTGAAGCCAACGCAGATATTGCACAAAGACTCCAAAAGTTGTGTTCGTGGTTAAAAATAAAGATATAGAGAGGAAAGTGGGGGGGGGGGGGGGGAAGGGGGGTGGGAGGAGTTGGGAGAAAATAATAAATGAAAAGAAATATGAACGAATCTGTAAAGAATGGGAATAGAAAATATAGAAAAATGTTTATGATAATGCATGTTTACAATGGATAACGATTATTTGTTCAAATATGTTTCTTTTCAATAAAAAATATTTGATTAAAATAATAATAATAATAATAAAGGCAATCGTGGCTGGTGGGGACGAGATATATGCACACAGAGCTAGTGGGCTGTAAAGCCAACAAGAAAACTATACCCACGGGGGGTTTTTTAAAGTAATAAATCACAAATTCAATAGTTCATTCAAATAATATAATGTTAATTTCTCCTATCAAAGTCACAGAAAAGACTCATATATAAAGGAAGGGTAAAGACCCTAAATGAAATCACACACGGGTTAATGCAATATTCCACAATATCCCTCAGGGGTTAAGTCAGCTATAACAGCTTCATTGCATCATATGAAATTATACAGAATAAACATTCTGTATGGGAGAACATAAATGCTGGACGCTGAGGAGAAGACAGATGGTTCAGGCCAGCCCGACGGACGCCATGCGATGGAAGTTAAGTCAGTTTTGTCAGGCACATCAATATCGCCCATATTCATACAGCAGTATCAATGATATATACAGGCGTAGTAGCATCATGGGTGACCTTTAGGGTCACCCATGATCGCTACTACGCCTGGGTTATATATCATTGATACTGCTGTATGAATATGGACGCATATTGATGTGCCTTGACAAAACTGGATTACCGGTGAAACGGACTTCTGGGCTTCCAATACCGCATGGCGATTGGCCGGCCTGAACCATCTGTCTAGAGGAGACTAATTACTCCTCAGCGTCCAGCATTTATGATTTCTCCCATACAGGGAATGTTTATTCTGTATAATTTCATATGATGCAATGAAGCTGTTATATCTATACTGACTTAACCCCTGCGAGGGATATTGAGTGAATATTGCATTAACCCCTGCGTGGGATTTCATTTAGGTCCTTACCCTTCCTTTATATATGAGTCTTTTCTGTGACTTTGATAGGAGAAATTAACATTATATTATTTGAATGAACTATTGAATTTGTGATTTATTACTTTAAAAACCCCCCGTGGGTATAGTTTTCTTGTTGGTGGGGACGAGAGACAGGGCCTTTGCTGTGGTGGCCCCTCGGCTGTGGAACTCCCTCCCAACTGAGATCAGATTTCCCTCCTGACTAGTGATACCCTGGATTTGGAAAGAAGCATTCCCAGAATAATGGCTGAGTTTAATAATATACTAAGTATCGATGATGTATGCGGATCAAAATTGGACATGTTTTTTTTATCTTGGTGCCCCACTAGAGCGTGTCCAATTGAAATTCCTAAGAGCGGCTCTACAGGCTCCCAGATGTGTCCCTAACGCTGCCCTGCGACTGGAGACAGGCTTCGTGAAAGTGGAAGCGAGAATATGGACAGCTATTCTCAATTACTGGCTACACCTATGCTTCTCCCCATGTGGTCTTGCCCCCCTCATCATGAGAGACGACTTCCAGTCCACATGGATTAAAACAGTAGCAGCAAAGATCTCAACGCTAGATTTCTCCCAGGGACAATTGCTAAGCATGAGATGGGACCAAACCAAGGATCTCATTAAGCAATGGATCCTGGACATAGAGCGCCAATCCGACCTAGCCTGTTCCCCAGCCTTCATTGTTAGTGAAGCCACTAGATACCTCACTGCCCCCAAGGCATACCTAACAGACCTGGAGGTGCCCAAACACCGAAGGGCTTTTACCCTGGCAAGATGCCATGCCCTCCCATCGGCTGTATTGGAGGGGAGGTATCAGAAGACCCCCTTCAAGCAGAGACTATGCCACTGTGGGTGGAAACAACTGAGCACGTGCTTCTTCAATGCATGTTCTACAGAGATCTTAGATCCAATCTCATTGGACCATGGCTTCTAAAGTACCCGGGGCGCAGTGAAAGATGTTATTCCACCCTGCTGCTTTCGGACTCTAGCACTGCAATGACTTAGTGTTGCTAAGTTCTGTGCTGCTGCCCTTAATATCAGACAGAGGATGATTGACACCGTAAGGCAACAATAGCCTGTCTTTTAAAATGTATTTTATACTGATTTGTAATCTAATTTTAAATAACGGTTTACTGGGGAGTTGTCCCTCTCTTCTTAGGGCGCTTGTGCCTGCTTTGTGCTGGTCTGTGACCGTAATAACGTTTTGTTGTTGTTGGTGACCTGGTTTATATGTATTTGTTTTATTTGTATTTTAATCTTTTATTGTTTTATGATGTTTTAAATTGTAATTTGGCATTGAATTCTTGCTGTTAACCGGCCTGAGTCCCTCTGCGGAGGTAGAGAAGATCGGTATATAACAGTTTTAAATAAATAATACCTTTTCCCCCATTCCTTCTGACTTCCCTCCTTTTTCTTTCTCCCCCTTCCTTTCCCTTTCCCTTCTTTTCCTCTTTCTTTCTTTCCTGCCCTCCTTCTCCATCTCAATGTCTCCATGGCAACTTGGCTGCCTTTGTGGCTCTTTCTCCCCTCCTTTCCTTGCTTTCCAATGTCACCTTGCTTTCCCAGAGACATCACAGAGGGCCACTTCACCTAGCAACAGCCTTTGCGGGGCAGGCAGGCAGGCCTTGGCTTGTCTCTATACAGATCAATCCCTCTGAGAGGGCCAAATGACCAAATAACCTAGAAATAGAGAAAGAGGGGAAGCAGGAGAGCTTCAAACTCTCACCTTCTTCAGGAGCCCAGCCATGGCCACTCTCCCTGGGACTGACGCCGGCCAAGCTCAAGCATCCGTCAACACACGCATGCGCAGGAGTGAAAGGGAAAGCAACACGAGCGACTACTGGTAGAGGACAAGGGCTAAGGGCAACCGAGTGCGCATGCGCACTACCCTCGTTGTGCCACCAGCGAACCAAGCGTCCCGGAAAACATGGATTTGTTCTTCTAGGTGCGCGTGCGCACACGAGCAAGCTCCGCGAGCGCTCTGACAGCGTCATTCGAGGATAGAATGGAACGCCGCGAATCAGAAGTGAGCAGGAGGAGCCTTTTCGCTACAGGTGAAGCAACCAAGCCTCCGAAGACCTTTGGACTCTAACTCCCAGAAGTCCAAGCCAGTTTGGCCAACCGTTAGGAATTCTGGGAGCTGAAGTCCAAATTATTTAAAGGCGCAATAGCTGGGACCCAAATGATGGGAAGCAGCTGCAAAAAATCAGGAAGGGTGTTTTTTTAAAATTTCCTTCATCATAATTAAGTAAATAAAATGCAAAGAAATATTATATTGATAGAAAATAAGATAGAATTATCCCTTGAGAAGGAAGGGTGGTTCCAATGTGTTGTTGGGTGGCTGTGTGGCCATGTCCCTGAAACGTTTTCTCCTAACGTTTCGCTCACATCTATGGCAGGCATCCTCAGAGGTTGTGAGGCAAGTGGGGTTTACATATCTGTGGAATGTCCAGGGTGGGACAAAGAACTCTTGCCTGCTTGAGGCAAGTGTGAATGTTGCATTTGGCCACCTTGATTAGCATTGATGGCCTTGCAGCTTCAAAGTCTGGCTATTTATTTATTTATTTTATTCGCTTCAAAGTCTGGAGCTAACAAAATACAAAGAGTACATAAATAAACATACAGAACATACTAAAAACATCACAGGGTAACCTTTGTTGGGAGGAACGCCCTCAGAGACTCCAAGTCTAAGCAGTGACAATGACTGCGGTGTCGGTCGTTGCCGGCCTGTGGACCATGCCTCGTTAGGTGTTAGCTGGGCCTGGGGGCGGGGCCAGGACGCTGCCTGGGGGAATCTGCTTCATATCAGGAATTCTGCTGGTCCCCCCCTATGCAACTGTGCAACTCCTTTTCCAAGTTCTCTCTAAGTCTCTCGGCATTACTTCACGAACGAAGATTCAGGAAGGATTCATCCCACGCTTTCTAAAAGCATGTTAACTAAAAAGGCCAATCTGAGATAGGCAAGTCCGGTTACAGAAAGCACAGCAAAAATACTCCTTGGGTGATGTCGTTTCCAGGTTGTGGTTCTTTCTGCGTTGTCGTTTCTTTTCAAGACCCATTTGGCGCGTCTTCTCGAAAGAGGCCGCAGCATTGTGGATAGTGCGTCTCCATGCCTCCCGATGTGAGGCCAGGGTGGACCATTGTTGGTGATCAATCTGGCCGAGACGGAGATGTTGTTTCAGGGAGTCCTTGTATCTCTTTTTGTGGGCGCCTCTCACCATAGAGTAGTATCTTTGGGAGGCAGTGGTCCTCCATCCTTGAGACGTGCCCAGCTGTGTTCTCAATAGCATGGCCTCAACGCTGGTGATCCCTGCTTGCTCAAGGACTGCAACATTCATCACGTAGTCAGTCCAGTGTATATTTAGGAATGTGCGAAGACAGCGCTGATGAAAGCGTTTGAGGAGTCGTAGGTGTTGGCAATAGGTGACCTATGTTTCAGACCCATAGAGGAGAATAGACAGTACGATAGCTCTGTACACACTGATTTTGTGCTTTGCCTCAGGTGCTTGTTGCTCCAGACTCTTTTGTGAAGCCTTCCGAATGCACTATATGCCTTTGCTAATCTGTGATCTATCTCTTTATCAATCTTGGCATCTGAAGAGATGATGCTTCCCAGGTACGTGAACTGCTGGACGGACTTAAGCACAGATGTGCCTATGCTGCAGACTAGATAGTTTAGAGTCTTAGTGCGAGCCTTCAGACGGCTTAAGTTGAACAAGCTACCATCAGTACGACAGCGTGTATATATATATACCGTCTTCTTCGAGATGTGGATGTCAGAAGAGTCTGTGTTCCAAAGACTGACATAAGCACAATTGCAAACATATAGATTTATTTACAACATTTTCACAGCTATTCAACTCAAAGACACTTTGCCGCATCTGCTGTTGATTGGTCCAAAACAGTCCCAACTAGGATCCACTTCCTGATAGATTCAGATGTGTCATTTGTCGTCGCTGCTGAATGGCTCCAGTTGTGTTGGAATTCAATAAATTCCCATTTGCTGAATTTGAAGTCCAGTGGCTGTTTTTTGGTATTCCTAGGGAAGGGGTGTGGGGGGAAAGGAATGTGGCTATCTTGGAGGTAATGGGATTTGATGGCCCTGTTCCTGCCTGGTCAGAACAGGAAAATGGGATTTGACCCCAAAGAAGGGTCTGATCTGGAAAATATTAGGGTAAATATTAAGATAAAACCTGGAACATCCCTAAGGCTAATCCCAAACCCATTATGTGTCCTGTGTTTTTCTTTGGGCATTGTGAAATTATTATGGTAACTAAATGTTTGGATATTCCCTGAAATGTGCAGTTTATATAGTGCTTATGCAAAATTTTGATGAGTTCATTGAAGGGTTGCCTGAAACTAGGGAAATGGTCATCACAGGCTTCCTTGTTGGCTCCTATGGAGCCACAGATTCTTGGAGTCACCAGTTGGGTCTGTTGTTTGACAACAATTTAGTGTGCGGTATCGCATTAGGTAAAAGTAAAGGTTTCCCCTTAACATTAAGTCTAGTTTTGTCCGACTCTGGAGGGTGGTGGTCATCTCAATTTCTAAGCCGAAGAGCCAGTGTTGTCTGTAGATGCCTCCAAGGTCATGTGGCTGGCATGACTGCATGTCGTTACCTTCCTGCAGAACCTATTAATCTACTCACATTTACATGTTTTCAAACTGCTAGGTTGGCAGAAGCTGGAGCTAACAGTGGGAGCTCACCCCGCTCCCTAGATTTGAACTGCCAACCTTTCGGTCAGCAAATTCAGCAGCTCAGTGGTTTAACCCGCTGCACTACCAGGGGCTCCATCACATTAGTTAGGCCTATTATAATAGCAATGTTCAAGCAAACAGAAGCTGCACTTATTTGTAGGGCTATGCAAAAAATTGTAAGAGGGGTGGAAGTCATAAGAGTTTTGTTAGATCCATACTTCTGGTTGGATTTACGAAGACCATGCATCGCCACCCCTTGTACAAACTAATGAAATATTCAGTTACACCGTTTTCGTAAGAACTTTATAACTGTTGTAAGTCTCGGTGAGTCAGCTTGTTCTTTCAGCACAAGCAAACTCTACTGGACAGTGCAAGCAAACTTGTTAGGTCACATGCTATTTACAACCTATCAGAGCTGGTGGCTGAGGAAAAGGGAGATGTTGCTCCTGGCGTTTCCAGTTGTTCCTATTTGAAAAACTTTGAAAAGTTCTGAAAAATTGGACGAGTGGACCTTTCTGAAAGATGGCTCTTTTACTCTCGCTGTGGAGAAATTCCAGGGGCTACCTCCTTTGGGTTTTTTTTTTAATGTTGGGCAAACTAAAAATCCCCTAAAATTCAGTAGATGTGTGATTTTTTAAACTTGAGGTGGGTGGGTGCCCTGGTTATGGTGTGTCATTGTAGAAAAATTCAAGGGGATAGCGCATGTATTCTAAAAAATCAGTGGATGAGCAAAACGTTCTCAATCTTGGGGGCTTAGAGTGGTAACAATGTGCTACAATTAAGCTTCATCACGATAGCCCTAAAAAAGAGGGAGGGAAGAGCCCTTTGGTATCCCTATTGGTACGAATGGGTGAAGAATGCAACAAAAAGCTAACAATTTTTTTCTGAACTTTGTAATATATTCGACATGGAACCCTTACGAATTTTCTAAACACTTTAGAAACAAAACAGGGGTTGTGCAAATTGTGTCAAGACAAATGAAGCAGTTGTGCACACCCCTATTTATTTGGCATCTACCAATCCTCATGGATGTCTGTTCACTGAGAGTCTACTGTATATGTCCTTCAGGATAGTACTTTCACCCTGAGGACAGGTGAAGATGGGCCAGGACTTGAGGTTTGAAAACCCTACAATGAACCCAATGTGCTGCTAGAATACTAGTGTTTCATATCGTAATTCCCGTCTTGAAGGAACTGACATACAGCAAAGTCCTTAAGATCATGTGCATTAAAGTCATGTCAGATTGAAATATGACATCTAAGTCATTTCATGGGTCAAACTTCATGGGTTCAAGTAGCTTCCATCCATTAAAGCACACTAAATGGCATTTGGAATCTAGCCATGGGCAGTCCTTTCTGTCATACTAGCTGTACCCGGCACGCGTTGCTGTGCCCTATTTAGGAGATGCGAGAAAGTCTGAGTATGTAAGGGTTGGAATTGATGTTACTTATGGTCTTGGTGGGGTCATGGCTGTGTTGTTGTGGGTTGTTCTGGTGGGTGGGATGTTGAAGTCCTGGGGAGTTGTTGGTGTGTGGTGTTGCTGGCGTTCTGCAGAGCTTGTGGATATACAATGTTTTTTGTCTTTCCGTCTGCTGTGTTGATGGAGAGGTTCTGTGGTTTCCCAACTCTGGATTTGAAAAAAGAAACTGTGTTTCTGTTCTGGCGTTTGTTCTGCCCTTTTTTGTTTGATGTATGTAGAGTTGCGAGTGTGTCGTCCGGTGCTGTTCTTTTTAGAAGGCATGGCTTGTCTTTTGGGTCAGTTTCTGCCTGTGTGGAAGGAAGGAAGGAATGGCATACAAATGGGTTGAGCAGTAGATGCAAGGTTGTGTTATGTGCGTATTGTGTTGTGTGTAGGTATTACTTTTTTGGTGAGTTAGTGGGTGTGTGGTGGAATTGTGGGTGGTAGTATGTTGTGGAATGCTTGTGTGGGTGGGGTGTTTTGGGTGTTAGTGTGTGTTTGTAGAGTGTCAGTGCAGTGTTGTGTTGTGTTGTGGTTGGAGTATAGGTGGAGTTGGTTTTTGTTTGTGGTGGTGGTAGGTGTTGTGTGTGCGGGGTCCCGTAAAGATGGGTTGTGATAGGAAGTTGTGTTGTGTTGTGTGGGTAGGAATTGCTGGAGAATTGCTCCCTCATAGAGTTTGGTTTTGTCAGTTTAACCCTCAAACACCAACTGACTGAACTCAAATCACTCAGTATTCTATCCTAGCCTTGGCTGGCTGTGCCCAGCGTTACTATGGTTATTCTGCCTCCCTGCATTTTGTGTGGGCCGATGTTGGCCAATGGGTTTTGCTGGCTGCCGCAGAGGATGCTGGGAAATGTATGGTTTTTGTATCATTGTTTTGGGGGCCTTCTAGGTTTGGGGGGGGGGGAGTTTCTTTGCTAAAAAACCTTCCTTGCCTGAGGCCTATTTGTGTTGGCAAGTTTGGTGTCTCTGCCTTGAAAGGTTTCTCTGTCTCTGTCAGTCGTTCGATGACGGGACCTCCTTTATAAATAGATTAATGAGAGATATTACAAGTTTAATTAGAATTAGAAATATAAAGTAAGTTCATAAACCATTACCTACTGCCATTCGGACCTTAGGTTACTTTTGACAAGGTTTTAGAGGAACAGTGTCATACTTTCCTGCAGACTGCTTGTGTTTCAGTTGTATAAGGTCAGACCTTAATTTAACTACCAACTGTGTTGCTAATTTTAGAAATGCCACATGACCTGTCCCTTACTAGGCCCATGCCTGCATGTTTGAAATTCAGGACCCAATAAAACAATAGCAAGTTTTGGAAAAGGTGAGAATCTTCCTTATCGGTGTCTTGTCAATTAATCTAATGGCAGTGGCTTGAAATGAGGTATGCTATGTAAGGTGTAAATCCAAATATAGATTGCAATTAATAATAGATAGTGTGACTGCAAATAATCTGCATGTTTTTTCCTCTAATGATGAAAACTGGTTTGCTTAAGTGCTCATTGGCTATGCTTAATGAATTTCAAGTTTGCCACATTAAAAACTTTTCCGGCTTGCCAAAAGTGAATATACTCTCAGTACCTTTCTTTGAGTATTTAAAAATCACTATGATACATTTTCTCTCATTGAAATCTGTGGACTTTGAAGTGTTAAATTTTAGGAGCCAAATGTGAAATAATGTTGTTTAATGTATATGCTTTTTAAAATACCACCTAGAACTAGAAATGAAGCAGTATCCTTTTAGGTTTGCTGCTTTATTTCTGTGGTTAGGAAGGTGAGGGAATGAGGTGATAATGGTAAAATTGTGTATCACTGACACTGGCGGATTTACCTGTCCTTGACAAAGGAATGTTGATCACCCCGATGATGTGTCTCTATGGGTATGTGAAGGATATGATAGTCAGAAGAGATGAGTCATCTGTGCTTCTTCTGCTGGAGGGAGGAGATCAAAATGTGAAAGTGGAAAGAACAAATTGCACTTTCAGCAAGCCAGAGGAAAACACGCAAGAAGCTGAGACTGCAAACATGTCAGTATATTGGCTCTTTCAGCCTCATATTGGAAGAGTTGAAATGGGTTTACTGTTGGAGCGTTAGAGTTATTAGAGACAGGTATTATGAAATGACAATATAACTAATAACTTTCTCCTGATGGAAAGCAAATGCGCCAGTTGTGCCTGTACCTTGAGAAGCCAGACTTGGCCATGTTGCGCCAGTTGTGCCCATACCTTGAGAAGTCAGACTTGGCCACGGTGGTCCAAGCTCTTGTTACATCCCAAATAGACTACTGCAACATGTTCTATGTGGGTTGCCTTTAAAGACTGTTTGGAAATTCCAAGTGGTCCAACGGGCATCAGCCAGATTTCTCACCAGAGCTGTGTACAGGGATTATACAAGCCCCCTGTTGTGTCAGCTCCACTGGCTGCTCATCTGCTACAGAGCACAATTCAAATTTCTGGCTTTAGCCTATAAAGCCCTGAATGGTTCTGGACCAGCTTACCTGTCTGAATGCATCTCCCTCTATGCACCAACTCGGAGGTTAAGATGGTCTGGGGAGGCCCTGCTCTCAGTCCTACCACTTTTGCAGGTCCAACTGGTGGGGATGAGAGACAGGACCTTCTCAGTGGTGGCCCCACAACTATAGAACTCCCTCCCCAGTGAAATCAGATCAGCTCCCTCCCTCCTGACCTTCAGAAAGCACATAAAAACATAGCTTTGAGACCAAGCCTTTGGCCAATAGTGCAGTGCAATAAGTGATGATGGAAAATGTGCAATGACAATTGGAACGGCTTTTTGACTATGATGTTCAATTGCATGGTTTTAATAATGTGGTTTTTTATTTTAAATTCATATTTTAATATATATGTTTATTTTATGTCTGTTGTGTATATGGGATCAAATTGTTGCCCTTGTAAGGCTGCTCCTCCTTTTTCCTTATGTTTATAGCCTTGTAAGGACAAGTTTTGTCTTATGGAAATAGAATTCAACAAGATCTGTATCAGACCTTGATACAGATACAGAATAACACATTATAATACCACTTTTTTTGGAATGGAAAACATGTGGAGCCAGATGAATGCTATTTTCACATTATTTACAAAACTAAAAAAACAAGTATTAGGATGTATTCCTTGCAATTGGTCCTTAGGAATTTGATACAATTGGAAAGTTCTTCATAAGCATCAGTACTAACTTTAATAATTTTTTAAAAAGTATTTATTCCTCTAAATGAGGATCCTCATTTTTTAAATTCCAAATGCATCCTTTGGGTATGACATTCATTGAATGCTAGTCTAAGATCAATGATGGTTGCATTCCAGGTTTGAGCATATTTTTGTGTTAAATATAAAAGAAAGCAATTGAGAGGAGATCTAGAACCTTGAAAGCCCACTTGCTAATATATCAGTTATTGGTTACTAAGTACCCAGTCTTCTAAGTCAGTGTTTTTCAACCTTTTTTGAGCCGCGGCACATTTTTTACATTTACCAAATCCTGGGGCACACCACCAACCAAAACGACACAAAATGACACTCTAACACAGTAATACATATAGTTAATATGTTTTTAAATGTATTTATACACTCAGTGTGAAACCTGGCCTGTTTCCGTGAACACAACATATATATGACTTCCTCTCACATATTTATACATGGCTATCATGTCTTCTCTCAGCCTTCTCTTCTTCAGGCTAAACATGCCCAGCTCTTCAAGCCGCTCCTCATAGAGCTTGTTCTCCAGACCTTTGTGAAATTTCACCCTGTGTGAAACTTGCTTCCAGTTAACTATGGATGTCATGAAGCTGTTATAAACAGTTCCTGGGGGAGGCAGGCTCTCGAAACCTCCAGCAAAATATTATTTTAAAAAAAACCTTTCCAAGCGGAGAGTCTCAATTTGTTTTTTGGAAACCTGTGAGGGGGCTGCTAGGAGGGGGGAGAGTGCCAATTTCCCACGGCATGCCTGATGATCGCTCACGGCACACTAGTGTGCCACGGCACACTGGTTGGGAAACACTGTTCTAAGTAATCAAAGAATATTGTAGGTTGACATCAAGTAAACAGAGAGGTGTAGAAGTGGGGGAATAATTACGTAGCTAGCTTGGTGTCTCAGAAGCCTAGGTGAACTAGTCAATTTCTTGCATCATTACCTTTTATCCAATGTCCCTTTTGCATCAATGCTGAATCTTGTGGGATTGCCAGTTCCTAGTTAAAGGTTTTTAAACCTAAATGATGTCTGGAACTTATGAGAGATTGATTGATGGAGCCTAGGAATTGTAGACATCTTCACAACATGACTTTATGTTGTGCCTTACCTGCTAATAGGCTGGCACCTATAATACTGTGCCAATTGAGATGTTCAGTTGCTGAAAGTAATTCATTGAGGCCTATGGGGATGTTAAAATTAGCTTAAGGCTAGGAAACAGGTTTCTACTTTGGAGTAGAATAACTGTTGTACTAAAATACCAGGAAATGATTTGTATCATCAGCTCAACTTATTTGTGGTGAATGCTAATATTCTCAGTATTTATATTGCATGCTTCACAGAGAGAATCAAATCTATGATATTCTTACCCAAGATGTAGAAACTAAATATGAGGGAGAAGCTCAAGTATCCCTTATCAAAAAATTGAGGGAAAAAAACTATTAGCATTTTGCTTGAACAATTTGTTTGGTTGTGTTGAACAGAAAGATTGTCTTTCAAGTTATCTAATCTTGTTTAAGATTTGTGTACAGCATGAAAGGTTTGGGAAAGCATATTCTACATTCTAATGGCCTTTTATAGCCATTCTAACTGGCTGTAGTGAAATTTTCAAAAATGTTCCTGTTAAAATGCTCTTTTTCCACTGAAAGGGGGCAGAAGAGACACTGTAAATCCTATGTATGATTACCTATGTTAAGCCTTGTTTCTGAGTACTAAAATGGAGAGATTTATGAGCACATAAAAGCTATATTTATTTGTGGAAATAACTATGGCCAAGAGCTGATGGCCAAAACAAAGTCATGTGTTGGTTTCCCTAGAAAGGAAAGGGATACTGAGAACAAGGTGTGGGGGGGGGGGGGCTAGAAAAGGTATTTCATATATGCATAGTTCAACCCTTCAAAACTAGACAATTCAAATTTGAATTTATCAGATAATTTTGTATGATTCTTGAAACTGAAGGATAAACAATTGTGAGTAGAATGCAGCAGTTTGTCAGTTTTGTTGTATGAATTGTTCAGCTTGGTAGACAGAGATTCTGTTCCAGTTGTAAGCTGCCCCAAGTACTTTTGGAGAGGGGACGGGATATATTTTTATTTATTTATTATTAATTTATTATATTTATTGATGATTGCTTGGACTGCAATGTACAGATAAGAGGGATACATGGGGCCCAAGAATATGACTTGACATGGGGTGCATCTATCCTGTAATCTCACTATACTTTCCTTCTCTGTTTCCTAATCTAAAATTATGATACTCTATTTTTTTATTATAGCCTTATGTGTGTATGCGTATTCATGTTGCTTGTTGACTTATGGCAAATTCCATAGGGTTTCTTTAGACAAAAAATCTCCAGAGGTTGTTTTGCCACTTCCTTTTTCTGAAGTATATCCTACAGTATCTGATATTCATTGGCAGTCTCCCATCCTAACCAGGGCTGTCCCAATCTAACTTCCAAGAGGTTGTCTATACTAGAAGTCACTCCTGGATGTACAGATGATATCCAGGGACTTCTTAACATGGAATAGCCAGAGTGAACTGATTTAGTCTCATATTAAGGAAAGTCAAATGCTCCAGAGTTTCAGGCAAGTTGTGGACAGCAGACCAGCTCCAACACGAACTAGTCTGTTGTCCACATGGGCTGGATCTGGTGCCTTGAGGGTATTTAGGGCCCACTCTTTGTGACCATTTATCCCAGTATGTTTTTTATAAATCAACTGTTAATGTATCTATGTTTTCCTTGGAACAATTTGTGCAAAAATATGACTTTGTTTGTTTCTGTAGCTAGAAAATAGTTGATTAACCCATACCGGAGAAATGGAAGAAAGTGAAGATTCTGAGGAAGACCACCTCACTGACTATGCCATTCAGCTTAGTATCCAAGAGTCTCTTGAAAATCAAAGACATCAACAAACATCCTTGCCCAGTCATGAAACAAGGTATGGTGTAGTCTTAATGCTAAATTGAGAATCTCTATTGCTACCGTGTTTCCCCGAAAGTAAGACACCCCGATTGTAAGACGTATCGGGGTGTCAGCGGGGTCGGCTAGTGTAAGCCGTACCCGAATGTACGCCATACTCCATGTGAAGGGCGGGTGAAAGAAGTAGCAGGAGGGGGGGCTAAGCGGCGTCATGTCAGAGGCCAGGCCTCTGGCGGCGGCGCCCTCGCTCTTGCTCCCTCTTTTCCTTCCCCCGCCCTTCGTCCCATTCGAATGGATGAAGGGCAGGGGAAAGAAGGAGCAAGAGGCTGAGCGAAGCGGCGTCGCATCAGAGACCAGGCCTCTGACGAAACGCCGCTTCTCTCCGCCTCTTGTTTTTTCCCCCGCCCTTCGTTCACTCGAATGGACAAAGGGCGGGGAAAGAAGGAGCAGGAGGCGGGGCGAAGCGGCGTCACGTCAGCGGCCTGGAAAAAGAAAAAAAGCGGCTGTTCTTTGGGTGGCGGAGGAGGAGGCGGAGGAGGCGGGACCGAGTGACGCGGCGGCCGGGGGTACGGCTTACCGTCACCCAATGTAAGCCGTACCCCGAAAGTAAGGCGTAGTGGGACTTTTCGGGGGGAAAGAAAGTAAGACGCTGTCTTACTTTCGGGGAAACACGAGTAAAATCCTGGAATATTTCAATCCGTTTGTTTCATACCTGTAGTATATTGCTTAAAAGCTGAATCCCCCAGGCCAAGATGAAGACACTTGTAGATTCCATTCCTACCGTGTTTCCCCGAAAGTAAGACAGCGTCTTACTTTCTTTTGACCCCCAAAATCCCCACTACGGCTTACTTTCGGGGTACGGCTTACATTAGCCGACGGTACCCCGAAAGTAAGACAAAAGTAAGACGAAAGTAAGACTTACCTCGGGCGGCATGGCGTGGCTTCCTGGCTGGGCTCCGAGAGGCTCCGATAGGGGCTCAAAGGGGCCCGGAAACATCCTCCTCTTCCTTCCAGCGGCGCCGTCCATCCTCCTCCTCTTCCTCCCAGCGGCGCCTTCTCCCTCTCGCCGGTTCCGCCCCCCCCCTTCAGTGAAGGGAGGAGGGGCAGAGCCACCGCCGGCGAGAGGGAAGAAAGCGCCGGCGGAACTCCCGCCCGCACGACGGCTCAGGCGTCTTTCCCTGCCGCCGCCCGCTCGCCCGCGCTTCAAACGGGAGCCAGGCGGCGGCGCGCCTGAGTCGCCCTGGGGCGGGACTTCCGCGCCTTCTCCCTCTCGCCGGATCCGCCCCCCTTCACTGAAGGGAGGGGCGGATCCGGCGATAGAAGGCGCCGGGCGATCCCCACGGGGCTCTCAGCGCTTTCGCCGCCGCCCGGCTCGCGCCCCGCGAGCGGGCAAGCCAAGCGGCGGCGCCTGAGCCGCCGTGGCGGGCGGGATCCCGCCGGCGCCTTCCTCCCCTCCCGGTGGCGGCTCGCCCCTCCTCCCTTCAGTGAAGGGAGGGGGCGGATCCGGCGAGGGAGAAGGCACCGGGCGGAAGTCCCGCCCCAGGGCGACTCAGGCGCACCGCGCCGCCCGGCTCCCGTTTGAAGCGAGCGAGCGGGCGGCGGCGGGAAAGACGCCTGAGCCGCCGTGCGGGCGGGACTCCGCCGGCGCTTCCTCTCGCGGTGGCGGCTCGCCCCTCCCTCCCTTCACTGAAGGGAGGGGGCGGAACCGGCGAGAGGTAGAAGGCGCTGCTGGGAGGAAGAGGAGGAGGATGGAAGGCGCCACTGGAAGGAAGAGGAGGACGATTCCGGCCCTTGTTAGCCCCTCTGGGAGCCTCTCGGCGCCCCGCCAGGACGCCACGCCATGCCGCCCGAGGTACGCTCTTACTTTCGGGCACGGCTTATATAAGCCGACCCCTCTGACACCCCCGATACGTCTTACAATCGGGGGTGTCATACTTTCGGGGAAACACGGTAGTATTTTAGCAGGATTGATAGCCCATAAGATATTATGCACAGTATAGAAGGTAACTAACCTGCTTTTCTGCATTGTTTAAACTGATATTGTAAGATGAAGTATAATGAGAAGACATGAAAGCTCGGAGAAGATAATGATGCTGGGGAAAATGGAAGGAAAAGGAAAGAGGGGCCAATCAAGGGGCAAGATGGATTGATGGTATCCTTGAAGTGACTGACTTGACCTTGAAGAAGCTGGGGGTGGCAATGGCCAACAGGGAGCTCTAGCATGGGTTGGTCCATGAGGTCATGAAGAGCTGGAAGCAACTGAATGAATAAACAACAAACTGATATTTTTAAAATAACATATAAAAGTCCTTGAAAGAGGGAGGAAATCAGTCACAGTTTTTACTTAGCCAGTCTTTTGTTGGTTCTACATAGATGCCACTAATTTTCCTAAACTAATAGGCACTGTAAACTCTTCGGAAAGCCATAATACCTTTACAAAGAATACTTATTGCCTACCATTGCTCTTTGAGCTTGGAATACAGATACACCTTTGAGTTAGTTTTGGGGATCACAATCGAATGACAAGGAGACATTTTGAGCTTCATTGCAGACAAATATTGTAGCCTCTGTATGCATTTACTTTTTTGTGTTGACCAAATCACATAGACATAGGCTCATGTGTTGATGAATTGCATAGACATATGATCACTTCTATCAAAAGCACTCTTGCAATTCTCAAGGTTTAGGCAGTGAGTCATCAGATATATTTATGAAATAATAACAGTGGTATGAGATTCATATCCTCTTTATCACCCTTCAATAGGTTTGTTCCAGTCAGCAATCAAAACAGGAAAATTGTAACTGCCATTAGAGAAGGTACCATTATTAAAAGACATCAGTGTTAAGACAATTATATTAATATTGATCGTTGTTGTTGTCATGAATGATCATTGTGATTATCTTTCTCACATTTAATCCTTATTATTAATTATACATTTTGTATTTTTTCCATTTTATTCCTACTCTGGTAATAATATCCTCCCTTTCCCCATCTGGTTCTAAACCTGCCTACTGGGAATACAATGGATTCATCTGACACAGTGAGCTATGAAAAATAATAATATGCCAACTAAGTTTTGTAACAAAGAATCTGCTGTATAGTTTTAGGGGAATAACTCTTATTGTTTGAAAACATGCACTTTCTCAGTCCCTTTGGAAGGGTAAATTTACACACATAAGTCTAATACACACAGTGAGAAGGGTCATTATGGGGAATGAAGGTGTGGGCCTCTCCAAATAAACATTCTACTCCCCAATTGCATGAATTTTTCTTTCTGTTTCCAAACTTCTAGCATCCAAACTTCACTTGAGCACAGAGAAATAGAAATTAGACATCAAAAGAAGACAAAGTTATAATGGAAACAAATGAAAGTAGGATGCTTCCCCATCAGTCCAGTGACTGATGGGCATGCTGCCTATCCCACAACCTCACTGAACTTCTGGCAGAGGAGCTGCCTACAACTGGATTGGAAATGTTGTACAACACTTCCTTCCCAACATGGGAACCTGCCTGTGTTGTGCTGGCTCAAATGGAGCCAGCACAAATACTTGCCACTTGAGCAACACTTTCCACGTGTGATAGGAGAAGCATTGCATAGAGGGAGCAGGATGCCCCACTGCCCCTCTGTTCAGTGGCAAAGCCAGGCAAAGCAGGATGCTTTGTCTAGCTCATATGATAAAGTCACTCTCTGCAATGCTAGAAATTTGGGGATTGAAGAAAAAATAATTTGGGGTCAGAATTCTTATATGGTGCAGATAATGCCCCCACCCCCTGCCCCATAGCTACCTACCTGGTGCACACTACAACTAAGACTTGTTCCTAACATTAGTGGTTACAGAATTGACTGTTCCTGATATTCCTGTTGCACAGTCATTTATGAACTGACACACTACACACAGCAACATTAGTATATGCCTACATTATGGAAATGCTGAACAAGATTTCGACCATTGCCATCAAGGCATTGCAATACTTCTCTTCCATTGAAAGGCAACAATGGCTTCTCTTGATCACTAATTGATGTTTTTTCTTCACCACATAAGTTTATTAATCTTTTCTTTAGGTCAAGTGTATGATCTTCAAACATATGTAAAATGCAAATATGCTTTGGATGAAGCTGATGAGAGAGGTTGGTTTCCTATACATGAAGCTGCTGCCCAGCCAATTCAGCAAATACTTGAAGTAATATTAGATGGTAAGTTGGCAAAGAATATCATAAAGTTTGGCCATACCAGAGTAATGGAAGACAGTGAAGACTGTATTAAAGACTGTATTAAAAGTGTGTGCCTATTATCAAAAAATGTATTTGAAAAATCTAATAAAAATTATTTTTTTTTAAAAAAGTGTGTGCCTGTGAGAAACATGAGCATATTTTCATAATACTTTAGCTTCAATTTTGTCTAGATTCATCTACATGTAAAGAGGTGGGTGTTTTCATAATTTATGATAAACTCTATTTCAACCAGTGATGTACTGTATGTAGGTTGTACTGAAAGCAGTATTGGGAGTTTGTAGATCTTTTGACCAAAGTTATTATTTTTGTCTATTTACCTTCCTGGTTAGTTTCAGGGCTCTGTTGTCCCACTGGGGATACATTAGAGTTGATATTTCACAAAAGTGGGAATTTTATCACTGCCTTCCTTTTTGGCAGAGAGAGTAACTTATAGCAAGGTCATTCAGACATTTCTGTGGCACAGCAGGAATCTGAGCTCTGATCTCAAAACAGGTGTCCTCTTTAGGTCCTCCAGCTTAAGTCTCTAGTAACTCCTAGCAGAGGTATATCAGAGAATCACCTGGTGGACCTAGCAAATTCCTAGAGATGACGTATTTTGTCTGATATGTCTATTTGAAAACACAGGTACTGATGCTGCAGTCTATGGGCATTTAACTGTACCAATCTTTAGTTTGTGTACCTAGTTTTAAATCACATATGAGCCACCTTAGTTTCCATTGGTGAAAAAGATGGGTAATTAATTAATTCAGTCTGCAATTATAGTTCTTTTAAGAATTGTTGATAAGCTAGATAATGCTGTCAATTTATGAAACAACCTTCATGAGCATTGTACTTTTTTTTGATCCCCATATAATTTTTCATGTGACATTGACATATTTACACAATTTGTTTCACCCTTTCAAAATTATTTCCAGCTTCTTATAAATCTATGTGGGACTATAAAACATGTGATGGAGAGACACCTTTAACATTAGCTGCCAAGTCTGGCCATGCAGCCAATGTCAAGACGTTATTGGACAAGAGGGTCTGGCCCAATACTACTAACAGAAAAGGAGAAACGCCTCTTCTGATTGGTAATCAACTCATTAATGGCCTTTTTAATTGCCAGTTCTTGCAGGTTTAAAAATGTACTGTTGAAAGAAAATCTGGAAGCCCAGCATGCAAACCTCTGATCATGTGAGCTATTGATAGCCTGTTACTTGCTGTTAAATTGCATTTCATGTTGATTTTCTGTGACTCTGAATTGTTCCTTTTTGTTCCTGTACTTCTCTGTGCTTGTATTGAAAGCTCACGTGTACAAATCAGTTGAGGAATGAAAAGGGAACAGTTTAGTGGGCTGGCTTTTACCCCCTAGTTTCTAAGGCATCAAAAAGTGTATTATTCGGAGCCACAGAAGACTGTGTGCTGTTCAGGATCCTGGGTTGATTGGTGTCCTAATTTAACATTGTCAACATTGTTTTCACTTGATAATAAACCTGACTCTTTGTTAAAGCCTTTGGGCTTGATAGTTTAATACAAATCTCTGCACATACAATTTTTGGACTATTTTAACCTTTAAATGATTTAACCCTTCGCTTATTCAATTGTATAAAATGTTTTTAGAATGTTTAATATATTTTTAAATTAAATTAAATTGTTTTTGAATTAAATTATCTTAATATTTTAATGAGGTATCTTTAAACTGACTTTATTGTAAGAGCCCTGGAATCTTATGAACGGGGGTGGCAAATTTTCAAAAAGATGTCCATATCCAGAGTGAAGTTACCTGAAACTGATTATAACCCAACACTATTGAAAAAACATGACATCTGGTCCAAGCATACCCACGAAATTCATTGGATGACCTAGAGATTCCTGCAGGGGATGTCCTCTCTAGGAATTTTCCAGGCCCTCCAACACTGTGTAAAAGTTCCAGGATATACTATAGAATTGCCTAGCAAATTCTTAGGGGGGCCAGATATGAGTTTTGCAATTATGGAAATCTTAAGCTGGATCTACACTGCTGTAGATCCAGCTTGGAACTGCAATATATATGTCATTATATCTCAAGATCCAATCTGCTTTGAACTGGATTATATGAGTTTCCACTACCATATAACCTGTGATAAACAGATAATCTGGGATCAGATCATGGGATATAAGGGCAGTGTAGAAGGGGCCATAGTGCTGTATAACTCAGTTCAATGTATTATTTGGCAGTGTAAATCCAGCCTTACCGTATTTTAATTAGTAATAAATAGCCTCAGGTGCTCATTTATCTTAGGTGTATCTTTCATGTAGTAAAGCATGTAGTAGGATTTTTTTATTACGAATTGACAGTTGGCTTTTTAAAAAAAATGACAGCTAAAATGTACCTTTCCCCCCTAAAATGTTAAGCAGTGAGACAAGGCTCTCATGAAATGGCTTCTGCTCTGATTGAACACAACTGCACAGTCAACCAGCCATGTGTAAAACGTTGGTCAGCAATCCATGAAGCCGCCAAACAGGGTCGAAATGATATTGTTGCTCTTCTTCTGAAGAATGGTGCAAACATTCACTTGAGAGATGGATATGGGGTAACTCCATTAGGAGTGGCAGCGGAATTTGGTCACTGTGATGTGCTAGAGCATTTAATTCACAAGGGTGAGTTGACAAGCGTGTGAATGCTTTTAACAGGTAACATCTTCTGCTACAGAAAGATTGTTTGTCTCTTTGTATATGTGCTTAAAGGAATTTTTGAGCTTCACCTGCCACCAGCTCTATCTGGAGGATTAATACTATCACTATACCTCAAAATGGATTTTGGACACTTATCCATGGTTTATTGGAGCAGGCACACTTCTTGAATCTCTAAGATATTTTTCTTTTTCTTGGAAATTTTCAGTGCTAATTGATAAAGTGAGTCTTGCTCCTTCCACTCAAGAATTACTTAAATATCTGTAAAAAGCCTTTAATATCCATTATGGTCTTACATTATAGGCAATGTAGACAAAGTGGTTGATTCACTCTGCAGAGCTAGATTCAGCTATGAAATTTTCTGGCTTTGGTCAAGTCTCAAAGGGCATACAGTAGACATTTTCTTTTCACTGTATCACAGTAGTTCCCAACCTTTTTTGACCAGGGACTACTTTGACCAGGGACCACTCTCCAACATTAGTACCAAAAGGGTTACAAATCAGTTTTTGGTCAACTTTAGATTAAGTTTGGTTATTTGGGTGCTAAGTTTTTTAAAAATGTATTGGATAGACCACTTCAGCTCTAGTTTCTGATACAGAACATATGAGATCCAGTGGTCGCCAACTGCTCACCACAGAAAACCATATTTAACAATCTAGAGCTGATATGGTCTATCCAATGCTATCGTGTTTCCCCGATAGTAAGACACCCCCGATTGTAAGACGTATCGGGGGTGTCAGGGGAGTCGGCTAATATAAGCTGTACCCCGAAAGTAAGCCGTACCTCGCCGCCACGCCGCCGCCGCAACCGGCCCATCGGCGCACCTTTCTGCCAGGCCTCTGACGCGGCGCTGCTTCGCCACGCCTCTTGCTCCTTTCCCCATCCCTTCCTTCGTCCAAGGAAGGGAGGGGGAAGAGAGCAAGAGGCGATGAAGCTGCAGCGCGTCAGAGTGAAGCGGCGCGGCGCGCCTCTTGCAGAGTGATGCTTCGTCCAAGGAAGGGAGGGGAAGAGAGCAAGAGGCGTGGGTAAGCTTGCTCTCTTCTCCCTCCCTTCCTTCGTCCAAGGAAGGGAGGGGGGGGAAGAGAGCAAGAGGTGTGGTGAAGCGGCGCCGCGTCAGAGGCCAGGCAAGAGGCGTGCCGCGGTCGGCCCGTGTGGTACTACTGGTACTACTGGGTGAAGAATTCTTTCGGGGTATGTCCAATATAAGACGTACCCCGAAAGTAGGACGTAGTGGGGCTTTTGGGGGTAAAAAGAAAGTAACACGCTGTCTTACTTTCGGGGAAACACGGTATTTACTAAATCAGCACCCCAAAGAACCTCAGGAACAGGCCTAAAAACGAATATGCTAAGGCACTCCTGCTTCCAGGCACCACAAGGAATGGCTCTGCTCAGGGAGAGAGAGGGAGGAGGAGAAGCAGCAGTCAGGAGGCTTGTTGCCACACCTTTTGTGGGTAATCAGCTTCTCCCCTCCTGAAATCCTCGTTGCCTCAGCAGTATAAGAGGGTTTCGCAAGACCAGTCGCTCTCGTTGCAACAGTGTAGTAACGGTGAAGCCGCAGATCATATTTTAGTTCTTGTGGACCACTGGTGGTCCATAGACTACAGATTGGGAACCACTGGGAACCATCATAACCATTCCCAATATATGTCAAGCAGGAAAATAAATAGCAATTTTAGACAATTTGTGACAGGTAGAAGAGACAGTTGATTAACCCATAATGTTAATATGTAGCAGAAAATAAGTGCATAGGCATAATGTGCCTATAACTTCATTACCTTTCTCCCCTTCTTTACACAAAAACCGAATTATATATCAGGAAAACTGATTGCGGACAAACCACCCGCATTCAACAATTTGTTTATTTAAATGTGTGTTTTTTCTAATAAAAACTGCAGGGTGTCAGCCTGTTTTAAAAACAAGGACAGATAAATAAACGTAGTTCTGTTTCCTGTTTCCAACAAGAACTTGGAAATATTACACTCTGCAATAAAACACATGCCCATTGGCCATGCTGACTGGGGAGTTATGGGAGTTTCCCCCCCCCTAAAGAATGACATTTTCCAAACTTTCACCTTTTCCTCAACCACTAAGGCCCCTTCCACAATACTGAATAAAACCCCACATGATCTGCTTTGAATGGGAATGTATGGCAGTGTGGACTCAGATAACACAGTTCAAAGCAGTTATTGTGGGGTTTCCTGTCTTGATATTCTGGGTTATATGGCTGTGTGGAAGGGCCCAAAGTGATACCTGATATCAAATGTGATTGCAGTATCTGTAGTAAAAGTTCAACTGTGGACCTGCCCAACTACTATAAAAAATGCATGCTTAGTATAATTTGTTTCACTTAAACTCCAATGAAAGTATGAGCCAAACATTTCCTGGGAGCTCATTGGGATTTTGTAATCCTGACAGTTGGCATCCAATGGAAACAGTACCTTCTGGTGCATATTGAGGAGAAGTAAGGAATGCTTTGTTACATAAAAATAAATCTGCTTGTACAATGTCCCTTATGGATGGATACATCTGGCCCTTATTAATATCTAACAGTATGCTGAACTTTTTTTCCTGCAGGCAACAAGTACATAAGCTTTAAAAAAAATCACTGTAACTAATAATCAGTGATTTTTCAGCCACGTAAAATGCCAAAAGTTATATTATGATCTAGAATATGAAGATATATTATAATCAAACAAAAATAACAGAGCCATAAAGATTTGGGGCCAGGCATAGAAAAGGTAGTCAAACATTAGAAAAACCTGTGTTGATACTGGTAATTTTAGATTTAATTAATAGCATTCCCCTTCCATTTTTAGTGGTAACATTACAGTTCTTCACTTACTGCAAAATATGATAGAACAGCCCTCCTGCATATAGGGCTCCCTTCTATTCGTGTTACTGATTGTTGGATTCACTGCAACTGATGACATATGTCTCATAGCTGACTGTTCAAGCAAAGCATAATTACTATTCTGCTCTTGGACAGTTTTCTAAAATTGGAAATGAGTTAATTGGGGAAGAAAGAAGTTACATTTACAACAAATCTTTACTCAAAATTCTTCTGGTTTGTTATCCCCCCACTAGGTGGTGATGTGCATGCTACGGCAGATGATGGATCATCAATACTCTTCGAAGCAGCTGGAGGTGGAAATCCAGACTGTATAGCTTTGTTGTTGGAATATGGAGGAAATGGCAATTTGCCTAATAAAGCAGGGCACCTTCCTATACATAGAGCAGCATATGAAGGGCATTATCTGTGAGTATGCTTCTTTAATCTTTCTTAGTCCAGTGCATTAGTATAAAAACTGCAGAGTTCAGCTATGAATAAAGGTGAAAATATTTAGTTTAAGACTATTAGCCATAGCCATGTACTGTATATAGTGCCTGGAAAACAAGGAACAAAGAAAGGTCCCTCATAGTCTGAGAAAGTGATTGTATGTCCATGTATCTGAGAGTAATGTCCCTCCTACACTGCCCTATATCCCAGGATTTGATTCCAGATTATCTGGCAGTGGAGACTTGTATAATCCAGTTCAAAGTAGATAATCTGGGATCAGATTCTGGGATATAGGACAATGTATTTATTTATTTATTTATTTATTATTTATTTATTATTCGGGCTTCTATGCCGCCGACTCCCTGAGGCTCGCGGCGGCTTACAGGAGCCGAAGGGCACAGTAAAATACAGGCAATAAGCAGTTAAAAACAATTAAAAACAACAACAGTATAGTAATTAATAACACAGTTAACACAATGAACAGCACATCATCCTCAGAAGAACGAATAGATGGCGGGGCATGGGCAGGACTTACTCACCAAAGGCCTGCTTAAACAGGTATGTTTTACAGGCCCGTCTAAACGGGAGCAAGTCCTTCATAGCCCGAGTTCCGGCCGGGAGGGCGTTCCACAGCGTAGGTGCTATGACAGAGAACGCCCTCCGGCGGGTAGCAGTCAGCCTTGCGAGTTTAGCTGAAGGTATCTCCAGGAGATTGGAGTCCTCAGACCGAAGTGATCTCGGAGGGCAATATGGGGTGAGACGGTCCCTCAAATACGCTGGCCCCAGGCCGTGTAAGACCTTAAAGGTGAGGACCAACACTTTGAAGGTGATCCGGTGCTCAATTGGCAGCCAGTGCAGATCCTGCAAAACAGGTGTTATGTGGGCGCCAGCTGGCGTGCCAGACAGGAGCCGGGCGGCAGTGTTCTGCACTAGCCTGAGCTTCCGGGTCACCGACAGAGGAAGGCCAACGTGAGCGCGTTGCAGTAATCCAGCCTTGAGATGACTGTGGCTTGGATCACCGTGGCCAGATCGTTCCGGGAGAGATAGGGGGCCAGCCTCCTTGCCTGTCGCAGATGAAAAAAGCGATCTTGCTGACCGCAGAGACCTGGGCCTCCATGGTCAGCTGGGAGTCCAAATGGACCCCCAGGCTCTTTACGGAAGGCGATGGGCATAACACCGCACCGTCCAGGCTCGGAAGCTGGACATTAACATCACCCGGGCGACCCAGCCACAAGATCTCCGTCTTCGCCGGGTGGCTGTCCCCTCACTCCAGCCACGGCCAGGCGGTGGATCAATAGATTGTGGTCGACCGTGTCAAACGCTGCCGTGAGGTCCAATAACACGAGCAGCGCAGACCCGCCTTGGTCGAGCTGGCAGCGGAGTTGGTCTGTGATGGAGACCAGAACCGTCTCCGTCCCGTGCCCGAACGGAAGCCGGACTGGAAGGGTCTAGCCATGTTGCATCATCTAAGAAGGACTGCAACTGCTCCGTTACTGCCCTCTCAACTACCTTCCCCAGGTACGAAAGGTTCGACACTGGTCGGTAGTTGGAGGGAACCGCCGGGTCTAGTGATGGTTTCTTCAGTAATGGAGCTACCACCGCCTCTTTTAAGCACTCTGGAAAGACTCCTTGCTCAAGGGAGCTGTTTACGATGTTCAACAGAGGCCCACGTAACCCCTCCAGGCACGATCTAACAAGCCAGGAGGGGGCAGGGGTCGAGGGAGCAGGTGGTAGGCCTAGTTGCAGCCACTATCTTATCAACAGCATCTGCGTCCAGTGGCGAAACCGGTCGAGGGTGGGCCCGGCGGAGGGCCACGGGGTCTCAAGTTCTCTTACTGTGTCAACCGTGGCTGGAAGGTCCCGGCGGAGGCTTAGTATCTTGTCTGTGAAGAAGCTCTGGAAAGCACCGGCAGTGAGGGCCTGATCACTATTTTTGGGACAGTAGGGACCGTCGTCAAAGACCAAATTACCTTGAACAATTGGGCCGGGCGTGAGCTAGCAGACGCTATCGAGGCGGAGAAGTACACATTTTGGCCGCCTTGACAGCACGCTCATAAGCATCTTTGAATAGCTTATAAGCTGATACTGAGGCTCCGTCACGGAGTTTCCTCCACACGCGCTCTAGTCGTCTCCTCTCCCGCTTCATCGACCTAAGATCTGCTGTGTACCAAGGAGATCGATGTTTGCGGGGTCGGAGAGGACGCCTGGGGGCAATCTCGTCGAGAGCTCTAGCAAGAGAGGTGTTCCAGGAGTGAACCTGCTCATCGACTGAGACGCTGATAGACTCCAGATCCCTCAGAGCATTCAGGAACCTTTCGGGTTCCATAAGTCTCTTCGGGCGAACCCAAATCCGTTCGGCGCCCTTGCATGGGGGCGTTGCTCAACCCGGATCCTTAGAGCACAGTGGTCCGACCATGGAACCTCTATTACGGAGGCTAGGTCCACTTGAACCCCCGCGCTGAAAACCAAGTCGAGGGTGTGCCCGGCCGAATGTGTGGGTCCCGAGCTACAGAGGGAGAGGCCTAATGTTGCCATGGCTGAGATTAGGTCCGTGGCTGCAGATGGAGCAGAGGCTGCGTCGGCATGGACATTGAAGTCCCCCAGGGCAATAAGCCTGGGAAACCTCAATGCCCACTCCGACACAGTCTCCAGCAGCCGTGCCAGGCTTTCTGTCGGTGCGCTAGGCGCACGGTACACCAGCAGGACGGCCAAGCTCTCCTGGGACTCCCACACCAGGCCAGCACTTTCAAGCCCTGAGGTGGTCAGCGCAGGGATCGCTCTAAGGTGTAATCCATCGCGGGAGAGTATTGCCACCCCGCCCCCGCCCCCGTACCTATTATGGAGCGTGGCACCGTAGTCAGGGGATAATTTCCTGGAGGCAGGTGTTGTCGCCATCCTGGAGCCACGGTTCGGTGACGCAGAATAGGTATGCTTTTTCATCCTCACAGAACTCCCTGATGGTGGCGGACTTGTTCCGGACAGATCTAGCATTTACCAGCACCAGAGAGGAAGGGGAGATAGCTGGAAGTCTATCATCAGCGTGCCTGGGAATAGGTCGCAGGTCAGGGCCAGGTTGAGTCCTGATGTGACTTTGTCTGGCTCTCGCTGTAGGTCTTGCATTCGGCCTGCGCCTACCGTGCACTCCGCCCCTGAGATCACTGGGATACCTGCTGAATCTGAGGCCTGGGCACCTGTGAGGGATTCAGCTTCCGGCATACCCCGTGAAAGGGAAGTTGGTGGCAGTCCCCGACTCCCACCAGGTGACTTCGGATGGATGGACACAGGTTTCTCGGGGGGCTGTGGGTATGAACCCTGGGTGGGAGGCCTGTTACCCCTCCGTAGCTCGCTATCCCTCTTAGATCTATTAGAGGTAGCAGTCTCATTTCCCGGCCCCCCTATGGCCTGCTTCTCGGCCGCCTCCCGCGGGGTTGGGTTGTGGGTATTGTCTCTCGGGCCAAAACCTACCCCCAAAAAAGTCCTAGGACCAAAGCTCCTTCTTCTCCGTCTGCTTCCCCTCCCTCGGTGTCTTAGATTGAGACCCTTGGATGGGTTGGGTGTTGGGACACAGCCCTTGGTCCTAGGCCGCCTGTTGCCTCGGTCCATGGGAGGGAGTTCCAGGGGGCTATTATTGGTAGGCCCCGTGGGCTTGGCAGGCTGAATGTATGATGGGGGGGCGCTTAAGTTATCAACTTCATATGGGTTAGAATTCACTGTCCAACTCCTCATTCTAATGTCTAATTTCTTCCTTCTCTCTCTCTATTCCCTTTCTTTTTTGCTAGTCCTATGTCCCTTCAGCCCAGTGTTTACTCAGCCTTCCAATCTGCTAACTTGCTTCAATAATCTCTTCACTAGACAGCATTTCTGTTGTGATAGAGTGCATTGATCCTGATTAAGGAACAAAGGCACCAATGGCTCAGAGCAGTGTTACTCAATCTGTGCTCCTGCAGGTGTTTTGGACTTCAGCTCCTAGAAATCACAGCCATCTTACCAACTGCTAGGAATTATGGCATCTGAAGTCTAAAACATCTGAAGGAGCACAGTTTGAGAAACTCTGGCTTAGAGAAACAAATTAAAGCCTTTTGTATAGTAACGCCATTCCAAGGTAGAAAAAGGACTCAAGATGCTTCTGTAATCTAGGGAAGTTCAAAGAGAGACTCGCAAGAAGGACAAGAGGTGGAGAAACATCCCTAAGCGTATTGGTTTTCATCACAAAGGGGGTTCAAACCATCTAACCCTATGACTACTGCCCACTCTGAAGCATTCTTGATTCTTTAATTCTAAGTGTTGCTTCACTTCCAACATCTTGGGCTGGATCTAAAATTACCAAAGCAGACAGTCCACATTATCTGTTTCGAACTGTATTATATGAGTATACACTGCCATATAATCTAGTTCAGAGCAGATAATATGGCAGCATAGATGGCGCCTTGGTCTCTCTTTGAATTGTTTGCAAAATACAGGTTTGGGACACTGCTGAGGAAATCACCAATGGTGCTGCCTAGAGGTATTGTGGAGACAAATTACTCTTTTCTGCTTGGGGAAAGTCTAGTACTTTGTGTCAGAAAATGACACTCTAGACAACACATTTTCAACTAAAATGAATGTTTTAATCTGCATTAAAATGGTGCTTTTCAGATATCTGTCAATTGTTGTTGTTCTGTAGGGCCTTAAAATTCCTAATTCCAGTTACCTCCAAAACTGCCATCCAGAAAAGTGGGCAGAGTCCCATGCACTCAGCTGCAGAAGGCCAAAATCCTCAGTGCCTAGAACTCCTAATTGAAAATGATTTTGATGTCAATGCTGTGGTGGCAGAACACATTTCAAAAAGTTATGACGACGAAAGGAAAACAGCGCTTTATTTTGCCGTTTCCAACAACGACGTTCTCTCAGTTGAAATACTTCTGCAGGCAGGTGCAGACCCAAACAAAGACCCTCTGAACTGCCTTCTGGTAGCAGTCAGAGCTGGGAACCATGAAATTGTGCGGTTGCTTCTCTCTTATGGTGCAAATGTGAACTGCTACTTCAACCTTGTGAATGACACCCATTTCCCCAGTGCCATTCAGTATGCTTTGAATGACGAGGTAATGCTAAGGATGTTGCTCAACCATGGATACAAGGTGGATCTATGCTTTGACTGCATGCATGGGGACATCTTTGGGAATTCTTTTGTGTGGTCAACGGTGGAGGAAGTTATACTACCAGGGTGGACATCCTGTGTTGTTAAAGATAATCCAGTAAGTACATTCTGATATTTTCCTTACTGTAGTATTCTTAGTATTCTTTTCAATTAATGGTGTTGGTACTACCCTTTCACAGAAACGGTACAGATATTTTTCCTTCTTTAATGGATGCTTTTTGTACAAATAAAAGAAGGAAGAAGAATAACAGAATCACAAAATCTTTAGAGTTGGAATGGACCATCTAGTTCTCAATACCTTCTATGCAGTATTAAACAACTAAAGCATTCCCAAAAGACCCCTATCCAAGGTCTGTTTCAAGGTCTTTATCTACCATAAAGAGAATAAGCAAAATCTACCATTTTTGGAAAAGACATGAGAAGATGCAAACGGAAAGCATTGCCATAATTGTCTGAACCATTCCCCCAAATTCTGTAAATGATGGAATGATTGCATTTTGAAAAAAAGAAACCATTATAATTCTTATTAAGTATAGCATTCTTGGATTTGTTGCTGTTGGATTTAAGATAAAAATTTCTGTGACTTGACTGTTTTCAAAGGAGAAAAGAGCAAATAAGTAAGATTTGCATGGTTCTCTATTCTATTTTTAGTCTTGATAACAAAGGCCAAGTGTAGAGTGAGGCTGAGGTTTCTTGCTAGCTAAACATTTCAACACAGGATTTGCATTCTTAGTTGAGCTGATAAGAGTCCTTAGGGATACATACTTGATATGGCTCAGTTGGTCCAGCAGTCTGCAAACAAGCCATGTTATATAGAATATAGGTTGATATAGTGCTTTTGACTTCAGGAGAACCTGATTTGATCATTCTTGAGTAAATGACACACTCTAGCAGCACGTGATGGTACAATTGGTGCATCATGCTCATAGGTAAAGCCAAAGGCAAAATGCTTCATGGGGTACCAACCATAGCATACACACTACTAAGCCCAAATCAATTATTATTATTATGTGGCAATGACTAGAGCTGAATGATTCTACTAACGCTCTCTGGTTGCTCTTTGGCTACTAGAGCGTGGTTCAAAAGTTTCACTACCATTTAAAAACTGAATAACTTTAAATATTTATTTGCTTTTGAAATAACATTTCTGTAAATGACAATATAACAATTTGATTTTTTTAATCTACTTATGAAAAATGACATAGAATCATAGAATTGGAAGAGACTTCATGGACCATCTAATCCAACCCCCTGCCAAGAAGCAGGAATCGTATTCAAAACAGCCCTGACAGATCATGCAAATAACCTCCATTTGCCGCCTCACAACCACACGCCCTTTCAAATGCATTTCCATTATATGTATCAGCATGTTGGGTCCCAGTGTATGAATTTCTATTTGAATGTTTTCCTTCAGTTTCTGGATATAGTGGAATTTGTTACCCTTGATGATTCTTTAGATAGCTCCACAAGAAAAGAAATCTGGAGCAGTTATGTCAGAAAAACTGGCTAGGCAGTTGAAATCTGCGTTTCTTGACACAACTCTTTTTCTAAACATGTCTTTCAGGAGCTGCATAGTCCCTCATTACGGGCAGTTGTTCCAGATTGTTGCCACCAAATGCCATGTGCCCTGAATAGCTGGGCAGACCATACTATTTTCAAAATAAAATTATATAATTTCACTTCATTGGACTGTGCTGTTGCACTCTAGCCAGGATTTACCTTTGTCCTCAATATCATACAGGAGTCCAACAATGCTAGCTAAAACAGTTTATTGTGAAAAGCAAAGATAAAAAGGGCAAAAGGTTATATAGAAAGCAAAGCTCAAATAGCAATAAGAAAAAGGCCATAGTCCGTACAGCAAAGTTCTGTTCAGAAATGACAAGGTACAGAAAAAACCGGGAATCAAAACATAGGCAAAGATCCATAAACAGGAATACAGCAACTTCATTCAAAACATGAATCGATGAACATGAGTATCAGACCTTTCCCAAGATCTGAGACATAGACATGAACATGGAACAATATCCAAGATCCACATAGTAGCACAGCCTGATCTGATTCTTATTGCCCACAAAGCCATGAAATCATGTATTTGACACATGCTCTGTTGCTTCAAAGCTTTCTCACAAATTCTCAGTGACCTTCATACTTTGACTCCCTCATCCCTGAGACCGAGTCTCAAACTACTAATTACAGGTGTGTCCTCAAGGGAAATTTCTCTCTCTTCTAACTCCTTATCTTTCAATGCTAAGGAATGGCTAGGGCAAAGGTTCTCCTTATCATCTGATGCCACAGCATTTCCCTGTCTGTTCTGCCCTGCAGCAGTTTCACCCTCACTAGCTACAGACCCATTTTCCCAAGCAGAACCCTGATCTGAAATCCCCTCCTCACAATTGATAACACCAACCCCTCTGGTTGAACTACAACATGTGCTAACAAACAAATTCCCAAGGGTTGAAATATAAATATTTTTTTAAAGGTGTTCAATCATTTCGCTTTAAAATATAATGTTAGTAGAATGAGGATTAAGTTGCCAATTGGCCAAACATCAATAAATCCAAAGTAACCTCAAAATACTGCATTTCAGTTTCTCTCAAATCAATGAGAAGAAATGAAAAATGCCACTTTGAGAATTTTCTTCCAGATTTAAAGCAAAGTGGCATGATATTTGGATTCTTGCATTTGCTTTCTCTTTTGAATCCTGCACATAATTTTGATAACATTATACTGAATGTTGTCTGCTCTGATAAGGCCAATTGTCTGATCAATAAAATTGTTTCGTTTCGATAACATTTGCACAATTCTTATTAATTTCATCTGAGAGTATATAGTATAACACCGGATTTACTTCCTTTCAGTTCTGTGACTTTATTACTGTTCCTTGGATGAAACATTTAGTTGGACACATTGTTCGGATATTCATAGATTATATGGATTATGTTCCCCTTTGCACAAAACTGAAGTTTGTCTTGGAGTCACAAAAAGAATGGGGAGAGATCCAGGAAATATTAGGTAAATGTATAGTATTGGCTTGAGAATATGCTAATAATTCACCTCTGTGAAATAATAATTTTTAAAACAAGCTGTATTTGTATTGGATTTATTAAGCAAGTTGATTCCACTGAATGTATTCTGTCAATATTTTCTGATATTAATCATGCCTAGTTAATGCCTAGTTAACTTCCAGAAGAGGTTGTGACAGCTGTCAGCCTGAACAACTTCAAGGCAGGATTAGACAGATTCATGGATACCAAGTGTATCGGTAGTTACTGAAAAGGACATTCAAGTGCCACCTCGGAGTTGGTTGAGGTAGGCAGGATTTCCCTGGGTACTGGTTGTGGAGGGTCGGGAGCAGGTCAGGGTTTTGCCCTCCCTTCTGCTCGAGATCCCCGTGTACAACTGGTGGGCCACTGTGTGATACAGAATGCTGAACTAGATGGGCTGAGGTCCGATTCAGCATGGCTCTTCTTATGTTCTTATGTTCTTACTGTAAATGGATATTCTTCAAGGTAAATATGTTCATTTATTTCATTTATACATCATTTTTCTCCTAGAGTGGGATCTAAAGTATCTCCCAAAGACAATCAATTTAAAAATCTTAACAATAAAAAATGAAAAATCCCCACATTAAACAGTATAAAATACAAAACCTAAATAAATAAAAAATAAAGTGCACACCCCCATAAGAACCATAGCTGCTGACACATCAAAAGTCTGCTTAAACAAAAAGATCTTTGCCTGCTAGCGAAAAGAGAACACCAGTTTATTTATTTATTATTATTTATTTACTGCATTTGTATGCTGCCCTTCTGAGCCCTCAGGTGACACCAAGCCAGTCTGTGACCAAGGTGAAGCCTTCCTGCGTTGACCTTCAAAATCTGGCAGGTTCATATGGGGAGATACACCATTTTAGAGCCATTAAGAGGTGTTAAGAATTATAGCAAGAAATACTTTGGTTAAATACTTTAACTAAAGATAAACTCCAGATGAAAGATTGAATTTTAGGATATGACAGATTATCAACATGGAATTTAAGTGATAAGGTAGAAAAGTATGTACATGTATTCTGGAGCCCCAAATGTAGACACTGAAATAAATAGCATAAAAAGCAATGGGAAGAGGTAATGGCTCAAAGGGAATGACTGCTTTTATCTTTAACTGACCTGTGTAGTAATTAGTTTATGTGTGTGTAACCAATTTATAACAATGCCATGAAATTCATTGGGTTTTCATATGCAAGGAATATTCAGGGGCATTTTTGCCTGTTCCTTTATTTAAATATAGCTTCGTATTCATTATGCTTTCCCATCCAAGTACTAATCAGAACTGGCACTGCCTAGCTTTCAAAATCAGTCACAAAACACAGTAGTGCCTTCAGGGTATTTAGGCCACAGTAGCATCACCAACAATAATGATGATCTATGATTAATTGTCAATATGGGAATTAATATGCTCTCAAAATGTAGGAATAGTAATTAGAGCCAAACTTATGCAGTTCTTCTGTGGGCATTCCTATTTGCCTGCACTGGGAACAGTTTATGTCATTGTGGCCACCTAAATGTCTATAACACAAACTGTTTCAAGAGTTCTGGGTGTAGCTGAAGCAATACTTTATAAGGACATGGTTTCTATTGCCTTTCTCCCTGGCTTTGTTTTGTTTTTGTCTTTTAGAGAATCCTCGTCCCCTAAAGCATTTGTGCCGCTTGAAAATACGGAAATGCATGGGATTAGAGAGTACACAGAAGGCATTATCCATGAAGAAGGTTCCACTTCCACCAGTTCTTAAATCATATATCCTATACAAAGAATACGATCTTTATGGAAGAGAGATGAATTTGGCATGATAGTCAGAAATCTTAACACAGTCACATGGATGATGAGCCCAGCTGAACATCTTTTGGTGTTTTGACACTTACAATGAATGTGCCACAGGAACTATATCCAAAGATAACTTTTAATTACTGAAGCATGAAAAAAAACTTTTTTGTGGGTGTTGTATGAGAAGGCTGACACTAAAACCCAGAGATAGTCCTCTACTTGCACAATCATAAGAATGAGTATGCATTCTGCACTTGCTTAAATGTTTCAATATCAGTATTAGGATATACTTTTTTCTGTGTGAGGTTCTTTGGCTCTAGCCATTTTCCCTTCTGTCCAATAGCAATATGAATACGATTTTAATGGAGTTTTAAGGTAACTACTTTTCAAATCAACACCCTGCATGTAATCTGTGTGTATGTTCCCATGCATATAAACACACATTATCAAAAATGAAGGAGACTGTTAAGTGTTGCCTAAAGGGTTTATATAGAAGTGATACATTTAAAATATACATATCAAATCATTTTTAAACATGTGCAGACTGATAGGTTTTTATCTGCACAGCCATGTTCCTACTGACATCACTTCTTTCAGAGGTATTTTGCCTACATTTGCATGAAAATGAAAGAATGGAAGGTCCTAATGACCTTTTGCAGCAGAACCTCCTGCGGTACTGCACATTCACACAAAATTGAATAGGGGGGTTGTATACTGACTTCTATGGCTTCTATGTAAGGAGCGAGATAAACCAAATCTTGGCTTTACTGCAGACTTGGAAGGAACTATCCAAAGTTCTGAATTTATTTACAAAATAAGTTTAATTTAAGGCACGTTGGATAGTGCCTTAAAGCCTATGTTAAAACCCAGAGCAGATTCACTTCTCCCTGGCATGGAAGTTATCAACTGTGGTGTGCACTGGTGTATCTGCTCACATGTTGCAATATATAGGAGGGCAATGTATCTTTATTTCATATTGTTCAGTTTGTAATAAAACTATAAGTAAATTTACTTCCTTTTCAGAGTCTCTGGACATCTTCAAAAAGTTTAATCACTGTGCACTGTAGAAATACCCAGGTTAGAGACACAGATTTATCCAAGTATTATTCACCTCTAAGACATTTTTGTTAATTTTTAGGACACAGATAATCTACCCTATATTTCCTAGAGATAGTTACCAAATGCCGGATAACATTTAAAATCACTTAGCTTTTGTTTTCCCAATGTATGACTCTAGAAAGAAATACATTTGCTCTGTAGCACTCCCAGGGTTAGCTATTCCAATATTTTTCCTGGCCTTCATCCAGCACTTGCCTTCTGAAAACAGCTCAACTTTAACAGTGGCATAATTGTAACTGCAAAATGCTACCCTTCTCCTCTCCTGGAATAACTTCAGTAGCAAGAAGCACCTGCTCTTGACCTCACCTCTAATAGCCTCCCCTCTAGGAATAACTCAAGTAGTAGGCACACCTCATACATAATTATAAGTTATACATTCTTTCCCCAGCTTTCTTCCAGCTGGTATTTCTCTCTTCCAACTGGTTTCATGAATAATCCTTCACTATTCCTTTAGCTGCAGACATATAAATGTTGTTAAGAAAGATGAAGGCGACACAGCAGAGACAGTAGTTGGCTTCCTGTATTACAGTTAAAATGTGTAACCTAGAGTAACAGATCCATATGCTACATATTGACAATCATGACATCATTGCCATGATTGTAAACACCCCATAAATCTTGCACCAACCAGGAAGTTGTTCCTAGCCTTCTTCCAATAGTAAGTAAGACTATGACAATCAGAAGTAAGACCTGTCTTACTTCCTAATTCCAGCTTTCCTTGCTGGCAGGAGGAGACTAGAGATGTTACCCTACTTTACCTCAATTGCAAGCTGAATAGACCTCCATTGTTTGGTACAGCTGTTTTCTGTTAAGGTAGTTTTGGGAGGTTGGACAAGAACCTTATACTTAGTTTCACATTCATAACTAAACTGGTGATGCAGGATCTCAACCAGTGTCCATTTGTTTCTTGCAAAACCCCTGAAAATCCTGTAAATGGATGATAGTGGGAATGCAGTTCCATGTCATGGCCATGATTCCTTTTTCCTATGAATTTCAATTCAGTTTTGGGGAGAACGATAATCCATCTATTGCATGCCTTGTCCCAAATCCAATCTTTGTCATCTAAAGAATCAATAATAGATTCTGGGAAAGACCAGTACTGAAATCCTAGAAACTTATGTCAACTAAGCTGTCAATAGACATGATAATACTTGGCCCTGTTTTAAGGCAGTTTCCTAAATTCTTCATCTTCAACTTCTATAGCAATTATCTTCATTGGTTACAACAGGTTATTATTATTATTATTATTACATCAAACTTGTATACCGCCACTCCCCGTAGGCTCGGAGCGGTTTACAAAAGTTTGAGTGCCCAGTGGCAACACCAAGCGACACAAAGTACAATAGACATGGAAAAGACACAAGGATAAGGAAGGGGGAGGGAGGGAGGGGAGGAGTCAGCAGCGATGTCTACTGAGACACCACCCCGCCATCAAAGGAGGGCAGGCGGGGAGGGCCCAGCAGGATCACTGGTACTAAGGTGCAAGCAGAGGGCAGAGACCGACGTCTCCCACATGGGGGTCCAAATTTAGGCTCCTGGTCTGTTTGCACAATGTCCTCATCCGTTTTAACGAAAGTCTGGCAGACCCTTTGGAGCTGCGACTGCCTATAGCAGGAGCTCCAGAACGTCCTGGTAGAGAACGTCCTCTGAGGTCTTGCTGCTCTTGTTGTTGAGCGACCGTCTACTGGAGGGCCAGCACAGGCGCTGGCTCTGTGGTCCCGGTCCTTTCGGGCTCTCTGGAGGGGGGCTGGGCGTGCTCTCCGGTCCGGGGTGCGGGCGACGGAGTACTCGGCTTCCTTCCGCTTCCGCCGTCGTCTCCTCCTCTTCCGGGGGCCGCGCTTCTCCCCGATCAGGTCGTTGGTAAGGCTAGGGTCCTCCGAGGGCAGTACCTCCAGGACTTCCGGTGGATTACTACTTTCGGGAGCTGCTTCCTCCCCAGGTCCCAGCACATGCCGTAGCTGGTCATCGTCAGGGCCAAAGTCCTCCAGGGGCGGGACTTCCAGGGCGGCCGGCAGACTACTGCTTCCAGGTGCTGCCTCTTCCCCGGGTCCCAGCACATGGAGTGGTTGGGCATCCTCAAGGACACCCGCCATGTTGGGCCTCACCTCCTCCAGAATGCTCCCCCAGCTTCTCCCAGCTTCTCCTCACCTCCTCCAGAATGCTCCCCCAGCTTCTCCTCATGGTAATTCCAAGTCACACACCATTTAGTTAGGCAGCAATATTTTGAAGCAATAAAATGGAATCACGTTTATTATACTTCTCTTCCTATTTGTTTTATGTTCATGACTACTTTGCAAGGCAGGCTTATATGAGAGTCAGTTCCTGGTTGTAGCCAATAAATCTCCATGCATGGTTATGTTGGGTGGCATGGATATGAACACATTTCTCCATTCCAGCAACAAGAACAAGTGTGCTAATGGTCAACCATTTGACGATATATGGCTTTTATAATGTTTAGCAGTTTTATACTGGTTTTTGAACATATAAAGCACTGGCCATGCATCCTCCTAATGCTGCAAGATAGATAAGTATTGTCAGAGGGAAGAAAGGCAAAATATAGGTATTTAGTATAGTGACCTAGAAAATGATCTATTAGTTGACTCAATGTAGTCAGCTATTCACTATTAAAGGATGCAGAAAATAATCCCCCTTTTCATCTTATCAGTTGGGTGTACCTGGGGTATTCTAGATGGAGTTGGACTATAAATCAGTCTTCTGTGCTTTATTTTTTGCTCCCTCCAATTTGTGCTTAAATTATCCCTGCTGACAGCACCCGACACAAGCTAGCTAGATGATACACATACAAAGCATGTGGACATAATCTCTTACTGCCTTGTGCTTATTTTAGAGGAAGGGAGAGATGGGATGTATGGTGGTTGCACAAGAGCAAAGCACTGAGCCCCAAGGTTATTGGGGGCAAACATGGAATTATTTGAAGAGTGAAAGGACAGTTGAAAGCAGCAGAAGCTGAGATAAGAAATAAGAATAAGCAGAGGCACTGCAATTCTGATAGATTTCTGACTGGAATAAATCAAAATGTCTGTTTGTTTATACATCATGGAAAATATCCTTTGTAGTGAGGCATCAGAGATGGAAGTATTATATTTTTGTTTGACCCCAACTTTGCAAAGGCAGATAGTTGCCACAAAAAAAACCTGCCATAGTTAAACACTGAAGCAATCAAAAAGAACACTACAAATAGACAATCCAGAACATTCTTCAAGGCCCATTTTCCCACGGCAGGCAATTCCCAAAGGTCTGCCAAAACAAACAAACAACTTGCCTGTAGAAAGTTAGCAAGGAGAACTCTGACATGTCTGGAAAAGAAGTCTTGAGCCAGGGAGTAACTATCAAGAAAGATGATGCCTGGTTTGCTGGGCAGCCTTTGTTCCATAGTGGGAAGGAAGATTCTTCCTTCCTGGAAGAACCTGGGAGCACACAGTAGCTGCTACAGAGGCTTTGAGATTGGCAGGAGCTACCCTCACTTCAAGACCTGACCAGTTGGAGTCAATAGCAACTGCCTAGAGCAGGGGTGCTCACACTTTTTCAGCATGGGAGCTACTGATTAAAAAACCAAGTCCCAAAGATCACCTGCCCAGAAATGTAAAACGTATAACTATTTTCTTATTTATATTTATTATTCATTTTTATGTACTGGCCCTTCCAGCAGGCTCGGGGCAGTTGACATAAAATGAAGTTATAAAACATCAACATTTCAATTTAATAACAACAATATAAAACAGAGCATAAAAATACATCCAACCACCCCATTTCTCCCACACTGCCATATTACCACACATATTATCAGCAAGAAAGTAAGAAGAGAGGCTTTTGAACTGCAAGGCCATTTAATGCTCAGCAAGGTAAACAAAGGGGCATGCAAAAATACATCCAACCACCCCATTTCTTCCACATTTCCATATTCCCCAACATATATTTCTCAAGGAACAAAGCAAGCAGAGAGGCTTTGGAGCTAAAAGGCCATTTTTAAAGATTAAAAATAAACAAAGAGACATGCCACAGAACAATCAAGCACCCGCCCCAAAGTAAAAAAGACCGACCTTTGAGATGCGGTAAGGAAATGACCCCAAAGCGTCCTTCTTCTTCTCCTCCGTCGTTGCTCCTATTTCCACGCCGCCAACATGCGTGCCGCCTCCAAGAGCTCACGAGAAGTCCGAGAGGCAGAATGGGCGCTTCTGTGCATGCGCGCGGGGCCAGCCATGCATCACGCCATTCAGGCCCGCCCCCTTTGGTCTCCTACGACTCTGAGTGGCTGGAGAAGGACGGAGGGAGGAGGAGGAATCCAAAAGAGGGGGCCCATTCTGCCTCTCTGGAGCTTTTGGAGGCGGCACGCGAGCAGGGAGCGGGGAGGAGCAACGACGGAGGACTTATTTGCAGCGTGCAGAAGCGTGTGGAGGACCAACAGCAAAAAACCTGGTCAGGGGCCTGAAGATCACCATGATAAGGCCTGAAGATCACCCTGGTGATCCTGATCACCATTCTGAGCACCCCTGGCCTTGAGCATACAAGTCAGAATCCTGGCCTTCTACCTGCCCTTCTCTCCTAAGTATATGCTGCATTTTGTCATAACTTTGAGTTGGGGAGTGGGAGTTGGCATGGGTCTTGGATCCAGAAATAGGGACCAGGGCAGGTGGGCACTGGTGAATGTGGGGGTTTCCACAAAGGGAACTCTGGTTTGGGTATGATTAAGAAAGTTCCCCCAGACAGGGGCAGACAAATAATACACTAAGGACCAGAGACAAATTGTGCCTGGGGAGTCCCAACAGATTGTTTCAGGCAGGCACAATGTATAACTGGCATCGGATCAGTTATGTAGCAACATTGGTGGGTATCCTTGTGATAGGATCCAGAGCCATGTGGGTCCAACCCAGGTAAGATGTAACCAAATAAAATTGTGGCCTTTTTATTACCCAAACTTAGTGTTATTTTTCTTTTTTTTTTAAAAAAAAAGTTTTTTATTGGTTTTTTGAATACAAATATAAGGGGAACATTAGGGGAGAGGGGAGGAAGAGAGGGTGGGGTGGGAAAGGGGGGTTGGGGTTCGGGAATCGGTAGGTTTGGGGTGGGAAGGTGTTACAACATGTATCACAGACTAAACATTTAGGTTACACTTAACAGTTGACTTCCATTCGGATCTTGGGTGGATTTGACTTTTCTCTTTCTCTTCTGAAGAATATTCTTTAGACTGATATAATTGATTTTCAGTTTTTGATTTCTTATTCTCTAAACCCCTAGCTAAGCAAGGGTTTGACCTTTGGTCTTTTTGTATATTTTATTGGACTCCAGTCTGTTTCGCTTCTAGGCCGGCCGGAGTTTTTGCTCAGAAAGAATGTTAACGTGTCCATGTCTTTAATATCCCATAGTTTTTTGGAGCCAGTCCTCTTGTTGTGGTATCTTGTTGGCTTTCCATATCTTAGCAAATGCAACTCTTGCTGCCGTGGTCATGTAGATGAAAAGTTTCTCGGAATTCTTGTCCAGAACCCTGTCTCTGTCTGAAAGTCCCAATAGGTAGTATTCCGGTTTCATTGGGAATCTCACTTTCAGTATGTTTTGTACGGTCTTATGTACCTCTCTCCAGTATTTTGTTGTGGCCGGGCTTATTTTTCTGTATACATGTGTAAACAGGGCTGGCATTACCTCTGTGGCTTTTCTTCAACCTGGTGACCTTGTTTTTCAGTCCTAGCCAATTTGGTTTAGTGTACGCTCGCCGGGCATGAACCCTTTAACTGTGGTCCTAGCTGAAATCACAACAGCAGAACTCCATATTACCAGAGAAGAAAGAAAAGCGTTATTAGTATTTTCCAGAATAAAATATGTCAATATAAGTGCGCTGTGTTCCTATGCATGTGAGTAATATGTATTTTACTTAGTTGCCAAGAATTTTATTGCAGGTTGAGTATTATTTCTCTGAAATGATTGGGAACAGAAATGTTTTGGATTTCAGATTTTTAAAATCTTTGAATACCTAGGTTTCCAATTACATAATGAGATATCTTAGAGATGGGATCCAGGTTTACAGATGAAATTTATTGAGATTTTATATGTCCATTATACAAATGGCACAAAGATAGTTTTAAACAATATATTTAATAATCTTATGCATGAAATAAAGTTTGTGTACATTGGACCATCAGAAAGCAAAGGAGACACTATCTCAGACAATCTTCAAGACAATTTTGGAGTATTTCAGATTTCAAAATTCTTGAGAACAGATGCTTAACCTGTACTAGTTTTACTTTGTGTTTAGCACTTAATCAAACACTGGGGAAAAGAGGCATGATTATTCTTCATCACCCGGTTTGGCTGTTTTTGAGTTACTCTTCACTGACTTTCAAGTGCCTTTGGTTCTTTTGAGTGCTTTTAAGCACAGTGATTTGTGGACAGTAAACTCTTTTTTAACTCTTTACTGGGTCTGGCTCTTTAAGAGGCATCTGCCGTGACACATAGTGTATCATAAGTAGGCATTTTATTTATTTATTTATTTATTTATTATTCCATCTTGTATTCCGCTCCTCCCTGCAGGCTCGGGGCGGATAACAGCATATAAAATAGGCTAACATGTGACGTCCATGCAGCCATACAATAAAACACAAGCATAAAACGAGACATCATATCCTGAGACATAAAATAAATACAATGGCATTCCCTTGGGCCAGGGTACCGCTTACATAGGAGAATTACGCTGGGTTTGTTTGCCTAATAAAAGGCTATTCTAAAAAGGGCTGTCTTGCAGGCCCTGCGAAATGGGATAAGCTCTGTAATGGCTCGGGCGTCGTCCGGGAGGGAGTTCCAGAGCGCCGGAGCTGCCACAGAGAAGGCTCTTTGCCTGGTTGTGGACAAGTGACAGGCGCGGACCGATGGTATCAGGAGCAAGTTCAACTCCTCCGAACGTAGTGATCTCGGGGGAATGTATGGGGCAAGGCGGTCCCTCAGGTATGCAGGCCCTAGGCCGTGCAAGGCCTTAAAGGTTAAAACCATCACCTTGAAGGCAATTTGGTACTCAATGGGTAGCCAGTGCAACTGCCGAAGGATGGGCGTAATGTGCTCCCTTACTGACGTTCCCGCCAGCAAGCGAGCAGCTGCATTTTGCACCAGCTTGAGTTTCCGAATTGTCGACAAGGGAAGGCCGACGTAGAGGGCGTTACAGTAGTCCAGTCTCGAGATGACCGTCGCTTGGATCACCGTGGCCAGGTCGTCCCTGGAAAGGTAGGGTGCCAGTCACCTAGCCTGTCGTAGGTGAAAAAATGACGCCCTGCTGGCCGCGGAGACCTGGTTCTCCATGATCAGCAGGAGGTCCAGTTGGACACCCAAGCTCTTAACAACTGGTGACGGGCTAAGCCATTCACCATCTAGGGTAGGCAACCAGCACTCATCCAGTCCAGGCCGACCGGGCCACAAGATCTCAGTCTTCAACGGATTCACCTTCAGCCGGCTGGCTCGCAGCCAACCAGTCACGGCCTCCAGGCACTGGTGGAAACAATCGGGTACGGTGCCCGGCCTGCCGTCCATTCTCAGCAGAAGCTGGGTGTCATCAGCGTACTGATAACACTCCAGACCAAAGTCGCGGGCCAGCTGGGCCAGGGGGCGCATATAAACGTTGAATAATAAGGGGAGAGGATGGCCCCCTGGGGACCCCACAATCAAGTGGGAGTCTCCCGAGACCCCACCCCCCACCCCCTCCAAAAGCCGGCTAAACGGTGGGTCAACACTGCGTGGTCTACCATGTCAAACGCTGCTGTCAGATCTAACAGGACAAGCAGGGCTGATCCACCCTGGTCCAGCTGGCGGCGAATTTGGTCTGTAATGGCGACAAGCATGGTCTCCGTCCCGTGCCCAATACGGAAGCCGGACTGGAAGGGATCAAATCCAGCTGTGTCTTCTAAGAACCGCTGCAGCTGATCCGCTGCTGCCCTCTCAACTACCTTGCCTAAAAAAGGCAAGTTGGAAACTGGCCGGTAGTTGGAGGGAGCCAAAGGGTCTAAATTCGGCTTCTTCAGCAGCTGTCTTACCATAGCCTCTTCAATCCCCCTGGGAAGACTCCTTGCTCAAGGGAGCTATTTATGATCTTTCCCAGGGGCCTCGGCCCCTCCCGGCAAGCTCTAACAAGCCAGGAGGGGCACGGGTCGAGGGAGCAGGTAGTTGGTCTAGCTGCAGCGAGTAACTTATCGACAGCTGCTGCGTCCAGCAGTTGGAAGCGGGTGAAGGTGGGCCCGCCGAGTGGCGGCGGAGTCTCGAGTTCGCTAACTGTATCAAGAGTGGCAGGAATGTCCCGGCGGAGAGTCAAAATCTTGTCAGCAAAATAGCTCTGGAAAACCTCAGCTGTTGGAGCCAAACCCCTATCGTTTGGGACAGTTGGGATTGCTGTCAGGGACCGAATTATCTTGAACAATTGAGCTGGGCGTGAGCTAGCCGACTCTATCAGGGAAGAATAGTGGACTTTTTTAGCTCCCTTGATAGCTTGCTCATAAACCTCTTTGAACTGTTTATAAGCCGATTTCGATGCTTCGTCACGGAGACTCCGCCACACGTTCTCTAGCTGTCTCTTCCTCCACTTCATCGCTCGTAACTCCTCGGTAAACCAAGGCGAGCGATTTCTGCGGGGGAGGAGAGAGCGCCTGGGGGCGATTTCGTCCAGGGCAGCAGAAAGACTGGAATTCCAGCATTCCACTTGCCCATCGACTGAGTCGCTGAGAAGTTCCCAGTCCCTCAGAGCATTCAGGAACCTAATGGGTTCCATAAGTCTCTTCGGGCGAACCAGAATAGGTTCGGCACCCTTACCGGGAGGGGAGGCCAAGGTAAGTAGTACTACAGTGTAGGTTGTTTCTATTATATGTTATCAAACAAGATCTCTTTACAATAAATTAATGTTCCACAACAATATAATTATTCTCACACCAGAAGCTGAAATTTGATTTGGGATATGCGAATGTCAAAGATTTGCCAGGTTGAATGGCATATTAATTGGTTAATGCCCATGGCTGTTCATAAGAACAGAAGAAGAGCCATGCTGAATCGGGCCTCAGCCCATCTAGTCCAACATTCTGTGTCACACAGTGGCCCACCAGTTGTACACAGGGATCTCTAGCAGAAAGGAGGGCAAAACCCTCACCTGCTCCCGACCCCCACAACCAGTACCCGGGGAAATCCTGCCTGCCTCCATCAACACAGAGGTGGCACTTGGATGTCCATTTCAGTAACCACTGATTCCCTTGGTATCCATGAATCTGTCTAATCCTGCCTTGAAGCTGTCCAGGCTGACAGCTGTCACAACCTCCTCTGGAAGTGAGTTCCATAACCCAATGACCCTCTGGGTGAAGAAATATTTCCCTTTATTAGTCCTAACTTTCCTACCTTGGAGCTTCAGGAGTGCCCCTAGTCCTAGTGTTGTGTGACAGAGAAAATATTTTTCTTTATTCACCTTTTCTATCCCATGCATGATTTTATACACTTCGATCAAGTCACCTCTTAAACGCCGTCTTTCAAGGCTGAAAAGACCAAGGCGTTGCAACCTGATTTCATAAGGGAGCTGCTCCATCCCTTGGATCATTTTTGTTGCCCTTCTTTGTACCTTTTCCAGTTCCGTTATATCCTTCTTGAGGTGCGGTGACCAGAATTGTACACAGTACTCCAGATGTGGCCTCACCATAGATTTGTAGAGAGGCAATACAACATTTGCCGACCTATTTTCGATTCCTTTCCTGATCATGCCAAGCATAGAATTTGCTTTTTTCGCTGCTGCAGCAGCGCACTGGGTTGACATCTTCATTGAGCTGTCCACCAAAACCCCAAGATCCCTTTCCTGGTTTGTCTCAGAAAGCTTTGATCCCATCAGTTGATAAGTGTATTTGGGGTTCTTTGCCCCGATGTGCATGACTTTACACTTGTTTAGGTTAAACTGCATTTGCCACTTTGTTGCCCATTCACTCAATTTCGAGAGATCTTTCTGGAGCTCTTTACAGTCAGTTTCATTTTTAACTACCCTGAACAGTTTAGTGTCATCTGCAAACTTTGCTACCTCACAATTTACTTCTACATCCAGATCATTTATGAATAAATTAAAAAGTAACGGTCCTAAAACTGAACCTTGGGTACGCCACTTCTCACCTCTTTCCATCCAGAGAAGTGTCCATTTATTACCACCCTTTGTTTCCTACAGTTTAGCCAGGTTCCAATCCAGGACAAGACCTGTCCTCTGATTCCATGGCTGAAGAGCTTATTTAGGAGCCTTTGGTGAGGGACTTTGTCAAAAGCCTTTTGAAAGTCAAGGTAAACAATATCGACTGGGTCCCCTTTATCTATGTGTTTATTTACACCCTCAAAGAATTCTATCAAGTTAGTAAGACATGATTTGCCTTTGCAGAAACCATGTTGATTTTCCTTCAGCAATGCCTGTTCTTCTATGTGCTTAGTAATTTTTTCTTTAATAATGGTTTCCATCACTTTGCCTGGAACTGAGGTTAGACTAACTGGCCTATAATTTCCTGGATCACCCCTGGATCCTTTCTTGAAGATCGGAGTTACATTTGCCTCCCTCCAGTCCTCGGGTACAGTGCCTGATCTTAGAGAAAGGTTATATATTTTGGCTAGAATTTCAGCAATTTCACACTTGAGTTCCTTAAGAACTCTGGGGTGGATGCCATCTGGCCCTGGTGATTTGTTGACATTTAGTTTAGTAAGGCATGTGAGAACATGCCTTACTAAAGTTCATCATCCAGGAACTATGTGAAATTGTTTTATGTATAGTTTTCAAACAATCAGAACCAAATAAGGTTGGTAGAATGCAAATTCATTAAATATTGTGTGTTCTGTAAATTTGTTTATGATTATTATGCCATAAAGATGTACTCTAAAGTATGGTTTACATATTAATGGATTTTAAAATGTCAGTTTTTGTAGTAACATGGTCATAGTAAAATGTTTTAATTGGGTGACCTTATTTGTTTTTTTTAAAAAATAACTTTTTAGATTGATGATTGCTAGTTTTCATGAATCAATACTTTTTTAAAAAGCTGAATTTAAATAACTTAAAATAACCCAAAATGGTCAGTTCCCCACATTTCCCCCCAAAATAAAATAATTTAACAAACAAATGACTAAAACTTGGGATTTTAGCATCCATATATTTTGGTATTTACAAGGGGTCCTAAAATCAAATCCCAGCAGATACCAGGGCCCATTGTATGTATAGTATGTGACTCCTTGGACCAGCAACTAGCATGTCAGAGTATTGGAACCACAATGAGTTGTAGGAAGAGATGGGTTGCCAAAAAGCATATTGACCATTGGAATCATCCAAATCCATTGGGGTTCCATAACATTTAAGTGAGAACTCTAGTAGCATTTTACTTTTTTTTCCTGTAGCCACACAAGCTAATGGCTACCTCAACAAGGGTTTTCTTACAAACATTTCAGATCACTGTCAGGATTTTATATGTGTCATTTACATTTGTGACAGTTGAGATGTTACATTGGTTCAGATTGGGTAGTGAGTTATGTTGGTTTCATCAATATGGTTAAAGGATTGAAACCTCTCAATTACACTTGCTTGTTTACTAATTCTTTTGAAGAGGTGACCTTCACAATGGTAATTCAACCCATACCAATTTTAAAAGTTTAGGTTTTACACAATAAGCAATTCAATGTAGCAATGAAATCCTATAGTTTGCACCTTTCTACTTGCCCTCATCTACATCTGCTTTGCTATAAACACCACTAGATCACAATAATTTTATTTAATTACACATGACTTTAGGTTTTGCTAACATTGCGTAAAAGCAAAAGAACAAATTAACTGGGATTATCTTAAATTGCCATTGCTTTTATAGAATCATAGAATTGTAGACTTAGAATGAATCAAAAGGATTATGTAGTCCAACCTACCATGCAGAAATGCACAACCAAAACACTCCTAAAAGACCTCTATCTATTATATAAATGGGTTCACGTCATGTGATGTATACCTCAAACAAAGAAACCTTACAACGCAGAAAAACAATACTTGCCAACAGAAATAGGCCTCAAGCAAGGTACGTTTGTAGCAAAGAAACTTTCCCCCCCAAAACCTAAAAGGCCCCCAAAACAACGAGTAAAAATAAAACTACATTTACCAGCATCCTCCGGGGCAGCCAAAGACTCACCCAGCCTCTACATTCTGAACAACATGATTGGCTGCCAATAAGGGCGGATTTGCATAACTGCTGCACTGGCCAGCCAACATGAAAATTCCGATCCATAATAAACTGCAAAAAAATAATAATAAGGAAAAGGCCTGAGCCAATCCCCAACACAAACACCCAAATCACTTCCAACCTAAAATTTACACCCCAAAAAATCGCAGACCACGCCCAAAATTGACAGTAAGGCTTCATTAACATGATTTCCCTAACTAGGCCTCACTTACTGGGAAGCTGTTTACGCTCTGAATTGACAGTAAGGCTTCATTAACTTGATTCTCCCGACTAGGCCTCAGCTCATTGGACATTGTGTATGGCCTGAATTGACAGTAAGGCTTCATTAACTTGCTGTTCCTAACTAGGCCTCAGCTCATGGGACATTGTGTATGGCCTGAATTTACAGTAACCTACCTTGGCACACAGAGCCCCGACCATGCATGATGGGACTTGAAGTACCACCATGGAAAATGGGATTTGTAGTACTTCAAAACCCATCATTCCCCACAGACCACTGTGGCCCAGAACCAAGACCAATAAAGACCCAACTTGGCACACCATGCCCCCCATGACCCACACTCCATCCAACTGCAGTTTAGAGGAGGGCACACTGTGGATGATTGGACTTTCTCGCATCTCCTAAAAAGGGCACAGCAACGCGTGCCGGGTACAGCTAGTTTACCATAAAGTAAGACATGACGTCAACCATCTTTTGGAAAATGTGGTAGGATTTCATGTGCAATGGATTTCCATAATTGTTTGGATTTTCTCTTATACTCCATAAATGTTTAGATTGTCACACCTTGAAGTAACCTGGGTCGCCATTTTTAAGTATAAAATTTTTGGACTGTGATTGCACTCAACTAGGAGCACCACTATATTCATACTAATGAACATGGATAGCTGTGATTAGGAAACATACAAATTCAACTAATTAGACATTCATCTGCATCTTTTTTTCGTGTCAGGAGCGAACCAAACAGTTGTATTGCATTAAAAACCAACAAACAAACCACAAAGTTTGCAGACTTGGTATTCTATTAAATGCCCTTTGACCAGTAGCTGACCACTTGGAGGGCCTCTGGTGTTGCCATTGTGCATGTAGCAGGGCTCAGGTTGCATTATAGTAGGTGGTCTGTGGTTTGCTCTTTTCCACTCTCGCATGTCATGGATTCCACCTTGTAGCCCCATTTCTTAATGTTGGCTCTGCATCTCATGGTGCCAGAGCTCAGTCTGTTCAGTGCCTTCCAAGTTGCCCAGTTTTCTGTGTGCCCAGGAGGGAGTCCCTCATTTTGTATCAGCCATTGATTGAGGTTCTAGCTTTTAGCCTGCCACTTTTGAACTCTCGCTTGCTGAGGTGTTCCGGTGAGTGTCTCTGTAGATCTTAGAAAACTATTTCTTGATTTAAATCGTTGGCGTGCTGGCTGATACCCAAACCCCTGTATCAGGGGCCGAAAATGTAGAGAAGGAAGTCTCCAGTGCTTTCTGTCTGGGTGGGAAAATAAGGTTGTTTAAGCTGCCTAAATAAATACCCTAAAGACACAGATTCCATCTAATAAAGGAAAGTAAACAGGCTCAGCACTGCTTAATACTCGGACTGGAGATTGCCAATGAATACTAGATGCTGTAGACTGTATGTCAGAAGAAGAAATGAGTAAAAGCTCTGAGTATTGTGTTGTTGTAGGTTTTTTCGGGCTATATGGCCATGTTCTCGAGGTATTCTCTCCTGACGTTTCGCCTGCATCTATGGCAAGCATCCTCAGAGGTTGAGAACCACTGGGATAAACTATGGTTCTTAGACAGAGCAGATAAAGTTAAAATTTTATGCCCCATCCCAGGGGGGAAAGGACTAAATGGACACTTGCTCCTTGTAGAAATTCATGTAGAAATGGAAGTGCACTATTGGTGAGTACCCCAGCTGCTTATTTGGTAAAGATGAAATATCCATAAATATTCCTGTGGGTTACAAGACATAGAGGGTAGGAAAGTGCTCTGAGTTGTGATTACCCCAGATTCATATCCCATTGTTACTGGTAATGATTCTGCCCAAGTTATAAAATAATGAGCCTTAAGTTCGTGCTCAGTAGGTCTGAAATGCATTATTTCCTGAGAGGTCAACACATTCCTTTCCATTTATGTTTCTGAATGAATAGTTTGTCCAAATAATTTCCTCTAGAAATTTGCCAAGACTGAGTCTTTCTACTTTCCCCATAAAAGCATCTCCATGAAAACTGTTTTTGCTCTCGCTCATATTTTAGGAAAACCCAGTATCAAAAACTATATCTTCAGATTCTCCTTAGTTCCTTGTAAAATAATCAAAATAATAACCTCGGGCTTGTCCCCATGTAAGCCGCTATGAGTCCCTTTGGGAAGATGGAGGTGGGGTGCAAAAATAAAGTTATTATTTGAAACACAACACAGTAAACAAGATCACTATGCTGGTTGTTGTATTGGATCACATGTCTGACACTTCCCAAGTCGTTGTTGTTGTTATTATTATTCTCCTTTCATGCTGAATCATTGCTTTTTATTTCAGAGATATTGACTAATGGTTTCCACTGGGTTTTTTTTCAAATAGGTACAAATAATGGTTAGATTTCAAGCAGTAACTGGAAATATACATTTCTTTTCCATCTCATTCAGCATGCTGAGTCAAATCAGTTGCTTGGTTCATGTTTCATCTTTTTGTTTAACTATTTTTTATTAAGAGTAATAATAAAAAGAAAAAGAAAAATTAATAATAATTTCCCCTTATACAAGGAAAGTGTGAGAACAATATATTTAAAAGAAATGAAGTGAGAAAAGAGAGGCAAGAGGGAGAGAAGGGGGAAAAGTGTATATTGTTGTACTTCCAAGCTCTGTCCAAACTGAGCATCTCAAATAGTCTTCCCAAATCTTATCCTTTCCTCCTTGGATTTGTCTTTTGTTGACGTAGACTTCTAATATATAAGCTGATATATTAACAATGTCCTCTTCTCTTGTTCCATATATACTCGGAATAGGTTCCAGTCTGTCTTCTTAATTGGTTTTCTACAATATCTTTTAAGGAGTTGGATCAATTTGTCCATTTTCATTATTTCCATGACTTTCATTATCCATTGTTCCTTTGTAGGGATTTCTTTCTGTCTCCACATTTGGGCATAATTTATTGTTGCTGCTGTTATAACATAATTGAGGAGCTCTTCTTTGTTTGTTTCCATCTTATTTTCTGAAAAACTCAGTAAAGAATATTCAGGCTTCATTTGTAATTTAATATCTAGAAGTTTCTGTATTTCTATGTGAATAATCTTCCAAAATCTTTTAGCCATGCTGCACAACCACCACCATTATTATTATTATTATTATTATTTCAGCTGAGCTCAGTTTTTTTGTTGTTGCTGTCATAGAAATGGTTGAATAATTGTCCTTTTTGTCTAATCATTCAAAGCATGCCTAGTACCAGCTGTGTGGCATAATCCAGTTTTGGAAGCTTGTGTCCTCCTGGTTTCATGTTACATTCCTGAAGATAACAAATCTTCAGACATGACACAGTTACAGTCCTTTCCTTCTAGCAACTCTTTTCAATAACTATGGGAGTCATGAGAGCTATGGCTGTGAAAAAGTCTTTTGCTAACCCTTGCAAATGGAACTAAGAAGACCAAAGCAAAACTCTCTTGTTTATCGACTGCCCAATGTTTGGGTGAACTCAAATCTCTGTCAGTGTGCATGTTTTATTTCCTACCATCTTCCTGGTCTCTGAGTCCATAGATGAGTAGACATTTTCCCCATATCAGTCTGTGCTAAATATGGTCATGGTCAGTATGTTAATAATCCCGGAGTTTAAGAGGCACACAGACAGTGGTGCGTCGGGACATTCTTTTGGTTGAACTCTCCTGCTGACGTCTGATGCTTAAAACGGAGCATGCTTTCATCCTTCCGTGTATTGTCACAACCCCCTAGGAAAACTTTTAAAGGGTGCCGCAGCTACTTGGGGAAACAGTTGCTGACCAAACCAGATACAGGCGCCTTGGACTTGAACCTCTGTGAATGCTGTATGGTAGTTTCAGCTTGATCTTGGCCTGACAAAAGAAGGGACCATGTCTACCTTTGGGTACAGACGAGAGCTTAGTAAATATGAAGAACTAGATGAAGATGAGCTCCTTGCTTCTCTAACTGATGAGGAGTTGAAGGAGCTGGAGAGAGAGTTAGAGGACATTGAGCCTGACCGGAACCTTCCAGTGGGACACAGGCAGAAAAGCCTCACAGAGAAGACACCAACAGGGACTTTCAGCCGGGAGGCACTGATGGCATACTGGGAAAGGGAAACCAGAAAACTCCTAGAAAAAGAGAGGATGGGTGCATGCGAAAAGGTAGGAGAGTAATTGCATTCGGCAAGTCCTCGAAACATTGCCTGAAACTTACAACATATATCAGAGCAAAACTTTTCCTCTCAGTATACACTATAGAATTAGAAGAGAAATTAAACAATGCTAGTAATGATTGAAGTGAAAATTGTGGGGAATATCATTGAACTTTATATTTGGCTGTGGAAGGGCTGACCAACATACTCACAATGGTAGATATCTTTTTTCTAAAATGGTACCACTTCAGATAAACAATAATTACTTTTTTAAAAAGTGCAATTAAAAATAAAAAATGTAAACATTAGGATATCTCAGAAAGTACAAAAACAGAAACTTCTACCAAGGATTTTTTTTTAAAAAAGGTTTTTATTTTTATGTGAAGGTAAAGTAGAGTTTCGCTTATCAAACATAAACAGGCCGGCAGGACGTTGGATGTGAAAATGCTAGATAATAAGGAGGGATTAAGGAAAAGCCTATTAAACATCACATTTCATTGTGATTTTACAAATTACCAAAATATCATGTTTCACAACAAATTGACAGCAAAAACAGTTTAATACACAGCCATGTTACGTAGTAATTACTGTATTTACAAATTTAGCACCAAAACATTGCAATGTATTGAAACAGCTATGGATCCGGGTGGGAGGCAGACTGTGTTGGATAATACAGAATGTTGGATGAGCAAAGGTTGGATAAGTGAGACTCTACTGTACATTCAAATATGTGATGAAACTGCATGTGGGGAAATGAAACAATCATCTAAGGACTCTATTGTAACGTCCTTCCCCAAGTTGGTGACCTCCAGTTGTGTAGAGATATAACTCCCATCTTGCCCAGCCAGGATGGACCATTATTGGGTGGGGTTATGGGAGTTTTTAATTCCATCACATTTGAAGAAAAGACTGTAGCACCACTTTGCCAAATGCATAGTCAAGATCTCAGACTCCAGTAATATACTTCATGTTCACAGTATTAGTTCATACTATTGCTGATAGGTTACAGTATATTTCAAGTTTGGGTTTCAACTTGAAGTTTTTAAAAAGAATTCTGAGATACAACAACCAGGACCAGGTGAAAGTTGCAACGAGGAGATCAAGAACACACATTTTAACTCCATTCTTCTCTGTTGTTGTCTTTGTCAGCTTCCATGTTTTTTCTAGGGTTTTAAATCATGTAAGAGCCTCCAAATATGTAGGAAAGACTCTGAACTGCAAATATTTGCCCTCGTCTCCCTTGTGAAGGAGACAAGGATGACCAAAAATAGGCAAATTAGCAAAATTATTCTCACTCTTCTATCGGCATACCAAAATAGGGGATCATTTCAAATCTATATGAGAGTCTAAAGAGTTATAACACCTAGTTGAGCAGATGACAAGTTCCTTTTTGTAGTTTTTCCCCAAACAATGGGAACATCAAAGACTTTTGCTTAACCATTAAAAAAACCTCAACCATCCTACATCCTAACAGCCAGTTTACCAGCTGTTAGGATTTCTGGGAGTTGAAGGCCAAAACATCAGGGGACCCACAGGTTGAGAACCACTGCTATAAAGACTCCCTTCCCAAGACATGAGGAAAATATCTGGAAACAATTTTCAAGGGAGTTGGGAAAGAAAAGAATAGGTTCTGGTTACTGATAGCAGAATGTTGGATTTGGTCCTTCAATATTTTAATTATGGTTGGAAAGTTAACAACTTCATGAAATGTGGTTCCCCAAGGATAACTTAATAATAATTGTGGTTTTTTAATTTTAAAAATGATCCAGTTGTATAGTTAAAATACCTATTTCATATTAAAAGATTTAGAATCATTTGTTGAAGACACACTACAGTATTGTTTCCATTTCACAGTATTTGAGTGAAAAAATGATTATTTGTCAATGTGCTCAAAACAGAGCTGGGGCTGACATTCTTCTTTTCTGTGTGCTCTGGGCACCATATTAGCATGGTAAGTAATCTTTGTAGCGATCGATAACAATTGTACAGCTGTATCACAATCATGCAACCATATATGGTTAGTTTACATTTGCTTTTACTGTATTTAAAAGAATGTTTTCACATTCTCAGCTATTGGAATTGAGACTTTATTGAAAACTATTCAACTACTAATACAGTTCTAAATTTGCTGTGAAAAAAAGAAACAATTAGTTTTTAACTAAAATGACTTAATTAGCATTTTAACTAACTTGGAATTTTGGCAATAATACCTCTCTGAAATTGATATTGATTGATTGAGTGATTAAACCATGAGATACTACATTATCCCATTGAGATCTTCTACTCAAAGATCAATTTTCTTGGGTCTTTTTAAAACGCTGGGCTTTAAAACATCACTCAAAGTTTAGAAATGGTAAAGTTTGGCTGACAGAAATAGTTCCATTAGACTGCATGGGGGCAAGGGGACTTCTTTAGCCATTCTAGTAATTGATTCGACCTGCCCGATTTCTAAAAATACCATAGTATGAAATTTAAACAACCATTTCAACTTAAGTGTAAAAAACAGTGCGTATTCTAATTTAAATAGGATAAAACCTGTTGGCTATTCCCAAATGGAACAGATTCATCCAGTCTATTATTGAATAGGTCAAGGGCCAGGGATTTCCAGTTCTCAGTGTTTATGCCACATTTTTAAGGTTAGGTTTAAGCTCATCTTTAAATCTCTTATGCTGTCCAGTTGCTCTAACTGGAGCCTAGCTATAACCTATTATAATATGCATTTTGAAGGGGCTCGAATAGAGGGTGAAAGGGAGAAACATGCAAAGAGGAAGTGCATCAAGCTAACCCTTGTTGGGACTGCCTTCCATCTGGAAGTTGATGTCCTCATTGAGGACAGACCCTGCAGGTCCAGTATAGGTCTCTACATTCACTTACAAACCCACCTTATTTATTTATTTACTTTATTTATATTCCGCCCTTCTCATCCCGAAAGGGACTCAAGACGGATTACAGGTACACATACAAACAGACAATCCCTGCCATTTATCACAGTACAGTACATACATTTTGACATATTACACACATATAAACGAACAGAGGCAAATCTGGCCATCAGGGGGAGCTGATACACTCTTTATCTCTCAGTGTTCCAGCGTCCCTCGTTGTTCCTTCTGCATTCCTCAGTGTGCCTGGAGTTCTTTTTATGGCCTCATAATTCAGTCAAAATTTGCCTCCCCACTTAATGTGGTACCTTTATCTCCTACTTGACAGCTGCAACTGTCTTTCGGGCTGCAAAGGTCAACAGTAGGCTACACTTAAGGCCGAGCACCCACCTCGACCCGGGCAGGCCTCAAACTCATGACCTACTGGTCAGAGAGATCTTATGCAGCTGACACTTAGCCAGCTGCGCCACATTCCTGGTGCCTTCAAAACTTTACTTCTGGAAGACAATCATACTCAGCTACAAGTGATAACCTATGATGGGTGAATCCCCATGCTAGTAAATCCAGCTATTTCTGCTACTCCACTCTAGTTGGAACTAAAAATAGGATTTAGGCCCTAATTGAGTTAGATTTTTTTTGAAGCACAATAATAATTAAGTTAACATGTTAATCCTTTCTGGGTATTCTCCCCATCTGGTCCTAACATGTCTCCGGGATCATATGTCTACGAGTCTAAACCAAAAAAAGAAGGAGAAAAGAGATCACTCCATCTCTAATGAATAGCTGAGGGTGAAAACTGGGCTAGTAAAAAGTATTTTACAAATATATACTGGACAATGTTTTAAGAGCCACCTACACTTATCATTTTTTTCATATAATCCTTTTATTCTCAGTCCCCATATAATTAATTGTTACTTTTGTATTATACTCATTTGTTTTTCAGGAAGATTTTTTTTATTAAAAAAGAGCTGTAAACATGACTTAAAAACCAGAATAAAATCCAGGAGTATTACAAGTCTATATTTATCACAGCCACAACCTTGTTCTCTATCCATGTAAAGCAGCACAATTGAAGTGTCTTCCAAGGAATTATCTCACTTCTGGATTGCTGCTTATCAGAACCCAGCGGGAAGAACTTATCTAAGCATTACAGCCTGAGTGTTGGTATGCAGTCACTCAAAGTATTAATATAGTCTTTGTCATGCAGCATTCCTGACAGCAGCAAATAAATAATAATAAATGCTGGTATAAAATAATAAACAGCAACAATAATGATGTGAGAAGCTTTCAGCACAATAGCACACCCAAATAGCAACCACAGTTAAGGCTGGATCTGGAAAGGTACGGGCACAGTTAAGTCGATGCTTAATTTCACCCTACACTTGAGGCTGCTTGGCGCTCCTCTGAAATTGTTCTCAGTTACAAGCACAATTATTATTGTAACTTTAGCTTCAAGCATTTGGAGCATAAACTACATGCCACAGAGGTACAGGGTCCGCATCCAAGAGAATCTAACAGACTTCACCAGCTGGTGCCAATGCTGTATTTTGTGAGTCCCTTATATATGCAAATTGAAGCAACTTCCTCCGGGCAGAGAGAGGGTGGCTGGTAAGGATTTGTACTTCTCAGTTGCTCCTTTTAGAAGTGAGAAAAATATGATTACAGTCCTGTGTATACAGGTCAACAGTCTAAGTGAATCAAGGCTCCAAGAAGATTCCAGCCTTGCTTTACTAGTAATCAAAATTATATTCTTCTCTAATTTTTATTTATTAATTCTAGTCACTGAGGTTACTAATTCCAGCTGTCAACTGTAGTAAGTTCTGCAATAATAAGATTGGAATAGATTTAAACCTTTGTGAAATGTAGAAAAGTGCTAGGATAAGTTGATACAGTTGGATAGATAATTGCATAAACCAACTATACATTTTTGTGTGAGGCAAACTTGGGACACTAGCTTTTTTTGACTACATGTCCCAGACGCCCTAATCAGAATGACCATAGTGGCTAAATAATTCTGAGAGCTGTAGTCCAAAACTATTACTGTTCCAAAAAACTCTAGCACAATAGCACACACACTGACAACATAAGTAGAAATATGTGTACATTTCCAAGTCAATATGCAAGGAGAGTACAAGTGTCATTTGCCTGCACAGCTCTAGAGGGTGAGGCAGGTGTCAAACACACACCTTTAGCTAAGCCTAAGTACTTACCAGTGGATTTCCCCTTCCCACCTCATCCACCACCACTTCTTCCACCTTCATCTGTTATGAACCTATATATTATTTATGTATCTCATGTTTTATCAGCATAGAAATAATGGTGTTTATTGTAATCATTAATTATATTGTTTGCAGTCTGACTAATGCTGTAGATGCTCTCAAGTTGATGCCCATGACACAGAATCATAGTATTCCAAATTGCAGTGATACACAATCTACTAAGACTGAAAAATAGAAACTGCTATTGTTGCAAGGATGTTTACATCTCATAAAACAAATGAGTAAGGACTTTAAAACATAACATATCTTTCCTAATCTTTAGGATAAACTATGTTTTGATCTTGCAAATTGTTGAATCTATATTATCCTTTAGGATTCTAAAGAACAGGAGGAGGAGGAGGAGGAAGAGGAGGATGATTCAGAAGACATTAATGAGGAATATTTCACAGGAAGTAATAGTGAAGTTTCTGAGGAGGCATATACTGAAGAAGAAGATGAAGAAGAGGAGGAGGAGGCTAAAGAAGAGGAAGAGGAAGAAAAAGATGAAAATAGAGAAGAGGAGGGCATAGAGAAGGTAGAGGTAGAGGAGGAGGAAGAGGAAGAAGAAGAAGATGATGATGATGATGAAGAAGAAGAAAGTGGTGCAGATAATGACGAAGAAAAGGAACCTGTTGAATGCAAAGAGACAGCAAACAATGAAAGCAAAATAAGTTCAATCAGTATAAAACTTCAGAAATGCAAAAACAAAGCTGAAAATGAAATAGTTGCCAATGGTCATAGTGAAAAGGATGCAGAAGACTTGAGCTATAGAAAGGGTGCCATGCATCCTTGTGGAAATCCCACAGTGATTGAAGATGCTTTAGAAAAAGTTAGAAATAATGATCCTGACACCACTGAAGTTAACCTAAACAACATTGAAAACATCACACCACAGATGCTGATACATTTTGCTCAGGCCCTAAGGAACAACACTGTGGTCAAAACCTTTAGTTTGGCCAACACTCATGCAGATGACAATGTTGCAATAGCTATTGCTGGTATGCTAAAAGTGAATCAATATATATCAAATCTGAATCTTGATTCTAATTTTATTACAGGAAAAGGGATATTAGCAATCATGAGGGCTTTGCAGAATAATAAGATTTTAACAGAATTAAGATTTCATAATCAAAGGCATATAATGGGTGGCCAGGTTGAAATGGACATAGCTAAACTTCTGAAGGACAATACAACAATTGTGAAACTAGGATATCATTTTGAGCTTGCTGGACCAAGAATGAGTATGACAAGTATCCTCACAAGAAACATGGATAAACAGAGACAGAAGCGGATGCAGGAGCAAAAACAGCAAGAATCCAATTGGAATGGAACACTCAGTCCAAAGACCAAAGCATTGCAAAAGGGAACTCCTAGTTCTTCACCTTATTCTTCTCCCCGAAGTTCACCTTGGTCATCTCCTAAACTTCCTAAAAAAGTTCCCCTTGTTCAAAACCAACCTTCTCCTAGAAGTTCACCAAGGTCATCTCCGAAGATCCCTAAAAAAGTTCCTCCAGTTAAAAACCAACCTCCATCCCCACCACCTCCACCTCCTCCACCTCCAACTCCACCACCCCCTCAAATAGTTCCAGAGAAAAAACTGCCAACCCGAAACATTGCAGAAGTTATCAAACAGCAGGAAAGTGCCCAAAAGGGTGTACAAAAAAAGCAGAAAAAGAAAAAAGACAAGAAAAGCAAAAAATATGAGAATGAAATTTTGTCAGAAATTAAAAATTCTTTGAAGTCAGTCTCAGACAAGAAATCAGAAGAAGGTTCACGTCCCTCTACACGGCCTTCTACTCCAGTGAGATGTCTCCATACTGATCTCATGGATGCAATTCGTGGAAGTAGTCTCAAACAGCTAAAGCGAGTAAGTATTCATCCCAGAATTTGATCAATGTTTGGGAAGATAGTGTATTAAGGGTACATGATAGTGAATATTAAAAATGAATGTGTTGACAACTGGGTTCAGTGTCCTGTGGCCCCCTCCTCCATTTTTGAATCTATGGCCTGGGACAGAAAAACCACCATAAATTTCAACAAAGTGGCCATTATACGTGGTGTGTGAGAGGGAGAGAGGAGGAAAGAACGTTAATAAAAAGAGAACAAGTCTATCTGCAGAGGTATACTTTTGGGGGCCATATCAGCCTGTCTAAACCTAAACATTATCTGAGATCAGAAAGGGCAGAGGTGGTAATACTACTAAACTGAAGAAGTGATCCACAAATAGTGCAAGGTATATACAGTAGTCATATTGAACCTCAGAAGCACACTGCTTTCTTGTACATTAACATTTTCTAGTCTCTCAGAAACTCCAAACCAATTTTCTTTAAAGAATCATAGAATGGTCTGCCCTATCACTCTTTTAACTTTCCAGTTTTGTCTTCCCCCCTACTTCCTCTCCCCTAGACTCTCGCCCCTTACCACCTCTCTCCTTCACCCCCCTTCTTTCCCTTCATGTTTCCCACTCCTTCCTTACCCTTATGGGTTCCGCCGCAGGAAAGGGGTAGGCAAGGCTAATGCCCCCCGCCCCACCTGCCCGTCGGCAGGTCAATGTCCAACAGTACTGCGGCGGAACTGTCAATGTTGTCTCTAATTGTTTGTATTGTATGTGATTTTAAGTCGAAATTCAATAAAACTTTGATAAAAAAAAAAGAATCATAGAAGCACAAAGTTGGAAGAGACCACAAGGACCATCCATTCCCACCTGCTACGATGTAGGAACACAAAATCAAAGCAAAGAAATGTGGCTTTCTAGCCTCTGTAAGTCTCTGAAACCCATTTAGCATTCCACATGAAAGTAGAAAAAAACTTTTCATTCAAGATACACACCATGCCTGCTCTCTGATGAAGATTGTTAGATGATCTTAGAACAGGTTGGGCATCAGGAATTGTTTAGCATCTTCCAAGGCTCATACTCCTGTAACTGCTACCCTTTGCAACATCCCTTTTCCTCTTCCTTGACATCACTGCCTATTCATCTGCCATCATTGGGTGGTAGACACAAACAGTGACAGGTGGCAAAACCTGGGAGATAGAGTAACATCTACTTATTTTATGGATACAGAATGACCTGACAAACAATTATATTCAGATAAAAAGAGTTCACAGATGAACTACTAATGACACTTTGCCTGTGGGTCTCCATGAAGCCTGGAAACAACAGAACTGGGCATGACCTAGAAGGCTTTTAAAGTACTTTTTGAGGTTTTACTCTTATAGTCACTATAAAGTGATACAGTTGAGATTGTTTCTCATTCAGATGGTTTCTTCAGATTGAGGCTGTCTAAAATTCAAAAGTGAGCTTGGAAAAGTTATTGGAACTACAATTCCCAGGGAGGGGGAGGCACTTCTGGAAACTTCAGTCCAAACAAGTAACTTTTCCAAGTTCTGGTTGTGAAACAAATTACCGTCTTTTTCGCACCATAAGATGCAGTTTTTTTCCTCCCAAATTAGGAAGAAAAATCAGCCGTGTCTTATGGAGCGAAGATGCAGGCAGGGAGGGGGGGGCGCTGGAGCAGAGGGGGGCGGCGATATACTCACTAAAAGTGTCTGGAGACCGCCGCCTCTGTCGCCGCCTCTCCTCTTCTCTGGTCCGTTGCTGGTCCGTCCCTTTCCTTCCCCCGCCCTTTCTTCCCTCGAGCAAGGGGCGGGGGAAAGGCTGGGAGGAGGAGCGAAGCAGCGTCGCGTCAGGCGCTCTGGCCAGGCGGCTGCCGCTGCTCCTCCCTGCTCCCCCACCCTTTGCTCGAGGGAAGAAAGGGTGGGGAAGGAAAAAAAGGAGGAGGAGGGAGCGAAGCAGTGTCGCGTCAGAGGAGGAAAATAGGAAAAAAATTCTATTTTCCTCCTCTAAAATCTAGGTGCGTCTTATCAGCCGGTGCGCCTTATGGTGCGAAAAAATACGGTATGTTTCCTAGTATAGCAGTGAAAGGAAAATAATACATTAAGACTCCCTTATCCACTGGATCACTTTCAGAAGTTTCACTTACCTGCTACCACCACTCCCAGAAGTATTTGGGATCGTTCCTACGGGGCCGCTCGCAGCGGGTCGAGTGGCAGGGCCAGGTTTCTAGGAAATGCGGGTTGGAGTGTGGAGTTCCCCAGGGTGCCATCTTGTCTCCCACCCTCTTCAACATCTATGTCCAGCCCTGGCCAGTATTGCTAGGAGCCATGGTTTCTGCTGCTACCAATACGCCCGACGACACACAGCTGCTGCTGAAGCTCGACCCAGGGACATCATCGGTGCCGGACAGTTTCAGTCAAGGGCTGAGAGCGGTGACAAGCTGGCTCAGAGCATACAGACTCAAAATCAACCCGGCTAAACGGAGATTCTCTGGCCTGGCCGACCCGACCCTCACTCACCACTACCACTCTTCGAGCGAGCCCCTATCCCCAGCTCCGGCGGTGAAGAGCTTGGGAGTGATTCTGGACGAGAGACTGTCGATGGAAGCCCAGATCCAGGCCGCAGCTAAGGGCGCCTTTTTCCATCTTCGCAGGGCCCGACGGTTGGCCCCCTATTTACCATCAGAGGCATTGAGAACTGTGATACATGCCACCGTCGTCTCGCGCCTTGATTATTGCAATGCCCTATATGCGGCCTACCTCTGTCTACAACTCGGAGGCTGAGGCTCATTCAGAACATGCGGCCAGACTCATCTCTGGGGCATCTGTCAGAAACCATATCTCTCCAATTTTAAAAGATCTTCATTGGCTGCCCACAGAGTTCAGAGTGATTTACAAACTTATGGCGCTCACCTTTAAAGCACGGCATAATATTGGGCCAGCCTATCTGGGTGATCGGCTGACAGTCCAACGCACCGAGAGGCCAGCGCGTGCCATAAATGGTGATCGTATAGCCATCCCTGGGGTGAGAGAGGCTCGGCTGATGGAGACCCGACGGAGAGCCTTCTCCGTGGTGGCTCCCATGATCTGGAACACCCTCCCGCCTGCCCTCAGGGCCACATCGGCCCAAATCAGATTCCTATCGGACCTGAAAACCTGGCTCTTCTGCCAGGCATTTGGGGTTTGATCGGACGCCTGGAGACTGAGCCTTTCTGGCGTGTGTACCTATGTTTTAAACTGTTGTATTTTTGGGTTTTTAAATGATGTAAGTCGCCCGGAGCACCAGTGGTGGAGGGCGACTCACAAATAATAAAGTTATTATTATTATTATTATTATTATTTGTGGGCACTTCTCAATTCTCCAGTGTAAATCTATGGTACGCTTAGGCTCGAAGGGTGGCCTCCCTTCAAGCATCCTTATGAGCATCTAGGGAAGCATGACAGGAAAATAAGGAGCGAATCAGCAGGTGGTGATGGTGGTATGGCTGCTCCTTGTTTCAATGCTCCCTCTAACTCTGTTCTGAACCCTAGATTTTCCGACTGACTACTGAAACTTTGTGAATTAAGCCAGTCAGTTGTGGTCCAAAACATAGGATTCAGTACTATGTGTGGTTTCAGGTATCCATGGGCTCTTGAACTTATCTCCCATATAGAGGTTTTTTTTTAAACTGTAGGTCAGAATGTGAATACATTATTCAGACTTAAATTTCAGGTATGATTCAAGGGTATACTTTGGTAGATTGAGTTATTACATTTCCCAAAATATTTTATTTGGTGTGTATTAATCATAATATTGATCTTGCACCATATATTTTTATGTTGTTTATGTTGTTATTGTTAGGTTGTTTCATTCCTGGACTGCCCAAGTCTCTTGTGTCATCAAGTTGCCCTGGGTTAGGCCATGTGGCCATCCTCCATTATCTCTTCTGCCTTTTACTTCATTTCAGTGAAGATGCACTTTGCCTCTCCCTCTAGGCAAAATGTAGTTGCATGGATATTTTGACTTTTTATCCTTTTACTTTTCTTAGAAAATGATATTTAGTAAGCTAGTTAGCTCCAAGACCTTTCCTATCTAGAATGTATTTCTTTTACTTCAAAAAATGTTCTGACTGCAATCCTGTGCCACCCTAAGAATAGAAGCTTATTCCAGCTTCACTACATGTAAGCTTCTGGTGGTTATGAAGTGTACTTCTGATATTCTGCTTTATTTATGGTGGAATCACCCCAACTGAGGGTTATTTTTGAGCCTAACAACTCAGATTTTTCTACAGTTGTCATTGTCGTTGTTGTTGCTGCTGTCAAACCTCTGAGATTTAGGCCATTGGGCACCAGTTAACCATTTTTTCTATGTTTATAAAGATGAGCAACAGTGTTTTGTTATAATGGAAAAAAGTGTTTTTCTTGTCTACCTATTATTCCATCCATGTATCTTCTCATGTAAAAACAAAGATGGCACTTCAATGAAAAGGAGCAGTAGCATTTTAATATGTTAGGCAGTTGCAGTAGTTTGTGCATGATGGAATAGTTCATGCTTGTTGCAGTAGTTCATGTCTAATACTATATCAGTGAGAATTTGGGTTGGGACAATCCCTCTGCCACTCCATTTTGGTCCTCACCATTTTCACTTTCTAGCAGGACCTCCGCCCTGTGTCCCTCACCATGCATATATCAAAAGGTCCTGCTTCCAAAAAGGCCTCTCAACTGGCTTTTGACTTATTTTAGGATTGTTCTCATGAACATTTTTGATAATCAGATAACCTCTTTACAGTTACTAAATTACTAAATTTGGGAAAAAATACCTTCTTTTATAGGTGGAAGTTCCAGAAGCTTTGCGATAAAAGCATCCAATTAAGCCATAAAAAGGAGAAGACGACGATTACTATGGCGGTTAAAAGAAAGGTACCAAATTGTGCTCAAGTGATCAAAGAGACTAATGTAAATGGCTTCAAACATGCACTCTTAGATTGAAAACATGAAGAGAGAAAATGCTGTTAAACACCAAGCAACACTTTTAAGCATTTTTTTCATTTGTAAATATGGAATGTACTTTTTTATTGAAATTTCTAGAGAAACTTGTTGAACGCAAGCAGCACTTCACATAATGTTCTTTCTACAGAACAGTAACTGTTCAGTGACCTGTGTTTTTATTTTGTCTGCCTTATGAATTTGCAATAAAGGTGGTTTGACTTTTTCAAGTGACATTCATGTGATGGTTGGGGAAAAGCTTTTAACAGTGATACAAGAACATTCTCTATATACCTGAGAATTGGGATAGGTTCTTTTGGTTTATTATTACCCTTTAGAAACAATTTTAGGATTTTTTTTTGCTTGTTGCAGTTGCAGATGTAAATTCAAGAGCTGCCCATTACACAGATTTCTCAGCCATGTGAACTGTATAGAGCCCCGGCTAGCAATGAGTGGCACAGCCATGGAAACTGTCTTTTCAATTGGAGGATTTGTCATGATGATGATGATTGTTATCTTGTATATCATGACTACCTAAGAACAGACAATGCAAGGATGTTTCTGTTTTTTCCCTCCCTGGGCTAATCTGTATGAAGCTGCTTTAAACAAGCCAATCATTGTCGGCCCAAGACATTTTACTGCCAAAATCATAGATGGCACTCCCTCAGGGCTAACTGGAATGGTACTCCAGTCTTTGTTCTGTTCTTTTCACATAGTCACATCATCATAACCAAGTAGCACCAATGAGTTCAAGCACCTATCCACAGAGCCACCAATCTGCTACTATCTGCCCAGAAATACCCCCCCCCAAAATTAATTACTGGAGGCTGGAAAATGGAGCAAGAGTCAGAATGACAGTCATGGAAAAGAAGAAAACATTTGGAGAAATGTTCACCTTTAATGTGAGTTAATATTATTTAAAAGATTGTTTTTTTTATTCTTTGGACCATAATGAGAACATGGACAGGTTCTTCCTCCTATTATTATTATTATTTCCAGTTGTTTCTCTTCAATCCTGCTGTCCAGGTGACAGCAGGATTGAAGAGAAACAACTGGAAAAGCTGACTCAATATGAGGATTTAAAGATCAAATTGCAAACTCGGGCACAAGCCAGTAAAGGTGGTTCCAGTGGTGATCGGCACACAGGGTGCAGTGCCTAAAGACCTTGGCCTGCACTTAAACACAATCGGCACTGACAAAATTACCATCTGTCAGCTGCAAAAGGACACCCTACTCGGATCTGCACACATTATTCACCCATACATCACACAGTCCTAGACACTTGGGAAGTGTCCAACGTGTGATCCAGTACACCAGCTAGCAGAGTGATCTTGTTTGCTGTGGACTCATCTTGTTGTGTTTCTAATAATAATAACAACAATTTTATTTATACCCCGCCACCATCTTCCTGGAGGGACTCAGGGTAGCTCACAAAAGCCCTCTAGAGTGTCATACATAAAATAGAAATACATAAGCATACGCATAAGGTTCTGTGTAGGTGTACTTTGCCAGCAAGATGCTGGCAGCTCATTCCATGATATAGGTATAACTTGGCATAAACCATACTCCAAAGAAAAATGAAAAAAATTCCTACCCATTTATGGCAATCTAAGCTGCTATTGTACACTTTGCACAAGAAGCTCTACTACTATTCTAGATCATAATTAGATTAAGTCCACAGCTACTTCAATCTTCTTCCTCTGCTGAGAACACTCCTAGAATTAGGTTGATATCGAAGACACAGTGGTATTGTGTAGGTGTCTTCTTTTAGAATGTGTTTATTAGACTGCACAGGCACCATGTTTGTTGCTTCTCAGGACAGCTGAGATCTCATTTCTAACTGGGCAAATGGGCCTACAGTATTATTGAAATGGGTACAATACACATTTTTGCTGTTGTGTGCTTTCAAGTCCTTTCTGGCTTATTGCAAGCCTTAGGGGAACCTTTCAGTTTCCATGGGAAAATCTGTTGGGAGGGTGCCTTTGGCTTACTCAAAGATTGACAGTGTGGCTTTCTAAGGTTCGCCGGTGAGTTTCCATGGCTGAGCGTGGATTTGAAGGCAGGTCTCCAGAGTTGTGGTCCAATGCCCAGTTCCTGCAAACTGAGCACAAAATGTAAAAATAATTTGTGCTCCATTAACTCAGCAAAGAACAGGACAGCATCATTCCCTTACTTGTAGGCTCAAGCAAAATCAAAATGCTGAAGCATCTCACAGCTTCCGTTTTCTTCCTCAATAATAATAATTGCTATATTTACCTGGTTCTGATGTCATTGGACCATACATGTTCTGGCTGTCATCTGTGAAATATTAGTGTATAAACTACTATTCTGTTGACAATGTAGCACTCCTTGTGATCTGCCTGCCTTTTTCCAAAATCAGGGGACAGACATTTGTCAGTACTTGATGTATAGGTGCATTTGTGGAATCATAATAATATATGTGTACTTATTTTTTTCATATAATCTCATAAATGAAGTGGATACACAGAACTGTAACCTCTTTGCTTATTGGGATAAATTACTGTATATAAATCTTCCCATGAAAACATTTTCCTCCTTAGTTTTCCCATAGGAAAAACAAAGCTAGTGATCTATTTTCACATGATATTATTAAGAGGAAAATGCTATATGACATGAGGCACAGGAAGAGAAAGGGTTACGTTGTGTTAACTGCTCTCTCAAATCCCGGAGGCAAGTTGGTAACATTAGATGCATAAGCTTTCCTCTGGGTCTGCATACCAGCTTAGCTTCATGTTCTATTCTATTCCCTTGAGTCATCATGAGGACAGAGGACATAGCTCTTAATGTCTGACCTACAGTGAATCATCCGATTCTCTTATCAACATATGTCTATCATAGCTGTCTATCTACCCACTTACATCAACACCTTGAAGAAATGTAGTGACAAGAATACTGTGCAGGAATTATATAGTGTTTTCTGATTGTCAAGTGCACTTAGAACTAGGAAAGTAAATATCCCTTCACTCCTGGATTAAATCAGGGATGGTATTGTTATACTATATGCATGTATGTTTGTGTGTGTGTATGTGTGTGTGGGAGACCGAGATTAGAGAGAGAGAGAGAGAGAGAGAGAGAGAGAGAGAGGAGAGAGTAAAAAACAGTGAGAAAGATATGCCAATTCCCAATTTATTTTTGCTATTACACAGCACCTCTGGGCTTCCAGAGCAGATACTGAGAATGTTTCTGAGTTCAAAAGAGTACCTACTTGCTGAGAGACCTTCGTTTCGAAAATGTTGCCTACTAAACAAAGAAATGTATACAAAATGAATGGCAATACAATAAAGTGTTGTTCCTACTGAGCACGTATTTCCCAAGGACGGACATTTAAAACACACACACACACACACACTCCAGCCAAAGATAAACAAGAGGCCAAAATGTCCTCAATGAAAACTATGCACAGAAGGCCATAAGCACAAAAGAAACAGGCTGCCTGCAGGTCATCTGTACTCTGTTGTAAACCAAGGTGCAGTGCCCCAAACATTACAATTTAATAGATATTCTTGACAGTCTCCTTGGCTACCATTTTTTCAAGTGTTACTGGGATGGGGTGTGTATGTGTGTAAAACAACCTTTTGTAAAGTTATGAAGTCAGTAAATATGATTCTCTGTTCACCTTTCCTTCATAATTCAAATATAAAAAGGAAAGGAAGATGCAACACATATGTGCGCACATGCACACACAGTATGCAATCCAGCTTGACCTACAAGATTCTTTTTACGTCAAACTCCAAAATGTGAACCATAAGACATCCGCATATCCTCAAGTGTGACATTTGGAGAATGTCATGCTTCAACGTAGGTGGGAAACATATTGAAAGCCTCCTGCCATTTGAACAATTTGTGCAGTTTCTGGAACTGATGCCTGAATGCTGAAGAGAATCCTGTGTGTGAAGGCTATGCCAAAGTGTAGCAAAGATACAGTACATTTTATTTCAACTTTAAATAATAGACCTTGTGTTAACCTTTGTATGAAGACATCCTGACAATATTGCAATGCAGAATGTTTGGGTTATCAGTTTTTAAAATACTGTCATTACATTTAGATGCAGGTGAAGTTTCCCGACGGAGGGACCTTATCCTCTCCAAGGACCTCATCAGATACAGTTTTCTCTGTGTCTTCTCCCAATTTTTCTACATTGCCAAAACGGAGTCCCACAAAGTCCATCACATGATGCAAGGCAACTTCTGGCAGGGTTCCATTTCGGCAGTGTAAAGAAATGAAGCTCAGAGTGCCTTTGGAGGAGTCAAGTGTTACTCAACTCCTAATTGGGGAACATGAAGAGGAAGTGGGGAAAGGATGAGAAAGGATGGAATATGACATGGGATCAAAGGCTATTCCCAAAGACAGGGAAAGATGGTAGGTGATGGAGTACCCTCCACTTTCTCTGTCTTTCTTTTTGCCTATCTGATGAAGTCCCCACCCTAAAATAATAACGGAAAAGACCTTATTTTGATCCTGGTGATGTTCTCCAGACTTCCTGCTTTCAAAATTTACAAGGCATAGAGCCTTTGCATAGCTTTAGCTACAGATTGTTTGTAGGCCACACATCTATTCAAGACATAATGTTGCTTAAAAGTAAGATAGGCTCAGAATATCATGTTTAGTACACATTAATTTCTAAAGAATTCAAGGGCACAAACGCAGACAAAACAATTTTCAAACTTCAGGTTTAACATGGCAACAGGCTGAATGCCAATGGCTAAACTAATTCACGTCTTTGAGAAAATTCTTTAAAAAGTTATTGTTTCAGATCACACAGGATGAAGAATTTGCCACTTTGTAAGTGTAGAGCTGTTTCCTCAAAGTTGTACATTTGTCACAGGAAAAGATGTTTCCTCTTTTATGTATTTTACATTTAGCATGCTTTTTCTTTTCATTAGTCAAGGTCTTAATTTGCAAGTTTTGTTGCTGAGGCACATATATTTGAGGTTATTGTATTGTGGGAGGAAAAACCGCTTGCGTGGGCATGTGCACTAGAGCCTCCCCCCAGCAAACCCAGTTATGAGACACACACTGGATTGGGATAACAAATTGCCACAATTTTTATTGCTTACAGAAAAGACACAGGGTTGACAACCCTGCATGGGTCTTGGATCCGGGGATCGGGCAGCCTGCTGCTGTCCAATACTGCTGAATCCGTCCAGTGGTGCTGTTGAAAGTGACCACCACAATACCGAGATCCTGACAGTGTTGCACCTCTGGAGAACCGCCGGACCTTTCCGCCCTGCCTCCAATTGGGGGGGGGGGGGATACACAAGCCAGATCCAGGGCCCATGCCACATGCCATGGAGTTGTGATAAAGGACAAAGCTCAACAAAAACCATGCAACTGGAACATTTATAAAGAGTAAGGGGGCTGGGACACCGGAAAGGTGTGCTGCTGGGCACAGCCTTTTAAAAGGTTTCCTGACGATTGCGAGGGGTGGCCAGCCAGCCAACCAGGGGGCGAGCAGGGGACGCCTCAACTGGCTGGCCGCCCAGCCAGCAGGAACTTTTCCTGCCGCCAAGGAGGCGTCTGGGAGCAAAAAGCCCCCTCCAACACCATGGTGGCGGGAAGAACACCCAGCCACCGCAACCTCTCTGCCTGGTAAGCTGGGCAGAGCATTTAGTGACAAAGAACACACATTCCTCTAAACATCCAGTTTGACCTACAGACAACAAACTGATACAAACACATAATTGGCAGATATTTGAGAAATGTCATAGTAATGGGTATCTCCTTTTGATGGTTTCTGAATACTGAAGTGGTCTACTTTGTGAGTGTTGGACCTGCTCCAGTATTAAATCAGATAATTCAAAAGATTTGAGGAAAGATGTGTTTGCATACACATCGGAATGCACATTTTAGTAGTCAGACTGTTTTATTTATTTAGTGTGCAAGCACTCTCTCGGCATTACTTCATGAACGAAGATTCTTAGGAAGGACTCATCCCACGCTTTCTACAAGCACGTTGATGACTAAAAAGGCCAATCTGAGATAGGCAAGTTCAGTTACAGAAAGCACAGCAGAAAGTCTCCTTGGGTGATGTTGTTTCCAAGTTGCGGTTCTTTCTGCGTTGTCGTTTCTCTTCAAGACCCATTCGGCGTGTCTTCTCGAAGGAGGCCGCAGCATTGTGGATAGTGCATCTCCATGCCTCCCGATGTGAGGCCAGGATGGATCATTGTTGGTGATCAATCTGGCCGAGCCCGAGATGTTGTTTCAGGGAGTCCTTATATCTCTTTTTGGGGGTGCCTCTCTTGCGCTGACCTGTGGCGAGTTCACCATCGAGTAATATCTTTGGGAGGCAGTGGTCCTCCACCCTAGAGACATGCCCTGCCCAGCGCAGCTTTGTTCTCAATAGCATGGCCTCAATGTATTGTATGTAGTGTGCAAGCACTACAGTAATGTTAATTTCCAAATATCAAGGAAGATAAAGCAAGTGTGGTCAACAAATCTGGCAGCCCAATTTTGTTTTCAATCTATTTTTAAATGCATCGATCTTGAAGTCTTTATATACCTGAACTCTGGACCTCAGAACACAAATACTCCATTTGATAATTTGATAACATGTTGTTTATCTATAAAGTGTCCATGACTTGCTAGTGGGGACACAAACTTTCCTTAAGAATGTCGTCATTTAATATTTGAGAGTTTCATTTTCAATGATCACTATTGTCATTGCTGTTACAACAGAAATAAGATTGTATTCCTGGTAAAGGTGCCTTAGCTCTTCCAGCCAGCTTTCATTCTCAATGAATACTTTTTACCACATTAAATTTCAATGATATGGGAAGAAACTCACATTTTTAATCTACATAGCATAGACTGCTATCTACATGTATTCAAATGTGTGGCACCAATCAATAAAGGCCTCAATGGAATGCAATAATCATTTTTTCTTCCTCGTTTCCTCTCAACAAAATAGACACTACAAATTTAGAACTATGGAAATCATAAAAGCCGAATATAGTCTCTGAAGAACTGTTTGACCTTGTGTTTCTTGGAAGAACTCCTGTTGCTTAAAATGACAGCACAGCTGTTCTCAGAAAATTATGCAGAAAGATCACTAAATTCTGTATCTCATTCTTAGACTATGCTGCAAGTATGACAACTAGCAGTGCTGCATTGATCAAATAGCAGCTGCTAAGACAAGGTGGCAATAATTCAAGAACACACTGGTAGAAATTTTCTATGTTTGACAGCATAATAGAATTTGTGGGGGAAGACGGGAATTCTCTTTGAGATCTCCTTAGTGTTTGAGTCCTAAAGTGCTGACTATACAGACATACATTGGAGGGCTGAAGTCCCCCCTTAGCTTTGAGACTCAGGGTTGCATGCAAATCTTCACTTATACACAAGGATAGGGAAAACAGATGAATTCTCTTAGATAGTTTATCTCCACATTGTTGTTGTCATGTGCTTTCAAATCATTACTGACTTATAGTGACCCTGAAATGAACTGATCACTAGGATTTCTGTGACTAAAAGTGTAACTCATTTAAGGTCATCCATTGGGTTTCAATGGCTGAATGCGGATTCATTCCATGGGCTACACTAAAAACATATCGGTTCTCATGCTTTACATAGCACACACTAAGGGCAAACTTGGGAGAAATCCTTATTTCTTGTGGGCTGGATTGTTCTTTTATTTGATCTATCAAAAGAAGGGGGGAGCACGTGTACACAGAAGGACTTAAGTAGGCCATTTCCCCAATTTAAAAAAAATGTCTTGTCAAAAGTGTTTATCACGAGGCAGAATAAAACTATTAACATAGCTGTATCCATGTGCTTTACTATTTGGAGCATAGAATAGGGTTGGATGGACAACCTTGATCAAACTTTAAGATTGTAAAATCTTGTCCAGGCAAGGAAAACTGGAAGGCTAGTGAAACAAGACGACACAAAACTGCCTTCTTATAAGGCTGCAGTTGTTTTTCAGAGACATGCCATGGAAATCTGCCAATTGAAACTTCTAATCATTTGAGATATGTCATCCAGAAGGAGAGCCTATTCTTAATTTCAACAGCCATCCGGCTGAATGGATAGGGAACCTCTAGCCACAGTGCCATCTGCAATTGGTGATGAAAGTATTTCGAGACATTTAAATGTTGAATTATGTGATCTGCAGGCAAGAAAATCTATCCTATCCTGAAGAGACACATGTAAAACCAATCTTCTAACATTATTAAAAACAAGAACTGTTTATGTTATAACAACACACAGTAGTAATAGCAGTGATGGCTTGCATGTTCCTTGGTTTTATGCTAAATCCATGCCTTCAAGAATTTGGACAGAATACTGAGCTGTGAGATGCAGGGTGAGCTACAGCATGGCCAGGCTGAAAGATATCCAGATTGCCAGCCAGCATTGCAGGAGGATGCTTAATTCAACTGGTGGCAAAACTATCACAGTAGATATTCTGTACAGAAAACCACAATGTCTTCTTTTTGTTCATTCCTGATAGCAGCAATCTCTACTAATATCGTTGCCTGACAGCAGTTTGAATGGATAATCCGTAGCAAAAAACAGTGGTTCTGTGCTTTGGGTAGACCGGAAAGGAAACCCAATGGCCAGAAGTGCACCTTGTTGAATGGCGGTGTGGTGTTAGGAAAACCGGTGGCACAATGACTTAAACCAAAAGGTTGGCAGTTCGAATCCAGGGAGCGGGGGTGAGCTCCCATCTGTTAGCTCCAGCTTCTCATACGAGAGCATGAGAGAAGCCTCCCACATGATAGTAAAAAAAACCCGGATGTCCCCTGGGCAACGTCCTTGCAGACAGCCAATTATCTCACACCAGAAGCAATTTACAGTTTCTCAAGTCACTCCTGATATGAAAAAAAAGTAGATGGTATGTTTCTAAGTCCTCTCAAAACCAGGAACAAGACTTCTGGAAGAGAATACATTAGATTAATAAAAGACAAACGCATACATACCAAAGTGTAAAATCTCTTTTGTTGAAAAGTTATCAGAACTTTATACATTGTAAATAACACCATACAGATTTATATGCTCCTGGGTCAGAGCTTGGAAAAACTGTTTGATTACAACATCCCAGAATCTCCCATCTACCATTGATGGGCATTTATGAGAAGTGTCATCCAAACAATAACTGTTCCAAGCTCTACAAATTGGAACCCTATAAATCACTATCCCATGTTTTCTGTAATCCACCACTGTAAACTAACTTTACAGTAACAAGCATATTTCTCTACAAAACACTAAAACAATAAATAAACTTCTTCCAGATGAATATAAATATAAAACTGACAACAAACCAGCGGATGCCTGCATTGCTGTGCTAAAAATCATCCAATAAACAAAATGCTTCCTAAATGTGTGAACTTTACTAGTCCCAAGAAGAATTCTAAAGAGCCTCCAAGGTGTATTTTTGGCTTTGTAGAAGTTCCAGGATATCAAAAGCTTTGAACTGGTTCCATGGAAATGTAGAGCTGAGAAATGTTTGGCAATGAAGAACAATAAACAAGCAAAGCATCATCCCTTGGGCTGGCAGAGAAAACAATAGATTATGTACTTACTGAGCATACGATAAGGGCAGAGAATGTTCATTACAGCAGCCATGAGAAAGGGAGTTAGAATTGCTCAGCCTCAGCAGGAGGAACATCATGTTCCTGACAAGTTTAAACTCAAATTCTGACAGATATAGAAAACACAGCTCTGCTACACTATCCAGAAAATGGGAGCTCCAAGAAAGCAACAATGAAGATAGTTTAGTTCAATTTAGGTTGTGTGTTCCAACATGAGAGCAAATAGATTTTTTAGAAACTAACATTAGCTCCACTCACTGCCCATTAAATTGACCCTCTTAGCATTTTGTGTGTGTCTAAGAAACTGCAAGTAGCTTCTGGTGTGAGAGAATTGGCCGTCTGCAAGGACGTTTTCCAGTAGATGCCTAGATGTTTTACAATCTTTGTGGGAGGCTTTTCTCGTGTCTCTGCATGGGGGGAGCTGGAGCTGACAGAGGGAGCTCATTTGTGCACTCCTCGGATTCGAACCTGCAACCTGAACTGAATGTACGTTTTGCTGATTAAAAGAACCCCCATAATATGAAAAGTAATCTTCATAAAGCAGGAAGAATATGTTGGAAGAATATGAATCTAAGTTTGCTTGAACAAAAGACAATGAGTTGAAGTCCTGCAAAACAGTAGCTTTCTTAGCTATAGATGTTGTGCATGTGTACTAAGAGGACTCCGGTTATGGAGCAGTATAAGTGTACAATGGCCATCTCCCTATTATCAATGGAGCTAGCATGGTTTAGAGCAGGGGTCGGGAACCTTTTTGACTCAAGCAAAATATTTGGAAATGTATTTCACTGAGAGCCATATAATATATTTTAAGACTGAATTCAACTAAATGTGAGTATAAGCAACAGAAAATACTGTAATGAAGTCGAAATGTGTGTGTTGTTTTATTGTTGGAATACGGGGTTAAGTGTTAGACAGACTCTAAAGGGTTAACTATGATAGTAAAGGCATTTCCCTCCTAGGGGAATGTGTTGCCATAGTGACAGTGGGCGGAGCCAAGCAGGAGGCTAGCTTAGAATGCTGAAGAGGTTTGAATTTAGTCAGTTGGCCAGAAGCTGTGACCAGAGTTAGTTGGTATTTGGCGGTTGGTGGGATAGCCAGCTGTCTGTTAGAGCAGCTGTGTGTGGGGGTTTAGGGAAACCCAAGTGTATGGGACAGGTTTTAGTCCTAGTTAGGGTTGAGAGTAACCCAGTAGTAAGCAGTTAAGTAGTAGATCTGCTGGTATTTGTGCTATTAACTGTATCAGGGGAAGTTATACCCCAGTGTTAAATTAGTTTGGAAATACAAGTGTGTACCTCTTCGGAGTCTGAAACCAACTAAGCATTGTACCCGTTTGTGTAATAAACTGTTAAAACACTTTCAACACAACATCTGTGGAAGTCATTTATTATCAAAGCCCTCATATCGGTAGCCAGAGTGAATATGGTGGCAGTGTAATTGGAAATAGATCCTCTCACAGTGGGACGCATGCTGTAGGCTGCGTCTTCACGAAGTGGTCAGTGGTCAGTTTAAATCTACGAGGGGTTTCGACGCTAGTCTTAGGCGGCGTTCACAATCTTTTCAGCCACACACAGATACTGTTTCACCATTTTTAGTGGCACTCTACAGTCATGCCTGTCAATACAGGACAGGAGCTGAGCGGGACTCCGGCAGGAGGGGGAGGGGCCTAATGAAGTGGCTCTGCGAGCCAGATGCAATTATCAAAAGAGGCACACCTGGCTCCCAAGCCATAGGTTCCTGACCCCTGGTGTAAAGGTTTGAGTATTTGAGTAGGACACTAGGAAATGAGGTCTGAATTCTCACTCAGCCATGGAAACCCACTGAGGGCCCGTCCACACAGCTCTATATCCCAGAATATCATGGCAGGAAATTCCACATTATCTGAATGTGGATTCAGACAACACAGTTCAAAGCGGATATTGTGGGATTTTCTGTCTTGATATTCTGGGATATAGGGCTGTGTGGAATGGGCCTCAGTCTCAGAGGAAAGCAATGGCAAACCCTCTCTGAACAAATCCTGCCAGGAAATCTGTGTAATAAGAAGCCCAAGGGTTGCCATAAGTTAGCAACAAAGAAGAAGACACATCTTATATACAAAAGGATGGTCACCCACTGCTTCTCAGCCATAAACTGATCTCATCTCCTGCCAGCTTTACCTCTTAAAATGTCAGATGTTCATATCAGCAAATCAAATTCATGCACAGCAAGCACTCATCTTTAGACCTATTCCTACTGCTTCCTTATTAAGAGTAGAAAAATGCTCCTAAAATGGATGAATTTTTTTGTGACAAGCTGTGTGGCACAATGGATAACTTCTATTTCAAACTTTTAGACCTGTTTTTCAAAGAGCTTGACCCAGAATTAGAAAATCCTATCTGACATGGAAACAGTTACAATGTTCCCGGAGCAACCCACTGTTCATTTTGTTTTATCCAGTCCCAAATTCCAAGTAACCTTTCAGTGTGAAAGTGTCATTGAAGTAAAAAATACATTTCAGGTTTTGATCTACATGGATTATCTACATTTATAGAGACATTGCTGGTATTATGAATCAAGACTTAAAAATTGCTAATCTCAAACAGTTTTGAATTTATGGGAACATAAATTAACATTTATTTAAGTGCTACACTTTTCCTTGGTCTACTTTTCTTTGGACTAGCAAATAGCTCTATGTTATTGATCTCGACCAAAGAAGTAAATCTGGCATAATAAATAATGTAATAATAACATTCACAATGCCTACTTAGGGAAAAATATGTCTTCTGAACCTCGTATAAGTTGAATGAAATGAATAAGCCAGCCACCATTTTATTTTTAGATCGAGATCTTTTAAAAACCGTCAGAGATTTCTCTAATTAGCTAATGACATCTGGAGGTAGGATCTTGGAAATATCTTGTATTCTAGGTAGAAAGGCTGTTTTGTGAAGGTTTGACATTTAGGTCATCAAGACATTTGTAACTCACTAAGTTTTTGTGTAATAGACAGTAGGGACAGTAAACCATACACAAACTACAGAGACAACCAAATATTTGCCATAGTTTGACTTTGCAAAAGTTATGTATTACACCATTATTTGTCTTGTAGCAAGCTACCTGACATACCTTTTTTCATCCCTATACAAGGCCATAACATTCCTTAACAACACAAAAGTCTTATGTTGATGTGAAAACAAAATGCTGTCTGAGTAATATGAGTTCAATATTTTTTCAAATGAAGAACAGTTTTCAGGGATTGGGACATTCATAGGGGCACCAAAATGCTTGTTTACAAAGCTTCCAACTTTATTGTACGCCTGAGAAACATGTGCCACCTACAAAAACTACTACTGACGTCTGCAAAGTTTGAATCAGCATTGCCTTTGGAAAATCCTGCAAATTTCTTGGGAGGATAGATGGACAAATCACCAGCATTGAAGAACTGATTCTCTGCCATCAACTTCGCTGGACTGGCCACATTTGTCTGAATGCCTGACAACCATTACCCCAAAGCAGCTATTTATTCTCAGCTCAAGAACAGAAAAGAGATTTAAAGATGGGCTTAAACCTAACCTAAACAAATGTGGTATAAATATAAAGAAGCCCTGGCACTCGAACGTTGTAACTGGAGGTCAGCTATTGCCAAGAGTGCTATGGATTTTGAGAAGGCAGAAATACAGGGTGAAAGAAAAAAATGTGCAAATCCTTGTTGTGACCACCTTCCACTTGGAAATCTATGTCCTTAATGTGGAAGACCAGACAGCTCCAGAATAGGTCTTCACAGTTACTTACAGACCCATCGCCATGACTCTACTTCTAGAAGACAATCACACTTGGCCACAAGTGATTGCCCATGAGAGATTAAAGGCAAGCCTGCACAACCTGTAGCTCTCTGGATATTTTGGACCAGCTCCCAGAATTCTCGACCATTGGACAGGCTGGTTAGGGCTTCTATGAGTCATAAATATCTTGAGTGCCATAGGTTGTGTAGGCCTGATTTAAGGGAATCCAACAAGAAACAGATACTATCATTGGGTTGTTGTAGGTTTTTCGGGCTATATGGCCATGTTGTAGAAGCACTCTCTCTTGACGTTTTACCTGCATCTATGGCAAGCATTCTCAGAGGTTGTGAGGTGACCTCACAACCTCTGAGGATTCTTGCCATAGATGCAGGCGAAATTTCAGGAGAGAATGCTTCTAGAACATGGCCATATAGCCCAAAAAACCTACAACAACTCAGTGATTCCAGCCATGAAAGCCTTTGACAATACATAGATACAATCATTATCTGCTGAGGGAAATGTCGATTTTTGTGGTAATATTTCAAGCCTGCTGAGGTCATGCAAACAGAACTGCCAATATTGTATCTTGCGTTCAGGTTAGTTGATAACAAAATTCACACCACATACCGAGTCAAATTAATTTTATTATGTTCCATGATGAATTGCCACCAGTGCAACATCCTATTCACTGTACATTAAAAAAAGCCAAAAAGAAAATTCACATACCAAGAAGTTCAGTTTGATGAAATGAAAAACTGAATGATTGGAGATGGTTTCAGAGTACAAGCAGCTAGCAGATATTGTATAAGCGTAGTGTTGAGATATAAGTCCTCATACTCATGTACTAATTGCCAAGGTTACTTGGGCAGTCAATTTAAATGGTGCATGAGGCTGCCTTGTTACAACAGTTAGCAGTAGTGATTCAATGGCATGAAACACTGTCTCTGGCCCACACTGGAAGTAGGAGAATGCAGAAACATGCAGCGGTGACTTCTTAGCCTAATTGTAACTGCAGCCATGCCTTAAAATTAAAACCATACAATATGCTATTGAAAGCAAAACATCCGAACTTTGTGCAATAATGTGGATACACTTTCTATAGAAAAAAACAAAAAAACAAAAGCCCATTGGGCAGGTGATTAACACGTTACACAAGAATTCCAAAAATATTAAATCTTTCTAAACTCTCTCAGCTCCAGAAGTCTGTGCTTAGTTTATGCTTAGAAGAAACATCTTTGGAGGCCACCTGAGCAGTATCCATTTTAAAATGCCCTTTATGGTATCAGAACTAGAGACAACACTAAACATTGTACTGAAGGCCATTAACACCACCTCCCATGTGCACACTTCCTTAATCCTGCTACACAACATTTCATCCGGCTTCAGCCACAATGGTCCGAGTCCTCAAGCCACACTAGCAGCAATGCTAGCTGTCAGTCTTTTTAGCAGCAGGCAATTGTCAATATAACTGAAAAGGAGAAAGATACTTTTGAAAAATAATCTCCTCTGCCCATGTTGTTTGCTTAAAAGAAAATATATTGTCCTCTAAATAATTTAGCTTCTGCTTTACCACACTGTCTTTCATCAACATAACCTTTTATATCCTGTCCTCCTTCTGCAATTAAAAATGCTAGACATACATCATAACTGCACTAGATAGCCAAGCCACATCATGCAGGTCCAGCCTGCCAAGATCAGGCCAACACCGGATTTCAGTAAATACAATTTCATCCAATATATCATTAACAAAGTAAGAAAAAGAGAAGATGGGAAGTGTGTGTTAATTGTATTCCAAACAGGTCTCACTTAACTATTTTGCATCGGTGAGAGAAGTGATACCTCTAGGTGTACTCTACTTAAAATGTTTTCATACAGTCTGAAGTGAAAATGTCTATTTCAAATGTAGTTACTGGATGATAAAAATAGGCTAATCCTTCAAATATTGCAACCATTAGTAAGGATGAACATTAAAATGAGAACTCAAATTTCCCCACCATTTACCGGAATGCAATTCTAAGCACAGAGCCTTCTACCTTAAAGATCACATCCCCTGATATTAATTTTGAACACAAGACAAATCAAATATCGAAAATATGCAAGTTCAGTACATATAAAAAAACAGTGGTTTACAAATGTTGTAGTAGTGAGCCTCTTCCAAAAGGTAGAAGGAATGTACGGTAGTTAAATTATCTCTATTTGCTCTGGTTTCAAGATCTACGGATTTAAGGTCAAGATAAAATGGGAGCAACACTGCCATGTTGGAACAACTGTAGGGAAGCCAGCAAAGAAGACTGAAATGAACCTGAGCTAAGAGGACCCAGTCTCAGCTACTATTTGGCCAAAAATAAATACAGAGACTTGGTTGAAGGGGGTGGAAACATCAGTGAGGAATTTGCACTTCCATCACTCCTTACTCCCAGCAACTGCTCCCATCACTTTAGGGCAGCCTGTCAGAGTCAGGAGAAGCATATATTTAAGGCACCTATCCCTACTTAACGTTTTTGATTTCTGGAAGCTTCTAGATGATCCGGTGCCTAGGTGGGTTGGCTTGAACCATCATCCACAAAGACTGCAGAGTTATACCACTTAAATTCATTTATTAGTATACTGATGCCCTACACATTTATTTTTTAAATTTAAACTCATTATTAATCAGAGCAATTATCAACCACAGCCCTTCGGTAAAAAAACATTATATAAAAATAAATAAGTGACTGCAGCAGTTGCCATAAAGGTAGGCTCCTCTTCATTGTGAAAGGTGGCTGGCAAAAATCAAAAAAGTAGTTTACATCGAAGATGGCACACTTTGTGACCATCTGGGATGTTCCTAAATTCAGCATTCAAGTGGAAAGCTCTCCCGACGGCAGGCAACACTGCTCCAGAATCAGGGAAAAATTTCATAACCACTTCATTTTTCTAGTGATTGTTTTATGTACAGCTTAAATGCTGAATTCTGAACTGCAGTGTTACAAATTGACAAGGTTCATTTGATTTATCAGCCTCATCCATGTAGCATAGTATCCAAGATGAAGAGACTAAAACTAGGAGCTGCATTGCATTTAAGAATGTAGTGCTATATTAGGTTTTAATACGAAAATTTAGATACAGAAAAAGTAGGGTATGAAAATAGTGTTTTCCTTCTTGCATTATAACTAAATACATTTCAGGAGTGTTTGTCAATTTCGCATATTACACTAAACTCCCTTGTTGGTGGAATGGAAAGTATTCACATGTACATTGAGCAACCTGATGTAAACTTGTACACATTGAGTTGGGAGTAGCTTGGTATAGGGTTATGACAAACCTTTACAGATTAAATGAGGTATTGCACAGATTAATAAAAAAGCAAAAGGCAACAAAAATATACAGCAAATTGGTAGAACATTTACATGATAATTTTACAGAATCCATAGACAGAAAGTAGTTTAGTATTTCACCTTAAAAATATATATATATGATATAATATATTGATCAGTCTTCCCACTCATCGTCATCTTCAAAGTCTTCTTCATCTTCTTCATCCTCATCTTCATCTAATGATAGGAAACATTGCTTATTTTGTAAGAAATAAACATAACTCTCAATTTAAAAAAATTAGTCTTCCTATTATTTCGTGGTCATATAGATCGGGACTTCTTATACTTTTCTACTCGTGACTCCATTTGGCCTGAGAAATGTTTACATGACCCCAGGTATATAGGCCACATAAAACATTAATCATTAGCATTAATCATTAATAATCATTAGCACTTATTAGCATTGCAATGCTAATCAAGGTGGTTAATTGCAACATGCACACTTGCCTCCAACAGACAAGAGTTCTTTCTCCCACCCTGGACATTCCACAGATATATAAACCTCACTTGCCTAGTTTCCAACAGACCTCACAACCTCTGAGGATGCCTGCCATAGATGTGGGTGAAACGTTAGGAGAGAATGCTTCTGGAACATGGCCAAACAGCCCGGAAAGCTCACAGCAATCTAGTGATTCTGGCCTTTGACAACATACCTACTTTTACTGTTGCCAATTTTTTCTGGATCCTAACATTGAGCTTCAGGGACCCGGTTTGGGGTTAGGACTCACAGTTTAAGAAACAGTAATCTAGATATTAGCATTTGCATGCATAGAAAAGTAAGCAAAAAGTAGGATCTGGGCTCACAGATCTGGGGGCATTAATTTACTCCAGTCCTAATTAAGACATTATTTTTGAAGGCCTTTTGAAATACCCTGAACTTTGAATATGCTTAATTTTTTCCTGGGAATGCTTATTGTTTCTAGTATTGTTCCTGCTGCTGAAATTAATGTAATGTTTTCTTTTGGATCGTTTGTATTATCAGCTAGTCTGAGAGCACCTTTATGGAACTTCATGTAGCACTCAATGTTTTTTTTAGTGTTATCACTTTTCATGTACATCTAATTTGGCCATGTTTAGCTTGAAGAAGAGACATGATAGCCATGTATAATTATGTGAGAGGAAGCCATAGGGAGGAGAGAGTAAGCTTGTTTTCTGCTGCCCTGGAAGCAGAACAATGGCTTCAAACTACAAGAAAGGAGATTCCATCTGAACATTAGGAAGAACTTCTTGATTGTGAGAGCTGTTCAGCAGTGGAGCTCTCTGCCCCAGAGTGCGGGGGAGGCTCTTTCTTTGGAAGCTTTTAAACACAGGCTGGATGTCCATCTGTTGGAGGTGCTTTGAATACAATTTTCCTGCTTCTTGGCAGGGGGTTGGACTGGATGGCCCATGAGATCTCTTCCAACTCTATGATTCTATTATATGACCAGCTATTGTTATTAATTCCTTGTTTCAACAGAGGTAGCTCTTTTCAGCTTTCTAAACAGTCAAGAGCTCTGGTGCTACAGCTATTCATAAAATCTACAATGCATTTTTTAAAACTGAGTTTTAGGATTGTACACCTTAATCAAACGTTCATAGTTACTACAAGCTTGCTCTTAATATGGAACTTACAAAGAACTGGGATACGTTTTTTTTACTGCAAGCAGATTTATATCATCTTTTCCAATTTGACATAAGATGTATTAATATATAATGCATTGAATATGATCAGGCAAATTTATTCATAGTTAATGCTCCTTAGCTGAACAAAATACTGATTTTAATGTCTTACCTGAAGAATGAATGGCTTTGCTCCTTTTCTGCATAACTTCCATTAATGCTCCCACAATACCTGAGGTGGGTGCAGGGGTAGGTGGTGCTGTCTCTTGCCCATCAGATACCTTGGGAGAAGAAAAAAAGACATACAACTGTATTGCCAATTTAAGCCAACATAAGAGTTTTGAGAAAAGCTTGAAGAAGTATGTGCAATCTGTAAACAACAAATAATGATGGTAACAAAGAAAATGGGGCAAGTAGAGCGGAAAAAGTTCTGCGAACAGCTTGTCAAGATGTCATTCTTCAAAACAATTATGGAGTAAGAAAAGTTGAGACACAAACAATAATGGCTTCTTAAAAACTGTATTTGGAGGCCTGGAGTTCCCACATAAAGGGATATCAATGAGCCTCCAGTGGAATATAAAATGAATTTTTCCCACCTTACTTTAACAGATTCATAAAATTACATCTGGCAAACACATGATCTCAAATTATTTCTTCAGATGTAACGAGTGTAAAAGGGTTTGATCAGAAGAGTCACATACGAATGTGGTGGCGAAGATAATAACAAAAAACAACAACTTTATTTATAACCTGCCCTCTCTCCCTGAGGGGACTCAGGGCGGCTTACAAAGACAAAAACAAAATAGAGATAAACAGCAGTAAAAAAAAACCCCATTAAAACAAGCAATTAAAATTCACAAATAACACGGTAATCATTAAAACAAGTAATAAGTTCCATAAATAATATAGTGCATTAATAGGATGGGTGGTCAACTCCTGCTGGCCCTTATTGTGCCCTTGGAAAATCCTTACATAGTCATCTAAAGGACTTCAGGAAAGTATGCAGCAAATGGGAAAAAAGCATCTCCTTTCTCATTTTTGACTTTTAATTTAAGGAGGTTGCAGTAAAGTTGAGAGAATCACACCATTTCATCTATAACACAGGTAAAGGCAATTCTTTAGTTGTGATTCTAAGATTTGATCCCCCCCAGAGAGAACAACACTGAAAATGAGACATGAGTATAATTTGTGCAGAAAAAACCTAACTGAGAACACAATATCAAAGCCATGGAATACCATATTTACTTGAGTCTAGTGCACGACTTTTCTGGCTAAATTATGTTGCCAAAATTAGGGTGCATATTAGAGTTGATAGCACATTAGAATTATGCATGTAAAACAGTCAAAGGGCCAGCTGGGAATTGCACAAGTTCGCCAGCCTTGGGCTGACAATATGTGGTGAAGTTGGACTCCCTCTGTGTCCCCTGTACTGACTCCTTTCCACCTGCCAGCCCCTTCTCTTCCTGCACAATATTCCTGTTCCAGAGTTTGAAGGGAGAGGGGAGCAGCAGGAAGCAATAAAAAATGGTGCTGTTGGTGCAGATGCAGATCAAGCTCAGATATTAAAAAAAACATCTGGAGTGAAAGAGGATGCTGAAAAGCTTTGGCTTCAGAAACTGCTGAGGGAGGTGAACGGGCACTTTGACATGAATTCACAAGAGGCACTAAGATGAGAGAGAGAGGCAGGCAAGGGCCTCCTTTTCCTTCACTTCCTCGCATGGTGCTGCCAATGGAGGCATTTGACTCTCCTCTGTCTACATCGAGTGCCTCCAACAGAGCAGGACTTTTGATATGTGGGCTTGGCTCCTCTGTGGTTCATTTGTGTAATTCTAATGTGTCATCAAATCTGGCGCATTACATTTTTAGCATTAATTTTAAGTTGGAATTAAAATTAAAAGATGCTTGATTTGTATGTCATTTTGAGAGCTGTGAAGAAGATGGTGATGAGGGAGAGTTATATGAACACCAGAGGCAAATAAATGGATTTGAGAGTAAATCAAGCCTAGAGGCTAAAATTACTAAACCTAAGCTCTTATCTTTACCTATATCATGAGAAGACATGATTCATAGGAAAGACAATAACACTTAATAAAATAGAAGGCAGTAGGAAAAGTAGACTACATTTCTAATCGATAGACTCAATCAAGGAAGTCCTGACCCTGAATTTGGGAGATCTTAGCAGGACTGAGGACAGCATGAATATCTAGAGAATCTTTCATTCATAGGGTTGTCATAAGTCGAAGCTAACTTGGTGTCGTTTAGCAACAACAAATTAAGAACCAGTCAAGAAAACCTAGTGAACAAGTCGGAAAATTCCTTATTGAAATCATATTAGTTCAATTTCTCCTTCACATAAATGCCTATCTTAAAATGAGAGTTTTGAAAAACTTATCTTAACTATTTTAAAAAGTCCAATGATACTCACAGCTTTCAACTGTATACCCTGTCGTATCTGATCAAGTAGCGCATCTCTTCCTGAGCAGGAAACTGGACGACTGTTTTGTTCTACTTTTTTCAATTGGGCACCTTCTCTAATTTGATCTAAGAGAGCTGCTGTATTTCCTGAAGGAGCTGGTAGCTGGTGGTCAACCTCTACTGGAAGACCAGGTGGTGGAGGAGGACCGGGAGGGGGAGGGGGAGGAGGAGGGGGTGGAGGCACACCAGAACCACCTGATGGTGGTGGAGGGGGAGGGGGAGGGCCTGAGGGTGCAGATGAAGAATGTGCTGGAGGAGGAGGAGGGTACATCCTATTTGGTGGAGGCGGCGGCATTGCAACACCAGGTCTAGAAGGAGGGGGAGGTGGAGGTGCTGCGGATGGAGCTCTTGAAGGGGGTGGGGGAGGAGCTCCTCTTCCCCTAGCAGGAGGAGGAGGTGGCCCTGAGCTATGCGGTGGTGGAGGAGGTGGCGGAGGGGGACCACCCCTAGAGGGTGGAGGTGGTGGAGGAGCTGAAACCAAAAAATACAGAAAGGTACTGAGTCACACAGAATATGTTATGATACTAGTTCTATAATGCCACTATGAACATTCTCAGTTTAATTTCAAACACATTTTAATGTTTCATGCTGATTTCCAATCAAAGAGATATGCTATCTCATTTGGTCAGCAGTATAACTGAAAAAAGGAACTTGTTTGCACACAGAGAATAACAAAATGCACATCTATTTTCAAATGTCTATACACAGGTCCATGTTGTACTCATATTTAGAAGTGGTGTTCCAAGAAGAACAAAGTTTTTATTTAAGTAATGTTTTTTGATGACAACACTAAGGAAAAACTTTAAATACAGCAGTAAAACATATCTGGAGAAAAGATCTTTATAAAGTAACTCTTAACATTTAAGTTCCACTGAAATTTCAAAATTAATGACTTGTATAAAACTTTAGGAGCAAACTGCTTGGACTATCCAATCATTACTCAAAATGATTAAAATCTTCGAAGGGAAAGATTTGTTTTCCATACACGCTATCCAAGATTACTCATTTATCATTATAAAACAAATGTTGTTGATGAATGCACATCTTTAACTGGAAGACAGAATCCAACACAGATGGCAGAATATTGGTCTTTAATCTACTCCCACACAGAGATCAACTGGAGCATCTGAATAATCTTCAAAGATAGCCCCAAGTCAAATTCTGTAAATTAGTTCAACAGTGAAACTACTGTGAAATTTTCCTTTACTGGTTTAAGGACGACCACTGAGTAACCTTATTATGGAGACTGGTGCAAGTTTGTTTTCTGGTGCTTCAGAGACTAAAACATGCATCAAATGATTCAAATAACAAGAAACAAAAGATTCCACTTAAACATTAGGAATAATTTCTTTACTCTATGAACTGCTTCAAATTGGGCTGGACTCCTTTTTCAGAAGTCTTTAAGCAGAAGTTGCATAGCCATCTCACAGGGTACACTTCTGCATGACCTGGGATTGGACGAGATGCACCTAGTAGTCCCTTGCAATTCTAAGCATGTATAAATACAGATTGCTGTGGAAAGGCATTAACTTATGAGAAACCGTAAATGGTCAACCTAACCATGGTTAGGTTGACCATTTCCTTCCAATTCCTTCCTCAATGTACCTGAGACAGGTACTGTATTTGTACCTGAGACAGGTACTGTATTTGCACCTGCTGGCTAAAATTGATTATTTTTTACTGGAAATTTACCAAGACTCAACAGCTGATGTCTCAGGGACCAGTAGTCGTGTGACCGCTTAAGCCTTTTAACATTACATAACGAAGTCAAACTTTGTTCATCTGCTCATTGCCACAATGGGATAGTGAGAAACAGTATATACGCAATATATAATATATGGTTCCAACGTTTCCCAGTATCTGCTGCCATTATTGCAGTCTCACATTGATGAATGATCTCAGCACTTTATCAGCCCTCTACATATTTAGGAATTAAATCTTTCTCCATATACAACCCTAACTAGTTGTCAGAATTACCTTTGTGTCTAGAGCAGTGGTTCTCAACCTATGGGTCCCCAGGTGTTTTGGCCTACAACTCCCAGAAATCCCAGTCAGTTTACCAGTTGTCAGGATTTCTGTGAATTGAAGGCCAAAACATTTGGGGACCCAGAGGTTGAGAACCACTGGTCTAGAGGAGCATGTATTGAGCAGAAGCTTCCTAAATTCTATGATCTATCAGTGGTTGTCAGTGAATGCATTTCATTTATCTAAGACTAATCACACCACTTGTAAATACAAACCATTGTTATTGTAACACACACACATTAGAGAACAAGCCGTTTTTCTGAGTAACCCAACTAAAATACATGCACACTTCAAACAGAGATGCACTCTTATGATGTAAGACCTACAATAGCATATAGTAGAAGCAGGGAGACAAGTAAATCAGTGACCTTAGGCAAGATTAACTTCAGGACTAATTTGGCAATAAAGTCTATTGATATGTCAGAATTACAAAACTGATGTTCAGTAGTTTCAATGTTTACCTATTGCAAAATGCACATCACTGCAATGGGAAAACCAAAATGGAGTTCATACATACCATTCCACCGTGGTGGACCTAGATCATAAATGCAACATGTTAACTTTCTCAGCAGTGGCCTAATTTCACTTACACCTCCACAAAACTGTCAGTCTCTGACCAATGTTGCATACTCAACTAAATTCTCTGCTGTATTCTACAGTGGACAAATTCCAGTAGCCAGGCAGTGTCTTTTCCAGCTCCAAGACTTTCTGGCAAAAATATTATCGGGAAACAGTAGAACTGTGAATCATATGATTCCTACCCTTGCAGAATACAGAAATTATGTATTTTAAGCACTGCATTTTAATTACAATCCTGTGCCCTCTTATACTTGGCAATTAGTCATCTGTCCCTATACAAGATATATGAACTCAGTCTCCACTCATTGTTTCTTCTCCAGCAACACCAAAAGGGCTGCATTGCTTAAAAGACACAATTTGGTATACGTATCTTCTGATGCAGAAACACAGCTATATGGGTGGGTTGTAACAGGCTTTTGCCGCAGATGCCTATTGCAGTATGTCCAGTTACAGACAAAGAGCCCATCCACCCGCTATTGGAAACAGCTGTGAAGTTTAAAGGTTATGCTGTCTGGTTACTGTGTAGTCGGAAGAGAATTTTAACCAAAGAACAGAAAAGTGACCTGCAGCAACCTGAATCAGACTTACGACATCGTAACTCATGAACATGATTCCAGCCATGTATGTGGAAGTCAAGTACTTATAGAAATCATACAAACTCTCACCGAGTTTAAAAATTGGTTTATTAGACTTGGCTTTGTATTTCCCACTGCTGGAAAAGCAAACTGATATATCTATTGTATATATAAAAGTTGTCCCAACAGCAGACCATAGTTTGCTGCCTTGTGTTGTACTGCATTTCAAATTTATTGGTATGCATTTTCCTACCGAAGACACTAGAAATTATGTATTTAACTAATATGTACCGTATATACTCGAGTATAAGCCGACCCGAATATAAGCCGAGGCACCTAATTTTACCACTAAAAACTGGGAAAATGTATTGACTCGAGTATAAGCTGAGGGTGGGAAATGCAGCACCTACTGGTAAATTTCAAAATAAAATAGATACCAATAAATTACATTAATTGAGGCATTAGTACATTAAATGTGTTTGAATATTTCTGAATATTTTCATAAAACTGTAATTCAAGGTAAGACTGTCCAACTCAGATTAAACCATTATTCTAATCATCTTCAATGCAAATGGGCATATGGATCTTTCCAATAATAACAAAGAGGGTAATAAATGCAATAATAATAGTTTAAAATAATGGAAATGTCATAATGGCAGTAATAATAGAGTAAATCAATAAATGTAATAATAATAGAGTAAAATGATAAATTTAATAATAACAATAATAGAGTAAAAACACATGTAATAAAATAATAGAGTAAAATAATGTAATAATAATAGAATAAAATAAATGTAATAAAAATAATGATACAGTAAAATAATAAGTAACTTTGACTCGAGTAAAAGCCGAGGGTTTTTTTTTCAGCCTTAAAAAAGGCTGAAAAACTCAGCTTATACTTGAGTTTATACGGTATATATAATTAATTTTGAAATGTTCTCAAACTACTATACAGTATTTTATATTTTCTAAAATTAAAAAAGCATGATTACTGGGCTGTGGGAATAAAAGAGCACTCACCTTGTCTACGTAACTCATTTTTAACTGCTTCCACTCCTCCTGTTTTTTCAATAAAATCGTAAATAACCTTGGACGTTTCTTTGTCTTTTAGCTGAGCCTCTGAAATTCCACACATATCAAATAGGTTTTTCAGCTCTGGATCCAAATTGTTCACCTACAGGAAACATTATTAGAGCTAATTGTCACTATTTTTAAAGTAAACAGTAATATATACTCCTGCATTAGAATCCTCTCTGTAAAAAAAACAAATATGAAAACTGAACTGTTTGAGAGCTTGTCATTGTCATGCAAAAGGTTTTAGAATCATAGGGTTGGAAGAGACCACATGGGCCATCTAGTCCTACCCCCGCCCCCTTCTACCATGCAAAGTATGCCCAACAGATGGCCATCCAAAGAAGGAGCTTCCATGACACTCCGAGGCAGTGAATTTTGGAGATGGTTCTAATTTAAATTGTATTTTTGATTCATAATACCAATGTAAAGTTTCATGGCTAACCTACTGCTGGAATTACACCTACCTTTTTGTTTCATATAAACATGGACATACATTGTTAAAAGGCCAGAATGAAATCCATATGCAAAATGCTCAAATCTCTTGAACAATTAGCAACCATCATGATTACTTACATCAAAACCTGTATTGGGATCCCAGCCAACATGTCCAATGTGTCTGGAGGAAAAACAAACAAAACGGGGTTGAAGCAGGGATTAGGAGGATAATTGAGTTAAAATGACTCAACTGATAACTGAGAATGTATGGAAAAAGATAGGAAAAGACAGCGAGGGATTCTATGTTAACTTGATTCCACAGATCTTGCACATACCAGCCATCAAGAAATCTGACAATAAAATTTTATCTTTACATTTCCATAGTTGCAACCATCGCTTTTTAACAACACTTATTAAAGGCACATGTTTAAAAAATTTACAAAATCCAAGCTTAAACTCCTGTGTTGTTTTAATGGATTGACAGTTAGGAATAAACACTTTGTGAAATGAGGAACTAGTATTTTGACCTAACCACACTTTAGCTGTGTGCCGGAAAAAAGCTTTAACCATTTCTCATTCGAACTGCATGAAGACTATAGCAATGATGGTGGAAAACTCGAGTGATTCCAGCTGAACACAGATTATAAAGCTTATCTTGTGGTAATAGTGCTAGTGAAGACATTTTTATTGTTTGCAATTGCATCTGCACACTTTACTCAATTTATCTTAAAAGGCCAGGATCTTTTACTCTCTGTCTCATAAGAGCACCATGGGGATCACTCAGCAAACCGCTATGGAGAATTTGGCAACACTTTGTGGATAAAATCATATGTATATGCTCGGACTTCATTCTGTAGTTGACACAAGTCCAGGGAGTGTAAACGTAAACTCCTGTTTGTCCCATGCTACTGGATATGTTACAATCTATAATCTGAGCATGTGGACAGGTTCTTTTGAGAGGTGAGAGCCTTCAAGTGTGTACTGGGTCTGTATCTGTCCTAATTCTCTTAGGCCCCTTCCACACAGCTGAATAAAATCCCACATTATCTGCTTTGAATTGGAATTTGAATTGTGGACTCAGATAACCCAGTTCAACCAGTTTTCAGGCAGAATACTAAGTACTGGCTATGACCTTTAAAACTGTACCATGGCGTGAGTTCAGAGTATTTAAAATACTGCACCTCTCCATATAAACTGGTACACAATCTTCAGAAGAGTTTTCTTTCATCCTCACTTCCTTTATAGGCACGGTTACCAAGGGCACAGGAGAAAGACTTTTCAGTGGCTGCTCAAGATTCTGGAATTCCCTCCCATTGAAAAGCCAGTTAGCCCCTTCCGTGCTCTTTCTCCACCAGCAGGTGTTGTTGTTGTTATTATTACTACTACTATTATTGGCAGGACTTAGACTGAATTTAATTATTTGAATTGTATTCAAAGTGGTATACTCTATTTTTAATTTGCATGTCTTAATTACATTTTATAAGTATTTTAAAATGCATTTTAAATTATTTTTAAACTATCTGCTTTTAACAGAATGGATGTTTAATTGTTGCTTAATTTTTGTAATCCCTGCTACCAGGAGTGGTTTGCCTGACGCAAAAATGCCATACAATATGTTACAGGCAGCTCATTCAGGCACAATTTATCACTAACAGATGGTTTAATTGAATTTTTAATTGTTTCTTTGAGTTTTTATCAATATACTGTGCTTTTGTAGCTTCCCATGATGTTTAAAGTCATGTGTACTGAGCTTTCCACTGTTTAAATTGTGTAAGCCAAAACATTTAGTGGTCATGTATCTTCAAAGACACTGACCAAATGCACTAAAATGATAAGTTATATTGCAAAAACATCTGGAAAAACGTGGATCTCATTTTTCTGTTACATTTATGATGCAGGAAATTCTTGTTAAAACAAAAGGAACATTACACTGATTTTAACTGTATTTCAGCAAAGATGTGATAACATTTAAATAATAATAAAAAAGAAAAACAGGCAGTCTTACTGGAAATTGCTTGGAGTTCCAATATCTGCTTTTGTAAGTCTTTTCTTTTTTGCTTTGCCTTTTTTCTTCTCTTTGGTATAGGAGATATTGTTGACTTGTGAACTATAAAATCTATTAGTGGTGATTTCTGGATTTTTAATGTCAACGGTTGCCATCGGTAGACTTGGACCTACAGGAATTCAAACAGGAACATTCATTTTACCTCCTTTCTTACATCTTTTGGATTGAGTCCAAGTATTATGAAATGAAAGAGACAGGTCCAGAAGCAAAATTACACTCAATAAACACTTGGCTATGTACTGTCTCTCTGTATACGCATAGAGGTGAAAACAGACAAACAACACATTTTCTTTTCTATATTAGCATTATGAATTAACTGCACTTCATGATCATGAATTGTAAGGGTATTTTATATTTTAAAAACGTGATTAACCAAAATTCATCACCCATTTCATTTCAGAAACTGTTATTCCAAGGCCTATAAAGTAGGAATGATGTCTATGGCAGAAAGCGAAATGGTACACTACAATGGTGAACAACATTTTAGGATTCTATGAGTCTATTACATAATATGTAAGACAACTAATGGAATTAGTATTCTTGTAAAAATTGAAAGAAATGCAGTAATACTACCAATTAACTTCTTGTAAAATAATACCGTGATTGGTATTATTTTCCGATAATTTTATGTATAACCTAATTAAACAATTATTTCAGTGAAATCAAACACAAAAAACCCCTACAACAAAATTATTGGGTTCTACAGAAAATAAACTTGAAGGCTGTTTGTCTAAAGAAGACCATTAAGATCAAAGATTTGAGAACTACCCCATGCTAAGTACATCAAATACAAACTTTGTTTAGTATCTATGGTGCACCGAATAAAAAACTATATACCCAGGTAAATGTATACAATCCACCCTGTGTCACTATAGTACATGATGGCTAATCTTAACACGTGTAAATGTACTTGCTAGATCATTTCTATATTGAATTAATGTCTTGGTTCAAATTTTGCTTCCTCAAGATAATATTAAAATTACTGTATAAGAAATATGGAATTTTACTAGATAGTTTACAGTGCAATCTTAAATATGTTTTCTCAGAGTAAGACCCATTTAATGTACTTATTCCCAGGTAAGCAGCTTCCCCACATGAAATAAGTTTTTTTAAATGACACCTATCTTTAGACAATTCACACAAGCAGTATTCAGTTCAGAAATAATCATGCTTACCACTCTCAGTAGACTTTGACAGCCCACGAGGAACACATGAATCTAAAGAAACTTCATTTTCTTCTAATACAGCCATATTAATATCCAACAAAATTTTCCCCATCATAACACAAGCACCTTCCCCATCAGCTGTAGATAACTCAATTAATGAAGATGAAAGCGGTCTATGAAATTCATCATTGGGAAGAACTTGACAATATAGTGGTCGTAAGCAACCACTAATGTTAATATCTGTCAATTCTTCAGAAGCGTTTCGCGAAAATGTGGTACAAAACATTGCTATCTTTTTGGGGAAAACCAGTATATTTCTGAACGGCTGCCTGTAAGGAGGGCAGTTTGCAGAAGATTAAATCAGATTCTAGCTTATGTGTTAAAATGAAAGTGGGTCACATGCTCCCTGGCAAGCCTTTTAAAAACTAATTCTGATAAATCCCCATTTTCATCCCAAACATTATGATAGAGGGTCAGTAAAACCACAGCTAACTGTTTTTCATTGAAAAGACTTTTCCATTACTGACAAGAATAAAAACACAAATCCCAGGAAATCACAGGCTAATGCATTTTACATAACCATTAATGCCAATCTGTTTAATCCTAGAATTTTTACTATGTGAAGTTAACCAAGCTTTTCAGCAAACAGGGTGGTTTTCATTGAAAGAATATAGAGAGAACGGCTACACCTTTGTGGCTAACATAAAACTGTTGAAATGTGTACAGATATAATAGTTGACAGTATTTCTACCCCTCCCCCAGGATGAATGTCTGATTCTGATTCATATATATTCATAGCTCCTACGCTATGGAACGCCCTCCCGGCCGAAACCAGAGCCTTGAGGGACTTGCTCCCGTTTAGACGGGCCTGTAAAACTCACCTGTTCAAACAGGCTTTTGGCTAGTAGGCTTTGTATTTTAGTACGTGTTTCTGAATCTGCTCTATTTTGTGTGAGCCGCCGCGAGCCCCTGGGAGTCGGCGGCATAGAAGCCTGAAGAAATAAATAAATAAATAAATAAATAAATATTTCAGCAACGGAATTCTACAGCTAATACTCTAGTACCAATATGTCAAATTGTTTAAAGCTGACTTCCTAAGTCATTCCTACATAAGCAATGTAAGACAGGAAGAGCAGTTTGTTAGTACCATAGCAGTAATGTTTGCACACTGATATTCTCATTCCTTCATATCACGGCCTTTGATCAATTTGTATTATAGGACTATTGAAATGTTGAGGAAACCTGCAGCTGAACATATTTAAACACATATGCATATCATGTTCATAAATAAGGATTTAACAAGTGATGAGCTGGAAGAGAGTGAAAGATGTCTAGAGGTGGATAGTTTATAGTTACAGCAAGCAAAATCTTACCATTTGGTAGGTCTCTCCTTTTCTCTGTTAAGGAAAAACACACAAAACACTATCATTCCATTCATGCATGCATTTAGAATATTTTTGTTTTTGCACACTTGTTATATAATAATTATGTCTGCCTAAGTTATAATTTCAAATCCTGATTTAAAAGTTGTATTGTTAAAGAAAAAAAACTAAGCAAACGTCCATTCATTTTAGTAACTGGTTTGAAACTTCTCTAACAGCCTGCTTTCCCCCATTTGGTCAGGCTTAGAAAGTCAGGCTTTTAGCATAAATTGCAATTCAAAGAGCAATTCCAGAAGATAATTTGCTATTGGAAGTGTGATTACTTCTCTCAAAACCTCGCCCCCTTTTCAGCTTTCAACATAATTTGAGTATTTCAAGAAGGTGAAAAATAAAAGACATCAATGATGCAGTACAAAACCCCCCAAAACATTAGTACTTCTAAGAACTATAAAAACTTAGGAATTGTCTCCATGTGCAAAACATAGGAAAGTATGTTGTCTTGGATTAACAGAACTGTTTGTATTCTGTTTTGCAACAACTATACATGTTTTGCCCAAATTGGAATTGTTTAGATATAAGAAGTACCATATTACAGTATATTAACATTAAAATAACAAATACATTCATAGTCTGTAGGTGTTATTTCCAAAAATAAGATTGCATTGTACACTACAGTGTACTAAAATCATGCATGTATGCATGCTGCATGCTTAATAATCAGCATATAATTAACATTTTACTCTTTGCTTTTCCAAAACCCACATGATACACGCAGGGAGCATTCAAGGGTTGCACCCTGCTTCATTTACTTCAAAAAAGAAATAAGCCTTAAAATCTAATTTGAACAAAATTAAGGTGCATCTTTACTCTCAGTATAAAGTCTTATTTACCCTTGAAATAATCTGAACCCTATTAAAGTGCAACAAAATACATTCTTGCTGAATTCCCTCTTAATTTAGAGCAGGGCAACGACGTATGAGATCCAATAGCTATGATCATGCCTTCCCTTAGATACAGATGGGCTACAGACATCCATTCTCAATAGATGCAATGAAAATGAATGTCCCTAGTATTTGCAGGCGATTTTGGTTATCCTGGGCCCCAAAATAGTATTCAGTGTACTCTCCACATTGGTTGAGAGTAGGAACGCAAGACCCCTTACAAAAGTGGACAAACCATGAATAAAAAGGTCACTTCACCATGAATGTTTGGTCAGCATCAGCTGGAAGTTGGCCACAGAGTTAAGTTGAAGGACCCAGACACAAGAGAAAACATATTAATCAAATCCATCAATAATCACACCCACAAAAGTTAAACCTGCAAATGTGGAGGGTCAGTGTAAAACAAACAAACCAACAACAATAACAAAGTGGGCCATGATCCTTCATTAGAGCCATGCCTTTAATGGTGTAGCTAAGCTCCACCTCCTGATAGTCCAATGTTCTAAATGATGGGGTTCTGAGATACAGGCAAGAAGGGAACTGCAGAATGACATAATCATTCCCTTCCTGCCTACAAGCATTTTGCCAAAAAAAAGTTGTGGCAGGGGTTCCTTATCTTCACTGCCGATAGGAAGAGGCTAGTCACATCATTCTGTGGCACCGTGTTTGCCAGCACTTCAGAACTCAGCATGGTTGATTGACTTTTGAAATGGATATTGGGGGATTTATGCTTGTGGCTATAGTACCAGAATTGTAAGAAGGTGAACAGGAAAACAATTACACTAACATAAATCTAAGACACGGTTAACTAACAGAGAACAACCATTATTTTTACATATTACAGTGTTTAAAAATATCCAGGGAAGTGTAACTGTTTGGTATTAGCCACCTTGAGTCCCTATATTGGGAGAAGGATGTGATAAAAATAAAGCAAAACAACAACAACAAACTAGAATTTAAATAAACAACTATGGACCATAGAGTTTGTGGGGGCACACACAGAAATTTCTACACTGATTGTTTTTGTCACAGAGCAAATGTAATTATATTTTTTAAAACCTATAATATTAAAAAATAAAATAAAATAATTTTAGAGTTTCAGGCACATGCTATAATATGGAAGGAATGTAACCCTAACCCTATATCAAATTGCAGATCAGGGCAAAAGTTTATCTCTTATTTCCTCTAGGTTTATCTCAGCAAACAATAGGCTAGATGATCCAGTTGAAGCCCCTAGAATTATCTCTTTCTGTAAAAAGAAATAATTTTCAGAACTGTATTAACAGATTTGGAACTCCACCTAGTGGCATAACAGAAAAAATATTTTTCTCAAGGGGAAAAAAAATTCAAAGGAAACTCCAGCTCTGCGGATTAGATTAAATCAATATGACATATATCATGCAAAATATATATCCTAATATTTTGTATGTCACATGTAAGCCAAAGAGGAAAATATGTATCTTTGTATAAATATTTGCTAGGTCGTTTGATCTGGATAAATCATTCACAGTAAAAAAAACAACAACAACCCCCCCCAACCCCCACAAGTGAACCAAAGTACTGAGAACAAAGGATTAAAACTAAAAGACTTCTGTGCCTATATCAAAGACCTAGGTTACTGAAAACTGTCCATAGTTTTGGAGAACCCTAGATGTCATATCACACTCTGGTTAAGGTTATTTGAAGATGCACACCTTCTTCTACAAACTTCACCTTGCTTTAACATCTTTTAAAGAGATGTGTCTCTTCAGTCTCATAGGTACATCTGGTGGAATTCCTTGTCAGAATGTTTAGAGTAAGGTAAAGGTAAAGGTTTTCCCCTGACATTGTCCAGTCGTGTCTGGCTCTGGAGTGTGGTGCTCATCTCCATTTCTAAGCCAAAGAGCTGGAGCTGTCCGAAGACACCTCCAAGGTCATCTGGCCGGCATGACTGCATGGAGTGGTTACCTTCCCGCCGGAGAGGTACTTATTGATCTACTCACATTTGTATGTTTTTGAACTGCTAGGTTGGCAGAAGCTGGGGCTGACAGCGGAAGCTTACGCCGCTCCCCAGATTCGAATCTGCGACCTTTCAGTCAACAAGCTCAGCAGCTCAGTGCTTTAACCCGCTGTGCCACCGGGGGCTTCCAATGTTTAGAGTAGTAGTGCCCTTTTTGATCAGAAAATTAATTTTCATTTTAACAGACCAGGAAAGTGATTGATCAAAGGGAAAAAGAAGGTCCTTGTGTAATGTGCTGGATTTTCTATTTGCTGTGTTCTTTTTATAGTTTCAATAGTTGTCAATTTTGTACTGTTTACTCATATTTTTAATTGTTCCATATTGTAACAATTAGCAATGTTTGCTTTAACCGCTATAAACTGCCCTGCACCCCAAATCTACTCTTATCAGGTACACCCACCTGATATCCACACATACAGAAATCCCCTGCTCCCTGATTTTCTGCTGCAATTATGCATATAAAATCTTCATAATAGCACACCTGAAATATCTCACCTATTTTATTTATTTATTTGCAATACTTTTACCCCGCACTTCTCACCCCCGAAGGAGGACTCAGGGTGGCAACAATGTGATGCCTGATACAATATAAAAACCATAAAATAACATTTATAACCTTTAAACAACATCATAGTACTCAATTAAGTTAAAAACAGTGTTCCGTCCACAAGTCAAGTTAAAAACAAGAAGCTCTACTTCGTCTGTCAACTTGCCAATCCTATACTAATCCACATGCTGCATTCTGCTACAGTGCAAAGACCTGCTATTGTGCAAAGACCTGGTCCCATAACCAGGATTTTACTTTTTTCCTAAATGCTAGGAGGGACGGAGTCAATCATATTTCGCTTGGTAGCGCATTCCACAGGTGGGGAGCCACAGCCAAGAAGGCCCTGTCTCTCGTCCCCACCAGCCGCATTTGAGATGCTGGCGGGAGCGAGAGCAGGGCCTCCCCAGATGATCTTAAGTTACGAGGTGGGACGTAGAGGCAGCTGCGTTCAGACAAGTAAGCTGGGCCAGAACAGTATAGAACTTTAGAGGTCAAAACCAGCACTTTGAATTGAGCCTGGAAGCCACTGAAGCTGACACAACAGGGGGGTGGTATGCTCCCTGTATGTAGCTCCTGTTAGTAACCTGGCTGCCACCTGTTGGACTAGTTGTAATTTCCGAACTGGCTTCTTTAACCTACTTTTAGTAACAACAACCAAAAGATGATGGGGAATGGATTTGACAGTCAGGGAGCTTCCAAGTTCTATCCTACCTTCAAAATCAACAGTCCAACATGCCAATGGACTTAGAAAATGCTCATTCCTGTGACAGTGGCAAATTTATTGATGCAAGGGAAGAAACACTGAAGGACAGGCTGGAGTGCTTATGGATTCAGACCTTTAATTTTCCAACAGTAATTTCGCCACCAATCCAAACTGTTTATCTGTATCTACAACAACACTTGTATTCTAAGGTTCCAATGAAAGAATTTCCCCAAGCTTAACTGCTGCACTGTAAGCCATGCCCCAATCACTCTGAGAGGTCATACCGATCATAGATTCCCAACTTCTGTTATAAATTATACATAGGAGGGGAGTGAGAAGATGTATAGCTATCTACCTGATTTTCGTTGGCGTCGTCCAAGTAAGTCTGTTATGGTCTTTTGGAATTTTTTTGCTTCTTCTTCATTAGCAAAATTAAGACCCACTTGGCATGTCTGAAAAGCAATCATTTTCCCGTGAACATAACTCTCACAAGAAACCAAATAACAAGAGTGCAAATTTCCTGCATATTAAATACGAATTTTGTATGACTCTTTTCATCAACAATATTCATCAAATTACATGGTCTAAGGATAGATCTATTAAATAATGGGGCGGGTTTTCAAATTCAAATTATCAGAACATAATTTAAAACTATGAACTTTGGTGGATTGGGTTGGATAATAAACTGCCCAAAAGTGAAGAACTCAACTGAAAAGTATCACTTAGTATTTTATGGGCCAGTTTTAAGAGAAAACACACCATTTAAAGGTAAGATAAACACACATTTAAATACTTACGTCTCCAGCGAAGGTGTGAAAATATGCTCTAGGAATATTATATACAAAGTTATTATACAATTCTTGTTCCCACAATTGCTTTCCATCCTGAAAGAAAAACAATGTACCAATAAATATACTGTTCCCTATGTTTTTTTTTTATTATGTACAGGAAGTTGCAGGAGAGGTAACCTGGTGTTTAGGGCTGGGTGGCATCAGTATACCAATGATATCTAGCTCTCTCTCTCTTTTATAAATGCTATCAAGGAGGCTATGGAAACTCAGAGTCACTGTTTCAATGCAGAACTGGAAACTGAGGCTCCATCCAGACAAGATACAAGTTCTGTTGTTTTGGAAAGGGTTTCATTCTCTCTGAAAAATTAGGTTCATATATTGGGAGTGTTTTTGGACCCCCACTGTTCTTGCAAGGCCAGATACCTGTTATGGTCAAGGTTGTTGTTGTTGGGTAATTTCAAGTATTTTCCAACTTATGGCAACACTAAACTGACCTTTTCAATGAGTATTCTGAGTCAGAGAGATGTGGTGTGGAAAATCTCTACACTAGCCAAATACTCTTCAAAGGAAGACCAAAGTAGATTACATAATAGTAATCAAAGATGAGCTGAGGCATATACTATTATGGCCAGATTTGACGTCTCAATGAATGGGTGCAGTTGGCACACAAGTATTAAAAGTGCAAAACCGGCTGGCAGAAATCTGGGCCTCCAGGTACAGCACTACATTCAAGAGTACACCCAAATTGTAAACTTGTGTCTTCAGGAGGAGTGTAATCTCATGTAGCACAAGCTGCTTAATCCCTATTTCCTGATCTACATACTAACTGACCAGGAGCATATCTAGATTCAATTTTTGTTTGTTTGCCATCATCTAATTCATTTCTGACAACAGACACTATTTAGGACCAGGACAGCTTACTTGGCTTGAGATTAAAAGAAGTAACAAACTTGAGTGTCATCTGCATATATCACACCACAAAACAACTGTATCAACCACTCTGGCCATTTCTTCATTCAGGAGGTCATTATATCCCTTGGGAGTATTATTGGACCTAGCACTATTCTTGCATGGTGAGATACCTGCCACGACTAGGGTTGACATTGACATAGTTTGGTTAGTGAGCCAGATATTTTTCTTGATGTGTCAATATGGTTACCATATTTCATGACTTATTTATACCCTGATTAGATTACCGTTATATACTCTATAATATATGGAGCTGTCTTTGAAATATAATTGAAAGCTATAGCTAGTGTGAAATGTAATGGCTAGATGTGTTTTAAGTGAGTACTTTAGATAACATATGCATTGCCCAACTTACCGGGCAAGGCCTGTTGTGGCGGGGGGTGCCATCCCACTGGCCATTATGGAGACAGGGGGCTTCTTCCTCCCAGAAACCCCCTGCAGGGCAGGAAATTTTCCCGCCACTTGGGTCTGCTGGCCAATCAGTGACCGGCCTAGCCCCTCCACCCTCGCCCAGCAACCCTTAAAGGGCTGCACTGGGCACCAGGCAGGCAGCAGCCTGCTCCCTTTTATATCATCAGTCTTGCAAGAACTGTACTGACTTTCAATTTGCTTCCAGCTCAATTTATGGTGCTGGCTTTGCTTTATAAAGCCCCACATGGCTTAGGGCCAGGATATCTTTATATTGAGAAGTAACTGCTCTGACTATTTTAGTTATTGGTTTTCAGAACTACAGTCATCCCTCCATATTCTCTGGGGTTAAATTAACAGGACACTACAAAAGTGGAAAAAATAAAAATAGAAAACATTTCCAGGTTCTCCATGGGCAACTTCTGTTGGAAACTTAAATATTCCTAGAGAGTTGTTCTAAGAATTTCTAGGACCTCCAGTATGAGTCTATGACCATCTTCTGGCAGAAATTGACTATCCAATTTCAATGGAGGACCTAGTGATTCCTTAAAAGAACAATGGAATCAAATCTGGAAAAAAAATCACAACTACAAAAGTCAAAACTACAAATTCGGGGAGCTAACTGTGTTTCTAAGGAATAGTTTAGTTCTGCTTTAAAATTATTTTATTTGTATATTTAAAATGTGAAAAGTTTTTTCCTTTGTACATTGTCTCAGGGGTCCTGGTGATTTGAAAGAGAACAGACAAAACCCAGGAAGAAAGGAGGAAGGAAGGAAAGCACATATAAAGTACAGTAGCTAGTCTCGCTTATCCAAAATAAATGGGCCAACAGAACGTTGGATAAACAAAAATGTTGGATAATAAGGAGGAATTAAGGGCAATTTCTATATTCTGGATTTTAAAATGTGCTACGTGTGGACAACTGCACTTGTTTAGTCCAACTGAACATTAAGACCTGATAATTTATTATAAGATGACATGAAGTGGCTTAAAACTTGCTAAAAGAACAGAAGGTACAGGAAAAATATATCTAGTAACATAACTGAAACTTTCCTTCAGTAATTCTTTTGTCTAAATAATGAGCAACATACAGACTTCTCCATTCAGCAAGAAGAACTTGTGCAGCAAGATTAGATATGGAACAGCTATTATCCACATCTTTTCATGGATCCATGCATCAGAAATAAAAAATGTATTATATGTTGATTTCTGTTTTTAACAAAATTAAACAAACTTTGATTCACTTTAAGCTGATTATAATTATATGCATGTATTCTTCTTTAAACAAACTGAAACAGAAATGTATATTAGAAATGACAAAAGGATACTCACCTTGATATCATATATTCTGATAAAATAAGACCTCTGTGGATTGTCTTTCACAAGGCAAGCTACGCCACAGCACTTCTTTGACCACATAGCATTGCGATCTGCTGCATAAATTTGAATAACCGCAGAACACATTGTCTAAAAAAAGAAGGGAAAATCATAGTTTATAAGCATTTCACTTACTCTGCAAATATTTATTATTATTAAAATTGTGTTTAATGTTATGAAGTTATTAAACACAGTTTCAATCACTTTAGTAGATAGAAGACAGCAAGATAATGAGCTCTAGGTTTTATTTTTATAATTATTATTTATAAAGCTTTATCCTTCTGTATCTGCATGTAATTTAATTCAAGAAGCCAAGGACAACTAGCTTGTCAGTTATTTTAAAGGCTTCATTTTGTCTGTTTGTTTAATACAAAAGAATTTTAATCAAATATTATCAACAACAAATACAGAAAATTAAGTTTATTTTAGAGAAATGTAGCACTGTCAATATCAGAGGCATTTGTTAAAAGCTGTTCTGGTATCCCACTAGGCTTGCTATTAAAATGGAGCAGAAATTTACAGAGCTTTAGTATAATGCAAACTGAATACAGCCAACAGTCTAAAGTTAATTAATGACACCCAGCAAAATAATCTCTTTGTTTAGAACAGTGCTCCTTAATCTGTGGGCCACGGACCACCAGTAGGCTGTGAGGACGAAAATTTGGTCAGCGGGCCTCCTTCTTTATTTATTTTATTGTATTTGTTTTATTTCCCCTTCCTTTCACGCCACCTGTCACTCCTTCCCTGTCGCTGACCAGCCCCGACCCCTTGGATAGATGACACCAGCTCTAGATTATTAAATATGGTTTTCTGAGGTCAAGCAGATGGCGACTACTGGATGGGCATATGTTCTGCATCAGAAACTAGAGCTGATGTGGTCTATCCAATGCAATTTTCTGAATCAGCACCCCAAATAACCAAATCAAATCTAAAGTTGACCGAAAACTGATTCATAACCCTTTTGGTACTAATGTTGGAAAGTGGTCCCTGGTGAAAGTGGTCTCTGGTGAAAGTGGTCCCTGCTCAAAAAAAGATTGGGGACCACTGGTTTAGAAGGTAAGTTGCATAGCTATTCTGCTCCAATGTAAAGAAAGCACTGAGTTATAGTCTCCCTCACTCCCCATGGGTTCTGCAATGGATTTAAACAACTTCAGCTCAACAACATTCTGGGGAAGAAATCCGAGAAGCAAACTTTAATTTAGCTGTGCACTAAGCACTATACTGATGTGTAGGAATGGCGTGCTGTGGTCTCCTAGCATTTCACAGATTCTTGGACATCATTTTTCTATACTCCCTATATATACTTGAGCATTTATGGATTTTGGCATGTGTATACGTCCTGGAACCATATCGCAGCGGATACAGAGGACCTACTATACCTGCAATTTTGGGTTATTGGGCTTAGACTTTATTTCATTAATCCATTTTAATTGGTAACTGACCAGCAGCAATGAAGGTTTAAAAGAGGTGAAAAATAGCAACGATAATAGCATCTAACTTAACTAAGTAACAATCAGGGTGATGTCAACAAAAATAATACAGGAATATGCAAGTGCTTGAGAAGCTTTCTCTCTCTCAGCTTTATAAAACTACAAAGCATCAAATGAATTTTGATTTTGCAATGCATTTCTCTGTACCCACAAAACTGAAGTGCCAGCTTTGAAGGAGGTGTACCTTAGATTAATAATAATGTTGCCAATATTCCAGTTATTCTTTCCTTTTCACCTCCCCTATCATCCCAACACTCTGACCCAGGAAATGCCAAAGCTGAAACTTCCTTGGAATCTATAACCTCCAATCTGAGAGCCTTTCCACCACTAAATACTTCCCAGGAAATGGCTTATAACTGAGCACTCAAGCGGTGGTGGGAACCATTATTTGGACACCTACAGCATCCCAGATAAGGGAGAAAAGCAGAGTCCTATTTTTTGAATTCTTTAGTCTAGCAGAGGCTAGATATCCAGATTTTTGTATTCCAGTTTATTATGTTTGCTTCTGTTCTACAAGTTCAAACATTAACTCTACACTGTAATTTATAAACTTCACTGCAACTCTGGTTCTGCAAGACTAGCCAGCATATGTTGTTTCCACTTTTCCATTTCAAGGATCACGGAAGCAGGAACATTAGGACAGAAACTATAATTTATACTGACCAGGATTTTCATTGCAAGAACTAGAACTGTTCTAAGATGCCATTTTAAAACAGACATTGCATATTCAATTTGTGAAATACAAGTATAACTCAGTTAACATAGCCCCCAACAAATGAGCTTTTTTATTTTAAACAAAACCAAGTATTTTATGCCCTCCCCAGTCCCTTGTCCTCTTGTCTAGCTGGAAGGGGTTTTTTTAAGCAGCATCAACATTCAGTAATAGTAAAAGAGAACTGGGGAAATACAACTTTTGACATCAGAATGCAGCATAGTATCGATAATAAACAGTGCAACAAAAGTTTGATCTTGAAAACAGCAGGACTACTCAGGGGTCACATTGCATCTGTGTGTGCCTGCCTAAAACAGGGAAGGTAAGTAGCAGCTGCCTTTGGGATCCCTGAGCATGTGTAGACAACACCACAAAGAGAGAAGGGTTCTGTGGATAAGCCTGCATCACCAACTATCCCAAAACATATTAAAGAAGTACAGGTCTATACATTCAGTCAAATATAAATTATAATAAAAGATTGAAGGAGGAAAGAAACATAATCTCTAAATGCATTTTGGAAGAAGCTTTTAAGCAATCTCTAGAAATTAAAATATGACTTTATTTACATATGGAAGACTTTCGACCTGGATGTTTCATTTCACATGTGGACATTCTTAGATTTGGCTGAATTTTTTTCCAAAACACTTTGAATCTTTTTTTTGGTGCTCCAGAAACCTATCTTTACTATTTCCATGTTATTTCTGCCTCTGGCAATACAATTCCTGTTAAAAAAGTGATTGCAGAAACACATCTGTATATCTGTATTAACAAGTTCATTATCTACATTGACACTATCTTCATGTAGCTGTCAAAGATACATCATTTCTAATGCAGCATTTGCTTTAGCCCACACACAGTTTTGGAAGGCCCCTTGACTTTTTGCATAGGACTTTGTATGAGAACGAAAGAACAGACTGACTACAGGATGGAGAGAGTGAAAAACCCCTGCAAGATACCTTCCGCTGCCACAACTATTGGATGCAATCCAGTGCACTAAACACTTTGCCATAGCCCACGGACACAAATCTTTTAAAAATGGATGTCCAAGATCCTGTACTTTTGACCAGCATATACCAGTGGCAGTTGAAAAAGGTGACAGAAGAGGAAGAAAAAGGTGGCAGTGAGAGGTAATAGTAACATATTAAAACAGACTACTGCCCAAGTGTACATACACATAGCGTTCTGGCTCTGTAGACCTATCTGGAAGCGACATTCAAGAAATACAGCCCAGGGTTGGCAGCCCTCTTTTGATTGTAGTGACTTTTTTTTCAAGCACAGAGAGTAACATCACAGAATGATCTTTGAATGAGTCATTAGAGCAAGAGTGGGTGCAGTGCAGCTCTAGGGCTGATTGTGCCCTTGGGAAGCAGTTTTTGTGGTCTTTGTGCCCTCAAGCTTCAGTTTTTTCCTTGGCCAAAATATTGTAAAGGTAAATATAAAGGGTGAATTGCTCCCTGGAAGTTTTCAGGGGGAAAGAAAAGAAAATCTGAAAGCATACTTCCAGACACCTCCATTTAGTTTTGTTTTTTGGCAGTCTATGTGATCCACAAAGGTCCCCTAAAGTAGAAAATCCCACCCCAGCCCTCACAGTTGTCCATGCTTATTCCACAGTCTCCCAAACCTGAGCTCATAGGTATTAATGGAGTTTATATCTTTGAAGGACTAATTAGTAAATTCATCTCCTACATGCAGTGCAATTCATCTCTTTGGGAGTGAAAGCCCTTTAGATGTTCTAGGGGCCACCAGGGTCCACCACAAATGAAAACAGAAATCTACTCCAAATTTTACTCCCCCTTTCAACTATGAAAAATCCCATGGAACAACATACTTTGAAAATAAATCATTATACTAGAGGCTTCTAGGAACTCAACTCTTTATTGAATAGGAGGTCTCTGGGGACTCAAAATACATACAGTAGCTGCAATGATTAATGGAACACAGTTTGCCTACTCCTGCTCTACTACGTAAAAGTTCTAGATCAGTGCTGTCCAACTTCTACGGGGTCCAGGGCCGGATAAGAGGTCACTGATGACCTAGGGGGCCGCTCGGCCCCGCCCCCAGGCCCTGCCCCCAACCCCAGGCCCCGCCCCCTCCTAAAACGGCCGAAAAGGGGCAGAAGGCGGCGCCAAGAGCAGCGCGTCACAGGCCTGGCGTGATGCGCTGCCCCTTGGCACCGCCTACTCCTCCTTTCGGGGCGCCCTCCCTTCCTAGGGCAGAGGGCGCCGAAAAGGAGGAGTAGGCGGCGCCAAGAGCAGCGGCGTCACGCCAGGCCTGTGACGCTCTGCTCTTGGCGCCGCCTACTACCCTTTTCGGCGCCCCCGCCCTAGGAAGGGAGGGGCGCCAGGGCAGAGAAGGCGGCGCCAAGGGGCAGCGCATCACGCCAGGCCTGTGACGCGCTGCTCTTGGCGCCGCCTTCTGCCCTTTTTCGGCGGCTCCCCCGCCCTAGGTAGGGAGGGGGGGCGCTGAAAAGGAGAAGTAGGCGGCGCCAAGAGCAGCGGGTCACGCCAGGCCGGTGACGCCCTGCTCTTGGCGCCGCCTTCTGCCCTTTTCGGCGGCTCCCCGCCCTAGGTAGGGAGGGGGTGCCGAAAAGGAGGAGGAGCTAGCTCTCTTCCTCCTCCCTGCCCCGCCTCCCCCCCGGCACCCGGCCGCCATTTCTTTTTTTTAAAAAAATCGATTTTTTTTTCAAATTTAAAAATGGCGGCGGAGGGCATCGGTGGGGCCGTGTCCAACAGGCTACGGGGCCGGATCCGGCCCCGGGGCCGCCAGTTGGACAGCCCTGTTCTAGATCATTAGGATTTTTTTAAAAAAAATAATAGTGTTATATAAGGTATCCGGTTTAATTCACCCTAAAATTATTTGTAGTATGTATATAGTAAATACATGCATGGTAAGATGGAAAATGAGATATTGTTGATCTACACTTGGATTTGGGCTGTTGTAAATTTGAAAGTGTCCAGAATACAGTATTTTAGTATAACAACTGAACTATTCTCTTTCTACGATTGTTCAATTAAAATAATGTTTGAATGAAGGAAACTACTGTTCCCAAAAGGTGGGGAAGGGGTGTAAAATTGATAGGCGCAAGTGGGAAATAAAGGTGGAATAGGCAAGGTTAAAAACACTAAGAAAACAATATTTGATATGTATTTTGAAATGGTGATGGATTGTGGTATCATTCCACCTGTGTCTGCAATAAAACATATTTTTAAAAAGTATTTTAGTATAACAAGACCACTAAAATAATGCTTAATATTTGAACAATAATTTTTGAAAAATATTTTTCTAGAGAAGTTCCTTAAAACTCAGTAGTTCTAAACAGGCACCATTGTAGTGGGGAGGGAAAATATGAGCACAGATGGACAATTGCTAGCTTTAACTGCTTTGAAATTTAAACATCAGCTTCTTCAGAAGCTTGATTTCAATTAGCAAAATTGGGGGAAAATTTTGCACGGAAGTCTTGAGTTACAACTCGTAACAAAGAGCATGTTTCAACGATTAGTCTGCTGCACCTTTCTCGGGAAATAGTTACTGAAAGGCACCAACTCAGTTCCTGCTAGCTTGCCTACTTTGCTTCTTGAAGACTCTCCTGTAATATAATTTAAGTAGACAGCAAGGGGAATTTCACTCTTGTTCAAAGTTCTACATGCTACAACTGCTAAGAAAGAGGAAGTTAATTTGTGGTATTTCACTCAAAGCCACAATACTACAGATATTTCCGGCTTTCATAATTTTAACCACAGAAATCAGACACTGTAGATCAGTGGTTTTAGATCAGGGACCACTTGTCCTGGAACCACTCTTCATCATTAGTACCAAAAGGGTTACGAATCAGTTTTTGGTCAACTTCAGATTTGGTTTGGTTATCTGGGGTCCTGGTGCTGCTTTAGAAAATTGCAATGAATAGACCACATCAGCTCTGGTTTCCGATACTGAACATATGCCATCCAATAGTTGCCATCTGCTCGTCCACAGAAAACTATGTTTAATAATCTAGAGCTGATGTAGTAAAGCACTATAAGAGGGCAAACGGTGTAGTAATGATGAGGTCGCAGACCATTTTTACAAACCAGTGGTGGTCCACGGACCACGGGATGGGAACCACTGCTGTAGAGTGATGTAGTCTATACAATACGGGAGCTTCCATCTGAACATTAGGAAGAACCTCCTCACAGTAAGAGCTGTTCAACAGCGGAACTCTCTGGGTCAGGGTGTGTTGGAAGCTCCTTCTTTGGAGGCTTTTAAACAGAGGCTGAAAGGGCAGGGGTACTTTGTGCTTTTCTTGCATGGCGGGGATGGATTGGATTGCTCTTGTGGTTTCTTTGAACTCTTCAAACTATACAACAATGTCTCCTTGTCTTGAGAATTATAAGAACCACTATTTACCTTAACTAATAGACTAAAATTCAGAATTAGTAATATCTTTTTGGAAAATAATGTATCAGCGCTGGCATTTTTAAAATGTGATGGTAATTTTCATATATCTTTGCACGCAGTCTTAATTTTTTATGCATTGTAATACAATACTATACCCGCAGCTAGAGACTAGATTAAAACTATGCATCATGATGATATATCATTTTTGTGTTGGAAAATTACTTGGGAAGCTTAAATTCAAGATAGTTTTTTTTTTCAGAATATAAAATACCTTTCCTACTAACAAGAACCAAAAGGAACACTAATCATACTGTCATTGCAACTAAATAAAGTACCAGTAAGTAAAAAAAAGAGAAAAACAAATTAGATGATCATTAAAAAGAAAACACGAACAATAAAAACCTATTTAAATACATAAGCAAAAAACCACCAAGGGAAATGGTTCAGCAAGAAAAGAACACCAGCATAGGATAAGAAAACTGAAGGAAAGCAGAAAGAATTGTTTGTGTCTGTCTTTAGTGCAGAAAATGTAAGCTAGATAGGTATTCTCAAATTAATTTTCAGGTACTGTGAAGACTTTCAGGAACTGAAGCTGAGTCTGAATTCTAGATGCGACAGAAATGCTTAAAAATAGATTGCCAGATTTAGACAGTTGACAATACCTGAACATTACTAAAGGAATATGATTTTTTAAATCTTCTAGCAACATTATGCAACATGCCTGCCTCAGCCCTCTATCAGAGAGCAAGCAAAACATTTAAAAACAACATATCCAGCAAGTTTCAGGACAGACATTGTAGATACCAGGTATCTGAACTCCCCCCCCCCCCAAATAAACAAAAAAAAAAACCCAAAGCATTGGTATAATAATTTACTTATTACAATAATGCATAAAACAATTAGACAGAGTTTTAAATAGACTGGATTAAAAATCAGTAGATGAACTTAGGAAAAAGCATGGAACCTTTTATTCCTGGTCCCATGTGGATTCTTTCATGGGTCACAAAGAGGTAAAGAATAGGGCTGGAGCAAAAACTGTGTGTTGACTCTCATTCTCCTCAGCCTCCTTCATAGCTTGGCTGCTTAGTACCAACATGAACTCCTGTTCGCCTCATCCTCCAAACTGGAAACTTCAAGTAGTAATTCCATGCTTTGTGCTGGACTTCTAAGATCCTGAAATTTCATAGATCTGCAAATAACTCTGCTTTCTCTATTGTTCCAAACCTAAAGCTAAATGTGAGCACCAAGGGATTTCCCCAATTTCTTCAGAAATATATTAAGAAATCAGTGACCCATTGTTTCATGCAAATACAAGTCTCATTTAGTATGATATGACTTACATATAAGTGTAAATAGGATTGCACAACAGGATTCAAGACTAAACCATAATTCAAAATAGTTGAACATACTTTGAGGAAAAGTGCATGGGACACAGGCAAGGTTTTAGCAATTTCTAGGAATGAATGATGGAATGAATGAATGAATAATCTCAGAGCTCAGCATATTTTTTTTAAATATCCACTGGTATGGAGGAAAGACTCTAGGGGTGCATCTACACTGCAGAATTAATGCTGTCTGATGTCATTTTAACTGCGATGACTCAATGTTATGGATCATGAGTGTTGTAGTTTAACATAGTCTTAGTACAGGTTGATTTGTAGTTTGGTGAGGCACAAGCACTCTTTGGCAGATAAAGTTTTCTCTGCCAAAGAGTGCTTGTGTCTCACCAAACTACAAATTCCAGTAATCTATAGCACTGAGCCATGGCAGTGGGATCAAAATGTACTAATTCTACAATGGAGATGCACCTTAGGCCTCAATCCTTCAAAAGACTTACATTGTCAGCTAATACAAGAAGTTGTCACAGCAGTGTCAAAATTATGATTAAATTATGTCCTAGTTCCATCCATTATGATACCATGTGAAATATCCAAGCTGAGAATGAAAATGAACATTTTGTCTGCAAAATGTTATGCAAAACAGGGTTCTTTCATCTGCTTTCTCCAATCCATGGCAATAAGGCTCATTACCAGTTACAACACCTGGCCAAGATTTTTTGAAGTGCTACATGGGACTTGCCAAACAATTAAGCATAAAGTTGGGGTACTGGTGATGGTAAGTGAATTGAGGATTGCAGATCAAAACATTTCGAGAACATGTGAGAAAGACTAAAGTTGATTATTTGAGAGTCACAGATTGCCAAAGTACAATTTAACATCATTTAAATATTTAAATCGCTAGTTTACTTCAATTTCACTAAATTTATGCCAATTAAAAAATCCAAACTGGATTATTTGTGATACAATAAAGTTAAAATTAGCAGCGTTATACAGATGTAAATATAGTTTCTATTATAGCTGTAAATAGAACATTTTCTATTACAGTTGTGAATGACAAGTCAGTTCTAATTCTGGTTGCTCTTATATGGTACAACAGGAAAATGCCTCTGAAGTTAAGCAAAATAATATACTGCATATACTCAGGTTGAGGTCAATCTCATGTATAATTCGAAGGCAAGTTTGGGGGTAAAATTATGCTCAACCTGCTGTTAGAGGAAAGTACCAGCACTGCTTCAGGGAACCAGACTCCCCTGGTTGTCATCATTTTCCCACCCAGGCATTCAGAAAGGCCTTTCACCACTGTACTCAGAGAAGGAAATGATTCCTCTTATGAAAAAAATAAAATCCAGTCTTAAATCTTATTTTAAAAAGTCAGTCCTGGGAGAATGTAAAAGAAGCACTGATATTCTCTCATCTCTTGGTGTTTCTTTGAGGGTGAGCACCAAAGAGCCACTCAGGCATTCAGAAAAGAAAGAAAAGAAACTCAGGAAATTGGCTCATCATGGGCTTCCTGAAAAATCAGACAATCAGGCCAATCTTCTCATCTCTACCCTGCCTCACACTTATATTCACAAAGAAAGCAGCAAATGGCAAATATTCTGAAGCAATGTCAACCCACACAGAAAACACTGAAACAGTGTAAATAGACATCCTCTACTAAGCTGCCAGTGCTCAGCATATATAAATATTGGAACATAGTGATTTTTAAAGGCCTATTGGAATAACATATTCAAAAAACAATAGCACTTGTACAGATTTTTAAAATTAATACTTGCCTTTATCTTACAAGGTCTTATCATAAAGCTTTAGATGAGAATGCAAAAATATTCCTGTTTGCAGAAATCCTATATGCACACAGTCATTCATGTCTTCTTGACATGCCCTTTGTAGCTCAACATAATACTTACATGTTGATTTGGGAGGGAAAACGTGAGTTGTCTTTCCTAATATTCATGTCTGTGTACAATATTTGTATTGGGTTTAAAATGTGAACTAATTGTACTTCCTGTCTAATACAAACCGGCAAAATATATCTAGGCCCTGCACCTCTAAGAATGGGCAACATTATGCAAGCTTCAAATTTCTCTAAGTGCTAGGAACATATTTTATCACTAGACATCATGACTAGAACTGATGGGAATTGGGATGCAGGAACATCTGGAAAGCTGCAATTTGTTCTGTTTAGTCAGGAGAGTGGGGTTTAGATTGAGGTACAAGGCTTGTGGATAGGATGTCTGGTTTTAAAATGCTCTTTAGCATATCCTCAACCTCAGAAGTTAGATGGATAGTGTTAATACATCAATTCACCGAGTTTTTAAGTTAGATTTATAGTTATAGATTATGATATTAACACCTTTAGTGTAGACATAAAATCTGCTGCATCTCAACTGAAAATTAAACAGTGTGATATTCTTCATTGTAACACAGTAAGCTTATAGCAGATTGGACTATATACTTAACCAGATTAGAATTGTCTGCACTGAATAGTAGGCAAAAACTTTCCCACTACCTGCTTTTTTCAAGAGATGCCAGGGAATTAAACCTGGAATTTTCTGTGTGCAAATTATGTGTTACTGTCTGCTATCAATACACATTGTTTTATGGAATAACAGCACTGCACTATTACCAAACACTGCTGTTTATTTGGGCAAAACATAATAAAGCCGTTTTAAAATATCGATGTTGCCCTCAAGAAAGGCAACACAAAGACACAGCCTTGCTTTCAAACAGAAGCAAAAGATGCTAATCAAGGTAAGTTATTTATAAATAAATTATTTAACAAAAAAATTTAAAAATCCTTATGATCTTAATAAAGATTCCAATCTATTTGAGAATTTAAAAACACCCCATAGATACAAGCATATTTGCAGTGCAACCAGGGTATTCTAGAATTCACAACAATCCAGAGCCAATTTTTTTCACACGAGATGAAATGTAAACAAGACAAATGCAGTACATTTGTTAAAGTAAATTATTTCCTTTTTTTGCCTCTGCCTGCAGGTAGCTGAAACTCACTGTTTACAACTATGCTGATCAACTGTGGAAATCTAAGGCCCAACTTTTAGTCCTTGTGACCTGTCAGAGGCTACTACAAAATGATGAAAACATTTCTGAAAAGCCTAAACAGAAATGGAAGTAAATTGATATGCAAGTCAAACATCACAGGAGATAGGACTACAACCCACAATTTCTACCCTGGGGGGCTTCCAGGAAAGGAAGCTCCCCTTTTATTTCTGAACAAAAACAAAGACAAGGACCAGGAAAACTGTAACAAGAAGAGCCTGGTTGGGGTTGGGTGACCTGCATGCCCACGTCTGGTTTAGTACTTACTCTTCAGGTAACAATATCATAAAATGTGCATCTGTAAATGTAGTCTTGTGTGAAATCTGGAACAAGATGTGACTCTGAAAACATTCCATCTGTATGGATAAGAGTTAAACAAGATTATTTCCAGAGGAAATCTGGAAAATTCTGAAGTGTCATGCCAGGCAGTTGACCATATATAAGTGCCATGTATTTTTAAAATGTTTGAACGGTTGGCACCAAAATTTGAAATACGATAACTCTGAACCAAATACACACTGTAGCTCTTAGAGCACTATGAGAAAACATTGTCGAATTTTAAAGAACTGCTCTACAACTGATTGTCTTAACAAACTTGTGTGAGGCCCTAAGGAAATAACTCTGCAATCTATTCTTAACTGACTCCAGTCAGGTGAACAATAGATTACACTTTTCTTTACTTCTACCATCTAATTCATTAAGATTTTATAAATTAGTTTAAGTCTACTTATTAAGAAAGTAATTATTCTGAAGATGAAAGTATTAATGCTTTTGAGACAATGTATACATATTTCTTGAAGAGGAATTTCTTTGTACCAGTATGGGCAGGAATCTACCTTGCTGCATGTTTTCCTTGACATTACATCTAGTCGTGTCTGATTCTGGGGGGCTGGTACCCATCACTATTTCTAAGCCAGTGAGCTGGCGTTGTCCGTAGACACCTCCAAGGTCATGTGGCCGACATGACTGCATAGAGTGCCGTTACCTTCCCAAACTGCTAGGTTGGCAAAAGCTGCTCTGCTTACTTGAGTACTACAGTGGGGAAAAAAGTATTTAGTCAGATACTTGAGTACTACAGCGGGGGGGAAAGTATTTAATCAGATACCAATTATACAAGTTTTCCCACTTAAAAAGATAAGAGAGCCTTGTAATTGACATCATAGGTAGACCTCAACTATGAGAGAAAACACATCCAGAAAATCATATTGTCTGATTTTTAACTAATTTATTTGCAAATTATGGTGGAAAATAAGTATTTGGTCCATAACAAAAGTTCAATACTTTGTTATATATCCTTTATTGGCAATGACAGAGGTCAAACGCTTTCTGTAAGTCCTCACAAGGTTGGCACACACGGTTACTGGTATGTTGGCCCAAAGATCCAGCCATGTTTCATCTTCAGTGCCCTTGCTGATGGAAGGAGGTTTGTGCTCAAAATCTTACAATACATGGCCCCATTCATTCTTTCATGTATACGGATTAGTCGCCCTGAAACAGCCCCAAAACATGATGTTGCCACTCCCATGCTTCACAGTAGGTATGGTGTTCTTTGGCTGCAACTCAGCATTTTTTCTCCTCCAAACATGACGAGTTGTGTTTCTGCCTAATAGTTCTACTTTGATTTCATCGGACCATATGATATTCTCCCAATATTCTTCTGAATCACCCAAATGCTCTCTAGCAAACTTCAATCAGCCCCAGACATGTAATGGCTTCAGCAGGGGGACACGTCTGGCACTGCAGCATCTGAGTCCCTGGTGGTGTAGTGTGTTACTGATTGTTACGTTTTTTCCAGCTCTCTGCAGGTCATTCACTAGATTCCCCCATGTGGTTCTGGGACTTTTGCTCACCGTTCTTGTGATCATTTTGACCCAACAGGGTGAGATCTTGCATGGGGCCCCAGATTGAGGGAGATTATCAGTGGTCTTGTAACTCTTCCATTTCCTAATTATTGCTCCCACAGTTGATTGCTTTACACCAAGCAGCTTGCCTATTGCAGATTCAGTCTTCCCAGTCTGATGCAGGGTGACAATTTTGTTTATGGTGTCCTTCGACAGCTCTTTAGCCTTCACCATAGTGGAGTTTGCAGTGTGACTGTTTGAGGTTGTGGACAGGTGTCTTTTATACTTCTAACAAGTTCAAATAGGAGCCATTACTACAGATAATGAGTAGAGGACAGAGGAGCCTTTCTGTAAACCCAGAAATCTTACTTGTTTGCAGGTGACCAAATACTTATTTTCCACCATAATTTGCAAATAAATTAGATTAAAATCAGACAATGGCAATACTTGTTTTTATTAATCATAACCCAAATGTGATGTTATTAATTTTTTTAAATATTGCATTCCATTGTTCTACTTTCACTTGACTTAGCCAATGGTTTGCTGACCAAAATAATGGCTACTGACTGAAATCAGACAATGTGATTTTCTGGATGTGTTGTCTCATAGTTGAGGTCAACCTATAATGTCGATTACAGGCCTCTCTCATCTTTTTAAGTGGGAGAACTTGTACAATTGTTATCTGACTAAATATACCCCCCCCCCCCCCGTATGTACATGTACACATAAAATAAATGAAATCTGAATGGGTTTAATAAAAAGCCTGTTTTGACATTGTGACATAAAGAAAAGAACAAGGAGGAGGCATTCTGCAACTGGGATGCCACGACTGAGAAGTTTCCCAGCAAACCTTATTCCTATTGGGAGATGCACCCATTCAGGTACTGGGTCTTAATGTGCAAGAGGCTTCAGTGTGCTTTTACCTTTCAGTATTTCTAAATTAATGTTTTAAAGTGTATTGTTGTTTACTGTTTTTGTACTTTTGGTATTACAGATTATTTTAGCTATGCTGCTTTAATGTATAGTGTAAGCCAATATGGGACCCATATGGTAGAAAGGGGATATTAAGTAAACAAATAAAAATTAAAATATTTTTTCTACACAGCAGTCCTACTTCAACTTCTTTGAGAATTAATTTGTGGGATTTTTTTTGCATGCCAAGTGTTTGCTTAGCCATTGAGGCATGACCTTTCCCAGGAAGGAAAGACATTCAAATATGTCTTAACAAAGTATAGTAGCTGCCTCCCACATTTTGCCATAGTTTAGAAATTTCTTTTTTTAAAAAAACCACCCTGTTGGCTATTATACTACTCAAAACAGGTTGCTTAAACACCTCTGTCCTAGTTTTTAAAAACAGCTAAATGTATCTTTTACTATTAGAATACAGAAGTTGATACCACACATTTGTAGCAGTTTCCAATTTGTTTCACCGCCCTAAAGTCAGAAAAATTACATTTTATTGCTAGCGACAGTTCTACTAGTCCTTAAGTTTAACACAGTCACCTTGCAAAAGATAAAAGGTTGCCAACTACACTATTAACATAAAGGGTGGAGCATTCTCCTGCACTGCACCAACCAGCAACAAGTTGATATTCAGCTATTCAGTCCAGTCAATGTAAATAGTGCAGAGTATCTAAGATATATTATTTACACCACCCTGGCAACTGTATTCTCCCAAGGTATGTTAACATAATATAAGACCATGACTTCCTCTTCTTTGCAGGATATATTAAGAAGAAACCAATTATACATTTGAAAAATGACAAATGTAGGTAGTTCTGCCTTTTAAAACTAAGTGTTCCATCCTTCTTATTTTAGAATTACATCAAGGACATATGGAGAAAAGTTTGTATGTAACACCAGAATCACTGTGATACAATAAACTATTAAGATTGAATTAGGGAAAATTACAGGTTACAGCTCCCACTAAATCACGAAACTCTGTAGCCTAGCTCAGTGCTTCTTAAGCTATCTGATGGCAGGGATCAGCAATTATTATTTTTTCCCAATAGGTCAGAGACCATATTTGTGCCTGTTTGCTACCATTTCTTCTTTCTAGTACTGGTTTATGGAGCATGGCTTTGAGTAGCACAGGCCTAACCCATACTTTAAAGCTAACATGGTAATAATGATATAAAAAACATTTAATGCATGCAAAAAATGTTACAACAGCGTTTTTGGGGTGGGGTGGGGGGAATACCACAGGTGTGCCTGAATAAACAAATAAAAGCATGCTCTACCTACAGCTAACAAACTGTATAATAAGTAATATGAGAAAAATTATGTGCATTAAGTCTCCACCAATTCCCAGTAGCATTTTTTAAAGTATGTAATCGAGCTCTATTATGCTGTTCTATCCAAATAAATCTAGAAACAGGCCTTCTGTATATGCGAATTTGTTCAGCTATCATACTGGAATCCTTATGGAGTTTGCATTTCTTCATAATGTAGATCAACCTTATTAGTTTCCAACAATCCACTGATACACATTTGAGAAATCAGTGCTAATGTCCTGACTTTTTTTTGCTTTTTATTGCATTTTTTAAAATGCCATTAATGACTGCCTAGCTGTAGCAAGGACTTTATACACATTAAACTTCAGTTGATTCAGAACTTGCATGTAATAGTTTATTTATAGTTATAAAGGTATCTATTTATTTACATTTTGAAGAGAACACTACAGTGTTGGAAAAAAAAGATCTGCACACACACTAATTCGAAGTTACCTAGTTTAAATTTGATTTTTACAATTTCCTTAATCTATTACAGAAAGTGGGGGTGGTACATCAGAATGTGAAATGGAGTATTTGTTCAGTGTAGTTTTATAAAATACATGGTTGTATACTAAAGCTGTAATGCTATAAAAACAAGTGATTGACCAAACTTGGAAACCTCAACGCTGTTTCTGCCTGCCTTCAAATCATTCATGATTATGGCAAACCTATCATAGGGGTTTCTTGGCAATATTTATTTAGATTTATTGCCTTTGCCTTTCTCTGGGAGACTGACTTGCCCAAGGACTTCTAGTGGATTGAACTTTAAAACTCCCTGACATTTCTGCTTTCAATGAAGTATGTCATGAGAAATGTTGTGCCTGCTATCCAAGTCCATTGTTTAAGAGGAAAGCAAAAGAGTATTCTACCTCAATCCGATCATACCACCTCATTTCCTGAAAGTTTACAGAATCCTATAGGTGCAGTGCAGTCCAGGCCTGCAACAACCTGCTGAACTTTTCTTCAAAGCTGTTGCAACAGCTCTGTTGTTGACACATACATATTGCAAACCACAGAGCATTACTGGGATAGTCACTTCTGGACTGTACCTGCCAGAAAGAAGCAAATAGGAAGCAGAAGGAAGGGAAAAAATCCCCCATGTAATCTACTGGTAACTAAACAGCATACCTGCACACACATTATGACTGCAAAGCCATGTAAAATTCATCCCAAGAGGTCCCCCTTTCCCCCTCTGTGACCTTTGGCAAGATCACAGCAGTTCCAATTTGCTAACGGTAGCCCATGGAAGGGAATTTGGCAGAGGGCCAGTGTCAAAGGAATACCAAGACATGCTATGTCTTGGTATTCCTTTGACACTGCCCCTTTAAACATTGTGGTTTAGCAGTGTGTATAGAAGTTGCAATAGTGATTACTTTGTCGTGTATTGAAGTGGACATTTGGCAGAGGACAGGGAAAGAAACCATGAGCATGACTGCCTCTCTGAATAAAGTACTTGCTTGGAGTCAAATCTCCCACCTGTGCATTTCTCCCAATCTCCAATTTGAAAAAGAGGGAGAATGAGGAAATGTATGTGTGTGTATGTATGTATATATGTGCCTACAAGTCACCTGTCAACTTATGAATTTCCTAGGATTTTCTTAGGCAAGAAATATTCAATGGTGGTTTTGCCTGCTCCTTCCTCTGAAATATAGCCTGGGAACCTGCTATTTCTTGGGGATCTTCCATCCAATCACCAACAAAAGTTGGCCCAGCTTCCAAAATCTGAAAGAATCTGATTATCAACCTTTAGTCCTCCAGAGTTGCATTTCCACAATAGAATTATTTCATGTTTGACACCCCTTTAACTGTCATGATTCAACACTATGGAATCCTAGGTGTTGCAATTTGGTGAGGCACAGGAACTCTTTGGCAGAGAAGGCTAAAGGGCTCATGAAGATTTCACAGCATGGAGACATGGCAGTTAAAATGTTATCAAACTGCATTAATTTTACAGTGTAGATGCAGGGTTCAAATTCCCTCTCGGCCAATGAAACCTACTGGGCCACCTTGGGCATGTCACATTCTCTCAGTCTCAGAGGACAACCCCCTTCCTGAATAAACGGTGGAAGAACACTTAACAAGATAAGTTTGCCTTAGGGTGGCCATAAGTAAAAAAAACAGACCTGAAGGTTCAACAACAATAAAGGCACCGCTACAATAGGGATAGACACATTTGGGTCTACAGAATTCCTAAAAGTTGTCCAATCTGGCTGGGGCTTCTGGGAGTTCAAGTTCCAAAGACCTGGAGGACCAAGGTTTGAGAAGCACCCCTTTAGGGTATTAGAGGAAGACTTCACCCCAATTCTTAAGGCTGAAAAGGAAGTTAGAGCACTCTCCTTTCCCCCAACAAACCCCACTGAGCACACTCTCAGTAGGGCCCTTTTCTCTCCTGGCTTGTTTCCCATTCCCACTCCCACCAGGACCAAGAAAAATAAAAAGGAAGCCAGGAGCTGCTGTGTGGGAAAGAAAGGCTCAGCAAGGGGACGGGGGTGCTTTAGCTTCCTTGCTTTCCCTCTCTGTGAAGCCAACAAAGGGAACCCCACAGAGCTGAAAAGCTGAGACTTGTTTGGACCGCCCCAACCTGTGAAAATTCTAGTTCTCCACAAACATCATATCACAGCCTCTGGAACAAACGTCACAGGGGTCTTCCTGGCAATGGCAGTATCTCATGTTGCCTCTTTTAAGGGTCATAGGCTACAGTTTTCCTGATAACTGAAGTGCCTCAGAGAAGAGTCTCAAATAGCCACCCTTTTGAAAGTACTCCCAGTAATGGAGGCGCCTCTGGGGGGAGGTTCAAGTTTCCCCTTCTGAATATCCCCCTGGTCATGGAAACTATAATAAATAACAATAAATGCTTTTCTCCCTCACGGAACCCAAAGTTGTCTCAGAGGAGAGCTTCAAGTCCTCCCTTTTGAAAGTCTTAGAGGGGAGATTCAAATCTTCTTGGTAATGGAAGTGCTTCCAGGGGGAGCTTGAAGTGGCCCTCCTTTGGAGGTCTTCCTGGTAATGATAGTACCTTAGAAGGGAGCTTCAAGTCTCCCCTTTTGAGTCTTCCTGTGGAAAAGAAATGCCTCATAGGAGAGCTTCAAGTCTCCCCTTTTGAAGGTCTTTTGAAGTTCCAAATAATCCCCCTTTTGAGGTCCTTATAGTAACAGAAGTGCCTCTAAGGAGAGCTTCTAGTCTCCTCCTTTGAAGGTCTTCCTGGTCATGGAAGTGCCTTAGAGGAGGGATTCAAGTCTTCTTGGTAATGGAAGTGCTTCCAGGGGGAGCAAGAAGTGGGTCTTCTTGGTAATGAGAGACTTGAAGCACTCCTATGAGGCATTTCTTTTCCACAGGAAGACTCAAAAGGGGAGACTTGAAGCTCCCTTCTAAGGTACTATCATTACCAGGAAGACCTCCAAAGGGGGCCCACTTCAAGCTCCCCCTGGAAGCACTTCCATTACCAAGAAGACTTGAATCTCCCCTCTAAGACTTTCAAAAGGGAGGACTTGAAGCTCTCCTCTGAGGCAACTTTGGGTTCCGTGAGGGAGAAAAGCATTTATTGTTATTTATTATTATAGTTTCCATGACTAGGGGGATCTTCAGAAGGGAAACTTGAAGCTCCCCTCTAAGTTTCCCCTTCTGAAGATCCCCTGGTCATGGAAACTATAATAATAAATAACAATAAATGCACGGACCCCAAAGTTGCCTCAGAGGAGAGCGTCAAGTCCTCCCTTTTGAAAGTCTTCCTGGGAGAAAGAAATGCCTCAGAGGAGAGCTTCAAGTCTCCCCTTCTGAAGGTCTTCCTGGTTATGAAAGTACATGGGAGGTGAGTTTCGAATACCCCCCCCCCCCCCTTGTAGGTCCTTCTAGTAACAGATGTGCCTCGAGTCTTTCCCTTTGGAGGTCTTCCTGGTTATGGAAGTGTCTCAGAGGGGAGTTTCAAATAACCCCCCTTTGGAGGTCTTCATGGTAATGAAAGTACTTCAGAGGGGAGCTTCAAGTCTCCCCTTCTGAAGGTCCTCCTGGTCATGGGGGTGCCTTAGAAGAGAGCTTCAAGTCTCCCCTTCTGAAGGTCCTCCTGGTCATGGGGGTGCCTTAGAAGAGAGCTTCAAGTCTCCCCTTCTGAAGGTCCTCCTGGTCATGGGGGTGCCTTAGAAGAGAGCTTCAAGTCTCCCCTTCTGAAGGTCCTCCTGGCCATGGGGGTGCCTTAGAAGAGAGCTTCAAGTCTCCCCTTCTGAAGGCCCTCCTCGTCATGGGGGTGCCTTAGAAGAGAGCTTCAAGTCTCCCCTTCTGAAGGTCCTCCTGGTCATGGGGGTGCCTTAGAAGAGAGCTTCAAGTCTCCCTTCTGAAGGTCCTCCTGGCCATGGGGGTGCCTTAGAAGAGAGCTTCAAGTCTCCCCTTCTGAAGGCCCTCCTGGTCATGGGGGGGTGCCTTAGAAGAGAGCTTCAAGTCCCCTCTGAAGGCCCTCCTGGTCATGGGGGTGCCTGAAGAGAGCTTCAAGTCTCCCTCTGGAAAGTCTGAAGGGGTGACCCTCCTGGGGGGGGTGCCTTAGAAGAGAGCTTCAAGTCTCCCCCTTCTGAAGGTCCTCCTGGCCATGGGGGTGCCTTAGAAGAGAGCTTCAAGTCTCCCTTCTGAAGGCCCTCCTGGTCATGGGGGTGCCTTAGAAGAGAGCTTCAAGTCTCCCCTTCTGAAGGCCCTCCTGGTCATGGGGGTGCCTTAGAAGAGAGCTTCAAGTCTCCCCTTCTGAAGGCCCTCCTGGTCATGGGGGTGCCTTAGAAGAGAGCTTCAAGTCTCCCCTTCTGAAGGTCCTCCTGGCCATGGGGGTGCCTTAGAAGAGAGCTTCAAGTCTCCCTTCTGAAGGTCCTCCTGGCCATGGGGGTGCCTTAGAAGAGAGCTTCAAGTCTCCCCTTCTGAGTCTCCCCTTCTGAAGGTCCTACTGGTCATGGCCTTAGAAGAGAGCTTCAAGTCTCCCCTTCTGAAGGTCCTCCTGGCCATGGGGGTGCCTTGGAAGAGAGAGCTTCAAGTCTCCCCTTCTGAAGGCCCTCCTGGCCATGGGGGTGCCTTAGAAGAGAGCTTCAAGTCTCCCCTTCTGAAGGTCCTCCTGGTCATGGGGGTGCCTTAGAAGAGAGCTTCAAGTCTCCCCTTCTGAAGGCCCTCCTGGCCATGGGGGTGCCTTAGAAGAGAGCTTCAAGTCTCCCCTTCTGAAGGCCCTCCTGGCCATGGGGGTGCCTTAGAAGAGAGCTTCAAGTCTCCCCTCCTGAAGGCCCTCCTGGCCATGGGGGTGCCTTGGAAGAGAGCTTCAAGGGGGGTGCCTCAGAAGAGAGAGCTCAAGTCTCCCCTCCTGAAGGCCCTCCTCTGGCCATGGGGGTGCCATGGGGGTGCCTTAGAAGAGAGCTTCAAGTCTCAAGTCTCCCCTGGTCATGGAGGTGCCTTAGAAGAGAGCTTCAAGTCTCCCCTTCTGAAGGACCTCCTGGCCATGGGGTGCCTTAGAAGAGAGCTTCAAGTCTCCCCTTCTGAAGGCCCTCCTGGCCATGGGGGTGCCTTAGAAGAGAGCTTCAAGTCTCCCAATCTCTGAAGGCCCTCCTGGCCATGGGGGTGCCTTAGAAGAGAGCTTCAAGTCTCCCCTTCTGAAGGCCCTCCTGGCCATGGGGGTGCCTTAGAAGAGAGCTTCAAGTCTCCCCTTCTGAAGGCCCTCCTGGCCATGGGGTGCCTTAGAAGAGAGCTTCAAGTCTCCCCTTCTGAAGGCCCTCCTGGTCATGGGGGTGCCTTAGAAGAGAGCTTCAAGTCTCCCCCTCCTGAAGGCTCCTGGTCATGGGGGTGCCTTAGAGGAGAGCTTCAAGTCTCCCCTCCTGAAGGCCCTCCTGGTCATGGGGGTGCCTTAGAAGAGAGCTTCAAGTCTCCCCTTCTGAAGGCCCTCCTGGCCATGGGGGTGCCTTGGAAGAGAGCTTCAAGTCTCCCCTCCTGAAGGCCCTCCTGGCCATGGGGTGCCTCGGGTGGGGAGTTTCAGGCGCCCCCCTCGGAGGCCCAGCCCGCCCCGCGCCCACCACAGGAGCCACTTCCGCCTCAGGCCCCCTGGGCTGTCACTGGGCGCAGGGCCCTCCCTGCCTCCCGCCAGAGCAGGCCTCAGCGGCCCTTTCCCTCCCTCACTCACCACGCATTTCTTGCCCAGGAAGCCGAAGAGGCTCTCGTTCTCCTGCGGGGTGAGCAGCATGGAGCCCACGTTGGTGACCCTCCGCGGCGGCGGGGGCTGCGTGGCGTTGTTGTTGCTGCTCATGGCGGGGCCAGGCCGGGGAGGGAAGGAGCGAGGAAGGCCCCTCAGAGGGGCATCGGAGCTGCGGCCCAGGAAGGAAGGCGAGGCGGGAGGACGGAAGAGGAAGGCGGCTTCCCTCGGCGCTCTCTCTCCCTGCCTTCCTTAAACTTCTAACTTGTCCCCGGCTCAATCCAACATGGCAGGGCGAGAGGCGCGGGCGAAACCAAGAGGCGCGGCGCGGGAGGGGAGCCGCGGAAACGGCGAAGGCGTCTTTCTTCTTCTTCTTCCTCGCAGGGCCCCGCCGCCGCCGCCGCCTTGGCCTCCCCTTCCGCGCTTGCCTTTCCGGTCTCCTCCTCCCTGAGAGAGAGAGGGAGAGGGACGAGCAGCTGAGAGGAAATCCAGAGGAGGCGCGGGCTGCGGCCTAGCTGTCTGAAACGCCGGCCCAGCCGGTTCCCCCCTCCCTCCCTCCCTCCCCAGTGCTGTGGCTCCCTGTGAGTTGTAGTTCCATGCCTCACGCAACTACGACTCCCAGGATCCCTTAGCACCCAGCCTGGCAGTTCAAGGGGTCTCATCAAATTGGCAGCCTCATCATACTGGACTCTAGAGCAGGCCTGGGCAAACTTGGGCCTTTCAGGTGTTTTGGACTTCAACTCCCACAATTCCTCACAGCCTCAGGCCCCTTCCAGGCCTGGGCAAACTTGGGCCTTTCAGGTGTTTTGGACTTCAACCCCCACAATTCCTCACAGCCTCAGGCCCCTTCCAGGCCTGGGCAAACTTGGGCCTTTCAGGTGTTTTGGACTTCAACCCCCACAATTCCTCACAGCCTCAGGCCCCTTCCAGGCCTGGGCAAACTTGGGCCTTTCAGGTGTTTTGGACTTCAACCCCCACAATTCCTCACAGCCTCAGGCCCCTTCCAGGCCTGGGCAAACTTGGGCCTTTCAGGTGTTTTGGACTTCAACCCCCACAATTCCCACAGCCTCAGGCCCCCTTCCAGGCCTGGGCAAACTTGGGCCTTTCAGGTGTTTTGGACTTCAACCCCACAATTCCCCTCACAGCCTCAGGCCCCTTCCAGGCCTGGGCAAACTTGGGCCTTTCAGGTGTTTTGGACTTCAACTCCCCCCATTCCTCACAGCCTCAGGCCCTTCAGGCCTGGGCAAACTTGGGCCTTTCAGGTGTTTTGGACTTCAACCCCCACAATTCCTCACAGCCTCAGGCCCCTTCCAGGCCTGGGCAAACTTGGGCCTTTCAGGTGTTTTGGACTTCAACTCCCACACACAGCCTCAGGCCCCTTCCAGGCCTGGGCAAACTTGGGCCTTTCAGGTGTTTTGGACTTCAACTCCCACAATTCCTCACAGCCTCAGGCCCCTTCCAGGCCTGGGCAAACTTGGGCCTTTCAGGTGTTTTGGACTTCAACTCCCACAATTCCTCACAGCCTCAGGCCCCTTCCTTTGGGTAGAGCAGGCCTGGGCAAACTTGGGCCTTTCAGGTGTTTGGACTTCAACTCCCACACCCCAGCCTCAGGCCCCTTCCTTGGGAAGGGGCCTGAGGCTGTGAGGAATTGTGGGAGTTGAAGTCCAAAACACCTGAAAGGCCCACGTTTGCCCTGACCTGTACTAGATAGAGCAGTGCTTCCCAATCTATGCGCAGTGTTTCCCAACCTTTTTTGAGCCGCGGCACACTTTTTACATTTGCAAAATCCTGGGGCACACCACCAACCAAAAGGACACAAAATGACACTCTAACACAGTCATACATGTCGTTAATATGTTTTTTAATCTATTTTTACGCTCAGTGTGAAACCTGGGCCTGTTTCGATGAACACAACATAGATATCTTGGCAGGAATGGCAGAAAGACACCAACTTCCCACACAGAACTCCCATAACCAAGAGAAAATGCGATAAGAGTTTGGTGGGCATTGACCTTGAGTTTTGGAGTTGTAGTTCACCTATACCCAGAGAGCACTGTGGACTCAAACAATGTTGGATCAGGACCAAACTTGGCATGAATACTCAATGTGCCCAAATGTAAACACAGATGGAGTTTGGGGAAAATAAAGACCTTGACATTTGGGAGTTACAGTTTCTGGAGGGGGCTCAAAAGACCAGCACTCTCACTTAGGTTGCCCCCTCCCTCCCCGCCAGGCGTGAATTGGGGTCGTGGGGAGCAGGAGCCTCACTCACCACCTGCGCAGCTCCTCGGGGGTCAGCGGGGCGGCCCGAGTGGGCATCTCGGGGCTGGCAAAGCAGGCAGGAAGGAAGGCGGCAGCAGCGGGAAGGGAGCCGGAGGGAGGCCGAGAGCGGTTTCACACGCACCGGGAAGGAGGGGGAAGGGCAGGGCCGGTGCTGGACTGAACCATCCGGCATTAGGCAAGGGAGGCAAGAGGAGGTCTCTACTTGGGGAAAGGGAGGCGGGCCTTCCCAATGCATGGAGAGAGAGAGAGAGACCAAGTAGACAACGGGTGGGGAGGGGGGTGTTTGTAATTTTGTGACTTTATAGAGGTAGGTTTCTTAGGGTTTTTATACTTCAACACACTAGACTCTCCCCCCTCCCCTCCTGGAGGTTCCAATTTCCCCAGGCACACCTGATGATCGCTCACGGCACACTAGTGTGCCCCGGCACACTGGTTGGGAAACACTGATCTATGGATCCCCAGGTGTTTGGACCTACAACTCCCAGTAATCCCAGCCAGTTTACCAGCTGTTAGGATCTCTGGGAGTTGAAGGCCAAGACATCTGGGGACCCACAGGGTGAGAACCACTGGCCTAGAGCAAGGACCCACTTTAAATCCAGTTTCTGTTTCCTGCAGGAATTCTGGTGTTTGTAGTTTCACTGAGGGCTAGGGCCTCCCTAGCTGACCAGTTTAAGGGCCCCTCCGTAAACTACAAGTCCTAGAATTTTGCAGGAGGCAGAAGCCAGATGTAGAGTGCATCCATGCTCCAGTGCAGTGGTTCCCCCCCCCCCAAGTCTTTTGGACTTCAGCTCCCACAGTTCCTAACAGCAGGTAAACTGGATGGGATTTCTGGGAATTGAAGTTCAAAACACCCAGAGGCCCAAAGTTTGGGAACCACTGCTCTAGTGTGATGAGGTCCTGCATCAGTTCAGGGCTCAAAATGTTTTCGTCAAGAGCAGTGGTCCCTAACCATTGGTCCTCCAGTGAAGGTGATCGGCACACTGGGTGCAGTGCCCAAAGACCTTGGCCTGCACTTAAAAACAATCGGTGCTGACCAGGGCCGTAGCCAGGATTTTGATTCGGGAGGGGCTGAGCTTGATTTCGGGGGGGGTGAGTCTGGGTGAGAGAGGGTCTACCCTAGCAAACCTTTTGTATCGTTATCCCAATACCCCCGTGCATATAGGATATATTGAGCATGGTGATCAGATCATGATATGAATAAAAATAACAGTTTCAATAATGTACCAGTAAGGCATTTTTGCACACCACCCTGAGAATTTGGGGAGAAGGGGGCTGAAGCCCCTCAAGGCTCCCCCCACCGGCTACAGCCTGATGCTGATAAAATTACCTGAAAGGCCCAAGTTTGCCCAGGCCTGTACTTAGAGCAGTGCTTCCCAATCTATGGATCCCCAGGTGTTTGGGCCTACAACTCCCAGTAGTGGGCTGCAACAGGCCACCCACTTGGATATGCATGCATTATTTGCCAATACATCACACACACCTAGACACTTGGGAAGTGTCCGACGTGTGATCAAATACAAAAGCCAGCATAGTGCTCTTGTTTGCTGTGTACTAATCTTACTATGTGTCTAATAATAATAGTAATAATGTAATTGGCCCTCTGCATCCATGGATTCAAGGCAACCATAAGGCTGGTGTCTCTTGACCAATGGTCCCCAACCTTTGGTCCTTTAAAAAATATTTTTATTACATTTTTCACAAGAGCAATAAAAGATAAAAAAGAAGAAAAAGAAAGAAAAAGTGGTGGTGACAGGAAAAAAGAAGAAAAAAACAGAGAGAGAGATATGATATCAAAAAAAAATACCAAAAAAAGGATAATAAATTTATTTATTTATTTGGACTTGTACACCGCCACTCCCAGCGGCTTGGGGCGGTTTATAACATAGTTCAATAAAACAAACAATGAGCAAAACATACATATAATAGCAGGTAAAACAACAAATAAAAGCGCTGAAATAAAAAGAGAAAACAAAATAAAAAAAGAGATTTGTTGACTTCTTGAGTTCTGTTTCATGTGGAATCTTCTCCCCAACCTTTGGTCCTTAAGGCGTTTTGGACTTCAACTCCCAGAAATCCCAGCCTGCTTGCCAGCTGTTAGGAACTGTGGGAGCTAAAGTCCAAAATATCTGGGGACCACTGGTCAAGAGACATCAGCCTTACGGTTGCCTTGAACCCATGGATACAGAGGGCCAATTACATTATTATTATCATTAATATTGGATACATAACAAGATTCGTACACAGCAGACAAGATCACTATGCTGATTGTTGTATTGGATCACATGTCGGACAGTTCCCAAGTGACTAGGACTTTGTGAGGTATCTGAATAATATGTGCAGGTCCTAGTAGGGCAGCCTCTTGCAGCTGACAGACGGTGGTTTTGTCAGCACCGATTGTTTTTAAGTTCAGGCCAAGGTCTTAAGGCACTTGAGATGACCATTGCCTGGATTACCGTGGCTAGGTCGCTTCCGGTGAGGTAGGGGGCCAGCCGCCTAGCCTGCCGCAGGTGGAAAAAAAGCGGATCTGCTTTTTAAAAATAATAATAAGGCACAAATAAATGCAGTTGGATCTTTAGAGACTTTGGAATTATTTTTAACAGGTTTACTTGTTTGAATAATTGCAATATTTAATTTAAGTTGAATGTGTATATTTTGTAGGTTTTTTAATTATCTGGTTTTTAAGGTACTGGGGCCCCTTCTACACTGCCATAAAATCCAGATTATCAAAGCAGATAATCCACATTATTTGCTTTGAATTGAATTATATAAATCTACACTGCCATGTAATCCAGTTGAAAGCAGATAGTGCGTATTTTATACAGCAGTGTAGGATCATGAGAATGAGCCCCATTTAGATCTAGCAAATTCAGGGTGGAGGTGTCCTTGATTAAATCAGTCCATGCGGAGCCAGTGTGATTTAGGCTGTATATACACTGCCATATAATCCAGATTATCATAAAAGATAATCCAGATTATCTGATTTGAACTGGATTACAGGAGTCTACACTGCTATATAATCCAGTTCTGAGTCCCCATAGGGTGAGAAGGGTGTGATATAAACAAAGTAAATACATAATAGTCTGATAGTCTGTATTTTTATGGCAGTGTAGGAGGGGCCTCAGTGATTCCTGAACTGGACTATGACTCAAGATCAGGAAACCAACTGGTTGTCCTTGGGCATATCACACATTCTCAGCCTCAGAACACCCTGTGATAGGGTCATAATGAGTCAGAAATGACTAGAGGGCACACAGGAACAACAACCACCTGCAACATGATCTTTGAGGAAGAAACTTTAAGGTGCATAACCACCACCACTAAGGTTGTCTTTCTCTTTCCTTAACCACCTTCCACTTTCCCCAATTAATCTCCCCCTCCCCCTCTAATGACTCCTTTTTCACACAAGGTCCAAGATGCATTTGCTGCAGTTTAATAATTTGAGATTTCAGGCTTGATTTGCTCATCTTTGTTGTTGACTTTTATGGTGGTCCAAGGTATCAAAATCATAGAAGCATTAGATCATAGCCATGTGGAATACACACCAATATCAGCATCCATAAACTGAACCACAAAATACTCAGATCGTTGTAGCATAAAAAGAAAGATTCCAAGTACAGGGCTATGGATATAACTGTAAAAATGCTATCAGCTAATCAAAGGTTTATATGAACTACTTCATTAAAATTGTGAATCCAGAAGCATTTTGTGGTACAAAAACACACAGGGCACGTCAGGTCCTTATGATTCCTGGAGGCAAGCCACAAACAGTAAATTAAATTAAGAAGCAAGTGTTCTGTTATTGCTGTGGGGCAACAGATATAGAGAGATGCAAATAGTTTAACGACACTGTTTTCAGGTAAAACTGGATCCCATACAAAATTGAAGTAGAGTTGAGTAGATGTTTTAAATCAAATATTTCTGTGGAGAGAGAAAAAAAATCAGGTATTTAAATTTTTGTCTTTCTCAGTGATGTCAGTTTGAATATATGCATCTCTATATACTTGGATCCTGGCTTTTTGAAAACAACAACATTCAGACATCAGCATATGACGACAAATCACACAGGTTACGTCAGTGCCTCTGAACCACATCATTAACAGATATGCCTATGGCATCCTTAAAAAAAAGATCAAAGGCAAATACCTCTACTATTTTGCATGTCAATGCCCAATTAACCATCTAATTCTAGCCTGCTTTCATAATTATCATGACAAGTGGCAATCATCTCAGTTATTTGATCTGGAGGTTTTCTTAACCGTACAGTCCATAGAATTGGGTGTGGGTTTTCATAGTGGATTTAGGACATTCCTATGTAAAAATCATGCAGATTTATGCTCTTATTTAGCCTTTTAACTGCTGTAATGTTAAGAAGACCTAGGAATATGGTTGTTATAGTGCATTCCACAGGTACAGATGTGTACTGTCTTTCTATGTTGAAACATTATGCCCTGTTACTATTAGAATCACAGAGTCAGAGCTGAAAGGAAATAAAAGTCCCATTTTGTTCACCCCTTTGCCATATGCAAGGAAAGCCTTGGTGTTAAAAACACAAGAGATACCATTTGTCTTCAGTTTAAAGACCTCTAGAGAAGAAGGGTCCATCTTCTTCCAAGGCTGAGTATCTGAAGTCCTTTGTAATGTTTGACATATCGACATATTACGTGACCCCTTTGTATGTGCTTTACATATGCTCAGGTACATTCCTTCATTATTATTTTATATGTTTATTTTCCTCGGGTTCTACAAGCAGAAGTTGAGATCAAACCTGGCACAAAACTAAACTGTCAGGGGTGGTTGATAGGAAAACGGGGATTTGAAAATGATTTGCAAAGGCAAATCATGTCTTACTAACTTGTTAGAATTCTTTGAGGGTGTAAATAAACACATAGATAAAGGGGACCCAGTCGATATTGTTTACCTTGACTTTCAAAAGGCTTTTGACAAAGTCCCTCACCAAAGGCTCCTAAATAAGCTCTTCAGCCATGGAATCAGAGGACAGGTCTTGTCCTGGATTGGAACCTGGCTAAACTGTAGGAAACAAAGGGTGGTAATAAATGGACATTTCTCTGGGTGGAAAGAGGTGAGAAGTGGCGTACCCCAAGGTTCAGTTTTGGGTCCGTTACTTTTTAATTTATTCATTAATGACCTGGATGTAGGAGTAAATTCTGAGGTAGCAAAGTTTGCAGACGACACTAAATTGTTCAGGGTAGTTAAAAATGAAACTGATTGTAAAGAGCTCCAGAAAGATCTCTTGAAATTGAGTGAATGGGCAACAAAGTGGCAAATGCATTTTAACCTAAACAAGTGTAAAGTCATGCACATCGGGGCAAAGAACCCCAACTACACCTACCAATTGATGGGGTCAAAGCTTTCCGAGACAAACCAGGAAAGGGATCTTGGGGTTTTGGTGGACAGCTCAATGAAGATGTCAACCCAGTGCGCTGCAGCAGTGAAAAAGCAAATTCTATGCTTGGCATGATCAGGAAGGGAATCGAAAAAAAGGTCGTCAAATGTTGTATTGCCTCTCTACAAATCTATGGTGAGGCCACATCTGGAGTACTGTGCACAATTCTGGTCACCGCACCTCAAGAAGGATATAACGGAACTGGAAAAGGTACAGAAAAGGGCAACAAGAATGATCCAAGGGATGGAGCAGCTCCCTTACGAAATCAGGTTGCAACGCCTTGGTCTTTTCAGCCTTGAAAGACGGCGTTTAAGAGGTGACTTGATCGAAGTGTATAAAATCATGCATGGGATAGAAAGGGTGAATAGAGAAAAATATTTTCTCTGTCACACAACACTAGGACTAGGGGGCACTCCTAAAGCTCCAAGGTAGGAAAGTTAGGACTAATAAAGGGAAATATTTCTTCACCCAGAGGGTCATTGGGTTATGGAACTCACTTCCAGAGGAGGTTGTGACAGCGGTCAGCCTGGACAGCTTCAAGGCAGGATTAGACAGATTCATGGATACCAAGGGAATCAGTAGCTACTGAAATGGACATCCAAGTGCCACCTCTGTGTTGATGGAGGCAGGCAGGATTTCCCCGGGTACTGGTTGTGGGGGGCTTCATTTTCCACCGATACAAATGAGACTATTCTTAAATCCAAAACCACCAGGAACATAAGGTGCCTCATCAGCTTCTAATCCAAGCATTTCCAGGCAAATGCGCTTGGAACTGGGTTGCTGTGAGTTTTCCAGGCTGTATGGCCATGTTCCAGAAGCATTTTCTCCTGATGTTTTACCCATATCTATGGCAGGCATCCTCAGAGATTGTGAGGTTTGTTAGAAACTAGGCAAGTGGGTTTATATATCTGCGGAACATCCAGGGTGGAAGGAAAAACTCTTATCTGCTTCAGGCACGTGTGAATGTTGCCATTGATCACCTTGATTAGCATTGAATGACATTGCAGCTTCAGAGCTTGGCTGCTTCCTGCCTGGGGAATCCTTTGTTGGGAGGTGATTAGCTGGCCTGGATTGTTTCTTGTCTTGAATTCCCCTGTTTTTGAGTGTTATTCTTTATTTACTGTCCTGATTTTAGAGCTTGGAACTGCTTTCAAACCTTTAGTGTACAAAGGTTTGAAAGCAAAATGCACAATACAATGGGGCTTATTTGTGTTCCCCTTCTTAGCAATTTTAACTTCAACTCTATCCGCCTCAGAAGCATCTTTGCCGGGGATACAAAAGAAGGCCGGGTTGCATCTCTTGTTGGAAATGGCAACCTTCCACAAGCCTCCCAAGCTAATAATTTCTTTGCATATGATTCTGTTTTGCTTACTGTATTGTATATATATGTTCTGACATGCAGCTTCCTTAACTATGTTATTTGAGGTTGTGGGAGGGACTGCAGACCATGTGATCAGATCTGGGACTATCAGACTGAGACTCCATTTTAGAAGTCAGTATTATGTTGTGTTGTGCATTGTATTGTGTAGTCAATGTTTGTTATGCTTTATACTACAGGGGAGAGACCAAAATGCCTTAAAGAACTTACTGTTTAAACTTTCAACCAATAAGCAATATGCTTGTATGCTGAATACATGAAGTTTGTAAGTAGATCAACTATGTTATTTTTAATGAAGACTACTTATTTTTTTGTCTCTTCAGAGCATGATTTGAAGGAATATATTTTATGGAAGAGTAGATGTTTTTTGGGCAACTGAAATAACACTTCTGAAGATCAGCTATATATTTTATGCGTTGACATAATCTTTGTTCCTAGTAGTTCAAAGAGATAACCAGGTATATCAGTCTAACAACTGAGAAACCCAATTTGCCTTGCATGAATGCAAGTAGATATTTACCACTGAAGAGAAGATTCACTCAAATGTGTTTTTAGCTTTTCTCAGGAAGATCATACTTTACTAAAAGGTTATGATTTTCCAAATTGTAGTGAATTCCAATTAATCTCTAAAAGGTCACTTTTTCCAAAAGGTTATGGAGATTCTGGTTTTCCTAAAAGGTAATGGATGTCTGTCCAAAATCTCTCTCCTAGGTCCCTTCTACACTGTCATATAAATTCCTGATTATCTGCTTTGAACTGGATTATATGGCAGTGTAGACTCATATAATCCAGTTCAAAGCAGTTTATGTGGATTATCTGATTTGATAATCTGAATTATATGGTAGCGTAGAAGGAGCCTCATTCTCTCTCTCTCTCTCTCTCTCTCTCTCTCTCTCTCTCTCTCTCTCTCATTCTCTCTCTTTGTTTCTTCTTTGCCGATGGGAAAAGATTTTTGATTCAGACAGGTTTTCAACAATCTGTCATAAAGGGCTTAACTGTCAGGTGGATGCTCTAAATTTCTACTGACACTCATTTGTTTTCCTTTAAGTTCCAGTTGTGGAAGAAAGGATATGAAGCCAATAAATGTATAACTCATAGTCTTCCCAGGTTCAGGCGGATACCTGAACAATGCTAACAAACCAAAAGAACTGTGATTGACTTATCCAAAGGTGCTGGTTGTCTCTACAAATGTTGCCGTTGGTGGACTTTGGATTTCTATTGGACTTCCTTATCACCACTTTACACATGTAAATAAACAGAAATTTTTGCAAAGCAGTAGTAAGGCTCCCATTACCTTAAAAGGGACCTCAAACCCAGATACCACCCCTCAATTGTACTGACTTTCCGTGGTGTTGGGATTGCATGTTCCTTTGAGGCTGGAGTTACATTGCCATATAATTCAGATTATTTATTTTATTTATTTATTATTTGCATTTGTATTCCGCCTCTTCCCGAGGGCTCGTGGCGGGTTACAAGACATACATAGTGATCGGCAGGCAACACTCATGCCGACTCACGAACAAAATAAAACAATGCTATAACCATAAAAATAACAAAAATGATACTAAAAACATCATTAAAACATTGTTAAAATTACACTAAGTGACAAAAACGGTAACACAGAGTCATAAATCGATTGAAAGCAAGAGGCGTTATATGTCAACCGAAGGCCTGCTTGAAAAGGAAGGTCTTACAGGCCCTGCGGAAGGGGCGAGCTCCCGTATGGCTCTAGCCTCCTCCGGCAGGGCATTCCAGGCCGTTGGAGCTGCTACTGAGAAGGAGCGCTGCCTAGTTGATGATAGGCGGCAGAGGCGGATCGGTGAAATCTCCAGCAGGTTTTGCTCTGCTGAGCGGAGTGATCTCGGGGATCGTATGGGGCAAGGCGGTCCAAGAGGCACGCAGGCCCTAGACCGTACAAGGCCTTAAAGGTCAACACCAGCACCTTGAAGGTGATTCGGTACTCAATTGGCAGCCAGTGCAGTTGCTGGAGGATGGGCGTAATGTGCTGCCTCACCGGCACTCCTGCCAGCAGGCGAGCAGCGGCATTCTGCACTAGCTTGAGTTTCCGAATCGTCGCCAAGGGAAGGCCAACGTAGAGGGCGTTACAGTAGTCTAGTCTCGAGATGACCGTCGCTTGGATCACCGTAGCCAGGTCATTCCTGGACAGGTAGGGGGCCAGTCGCCTAGCCTGACGTAGGTGGTAGAACGCCACCCTGCTGACCGCGGAGACCTGGGTCTCCATGGTCAGCAGGGAGTCGAACTGAACACCCAAGCTCTTAACAATTGACGACGTGCTTAGTTGCTCGCCGTCCAGAGTAGGCAACCGGCACTCATCCCGGCCAGGCCGACCAGGCCATAGGATCTCCGTCTTCGACGGATTCACCTTCAGCCGGCTGGCCCGCAGCCAACCAGTCACGGCTTCGAGGCACAGATGGAAGCAATCGGGTACGGTATCCGGCCTGCCGTCCATTCGCAGCAGAAGCTGGGTGTCATCAGCGTACTGATAACACTCCAGACCAAAGTCGCGGGCCAGCTGGGCCAGGGGGCGCATATAAACGTTGAATAATAAGGGGGAGAGAATGGCCCCCTGGGGACCCCACAGATAAGTGGGAGCCGCCTGGAGACCATCCGCCCCTCCACACGCTGTCCCGATCCCGGAGAAAGGAGGCCACCCATTTAAGGGCAGTCCCCCTGACTCCGGAAGCGGATAGGCGGTGGGTCAACAATGCATGGTCTACTGTATCAAACGCTGCTGTCAGATCTAACAAGACAATGTCAAATCAACTGGAGTTTCTGCAGGAATCTTCAGTGGTGGTGGGTGCAGGAAAATTGTATAGTTTACATTTCTATGTGGCTCACTAGTAAATCTGATAAAAAGCAAAGGCTACTGAAGTTATTGAAATTTTGAGTAAGCATATGTAGAGTTTATTTAGTCTGCAATCTTGTACATATTTCCCCATGTTTCTGAGCAAGAAACAAATACTGTATATACTCGTAGTATAAGTCAACCTGAATATAAGTTGAGGCAGCTAATTTTACCACAAAAAACTGGGAAAATGGATTGACTCAAGTATAAGCCGAGAGTGGGAAATGCAGCAGCTACTGGTAAATTTCAATATAAAAATAGATACCAATACAATTATATTAAATGAGGCATCAGTAGGTAAAATGTGTGTGTGTGTGTGTGTGTGTATATATATATATGGTCTGTGCGTAATGAGTAGGTTAAAAACAGAAAAACTACTGGGCCAATACCCACCAAATTTGGCAGCAACACGTCTCACAACACAAGGTGTGACCAACAATAATAAAAAACAAAAAAAGAACTAAAAAGAACGTACAAATCCTAAAAAAGGAGAAGATGTCACTGGGCATGCATTCAGGGAGGGGGTGCATGCGCGCACACACAGGAGAATTCTTCGTGGCAGAGGCTGTGCCGGCAAAGGCATGCACCAGCCTGAGCAGTGGACGTGGAGGCAGAGGGGCCTCTTCTTCCACCTTCTCCCTCACTCCCTCAGGAGTAGATATTGAGCATCAGTATGCCGGAAGAGAAAGATGAGGAGGCCTGATTTAGCAGCAGGAAGGAAGGGAAGGGAAGGGAAAGGAACTACTATTTGAATGCTCTGTCATTCAAATTGTAGTTCAAACTCTTTACCTTTTCTTTTTCATCTCCTTCCTTCTATCCCTTCTTCCTCTCTCCCTCATCCTTTTCTCCCTCCTTTCTCTTTCCGCATTTCCTCCCTTCATACCTTTCATTTTTCCTCTCTTCCCTCCCTCCCTCCCTCCTTCTTCTCTCCCTCATCCTTCCCCTCTTTCCTTTTCTCTTTCCTCCCTCCCTTCTCTCTTTCCCTTCTATCATTCCTCCTTCCCTTCCTCCCTCTTCAGCTCCGGTGCTGCCATTATGGGTTTCCAGTAAGCCCCGCCCTAATGAAGCAGAGTGTGCTGGGGAGGAGGGAAGGGGTGAGCCGAGTTCAGACTCCTCATTGATTGCAGGTGAGCTGTACATCCAAGCAACTCCCAAATGTCAAGGTCTATTTTCCCCAAACTCCACTAGAGTTCACATTTGGGCATATTGAGTATTCATCCCAAGTTTGGTCCAGATCCATCTTTGTTTGGGTTCACAGTGCTGTCCGGATGAACAATTTCTCCTCCTCATTAGGGATGGGGATTACTGGAGCCCCACGATGGTGGCACCTGAGGCTAGAGCTGAAGAGGGAGGAAGAAGTGAAGGAGGAATTATAGAAGTGAAGGAGAGAAGGGAGGGAGGAAAGAGAGAAGGAAAGGGGAAGGATGAGAAGGAGGGAGGGAGGAGAGGAAGACGTGAAGGTATGAAGGGAGGAAATGGGGAAAGAGAAGGGAGGGAGAAAAGGATGAGGGGGAAGGGACAGAAGGAAGGAATGAATGAGAAGAAAGGATATTAAGCAGAGGCTGGGTGGTCATTTCATGGGAGGGCTTTATTTGTGTTCCATTATGGCAGAAAGGTGTTGCAGTGTTGCTTTTGGAGATCCCTCCCAACTCTAGGATCCTATTATTATCAAGCAGAGGCTGAATGACCATCTGTCAGGAGTACTTTGACTGCTTTTCCAGCATGAGGGCAGAAAAAGGGGGTTGGACTGGATGGCCTTCAGAGGTCTCTTCCAACTCTAGGTTCCTAATACTATTCCTCCCAAAACCCTCCAGTATTTTCTGTTGGTCATGGGGGTTCTGTGTACCAAGTTTGGTCCAAATCTGTCATTTGTCAGGGTCTCAGTGGTCTGTGGAAGTCAGAGCTGATCCCAAATCCCATCATCCATTCTCCATAACCTCCCAACACTAATATCATGCTGAGGAACACCAACCAGTCAAAACTATGCAACATCACACGACTTGCAGTCAAACCATTTCTGAACAATATCATTCAAGCAACATTCCTGACAGGACCATTCAAAGGAGATGTCCTCATCCCACGCATTCCAATAATTCCTACAGAAGTGGCATTTCAATTCAGCAGACTTCAATTCCCTATTCGACTGGCTGTTGCGGTCACAATCAGCAAGGCACAAGGACAGTAATTAGAGTTGTGTGGCATAGATTGGGACACTGAGTGCTTCACACTCTCAGAGTAGGAAAACCACACAATCTCTACATCAACACTGACAAAGGAACAAGAATATATACAGTATATGAAGGGGGGGGGGGCATTGTGACTTCCTTCTAATCTTTCACGGTTCCAGTCATTTCTACAGTGTAGTTGCACCTTAAGTCTAAAATCAACTGAACTGGATACATTTGTTTGTTTGTTTTGAGACATTTGGATTGAGAGAAAGGTAAGATATTAATCAATCAATTGTTCATGCAAGTTCAGTGTACAAATAAGCCCTGTGATAAAGCAGATGCATGCATATGCCATCTGTAATATTAAAATTATTCTGCTGTATAAATTAGGGACAGAGCATATATGCCTTCAGCTGTTGACTATGACTACAGCTTCTAAGACCCCCCCCAGCATTGGTTGTACTTGCTAAGACCAATGGGAATCCTGACAAATCCAACATCTGGAAGGCCACATGTTCCTGATGTAAATTGTATTGTGATATGCTGAATGGAAACGCTGAGCACAACTCTTCTATGTTTACTATTCTTTGTTCCTGAAGAATGCTAAATATATATCTCTATTCTGAAACTTCTGGGAATTTCCATTGAGGACAGCAATTCTCTCACAATCTGCCAGAAAATAGGAGACAGGAAAAAAAAGGGGGGGGGTGTCTGTGGTTTCTCATATTGACACAGATAGCTTTCTAACAGGTAAGCTTGTGGAAAGAGGAATTTCTAAATAGAATGGGCTGTAAGATTTAAAAACAAAAAGAAGTCATTGGTACCTGATGCAATGATGGGTGGGTCAATTATTACACCATTCATATTCAATAGAGAATGCTAGAAAAGTTTTAGAACAAAGGAACTGTTATGCTTTTAGCTGTGTATTGACAGTATGCCAAGAGTACACCAGCATAACATATAGGATTGGTATTCAGAAGAAAAGGAAGCAATTTCTCCTTTTAGGACTTGAATGGCATCTGAGCAGATCAGGAATCCTAGTTTGGGCATTTGAATGGAAGTCGAGGGCTTCCATTGGATCAATCATTTGTTATTTGTGCATCATGAAAATGAAAGGTCTTTGGGTTTTCTCTGCCTGTATAAAACATGCAGAATTCTTTTTAAAAAATCCAGTTCTCATGAATCCTCTATCCCACTTTTTGCTTCTGTAAGTTGCTTCTGGTGAGAAGAGAATTGGCCATCTGCAAGGACATTGCCCAGGGGACACCCGGATGTTTCACCATCCTGTGAGAGGCTTATCTCATGTCCCAACATGAGAAGCTGTAGCTGACAGATGGGAGCTCACCCCATACTCCAGATTCGAATCATCAACCTTTTGGTCAGCAGCCCCTGCCAGCACAAGGGTTTAACCCATTGCGCCACCAGGGTTTCTCAAGCCGCTCCTGACATGGAAAAAAATCCCATTTTTAACCTGCTTTCAAAATGTCCCAGTTTCGCCTCTTTCCATTCTCATCCTTTGTGCTTAGATTGCTGCAAAATGACTTCAAAGTGAAAAAGTTATTTTCATTCAATTAGTTCAGGACAGGGAGAAGAGAGAAAGAGGCATAATCTTTCCTTCCCAGCAGACTCAGGCAAAGGTAAACTGTAGCTTTCCTAGCATTTTGCTTTTCTGCTTTAATAGGTTTTACTGTCTCGACCACACTGGTGTTGCTTGGTCTAGTTTTAATCTGCAAAATGTTGATGGGTATGGGACAGCTGAAATTTCAACCGAGGGATAGGAAATTATCACTGTTAAGGGTATATGTGGCCTGTATGGGGTATATTATTTTGCCTACATACTTGTGCTATTACCTCCAGTCATTGATTGGGAGAGGCTATTTAAAACGCAGTAAGCTTTTTGCAGGGAATTGGAGTTCTTTGCAATGGAACATGTCAGTGACAAGCTATCCTAATTATAACATCACAGAATGAGTCACCTAAGAGAGAGTGCTTTATATAATAATAGCATTGTTGATCGACAGCGGCAGGGGGAGGGGGAAGGTGGGAGAAACACATATGTAGATTTGCCTTAGCACCTGGACACACACCCCTACCCTTAAAAAAACACGTGTACCTGTGCTTCACATATGCATACCTTTTGTGTTATGGTATATTTAAAAGTGTCGACCTTCATAAGAATTTCTATACACACATGCACTTCATCAAAGTCCAAAATTTCACATGGCTATGCTGATATATCACAGTAGGACCTTCAAAAGGCTTTTGACAAAGTCCCTCACCAAAGGCTCCTAAATAAGCTCTTCAGCCATGGAATCAGGGGACAGGTCTTGTCCTGGATTGGAACCTGGCTAAACTGTAGGAAACAAAGGGTGGTAATAAATGGACATTTCTCTGGGTGGAAAGAGGTGAGAAGTGGCGTACCCCAAGGTTCAGTTTTGGGTCCGATACTTTTTAATTTATTCATAAATGATCCGGATGTAGAAGTAAAGTGTGAGGTAGCAAAGTTTGCAGACGACACTAAATTGTTCAGGGTAGTTAAAAATGAAAATGATTGTAAAGAGCTCCAGAAAGATCTCTCGAAATTGAGTGAATGGGCAACAAAGTGGCAAATGCATTTTAACCTAAACAAGTGTAAAGTCATGCACATCGGGGCAAAGAACCCCAAATACACTTATCAACTGATGGGATCAAAGCTTTCTGAGACAAACCAGGAAAGGGATCTTGGGGTTTTGGTGGACAGCTCAATGAAGATGTCAACCCAGTGCGCTGCTGCAGCAGCGAAAAAAGCAAATTCTATGCTTGGCATGATCAGGAAGGGAATCGAAATAGGTTGGCAAATGTTGTATTGCCTCTCTACAAATCTATGGTGAGGCCACATCTGGAGTACTGTGTACAATTCTGGTCACCGCACCTCAAGAAGGATATAACGGAACTGGAAAAGGTACAGAAAAGGGCAACAAAAATGATCCAAGGGATGGAGCAGCTCCCTTATGAAATCAGGTTGCAACGCCTTGGTCTTTTCAGCCTTGAAAGACGGCGTTTAAGAGGTGACTTGATCGAAGTGTATAAAATCATGCATGGGATAGAAAAGGTGAATAAAGAAAAAATATTTTCTCTGTCACACAACACTAGGACTAGGGGGCACTCCCTAAAGCTCCAAGGTAGGAAAGTTAGGACTAATAAAGGGAAATATTTCTTCACCCAGAGGGTCATTGGGTTATGGAACTCACTTCCAGAGGAGGTTGTGACAGCTGTCAGCCTGGACAGCTTCAAGGCAGGATTAGACAGATTCATGGATACCAAGGGAATCAGTAGTTACTGAAATGGACATCCAAGTGCCACCTCTGTGTTGATGGAGGCAGGCAGGATTTTCCCCGGGTACTGGTTGTGGGGGTCGGGAGCAGGCGAGGGTTTTGCCCTCCTTTCTGCTAGAGATCCCCGTGTACAACTAGTGGGCCACTGTGTGACACAGAATGCTGGACTAGATGGGCTGAGGCCCGATTCAGCATGGCTCTTATGTTCTTATGTTCTTATGACCTCTGCATGCACATGGGATAAATTCCAGCACCCCTTCTGTGGATACCTAAAACCATGGCTAATATATATATTGCCTATACTTGGGACAGCAGTATATCATAGAATTGCACTGGAGGACTTAAGCTGATAAACACTATTTTGAGAAACATATTTTTGGAGCATGGATAGATGGGTTGTAAGAGCCTGATTGATAGTTTGAGTGCTGGTCTATGACTCCAAAGACCAGGATTTGAATCTGTTTGGTCATGAAACCCACTGGATGACCTTGGGCAAGTCATACTTTCTTAATGTCGCAAGAAGTCTATAGCAAATCTTTTTTGAAGAAACCTTGTCAAGAAAACCCTGTGATATGTGCACTTTAGGATTACCATTGGTCAGAAATGAGTTGAAGAACAACAAAGCTAAAAGGTCTTAATCGCCCACAAAAGGACAAACCCCTCCTCAAATACTTTAGATTTCAACATCAAATGGTAGTTGCAAAAAATACAATGCTGCTGGAAAGATTTCTTTCTCTTACCAGTATCTGTGGAGATTAAGGCTAAACTTGAAAGGATCAAGGGACAAGGCTGACCATGTCATTATATACGATGCTATACTACTGTTCCTGTGCTCCTCTCCATGAATTAGATAAGGAAATATGGGAAATAATATAAAACAAAACCTCTATGTACAGTACAACCCCAGTATCTATTGGAGATATGTTCCCAGATTTCATATGGATACACAAAACTGTGGATAATAGTGACCCCTTTGAAATGAAGGACTTCTGGCAGATCATGTTGACAGATCTTTAAAATCATGTTGACAGATCTTTAAAATGACCAGAGAAGACATATTTTGTCAGATGTGGATAAATGAAATCTTGGGTACTACTGATCTCATGGATATAGGGGTCATACTGTACAGTCATCCCTCCACATTTGCTTGTTAGGGTCACAGAACCCTCATGAAACTGAAAAACTACAAATACAGAATTTGGGGGGGGGGGTTACATGAGAGAACATCCCCTTTAAAATGCTTGGTCAACCAGCACAATTCTATGGAAACTGAAGTCACATTGCAGGACCCAGAGATTCCTAGGGAGCTGTTCTCCCTAGAAATCGCTAGGTCTGCCAGTATGACGGGAGGAAGTTGATCATACTGGAGGACTTAGGGAGTCCTAGAAATAATATTTTTATCGGCAGAAGTCAAAATGCCAATGATGAAGCACAACTGTATATATTTTAGAGAATGAGAGCATTGTGGACCATTAAATCCAATCTGATGGTCCACAACACTTCAGTACGCTAAAAAAGAAAAGAGTGATGCAGGATCGATATGGTTGCTGTCTGGGATGCACTAGTTTATATCCACAAATATGCCTTTGGTTAGAAAAAAATCTGATTGGAATCGTATCAATATCTGATAAGGTGTTGGTACCTGGTTGCATCCCTTTGGTCACATTACCTTTCTAAAACAGTATTTCTCATCTGGTGCAGAAAAGCCATCAACTCTGGAAAGGTTGCTGGTACAATGGAGAGACTGGCATAATGAAAGTGAAGGCGGAAGATGTAATGCAGCTACTTGTCCAGGGACATACAGCTTGCTATAGTGGCTGCAACTATACAAGCTGTGCTGAGCCAAGATGTTGCTGCCTCAAACACAACAAGCAAATATCACTTCTCACTCCGCAAAGTGCATTGCACCTGAGGGATAAACTCATTATTTTGGCCCCTGAGGCAGAAAATCTCACAGCCAGTTCATCCTGCTCCTGGACAGGAAAAGTATAGTCATAACAAATCAAGCAAAATCAGTATGAACCCATATCTGCAGGGGATATGTTCCTGGACATACCCTAGAAACCAGAAATTAACTCAATTTAAATGAATAATTTCCAGAAGAGTTGGTCATGGAGAAGTGCTGGAGGGTCTACTAAATTCTTAGAGAAAACAATATAGAGAGAACACTCTCTACCATTCCTAGGTCCTCCAGCACCATTCTGTGGTCAACATCTGGAGGAACCATATTATAGAATCATGGTGGAGGACCCAGAAAATGCCTAGAGAAACCATACTTTTCAGACGGGGGTTATTTAAATTGTGAATATCAGTCCCATGGATATCAGGGTCACACTGTAGTAATCTGATGCCTCTTTATGATATGATCAAAACCTGCCACATCAGGAGGCCACCCCATGTGTCTTACTGGTAAAGCCAGCCTTAAAGGCAAGCCACTATGTGGCTGGGACTTCAGGGAGTGATTTGTCCAAGATACTAAAATGGAAAAATTCCCTAAAAAACAATGGATATGCAAATATTTCTGAAACTTTGGCAGAATTATGCCCTGGTTATGTTGTGTCGTTGTAGTGAAGTTCAGGGGAATAGCTCTTGAAGGTTTTTTTTTAAAAAAGAAGTTATTCATAAAATCTTTTAAAAAAAATTCCCAGCAATCAATGATTGAGTGAAATGTCCTGTAACTTGTGAGTCTTACAGAGGTAAATATGTCCTACAAGTGTAGCAAGTTTCATCCTGATAGCTATAAAAGTGACAGAGAAACTAGCCCTAGAAGTGTTCCTATTGATGCACATTAGCAGATTAACGAAGATAGTTTAGACACACATGAAACAAAACAGGGACATACTAATTTCGTATGAGACGAAACAGATTTTAGGCATTTGGCACACCTCTAATACTAACACATAGAGTTCTGTCATAACTTGGCTGGCTGTAAAACCTTTGGACCATCTTTCAATCCACGAACTTTCCTATTTACAAGTAATTTTGAATGGATACACATTTACATGCTTAAATGCTTTTTAGCACCTTGAAAGAAATTACTGTTTTGACACAGCAATGACATACCATCATCCCAAACAAGCAATAGTAATAAATAAGGAACCTAGGAACAACAGGACAGTTGCCAAAGCAAGCTCGATCACATTGTTTGCATCTTGTTCCTAATTGATATGCATGCGGATTTGCACTGAAAATCTGCAATGGTCATGTGGCTCATGGCTGGGAAGGAGGACCCCCCCCCCAAACCCCATGTTCCTATACATCACTGTTTGCAATTGAAATTGCTTGCCCTTTAAACACATACAACTATCTCACTTTTAAAATGGAGGTAGCATTCCAAACTTGCGTCTAACAAAATGATCCTCACTAGTTAATGACCACAACTGAGATTTATTATGGGGTAGCTTTTCCTTCAGACTAAAAATAGAATAGCATGGAAATTCCCCCTACATATTTGGCAAAAATGTGCTTTGAAAACCAATAGCAGCAATTACCTACTCTCCACCTGAGAGAAGGCTTGGAAAGAATGCTTGCCATTATTCATTTCCTGGCTGAAAAATAAATAATAATGCAATGGCAAGAATATTGTATAATCCTGAAGTGTTTCAGGATTTGTTTCTGTGCAGAAATTGCAGCTAAAATCAAACTTTTGTGCAAAAGTTTGGTTTCCTCCCCAATTTCAGATACCCATGTGAGATGTTCTTTTTTTAGTGCCAGGTAGGATTTTTTTGCACAAACAAAAACAACCACCCATCTTGCACACCTGCACAAACAACCATAGAGAAAATAGACATTTTCATTGAAATCCCATGTATAAATCTGCACAAATGTGCAGCTTGTTTCCAAAAGGTACCAAATCCATCCAAACTAACTTTACAGGAATGGAAAATAACGTGCTAAGGCTATGTATTCTTTTGTTCTTTTGTTATAAAATGCAATTTCCCAAGCCCTGTACCGAAGTGATTTGATACATTTTGATAATTTTGATCTGAACATAATATTCTACTCTTATCTAATTCTGTGCTGCCGCTTAGAACTCATTTTTATTTTATTTTTAGGATTTGGTATCTTTTAGAAACAAACTGCATACATATTATTCTAAATTCTTGCTGACAACTGCACATAAATATTTGTTTTCTGTGCAGAGGGGGAAAACCTTCAGTGATTTCTTGTTCTTCCTTCCAAGGACAAAATCATCAAATATTTACATGATTATAATAATATTATAATAATTTTATTTTTGTGTCATGCTAACATCTCCCTGAAGGGACTCGGGGCGGCTTGCATGGGGACCAAGCCCAGTCAAACACAATTAAAACATGGAACAACAAAACAATAAAATACATGTAAAACATAAAAACATAACCATTATAATCAACAATCAGTGGCCGAGCACAGCAGCCATGTTCAGAACTAAAGGGCGAGGCAAGGGCTTGTGTGATACAACTACCAGGATGGGGCTGATAGTAAGATGCAAGAACCAGAGGCTTGGTAAGGGCTGGGGGGAGTCAGATCTATTTGCAAGGGGAGAGATAATAATAAAGTGCAAATTATAGCTGGTGGAGGGGGGCGTATCCTCTAGTGAACTGGATTAATCAAAAGCACATTGGAACATCCAAGTTTTTAGGTCTTTATGGAAATTGGACAGGGTAGGTGCTAATGTAATCTCACTGGGAAGAAAGTTCCAGAGCTGGGGCGCCACCACCGAGAAGGCCGTCCCGTCCCCACCAATTGTGCTTGAGACAGAGGTGGGAGTGACAGAAGGGCCTCCCCAGCAGATCTTAGAGCCCACACAAATTCATAGGAGAAGTTGCGATCGTGAAGATGGGCTGGACCCAAACCATTTAGGGCATTGTAGGTGATAACCTGCACCTTGAATTGGCACCGGAAACTTATTGGCAGCCAGTGCAGCTGTTTTAATAGGGGTTGACCACTTACTAGAATATTAGACAGCCAAACATCTCAGAAATGGTTTTACAGCTGTAAAACAAGCAGGGTTTGAGCATGATTAATTCCACCTCACACCAACTAAATGACATTGAAACTGACAATTTTTCTCCTACGTGTTACTATATTTTGCTTTGAACCTTAGGCTAGTTTCCTCCTTCCTAGATAATGAGGGAAAGATCATCATTCCTGTGTATGCTTTGCTCTAAGCAAAAACTGTTACCAAGTTACTTCTTGATATTGAAACAAGATTTTTCCTGCTGCTGACTTCAGATATGGTGGTGAAGGACACAGTCAGACAGAATATTGATTTAACCATGACATTTCTTAGCAGTAGAAGTCTCATATTTCTCTTCAGGGAAAGCATGCTCTTGTCCACGTGATTTTAAATAACCGGAGGTGAAATTTTAAAATAGCCCATATAAAATAAATGTGGCAGTTACTCATTAATATGTCAGTGTGTGTGTGTGTGTGTGTGTGTGTGTATCAAGAGAGAGAGAAGAGGAGGGAGTTTAATAACAAAAAGGAAGTATTCTAAGACACTGTCAGCTTTCAAGGTGCCCCACCATTATATTCAGCAGAGAAACATACAGGTAACCCCCAAGTTATGAACAAGATAGGTTCTGTAGGTTTGCTCTTAAGTGGAATTTGTATGTAAGTTGGAACAGGTACGGTTTTTAAGGAAGGTGAACACCCCCGTGGTGTATGTTTTGCTGTCTGTGTCCCTGTTCAAAAGATTTCACCTCACTTTCTGTCCCTGTGATAATTGGATTTTGAAAAATGTGGCTTATTGTGGAAGCAAGGATTGGTGATCAAGCTTCAGTGGAGACACCTTTTCCTCATGAGAACTCTTCCAGAAGTGACAAAATACATGATTTAAATCCCAAGAACTGACAGTATGTCTACACACAGATTTGTCAGTCCTAGGAAATGATCCCCCACCATCCCTACTTCTTCCTTTGAAGCTGATCCTGATGGAGGGCCAAAGGGGGACATTTGGCGGGTTTCTAAAAAATCACTCCATTATGTGCTAGACCTCATGTACACATATGAATAATGTAAACGCAAGCAGATTTCTTCTCTCTCTCTTCACCCAATTGTTAATTCAAACTCTCTTTAATATTAACAAGTTTAAAAGAAAGAGCTTCAGGTCCCTTCTACACTGCCATGTAAAATTCAGATTATCTGCTTTGAACTGGATTGTATGGCAGTGTAGACTCATATAATGAAGTTCAAATCAGATAATATGGAGTATCTGCTTTGACAGTCTGAATTATATGGCAGCGTAGAAGGCCTATCTGTGCTACTTTAAAAAAAATCTCAGCTCTTCAAACCAACATCTCTGCCTCATGGACATCTTTGGACATCTATGTTACTGCAGATCTGTAATAATAAATAAATTATCTCAAATTACTTAATTGACTCGCCATATCTCTTGATGTAAACAGTTGTACAATGTGACGTATTAAAGCAAAAATGAGCCACATCTCATTGGTACTTGTTACTTGATTCATAGCAACTTGAAGGAAATGCACTCATTGTTAATTATGTCTAGTTATGCAGTAGTCATGCTTTACTATGGCATCTTAAATTCACATAGAAGCTTAGCAAATGCATTAAATGGAAAGTAATTATTGCCAGCATTTGCACTGTAGACCTAATGTACTTTGACATCACTTTAACTATGATGACTCAATGCTATGTAATTCTGGAATCTGTAGTTTGGTGGGGCCTCTTCAGAAGAAAAGGCTAAAGACCTTGTAAAACTACAATGACCATAGTTCCATAGAATTGAGTTGCGTCAGTTAAAATAGTGTCAAACTGTATTTATTCTAAAATGTAGAGATACACTGTTTGGAATCAAACTGGCAGAGAAAAAAGCACTATGAGAAGCGGTTGGGAGTGTGTTATAGCAGGGCTGTCCAACTTCTACCGGACCTGTGGCCGGAATTCCGGTTACTGATGACCTGGGGGGCCGAAGGGTCTGCCTCCGCTGCCAGCTCCGCCCCCTCCCCGGCTCCACCCCTGTCCCGCCCCCAGCTCTGCCCCCTCCCCAGCTCCGCCCCCCAGCTCCACCCCCTCCCCGGCTCCGCCCCCTCCCCCACCTTGGAGGTGTCTGTGGAGGACACCGGGGCTTTGACTTGGAGATAGAGATGAACACCAAAATCCCAGTCTCAAATCCCAGTCCCTGCTTTGAACTGGATTATATTGCAGTGTGGACTCAGGGCCCTTCACACAGCCATATAACTCAGAATATCCAGGCAGGAAACCCCACAAAACCTGCTTTGAACTGGATTATATTGCAGTGTGGACTCAGGGCCCTTCCACACAGCCATATAACCCAGAATACCTGCTTTGAACTGGATTATCGGAGTCCACACTCATATAATCTGGTTTAAAACAAATAACATGGGATTTTATTCAGATGTGTGGAAAGGAAGTCAAATAAGAAGCCAGGGACCTTCCACACAGGCCTATAACCCTGAATGACAAGGCATAATATTCATTCTGCCTCTGCTAATAATAATAATAAAAACAACAACAACAGGTTCCTGGAGTAGGAGACCTCCAAGGGCCATCCAGGGCCATCCAGTCCAATCTCCTTCTGCCATAAGGGGAAAATACAATCAAAGCATTCCTCACAGATGACCATTCAGCCTCTGATGATGATGATGATAATAATAATAATTACAATGGGTTCCTAGAATAGGAGACCTCCAAGGGCCATCCAGTCCTACCTCCTTCTGCCATAAGGGGAAAACACAATCAAAGCATTCCTCACAGATGGCCATTCAGCCTCTGATGATAATAATAATAATAATAATTACAATGGGTTCCTAGTATAGGAGACCTCCAAGGGCCATCCAGTCCTACCTCCTTCTGCCATAAGGGGAAAATACAATCAAAGCATTCCTCAGCCATGTTGAATCAAACCTAAACTCTTATGAGAGCAACAGAAAGTACTGAACCTTGAGTTTGGGAGTTGTAGTTCTCCATCCAGAGAGCACTGTGGACTCAAATAATGATGGATCAGGACCAAACTTGGCAGGAATCCTCAGAAGAGGAGGAAGCCGGAAAGGGAATGGATGAGCACCCTCCCCCGCACGCTCCAAACTTGGCCCCGCCCCCTTTTGCTCTGGCCACACCCCCTCTCGCTTGGTGCACTCTCTCTCTCCTTCCCTCTTTTGTTCAGGTGGTGGAAGGGGGAAGGAATGAAAGGGGGAAAGAGAGAGAGAAGGAGGGAGGGGGAGGGAGGGGGGAGGGAGGGAAGTAGGAGGAGGAGGAAGGGAGCCTGCTCCTTCTCCCTGCCCCGCCCCGCCCCTCACCCCCCCGCCGCGAAAAAAAAAATTCCAAAAATATTCCAAAAAAATATTCAAAAAAATATTTTAATTTTTTTTAAAAAAATCTTTAAAAGCAGATATCTTGCAGGAGAGTAGGGGGCCATGGGGAAGGGGCTGGGGGCCGTATGCGGCCCGCGGGCCGTCAGTTGGACAGCCCTGTGTTATAGCATCAAACTTTTCTCTGTTACTCCCATGAGAAACAGTCCATTCCTTTATTTTCTGATGTCAATAACTAGTAACCCTTTTTCCCTTTCTGATTGACTCTAGCTTGGAGTGATCTGATATTTGCAGTAGAGGCTTAAGAAGGCACTGAGGCAGCAAAGATAGTTATAGTGAAGACTAGAGACTATTATCACCCGAATCCTATTAGCAGGATTGAATTAATTGTTGAGTGGTGAGTCATCCCTTATGTAAATACGATTGATACAATGAGCATACTTGAGTTGGGTTTACCACTAGGATTGAAGCATGCATTTTACTGGTGTCAGCCAGTAAAATCTATCCAGTTTAGTCCTAACCACAGGAAATACCATCTTTCCTTTGGAATAATTTACACATCTGAATTAGAATAGCAGATACATATTTAGAATCACATACCTTTAACATGCTACTGCTTTTAAATGGCATTGGCTACTCCCAGAATCTCCCAGCTGGCATAACCTCTGGCCATCTTGACTAATGCAACTGTAGCAAATCCAGTTCAGACAATATACATTTTGCAATATCAACTGAGTGAATGGATAAGGATAGCAGTCTCCTGGAGTTGTTCTTCTGAGGAATTCATCACCAAGAGCCATTTTGCTATAATTAGGAAAGAGTGGATGTGGCAGACTCTCCCTGGATACTTATTACACTGAACTATACAGGTCATATAAACACCGGATGGGAGAAAATGCAGCACTGGCCCCATTTAGCCCAGTAAGGGGACAACGGAACAAATCTTGTAATGATTACCCTCCTAGTGCCCTGGCTAATAGCAACTGTGGCAGAACCATGTAACTTACTCAATTATGACTGACCATAAAATCATAGGTGGACAGACCGCTGGGGTGGCTGGCCATCCTCCACTAACCTGAAATAAAACTGACATGACCTTATCCCACAGGCTAGAGGGAAGCGGGGGAATGTAGGAAAATGAGGGAGGGCATTCTTAATAGTGGAGATGCAACCCACCCTAGCAAGGTTCGTCTGCAGGGATGGTCAGCCATCCCATGACATTTCCCCATTTTCCTCCATTTCTGCACACTGTCTTCTATCAGGAGTCAGAGGAACAGAGATTGTCTTGACATGCTGGTGAGACAGAAGCGGTTCTGCATTATAGGAAGACCTCAGAGGGACTCTGTTATACCAGTGTGAGAAGACGGTCAGAAAATGGGAAAAAATTTATTGTGGAATAAGGTCTTTAATCACAAGTTTATCAAAAGCAGGGAACAAAGTAGAGAACGAGATAAGATCTTTCCTTTCCCAGTAGTCTCAGGCCAAAGCAAACTGTGGTGGCCTCTCCTATTTAATGTGTTCTTCCTCCTTAACAACTTTTCCCATTTAGATTGCATTTAGATATTGCTTGGTCACATGTCTATAGCTGTGAAATGTTGGAGGATAGGCAGTAGAAGAGCTGCTTGCTTACTTGATGCTGTCCTTATAAAGGGGCCATTTACATTTTTCCATGTAGCATCATTGCTCCCAGTCTTAGGACCTCATCGTATGAGTAATTTCAGCATTGTAGGATGCTTCTGCCTCAGTTGAACCATGGACCCTCATGTAGCCCATCAAACAATGTAAACTCACTTCCTGTGGGGCTCTGTAGCTCAGCTTGGGCATAATCCTCTTATGATGCTGCACCGGCAACACGGGAGTCTCCCCGAGTTCCGATAGGAACAACAGAGCTAGTGTAGAGGGGAAGCCATGCAGCGCTGCTTCCTCATGTGTGATGGGGAAGTGTTGCTGCCGGAAAGGCAGGTTGCAGGGCACCGGGATTGTCCTGTTCCCCCTCCGATTCACCACAGAGGTGAATGAGGTCCTAAGTGTTATTCTAGTGCTGTTCATGTGGGCAAATAGCAGGCATCACAAGAAGTCTTGTAGCAACCCCGTTCTTTTTCGTGCCTGGGGGGCAGGGGGCGGCCCCGGGGGTCCCGATTGCATTAGGGCCAATTGCAGCTGAGGTGGACATGGAGGAAGGGGATGATGAGGTAGCTGGGCCTTCATCTCCCACTGAGAGCTTGGCATGGGATGATGGCTGGCCCGATGGGTATGAAAGCTGGGAAAGTCAGGCTGACACTGAAAGTGCTGATTCCGATAATCAGTATGAGAAACCAGGTGGTTTTGGGTTGCAGGAAAGGGTTAGGGAGATAGCGGAGGATGAGCCCATGGAAGCTGAAAGGGAGTCTGGCTCTCATGAAGATAGCGACCCAGGTGCTGGGAGGCAAGGACGGAGCTTTGATAGGAGACAGAGCATTGAGTCCAGCAGGAGGGAATGGCACCGTAGCCTAGAGCGCCAGAGGAGCGCTAGGTCCCGGAGTACAGATTGGCGCCGCAGCCTAGAGCGTCGGGGGTCTCACCAAGGGAATTAAGTATAGGATCCGTGGGAACGGATCCTCAGTTGTTCGGCCACTTCTGATTTGAAGGGAGTGAAGCGAGTGAAGATCCACGGAGTCAGGAATTAGGCTCGTGCCTTGCCAAGAAGTTTCTTGGGCCTTGATTCCTTGAACTTTGCCTTGTTTGATTTGCCACGGACCAAGTTTGTTTCGATCCGCATTGCTTTTGCGGAACTTCTGCCAAGCTTTTTGCCTTTGGATTTACCTAAGAACTCTCTACCATTTTGATTGCATTTTTGATACTTTTATGGACAATTATCCTTTTCACCTGTTCCTTATTATTCAATAAATAGTTAGCTGATTACTGTCTCTGTGTGTGTGATTAAGGGGCTGGGCCGAGACCCTGCATTGTGACAAGTCTGCTTCTCTTTTTCCAGGGAAGAGATTACAAAAGGGAATCTCAGAAATCTCCCAGAAAACGTCTTCTTAAACATTTCAGTGGTTCTACTTGAAATCTATTTAACATGCACGAACACATATTTGGATTGTCATCCCATGGATAAAAAAAGGTTAAGAGACCCAAGATAAAAGCAGGATTGGTTCAAATTGTGCTTATGCCTCCCATTTTTCTAGAAGGGATTAGAACTGCAACCACTTGGTTATAAATATGTTGCTTACCAAATGTAACAGTGTAATGTGCTGCCTGATTTTACTTTCTTTGAAAGCTTTCCATTTTAAAGGAACTTGGTGAGTTGGGAATCATTTGCACAGCTGTTTTCAATTACACAAATTTGATGAAAATAGTCTGGAGATGCCACCTGGCTGAATTGACTGAGGCTTTGCAAGAATTAAAAGTCCTCCAAGAGCAATTACACATACTTTATATTAAATCAAATGTGCAAATAACTAGTATTTTTTCTCTTTCTTCTTTCTAAACAGTTACATCTTGCAGAATTAGTAATTGAATCTTTTTTGAAAAAGTGGCAACAGATTAATTCAGAATGTATGCGGAACGTGTTTATACTGCTTTGGTATTACACTTCCTCAAAGTACTTCAGTCACTGCATGGCAATTCTCTTATTTTAATGAACGCATGAGGTCATCTTAGTGTGTGGGTAGTCTAATTTTGCAATATGATGTTTGGGCTGTCTTTAGTCACAATGTTGCTGCTGTGTTTTCCCTTTAGGATTCTCAGTTCTTTAGCGTTTCCAATAATAGAAATAGCATGCATTCGTTGTATGGGAAGAATTTAAGTGAAAGTAGAATGTACTTATATTACCGAGAGAGAAAACTGTACACTCTTATGCAATAGACTCTTGGTATTTGCGGGAGTTATTTCCAGGATCCCCCTTGGATCCCAAAATCTGTGGATGCTCAAGTCCCATGATATACTAATAGTATACTATCAGTATATCAAGTATATACTGCTCGTGTTATTGGACCTCACGGCAGCGTTTGACACGGTCGACCACAATCTTTTGACCCACCGCCTGGCCATGGCTGGAGTGAGGGGGACAGTCCTGAAATGGCTGACCTCCTTCCTCCACCAGCGGTCTCAGCGTGTGAGGAGGGGCGAGGTGGTCTCCGAGGGCTCCCCATTAGTTTGTGGAGTTCCGCAAGGGGCCATTCTCTCCCCTCTGTTATTTAACATCTACATGCAGCCGCTTGCACAGCTGGTGCGGAGTTATGGGCTGGAATGTCACCAGTACGCTGATGACACCCAGCTCATTCTGAGGATGGAGGGCAGGCCGGGATCCGTCCCCAATAATTTCCAACACTGCCTCGAAGCCGTTACTGGATGGCTGCGAGCCAGTAGGTTGAGGGTGAATCCGGCGAAGACGGAGATCTTGTGGCTGGGCCGCCCGGGTGATGTGGATGTCCAGCTTCCGAGCCTGGACGGTGCGGCGTTATGCCCATCGTCTTCTGTTAAGAGCCTGGGGGTCCACTTGGACTCCCAGCTGACCATGGAGGCCCAGGTCTCTGCGGTCAGCAAGAATGCCTTTTTTCATCTGCGACAGGCAAGGAGGCTGGCCCCCTACTTCTCCCGGAACGACCTGGCCACGGTGATCCAAGCCACGGTCATCTCGAGGCTAGACTACTGCAACGCGCTCTACGTTGGCCTTCCTCTGTCGGTGACCCGGAAGCTCAAGCTAGTGCAGAACACTGCCGCCCGGCTCCTGTCTGGCACGCCAACAGGTAGCCACATAACACCTGTTTTGCAGGATCTGCACTGGCTGCCTATTGAGCACCGGATCACCTTCAAAGTGTTGGTTCTCACCTTTAAGGCCTTGCACGGTCTGGGGCCAGCGTATCTGAGGGACCGTCTCACCCCATACTGCCCTTTGAGATCACTACGGTCCGAGGACTCCAATCTCTTGGAGATACCCTCGGCCAAACTTGCAAGACTGACATCTACCCGCCGGAGGGCGTTCTCTGTCATAGCGCCTACGCTGTAGAACGCCCTCCCGGCCGGAACTCGACCCATGAAGGACTTGCTCCCATTCAGGCAGGCCTGTAAAACCCACCTGTTTAAGCAGGCCTTTGGTGGATAGGTCCTGCCCATGCCCCGCCTCCTATCCGTTCATCTTGGGACGATGGGCTGCTTATTGTTGAGCTGTGCTACTGTGCTATTGTTCTGCTGTGCTGTATGTTGTTTTAGCTGTTTTAACTGTTTTATTGCCTGTTTTTATTATGCCTTTCGGCTCCTTTAAGCCGCCGCGAGCCTCAGGGAGTCGGCGGCATAGAAGCCCGAATAATAAATAAATAAATAAATATACTATGATATATATAGTAAAATGCTGGTAGTGCTCCATATATAAAATGGCAAGATCAAGGTTTGCTTTTTGTATTTTGAGGGGTGGGCAGGGAATTATATTTTCAAGTTGTGGGTGGCCGAATCTGTAGATACAGGGGCATTTCCAGACAGCACTAAATCACAGGTTTTAAACAGGGGTAAAAAAATCCCAGGATTTCAGAAGAGGTCCACATACAGACCTGTTGGTTTCGGGATTTCTGCCTCTGTTGTCCAGACTAATGCTTTTTGCGAGATTTAGAGGCTCCCAAGATGGCTGCTGCAAGACATTCACTAGAAACTTCGGGGGTGTTAAAAAAAACCTCTTTAAGATGCAGATATGCAGAGAATCACTGCAGCAAATCACTGGACAGAGAAACTGTGCCTTCCAGGTGTGCCATTAAGTATCTGCCACACAAACAAAGTTTACAGGGTAGAACCACTTTTGCACAAATCAGCACTGCACAATCAAACAGGAACACACAATTTCAAGCCAGGAACAAAATTTTGTCATTATTGACACTTTTTAGAGCCTGGCTGCCTGGCCATCTGCCTAGACAGATTTGGTTGTGTACTTGTGGCATCAAACAACAAGGTGCCATTCCTGGGTTATACATGGCTGTTCCCGATTGCTCTACTTGTGAAAAGATGTACAACATTGACTAGGGGGCACAACTTTGTCTTGGGCAGAGAAAATGTGCCCTCCACACATTTCATAGAGTTTCTGACACAGGAACAAAGTTTTTGCCTTCTACTCAAGTGTTATCTTCTTTTTAGGAACCAAATAATCCGGAACAAACATCTAAAAGCCGGGAACAAACCCAGAGAAAAAAATCCCGTGATTTCCTATTGCAGGGACATACAGACATGCGAAGATGCGACATGTAGTGCATATTTGGCTCAGAACTGTGACATGTAGTGCATATTTGGCTCTGAACTGTGATATTCCCGCACTTGGAAATCTCATGTTTTTTGCCTTTTGTAGTGATTGCTTCCATGTTTACAGGCAACAGTGTCTGGCCACCCTCCTGTTTGCTGCAGAAGCTCCTGAGATAAAGGTACTGTCTGGGCAGACCCAGAATCTATGGATATGGAGGACTTGCTGTAGAACATTACTGAAAGGTCACTAATCCAGTTTAAGAATCCTCTAGATCAGAGCATCCTAAACTGTGTCACAACATATTAGTGTGTCAGCTAAAGTGTGTAGGTGTGTCACACGAACATAAGAAAATAAGCAATGTGAAATAAGCAATAAATCATATATTTAAAAATATATAAAAATGAAAGATTTTCATGAGATATGCTGGGTCCCAATACATTATGTTGTTAACAATTTATTTATGTGTCTGAATCTCTTATAAGGGGTTGGTTTAATCTCTGGTTTTCTAGTAATTTTAATTACTGTGTTGTGAAATGATGCCTGTCTAAAAAGTGTGTCACCGCCATGAAATGTTTGGAAAGCTCTGCTCCAGATGTATGAGACTTTATATTTACATTCTGTACATTCAGCTGGGCTGCTATATTTATTTATTTACATGGATTTATTTATAATTCTTTTAACTGTTTCTATTTTATTAGAGGTTTTTAAAAATCCAATTTATATACCTAGTTTATGTAATGTGTTGCTGCTTTCCTTATGTATTTTATATTATCTATGCAGTCATCATGGCCACATGACCTTGATGGTGTCTACGGACAATGCTGGCTCTTTTTTTAAAAAAAGAAATGGAGAGGAGCACCAACCCTCAGAGTCGGACACGACTGGACTTAATGTAGGGGAACACCTTTACCTTAACTTTACATGTTATATATTTTATGCATGGCATTTTTGTGTGCTATTTTGTAAGCCAATCCAAGTCCCTATGGCAGATAGAGGTCAGTTATAAAGTATTATTATTATTATTATTAAGAATTGGTAATTTCTGCTTTCCAGAAAATAGCATGGAAGTTGGATAGCAATGGAGAGCTCTGCTCACTTGTTTATGAGCAATTTCAGTATGAGTTGTTCTGGAAAACCCCAAATATTTTGCTGCCCGAAGTAAAAGAAGAAATTTCCTCCTCCCAGTGGCAAGGAGCATAGCACTAAGGCTGATTGGTACAAAGCCTTAGAAGTGTTTCATTCCTGCCTGATAGGCAATAAACGGTCATAGTAAATTAACTAACTAACTAACATCTCATTTCAGCTTTTGCCACATTTTATCAAACGTTAGGGCCAACCCAACAGTGAACTTGAATATATCAAGTGTTACTTCAGTACAACACCTGTTCGGGAAATGAATGACTCATAGGAACTGACAATGTTTGGCTTAGGAATGGATGAAGTCTCTCTCTAGTACATCTATCAATATTTCAGCTTGGTCTATGCTGGTGGATATTGCCAATTGGCTGAGCATTGCCGTTTGATGCCCCCCCTCCCCGATATTTTGGCTTTTTCCTGGGATACACCCCTGATGTACCTGTCTATCAAGGACACAGGACTCAAATCTGTGCCAAAGTGGGTTTAAATAAACCACTTTGGCATGGGTTTGAGTCCCTACTCCCCCCCCTTGCTTTTGAGGTACTGGGTTCTGAACCCAGGCTCTTCTGCATGCATAACATGTGCTGTACCACTGACCAAAGTCTCACCCCTGGATTCTGTCAAGAAAAATGGGAAATGTGTGATCTGCATAAACTATAGAAATGAATATATTGCTTGTTTAGATTACTTTGTTCTTGTTCTCCATAGGGAAGGAGAAGAATCTATGCAAATGATAACTTGGCTCATTCATCAGTTTTTCTACCAGCCTTCTTAAGAATCCAGCTTGACCCAGAACTGTCATTTCTTCTTCGTTCCTTTAGGATAGGAAACTTTATAATATTAAGAACTTCTACCTTAACTTCCCTTGCTTCCTTTCCCTCTCCTGTCTCCTTTGTCTTACATGTTTTGTCTCTTTTAGTTTTTAGCTCTGAGAGGCTGTCTTGGCTCATTTTGATTGATATTTAAACTTCTCTGGGAGTTCTTCCAACTGTAGAGCAAAGTATGAATGCTATAAATAAAGAACATAACTCCTAACTACTATAGATCCAACTTAGTCAAACAGAATTTTTCCTTGGCTTCTGATATTTCAGCAGACATTGCATGTTCCAAGCTTATTTTCATGTAAGAACTAATGGTTCCACCATGACTACTGTCAGGACATGCTGATTTATGGAAACGTGTCTTTGATTAACCTGACCACTGTCAGAGAACTATGTCCTCATCTTGTTACTACACCCAGCACAATCTAGATAAACATTCTAATGGGACATTCTGTCAAGTGTAACTTGTACCTCGTCCACACATAGAGCCTGGTCGCGTATTTTTCATGTTCTTCTTCTGTTGTTTGTTTGTATTTTTATTGAAACTCAAATATTAATAAAATTGATGGCTGAAATTTTCAGAATGTTGATTTCCCTCTCTAAATGAAATTGTTATATCTATTGAACATATGTGCAGACTTATTTATTTATTTATTTGGATTTATAGACCGCCACTCCCAAAGGCTTGGAGCGGTTTACAACACAACTCAGTGACAGACAATGGGTAAAACATAGAATAAGATATACATAAAACAATAGATAAAATATGTTTAAGTCACAGGGTTCCAAATGCTTGTCTAAACAGATGCGTCTTAGAGGCTCGACGGAAAGAAGCCAAATTTCGTAAGGCCCGCATTTCTGATTGTAGGGAATTCCAGAGGGCTGGGGCAATGATAGAGAAGGCCCTATGCCGTGTCGAAGTCAGATGGAAAGACTTCACACTGCGAGTGGCGAGAAGGTTCTGGTCTTCAGAACGGAGTGATCTCGGGGGGTTATATGGAATCAGGCGATCCCGTAGGTACACTGGCCCCAGACCATATAAGAATTATGGCATGTCTAAACTCTGGCTTTCAACAGAATATCTGGCAATGGCAGTTAATATAAGAGTCAATTTTATAATGGCATCTGGAATTAAAGATTAGTATAAGTAGCCCAGGAATACTTGTCATAAAATAAAACTGCTTTCTTTACTCATTAGCAATGCAATTCCCATATCTCACATGTATGCCTATTTAGTTCAGTAGAACCTGATGTTGTACGCCTTCAAGTAATTTTAATTCATAGTGAACCAAGGACAAATATAGCACAGGGTTGCTTTGGCCAGATTTGTTCAGATGGGTTTTGTTCAGATGAGATTTACTATTGTCCAAGAGAAGGTGATATACCCAAAGACAGCCATTGGCCTAGTGGTGGTTTGAACCCTGGTCCCTGGAGTCTTAGTCCAACACTCAAAATCACTATACCGCTCTGACTATTCAGTGGAAGTTATTTCAAATTGAACAACTGCCCAACTGAGCCACCTCCACTAGTGATAACAAGTGGAATAATGAGTATCAGTTCTATGATGTGTCCCAAGTGGCTGGAGACCCAGTTTAAATATTCCACGATCTCCTGAAATGATGCCACATGACTCAACCATCTGACATAGCAATCTATTACTTCCCCACAGCAGAAATCAAAACAATACAAAGAATCCTGGAAATGTCATTTTTCCAAACTGGTATCTCTTTGGACCAGTATGGGGAGCAATCTGCTGATGTTTGGTAACTCCCTAAATCCTTTACCATTTGTCAGGAGGGTGTGGCAGATGGGAGCTGTAGGCCAAAATACTTGGAGAGCTGAAGATCTTTCCCTCCTGCTAGTAGATCATAGTAGGCAATTGACATTTCAGATTATGTTGCTTCTGTAGACCACCACACTGTGTTAGCTAAGCAATACAGCCAAGCAACCCTGCATTACACTCCTAAATCCTTTGTAATTGTTCCTTTAGTATTTTCCCCTCAAGAATAGGCCTTACCTAGTAAACCACTTATTCATGATACCAATACAGTGGCTAGATGGTTGCTGCTGTCACAACGTGGCAAGACTGCAGGAAAGGAATAACATTTTCCCATTATATTGACACAGGGAGGTTAATGCCAAGCTACAGCAGAGTATAAGATCAGTACTGACAGGTGAATATAATAATAATAACTTTATTTTTATACTCCCCCACCATCTACCCTAGGGGACTTGGGGCTTACAAAGGGACAAGCCCAAAATTACAGATAAAAGCAGAAACACAATTAAAATCAATCAAATAAAATAATTATATGAGTCTTAACTACCATATAATCCAGTTTAAATCATATAATCTGGATTTTAAATGGCTGTGTAGAAGGGGCCTGAGTCAGCCACTTTAATTATTAATCACATAACGCCTGTTCTACGCGAGCTGCACTGGTTGCCAGTGGAATGCCGGATCACTTTCAAAGTGCTGGTATTGACCTTCAAGGCCTTGAATGGTCTGGGGCCAGTGTACCTTAGGGACCGCCTCATCCCATACTGTCCCACTAGGCCACTACATTCAGAGTTGGGACAACTCCTAGAGGTCCCTAGCTTCAAAATATACCACCTTACGTCTACTAGAAGGAGGGCCTTTTCGATAATCGCCCCCAAGCTGTGGAATGCACTGCTTTCCGATGTTCGTGCCCTTAAAGATCTGCTGGCATTCCGGAAGGTGTGCAAAACACTCCTGTTCCGGCAGGCTTTCGGGGATTAAGACTGCTGACTTTCCGGTTACCTCGCCCTCCTGTTGTATACAACTCTTGTTGAATTGCATTTTAATTGCTAGTTTTATTGTGTTTTATTGTGTTTTTATGATGTTTTATACTGTGATTCACTTCTGTAAGTTGCCCCGAGCCACATTGGGAGTGGCGACTGACAAGTGCGAATAATAAATAAATAAATAATTATGTCTCACATTTTCCTATATTACCAGTGAGACCATCAAGAAAAAGATAGCAACATATGGATGGAATTTTCTTTTAATCCTATGCTGATATAATCCTGGATCATAGATTCTGTCTCAGGCCCCTTCTTTACTGCCATATAAAATCCAGATTATCTGCTTTGAACTGGATTATATGGCCACATGGACTCATATAGTCCAGTTCAAAGCAGATCACATGAATTATCTGCTTTATCTGAATTATATGACAGTGTAGATCCAGCCTCGGTCATTGCACAAGGAGGAATTAGTACTTCCTTTCACATGATCCCCCGGCTATGTGATGATAGCCAAATGGCCATGAGGTACAGTTCTGTCCCCAACTAAAATAGCCACTCATTGGACAGAGAGGATGTCTCACTGTCATCTGGTTGCCTTTGTAAAGGTAGGAGAAAAGGAACTGCCCTTTAATGCAATACATTAGAGGAGATTCATATTCTAATCCATTGTTCACATGTGAATAATTACCCAGGGATTCAGGGCAAGGCTTTCAGGTACCAAGCTTTCAAAGTTCATTGCGTGGATGAGAAGAGAATCTGTCAGGTTGTTCAACTTGTTAAAAACTTTTTCAATCTTATGACTGAAGGTGTTTGTGTTCATTTTGATAAATTCTTATGTGAAAAATGAACAACAGGATTCAAATGTGGTCAGTCACCCCTTGTATAATGGGTCCCACATGTCTCTACGCTTTATGGAATTCTCACTCTTTTTAATGTAACACCTGATACGTAAATATCCAAATACAGTAAAAACAGTTGTTATCCCCCCCCCCCCCATTGTAACATTATCCACCAGATGGTGCCATTTCCTCAGGTTAAACTATTGAAAGAAATATGGAAAATGACATCTTTATTAATTCAGTGCTTCTGGAAAGGTTTATTCTAATAGCAATCAAATACTTTAATCCTAGTAAATCCTTCATGAAATAATGATTTTGTACATACAACAGAATAAAAACATATCATGGCTCACATTTGCTACAAACACTCATTATTGTTTCCGAGTTTACCCAACAAAAAACAATTTTACTAAAGATGTGTAGGTTTTTTTCCTTGAATTAATCTAAATAATCCTAATTGGACCCCATTTGGAATTTTATTTTGCATTCAGGAACAGTTCTATTAATGTCTATATGAAAATCCATACCACTCAATTTAATAGATCTTCCTCTCTGTTGAAAGAACAGAGGATTTCAGGGGTTTGATATTCAAACTAAGGGCCCTTCTATACAGCCTTATATCCCAGAATATCAGTGTGGATTTAAATAACCCAGTTCAAAACAGATAATAGGGCAGTGTGGAAGGGCCCTTAGATTAGCACTTTAAAAGGTCTCAGACAAATCGAGGTGTATCTGGCTGTGGCTAATGCCACACCTTGTTGATGTGAGGCCTGAACAAAGGAACTAAAGTCATTAAAAAGTATTTCCAAATGGCAAGCTGTATATAATTACTTCCCTTTTGCAATGACTAAGACATAATTAAATTCCATCACAATTGTATCATAACATAAGATAGTATCACACCTTTTTAATTGAGTAAGTGTGACTATTTGTGGTTAACTTGGATAGTTATAGAGGCCACGTGCCTCACTTCCTTGTTGTGGTTTGCATCATAATCAAGCAGCTTCTTGCATCTTGGTGGCTTCAAAAGTTAATCAAAAGACTCTGTCTTTTAATAAGGAGAGAGACTAGACATTTTAAAGAAAATTATATGCTAAATTCAACTTGCCACTTTTCAGCTCTTGTAACAGGAGCGATACACAGCTTAAATGCCAGTTTCCAAGCTCTCACAAAAACCCTGCCTGGGAAATTGTGGAATTTCCCAAGTTTCTTTCCAAACTCTTCTAAAACCAACAAGACAGAGGGAATTGGATTTGGACTAAGGAGACCTGAATTTAACTTCACCCGCTCAGTCATGGATGGATTTTATAATTTACTTTCTCTTTGGTCTAATTCTGTGAACATAAAATAACTCCAAGTATTTAACGTCTTTAAAGTGGAATCAAATGGCATGAGTCATGCATAGTATTTTGTGTGTCCTGTGAGATAGCTGTAGGTTAGTTTGAAGCAGGAGCCATCTTTAAGATATATGTAGGTTACTTTGAAGCAGGCTTCACTCTTGCAATTCCTGCTTAATCTTCTATATTTTAATATGCTAATCATCATGTGAAGAAATTATGGCACAACTTGGAGATCACAACCAGACACAGTGAAGACATCTGCCCTTATGCTTTGCTACTCTGCTGCTGAATACGCATGTCAAGTGTGGAACACATCTCATGTTAAAACAGGGGATGTGACTCTTAATGAGACATGCCACATTATGACAGGATGCCTATGCCCTACACCAGTGTTTCCCAACCAGTGTGCCATGGCACACTAGTGTGCCGTGAGCAATCATCAGGTGTGCCGTGGGAAATTGGAACCTCCAATACCCTTTCTTCCCCTCCTGCCGAACACTTACTTTTTCTTCTCCACTCGGGCTCCCTTCTTCCCAGCCTCGCTCTGCTTGCTTTGCCTCGCTTTGCTCACGCTGCCGCTTCTGCGGGAGGGGGGAGGGGGGAAGACGTGACCCGTGCGGGCGCTACTGCGCAGACTCGCCCCACGTCTTCCTCCTGTTCCTCCACAGTGCTCTCTGGATATAGGTGAACTACAACTCCAAAACTCAAGGTCAATGCCCACCAAACTCTTATAGCATTTTTTCTTGGTTATGGTAGTTCTGTGTGGGAAGTTTGATTCCATTCTATCATTGGTGGAGTGCAGAATGCTCTTTGATTGTGGGTGAACTAGAACTCCCAGCTGTTGAGCAAGACCTTCGTGTGAGTCTTTCTGCCATTCCTGCCAGGATATCTATGTTGTGTTCATCGAAACAGGCCCAGGTTTCACACTAAGTGTATAAATACATTTAAAAACATTTTAACTACTGTATATGTATTACTGTGTTAGAGTGTCATTTTGTGTCATTTTGGTTGGTGGTGTGCCCCAGGATTTTGTAAATGTAAAAAATGTGCCGCGGCTCAAACAAGGTTGGGAAACACTGCCCTACACCACTGGAGAAATGATACTGTTTTGCCTATATTGCACCACCTGATATCCGTTGGGAAGTAGCAGCCTGTAATGAAAGGACCTAGGCATTGACATCTCCGGCCCATCCTCTGTTGGGAAAAAAAGAAAAAAAAGAATGTTTAGCTTTCATAATAATGGGACTTCAGTGTATAGATGGCAAAGTTGGAGCATTATGTCATTTAAACAAACTGCTTATTATATATACCCAGTTATTGCACATTGAATAAAGATGAGCATAAAAGCCAGTGAGAGTTCATGTGACTGATACTGTTACATAATACACCATGGAAATACGCTGACAGATATGGAAGTATTTCATCCCTTGCAAAACTTGTTTTATCAATCAGCTTAAGTTCTTCCTGTTCACCCAAAAATGGAGCAAATCCTGTCCATATGTTGGATCATGTATGTTTAAACAGTCACTACATTCCAACGAAGCAGCATTCCTGCCTATATGGACAGGAAAGAATTCCTGCCTCCTGTGGAAAATGTAATTGTGTTTCCTACGATGGTTTAAATGACTCATTGGAATATTATAGCTGACTGTATACTTTATTTAGCAGGGCTGCAATCAGAAGTCCAAATGTATAATAATTAAGTTACTTTGACTATCTCATTGTCTTCCTGAAAACAGACGTTACCCATCTTCATGTCAAACTAAGAATGGAATTAAGTTTGAAATTATCTTAAAATATCTTCTAAATTAAAACTATATAGTTTCATATGTTTGTTCTACACAAGAGCTAACTTTTTCTTGGCATATTTAGGTTCTTGTGAAGAATTAAAATTATATTTAATCATGGGCTAATTTTTCAAAGTAACTTTCTGCCACATGATTATTGTAGGACAATCAACTCTATATCCATGGATTCTGTATCCATGGTTTCAACCATCCATGACTTGAAAATATGAGGGACATTCATTAAAGATTTCCCCTGACCCACTTCTATTCATCACCAGGTGCTGAAACTGCACATGTGTGTTGATATACGTCTGTATAGGTTATGTGCCAATTTACAACTCAGAACTGATAACAGTCTTGATTTTAGAAGTGCTGAAGTAGTGTGAGGTTTGATAATGGACCCAGTGGAAAACAGACCAGTCATCAAGTTCCTTTCCTTGAAAGGCCATACACCAAAGGAGACATTTGATGAGATGAAAGAGGTTTTTGGTGATAATTCCCTATCATATGATTTAGTCAGGAACTAGCATTGTCAATTCAAATTTGGTTGGACTTTGGTGCAATGAACTCCAATTCAAGGGTGACCCCACTCTGCTACTGATGAACACACCATCCAGCAAGTGGAGGTAGCCATTTCGGAAAATTGCCACGTAACCAATCGTCACCTAGCCCAAAATGTAAAAATTAGTGTGGGGTCAGTGGAAAAAAATCATCCAAGACCATCTTCACATGCATAAGGTATCCACTCACGGGATTCCCCAGCTGCTCAAGCCTTTCCAGAAGCAGGAACGAGTTGAATGCTCTCAGGCTCTATTGACAATGGAAACCAGGAAGACCTTTTCAACAGACTGATCACATAGGATGAAACCTGGGTCCATCACTGTGATCCTGAGACTAAAATCCAGTCAATGCAATGGAAGCATCATGACTCACCACCTGCAAAGAAGGCACGTGTCCAACTCTTAGCAGGCAAGGTCATGCTCATAGCATTTTGGGACCAGCACAGAGTAGCATTGATGGATTTCCTAGCAAAGGATACCATGATCATTGGTATATACTATGCTTCACTGCTGCAGAAATTGTAGGAGGCCATCAAAACCAAGAGGCGTGGCATGCTCACCAAAGGTGTCCGCCTTCTACAAGACAATGCACCAGTTCACAACTCACATGTTGCCCAAAATGAAGCATGCCTCTGTGGCTTTGAAATTCAACCGCATCCCACTATTCACCTGACCTTGCCTCACTGGACTCTTTCCAACAATGAATTTATTTTTGAAGGGCAAGCATTTTTTCAGATGATGACACTCTGATTTCCGAAGTCACAACGTGACTTTTGGAGCAACCTGTTGACTTCTACAAGCGAGTTGTTTACAGTTGCTTAAAAAGATGGGAGAAGTGTGAGTCCCTAGGTGGCACCTATGTAGAGAAGGACTAATAACTGTGCCAAATTTCATTGCTCTCAACCCACAGGAAGTCGGTCAGGGGAAATCTTTAATGAACATTCTTCCAAAGCTTGCTGGAAGCTCTGGGGAGACTCAGCAACAACTGAACCCCAAACTATATCAAAACTAAATTCTTTAATAAATGTATTAAATGATATTTTTTGTGGGAAGAGGAGGTGGGGTGGGCTTTTTCAAAGGGAAACTAATGTTTGATATTGAAAAGGGAAGTAAAAACTAAACATGTAACAGTTACAAAAACCTACATTGATTTATAGAATGACAAAGTTTGTACCATGATGGATTGTTCGCTGTATGATTTTCAAAAAAATGCTGCTTTGACCCCAAACATGTCCCAGTGACACTTCTCTAGCTGTCTCAGAGGTGGGAGGGAGGGAGTTCATACCATCCAGCATCACAGTTGAGCACTGCGGGGCAACCACAACTCTCTCCCTTTTCTGACATGTTATGGTGGTCTTTGGCTTTGACATGGAATCTACCTGTCACTATCTCTGACCTTAGCCAGAGAGATGTGGTTCCAAGGGAGAGTGAAGGCCCATGTCATGCTGGATACCATCATTATATTGGGGGGTATGTATGGAGGGGAAGGTAGGACTGGACTGCCATCACTCATCCCTGGCTGTTTTAGCTCAGTGAACACAGGATGGCAGTGGGTACAGTTGTTGCCAATTCAGTTTTGGCAACTGTTCCCTTGACCTAAGTCAGAATTTTGAATGCTCCCCAGTTTTTAGTAATATGGCGCAAGGTTGTTTCAAGGTGGGCTTGCCCTGCATTACTGCAGACCAGCCCCATGTAGTGTTTGGCCACCATGGGAGCTGATTGTCATCTACACCAAACCGATGATCAGTGTAGATAGGGACCTTGCCAGTTAAGATGGTATTGAAAGATTTTGCTGCACTCCGGGGCAGTATCCTTATTGGCCTTGTGAAGAATTTGTTGTAGGTAGAAAACTTCAACAAGTTAAGTTCCAGTTCATTGGTTTCCTCTTGTTTACGCCAAAATCTGGATTTAACTCTGAGCTCTTTCAGTCGATGAGGAGAGTGACCTCTGTCTGCATTGAAATCCCACAATATCATCTTATTTTTACTGTCAATATAATGCCCAGTAAAGGTAAAACCTATTTGGGCTACCCATGAATGTATGTGTTTCATGACACAGTGTAGTTTCATAATGGGATTGTATCCATCTTCAAGTTAGGATTGAGGTTTAGAAATGTTATTTTTGGACTACAACCATTTGCTCTGTTGGCTGGAGAATCTGGGAGATATAGTCCAAAAACATCTTCTCCAAACTGCTTTAAGATTTTGTCAGTTACAGAATAAGGATGAATTGCCAAATGGAGGCCATTTAAGAACATTTTCTAGGTGGCTCAGAAAAGTTATGCACAATAGAGCAACAGCAAAATCAAGAAAGTAACAGATGCCATGGAGTGAACAAAGAAGGTGAAGAAAAATGTATACCCTAAGAAGAAAGAGCACATTTATTGCCAAATTGGGTCCATTTGAGGAAATTGTTTGTGTGGACAGCAAGGAGGTCTGGGACAGCTGTGAAGAATTAATTATGTTCATACACATAATGTGTAATTTTGATCTCAAGAAAAACAACAATTCATCCATTCAAGGGTCAAATAGAAGAAACTATAATGGTACCTTCTTTGCAACAGGTACATTGCAGCTTTTTCTGAGTAATGAGTAATACTTTTTCATGAAACATGTATGTTTTGCCTTAGGCAAAATGTAGATCACAAATTGAACAGCCCTGTGTTTTTAAACAATGAAGATGTCACGAAAAACAAGTAGATTTGCTCCCATGGTGCAATATAGGCCAATTATCACATCAAGTATAGGAAATCATTCAATGACTTTTATGGACAATCAGCAGAAAGAAGCCAAACGGGAGGTCGCTCTCAAAGCCAGCCAAAATTTACAATTTTTATCATGATATTTAAAGCATTAAGTTTTCTCCTTATTAGCATACAAAGTTCCTAATTTGTTATATGTAAATTACTAGTTTTCCTACTTAATAAACAATTTGCTACATTTGACATTGGCATTGTGCATACTTATCTTTACTATAAAGTGTCAAAGCATAATTTGCATACAATTGTAATATCAGGGGCATCAATATTTCCATGTGTGTGTGTTGGTGGCATCAAAGACATACCACCTCCTCTTCTAATTGCCCTGTTAGGTGCACTTTCATCCTGAATCCTTACTGGTATTATCATCCCAATTTGGGGAGTCTATTTTTCTGTGGTACTCATGGCTACAAGGTGTGGCTACTTTTTTGGATTCCCATGCTTGCTCTACCTCCACCACTTTTTTCGTTTTACCTAGTCAAGTGAAGAGATCTGGAGAAATGGGGACCTTGTACATTTTAAGCATTGACATTTTAATTGCTAGTAATACAGTTCAGCAAAATGTTCAACACATCCCTGTGATAAATCAAAAACATAAGGGAAGGTGGTCTAAGGAAGCTTGCAGACCCAAATGAAAATAAATGTACTGGAGGAGGGGATGTTACCTCCCCTCACCCAGCAGACCATAGATAAAACCTCCTAGTGCCTTTCACACTATATAGTAGTAATTCTGATTTAATTGTCATTGTTCCATCCTATGGAATCTTGGCAGTTTCAATTTAAGGAAGAGTATAGTGTGCTGCCCCTATCCACATGATGTGGATATCTGAATTCAACCAACTGTGAATTTGCAAAGCTTAACAGGCTAAAGAGAACAGTACTGGTCAGCAGCTCTCTGAAATTCCTGCCAATCATCCACTTCTGTCTTGCAAAGGAGTGAGCAAGAATGCTTCAGCTGACACCCTCAAGGTGGAACTGGGCAGGCGTTGCCCCCTCTGAAGGTGGTGCAGCCCACAGAATATATACCTTGATACCATCTCTACTGCTGTTCTATACCATTGTGCTGTGGTCCATATAACTACTGAAGAACTGAGATCATTAGCTTTATAGCTTATCTCCCCCCCACACACACAACTGCCTTGGTACTGCCTATAGGCATACAAGCTCCCAGTTCATGCAAAGATTTTGCATGCAGTGGGTAGTTGTGGATATCACACTGGAAGTCCAAGTTAAGTCAAATTTCGTAAACAAATGTGAAAAAAGCAAAACAAACACCACCACCCCAACAACAGCTACAAACGTATAGTCATTTTGAACTCCAAGTAAGAATCAATAGACTGTGCAAAAATATCAGATTTTATTTTTATTTATTTATTTTATTATTTTCACAAGGTAACTTGGATTTTACTTTATGCCAAGTTGGATCAAGTCAAATTCAGGACTAAATTGGGTCCCTAAGTCAATCTTCAATCTTCGTCTGAGCTTTGCTTTTAGTGAAGTGATAGCAAGACTACTAAAAGTAAGAGCCTATGTAGGAACTGAAGGGACTTACATGGCCAATACTTAGAACTTGTGAATTGGAGAAGTTGCTTTTTTCTATTTATCAAGCAGACCCTGATCCAAGCAGGTCCTTTTATGCCTTCCCATTTTAACTAAATATGTAGACATTTAGGTAACTGAACAATTTGCAAACAGTCCTGAAACTCCTGAGCATGGGCTAAGACATATACACCATGGATACATATTCTAGAGGAGTTTGCAAACTTAAACCTAGCTTTAGTTCAAACTATTATTTATTTATTTATTTATTCGATTTTATATTCCGCTCCTCCCTGCAGGCTCGGGGCGGTGTACATAACTTGCATAAACCAACATCATACGCAACATAAAATTCCATAAAATACATAAAAGACCATGATTCGACAGTCAGGATAGATTTCAGAGTTTCAGTTGAAGGCACGTCTAAAAAGGGTGGTCTTGCATGCCCTCCGGAACTAGTACAGTAACACTAGTACAGTGATTCAATGTATTTAGCATTGGTTTACAAAATTCCCATTGATTGTATTGACCTTATCTTGTTAGCGCTAATTAAATTTTGGGCACAATCTCCATCTTTGAATTATATGGTAGAGGACCTGTGTGATTTTCAGTGCAGGGCCAAGATGATGAAACTCTGGAAAAGCAGTTAAGGGAATTTAGTTTTTCTGAGAGTCCAGTGGGCGGGAATTGAGACACCTGGCTTGCTGATTCTAGCCGCAGCTGTTACTTTCCCAGGGAAAAGGGAGGGAAATGTTAGAATGTTGAGACCTTGTTATTAGCCCTGTAGAAGTTGAAATTCAGTTCCTGGTCAACTTTCGATTCTACTGCAAGCAGTTCCATGAACTCCTGATTTCATGATTCTTTGGTCATTCATGACAGAACTTTGAGCTTGCCTTTTTTGAGACTATCCTAGTTTTAAGTTCTGTTGCTTCTTAGTGGATTTATATTCAGAGACCTTACAACTTAATTAGCCTGAGGCTTTGGAAACATTTCCTGGGATTTTCTCGAATGCTTTTTGCCTTGGCTATTTTCATGTTTACTGTTATTTTTTGGACATTGTTTACTTCAATAAATAGACTGTTATTTCCAGCCGTGGTTGTGTGAATATTTAAAGGGCCCTGGTTCACGGCCGGTGTGCGACAACATGCCTGTGGGTCCTCATGTGTTTTGGCCTACAACACCCAGAAATCCCAGCCAGTTTACCAGCTGTTAGAATTTATGGGAGTTGAAGGCCAAAACATCTGGGAATCCACAGGTTGAGAACCACTGATCTAGATTATAAAAGCGTATATTCCATATTATCTGCTTTGAACTGGGTTCTACAAGTCTACACTGTCATTGTCATGCCCCGTGAAAACCCTCACGGTTTACCCCCAGTTAAGCCCTTTTTAGTTAGAGGGATTAATATTTTATGTAGAGTTTCTGGGGGGCCAGTCTAGACAGCCCCTTTGCATTTGAAGCCTCCATCACCCTGCCCCTTTAAGAATACTTTCAGGGTGGAGCCTCTGCCAAGACACTTCTGGTTGAAGAGAAAGGAAGGCCGGAAGGTCTACAAAATAGCATGTCTAGTTGGAGCTGTATTCAAGTCCAGTCAGAGTTAAATATTAAGACCATCTTAGAGACAGTTGAACATCATACAAGAAAGAGACAATAAAAAGAAATAAGGATTCAAGAGCCTCAGTTTGGCCAGGACTGTGTCTATCTCTCATAAAGACTTTGTAGTGAGACTCAGGAGAAGAGAAAGTCTAAAATTCTTGTCAGTTAATACATTCTTGTTTGATTCAACTATATAATCTCTCATCTGTTCTTTACGCAGCCAGTTCACCTTCCAAGTAGTTGAGATAGTGTGGGGGCAGAATAGCCATACAGAAAATTTGAAAGGGAAAGAGAAAGGATAGAGCTGTAAAAAGGGAAAGGTTAGAGCTAGTTTCCAACAAAATAAAAATAAGTTCAGTATGTTTCAGCAAACTTTATTCAAACAATAATATGCGCAGATGAAGTGAAACTCCAAATCTGATAAGCCCTGCATAACTAAATAAGAACTTTGCAAACTATCTGGATACCATGTGAAAACATCTTCCAAAATACATTCTGGGATGAGGTTTTTTCTTTCACCAGCTTCTGTCACTCTTTCAATTTCCATTTGATGGCCAATTTATGCTTTTAAAAATATGCTACAAATGACCGGTGAACCAGGCTTTTCTGCTTTCCTGCTGCTTTGCTGTTTGTGTATGGCCAGTAAAGGATTCTCACTGCAGACTGTAGTGCATAAGTATAGTAGAATTGACAAAGTAGAACTCTATTGTCTCCCACCTCAAAATTCCGTCCAACAACAAAGTCTGTTTCTCCAGTGCTTTGCCACTTTTCCAATGGCAGTGCTACTCAGAAATGTCATAGGATCAATGGATGTAAAAAGACTCTAAAAAGGATCTTCTTTATGAGAGGTTTTGTTAATTGAGGTATGTCTATATATTAACATTCAAAAGTTGAAGTTAGTGTAAATGGGTGACTTTCAAACTTTCCCATTGGTTGTAGGTATATTTTATTTACTTACTTTATTTTATCCCACCTTTCCCCCACTTGAGGTGCCGAATAGTGAACATGACTCAATACAATAAAGATATATCAATTAAATCTAAAATGTGAAGATTAAAACACAATTAAAATGACAGTTAAATGCTAGACAGCTCACCCTCAAATCCAACTCATAGCATCCACAGGAGTCTGCCCCTCATCATTCCCCAAATGTCTGAGGGTAGAGAGATGTTTTTACTTGCCTGTGAAAGCCAAGCAGGGGTAGTGCCATCCTAGTCTCTCTAGGGACGGAATTCCAGGATCTGGCAGTCACCACTGAGAAGGCTCTCTCCCTTATTCCAACAAAACACGCTTAACAGGGCAACCTCAGTGTGGATGTCTTCCAGTATCACAAGCCATGGGAGCTCCAACATCACCCCCTGAGACCACTCTGTCTAGCTCAGAAAGGGAGATTGTTGAGCAATGGCATGGGTGGTGCCCCAACAGAATTCCTCATCTGTTCCAGTTACCCACCTGTCATGTTCCAGGGCTCTTCCTATCAATACAGGCAGAGTTTAACCAAAACAATAACTTAAATATATTGTCTCTTTGATATCCAACTATAAACATAATGATAACATCCGTCTGATATTATTTTTAAAAATTCCAAGTTCAAGGACTCAATTAACCTTCCCAAAATATCATTCCATAGTCCAGGTAAAGTAATGCCCATCAATCAAAGGTTCAAATTAGTATTTCCATTCTAGAAGTCATGCCAAGAAGTCAGTCCAAATACTTATAAAAAGTTTTACAGTTCACAACTAGCCTTTCAGGATTCCTCAGGATACACACAGGCTCTCAGGATCAGGACTGGACATCAATTCCAGCACTGGGGTCAAACAGCCTGGGAAATTGCCTTAAAAGAGAAATGGTTAGCTTATAATGACCTGCTGGTATTGAATAATACCAATACAGACTAAAGAAAAGACAAGACTTATTGTTAGAGGGATTCTAAGTACAATGTTTATTTACAGACAAATTAGAGAACAGATAATGGATAAAAATAATTTTGAATTTGTAATGGATAACCTGAACCTGTTCTAGATTGTGGAGATAATCATTTGATTACCAAGCTGTACAAAATGTTGTTAAAACAGGTGAAGGAGGAAGAAGTGAAGGATTGTATAGTTAAATGAGCACAAACTTTTGGTAAACAAATACAAATGGAACAATGGGAAGGGGTCTGGACAATGAGTTTGAAATTTACACTAATGACTTGAAATATTTTTGTAATAAAATGATATATAGATGGTACCTGGCATGAGAAAGGCCTACTAAGATGTATTAAAAAACTTCTCAATATTGTTGGAAATGTAGGGAAAATATTGGTGCATCTTATCATGCACAATGGTTGTGTAAAAAGGTCCTGAAATACTTGTCGCAAGTATTAAGAAGGATATAACGGAACTGGAAAAGGTACAGAAAAGGGCAACAAAAATGATCCAAGGGATGGAGCGGCTCCCTTATGAAATCAGGTTGCAACGCCTTGGTCTTTTCAGCCTTGAAAGACGGCGTTTAAGAGGTGACTTGATCGAAGTGTATAAAATCATGCATGGGATAGAAAAGGTGAATAAAGAAAAAATATTTTCTTTGTCACAAAACACTAGGACTAGAGGGCACTCCCTGAAGCTCCAAGGTAGGAAAATTAGGACTAATAAAGGGAAGTATTTCTTCACCCAGAGGGTCATTGGGTTATGGAATTTACTTCCAGAAGAGGTTGTGGCAGCTGTCAGCCTGAACAACTTCAAGGCAGGATTAGACAGATTCATGGATACCAAGTGTATCGGTAGTTACTGAAAAGGACATTCAAGTGCCACCTCGGAGTTGGTTGAGGTAGGCAGGATTTCCCTGGGTACTGGTTGTGGGGGGTCGGGAGCAGGTCAGGGTTTTGCCCTCCCTTCTGCTCGAGATTCCCGTGTACAACTGGTGGGCCACTGTGTGATACAGAATGCTGGACTAGATGGGCTGAGGTCCGATTCAGCATGGCTCTTCTTATGTTCTTATGTTCTTAAGTACATCTGCTTCTAGAAGAAATTTTTAAGGTTAAATTTGAGATGAAACTTGAACTCTACTTGCTAGGGGTGTTATATGATCAGCTCAAAAGAAAATCTGGAAGACTAATGTTATATATGACCACACCAGCAAGAGCCATCTATGCTCAAAGATGCAAAGAATCAACAACCCTGATGCAAAGAGATTGGTTCATGAAAATCTGTCAACTAGCAGAAACATGATGATGATTAAGGAAAAATCTCTAATCAATTTCAAGAAAGGCTGGGATTTATGTTTGTTCAGCAATGATGGGGTCAAACCTTCACTATTTGTTTTATGAATTAGAAAAGTTTCATTATATGGGAAAAGAACAATTCTTTGACTTTTTAAAGAGTGTGGAAAATGGAAGAAATTAAACCATTAAGCTGAGAATATAAAGTCCTTATATTAAGCATTTTAGACTGTACGTAGTCAATATTTAGAGGTTGTAGTATAGTTTTTTTAAAAAAAATGTTTATACAAAAACATGGACATTTGTACATTTCTTCCAGCTCCACAGGGGAAGACTGTTGTTGGGAGCAATATGAAGATTGAAATATGATCAGAATAGAGAAATTCAAAGATATTAATCAAGACTGGTTGCAAAAGGATATTCACAAGAATTTGATCAGATTTTTGCACCAGTTGTGAAACGTAGTACTTTAAATGGAACAACCACCAGGAATTGAAGACAAGGACTACAAACACCTTATATGGAAACTACAAAAGAGTATTTATGGATTGAAACAAGCAGCTAGAGCAGTGGTTCCCAACCTTTAGTTCGCCAGATGTTTTGGACTGCAATACCCACAATCCCTAAAATCTGGTAAACTGGTTGGGATTTCTGGGAGTTGAAGTCCAAAACACCCAGAGGATCAAAGCTTGGGAAGCCCCTTCTGATTTAGAGTTATAGGATAATCTGGGATCATCTGGGATAAAAAGGTAATCTGGAATCAGAGCCTGGGATATTGGACAGTGTAGACCCAGCCTCAGGCCCCTTCTACACTGCCATACAATTCAGATTATCAAAGCAGTTAATCAACATTATCTGTTTTGAACTGGATTATATGAGTGTATACTGCCATATAATCCAATTCAAATCAGATACTCTGGATTTTATATGGCAGTGAAGAAGGGGCCTAAGACAATCCAGTTCAAAGCAGATAATGGACTACTGTGGCCAAGTCAGACTTCCCAAGGTATGGGTGCAGCTGGCGCACAAGCTTGCGGCAATAGAAGCTGCAAGAAATTCTTTTTATTCGGCTAATATTGCGTCCACAAGGAACCGTCCGGCGGAGTTGTTTTGAGTAGTCAGAGGGTTGTTGAATCCCGCTGTTCTGGACGGGTCCCCTGATAACTCGGCAGCCCGCTGTGAAGCATTTGCGCAGTTTTTTGAGGACAAAGTCGCTTTGATCTGCTCTGGCTTTGACCCCATATTAACGGCAGTCTCTGAAGATGTAACACGAGCACCTGCTTGGCCAGTTTTGATGGATTCGTTTCAATCTGTTCAGCTCGAGGATGTGGACAAGATTCTTGGAGAGGCGAGAGCGACCACATGCATCTTAGACCCCTGCCCATCCTGGCTTGTAAAGGAAACCAGAGGGGGTTTGGCAGAGTGGGTAAAGGTGGTGGTTAATGCCTCACTTCGGGAAGGCAGCATTCCAGTCACCTTAAAACAAGCTGTAATAAAACATATAGCAGTGTAGAAGGGGCCTGAGCTAGAGCTTGGAATGCATTTATTCAAGGAAAAGCCAACAATTGCCTGTATTCCAGATACAAAGGCAATAAATGACTTATGTAGATAATGTTACTATTATGAACAGAGATCTGATCTTACGGAGATTGTATAATACCTAAATAAGAAGTTAGAGATCAAACAACCTGGGAACATCTCATATTACTTAGAAATGCAAATTGAGAGAGAAGATTGAGAGATTATTTTGAATCAAAAGCAGAAAATAGTGGACCTGTTGAGGCATCTTGGACTGACAGATGTAAATGTAAGGCCTTTCTACACTGCCATATAATCCAGTTCAAAACAGATCATCTGGATTTTATACCGCTGTGTAGAAGAGGCCATAGTGGCTACACCATTGGAGGACAATTTCTGGACAAATACCTCTCAAAGGCACCTTTTACACTGCCATATAATCCAGATTATGAAAGCAGATAATCAATATTATCTGCTTTGAACTGAATTACCTGAGTCTACAGTGCCATATAATTTAGGGTGCTTCCAGACAGCACCAAAATCCGAGTTTAAAATGGGTGGTAAAAAATCCTGGGATCTGACTGCAGGTCCCCACACAGACCTGTTAGTCCCATTAGGTCCCTCACCATCCTCACAGGCTTCCTCTGCATTGGAACAAGATGGAGGGTGGGATGGGACATCCGTTTTTTTAAAAAAAAAATGCACTCTGTCATATGCTGGACTTCATATACGCACATCCAAATATCTGAACATACTGTACACACCAGCACATTTCTTATCTCTTCTCCCACCCCCAATTCTTAATGCAAGCTCTGTTTAATATTATAAACTGTGAAATAAAGAGTTGTTGTTTCAAGCTTTTTGAAGCAGATGTGTACTGGAGCAGTCTTCACAAGGGGGAGGGAAGGAAATCATGCGTTTTGCATGACTGCAGGTTTATATATTCATGTGAATATGTACATTTTCTGACCGAAATCGGGATATAAGGGGATCTTTTTATCATGTGTTTTCCTCTGTTAATGCGAATGAGTGTGGATTTAGCATCATTTACCCACTCTCCTTCCGCATTTTATGTGCTGTGTAGAAGTGCCCCCAGTTTAAAACAGGTAATCTGGATTTTATATAACAGTGTAGAAGGGGCCAAAAGGAACTGTTAGTGGATAACAAACTGTACAGAGAAACTATTGGAAAGCTCTTGAACATAAGCAAGATTCCCAGACCATACATACCAGTGTCAGTTGGAATATTGTGCAGAAACAGCAATGCAATAATAATAATAATAATAATAAACTTTATTTATACCCTGCCCCATCTCGTGGTGGCTTACACTCAACCAAACAAATACAATAAATGATATAACAACATATATTCACATATTAGTTAATAAAACAAGATAACATAACAATATAAACATAAATAGACAAACAGTTTTAAACACAATAACAATATAACACCATTTAAAAGGCAGCCTTCCATATTATAATTATAGTAAACCCTTAAAATCCTGTCCGATAGTTTGATTGTAACATTTAGCCATTGTTGAATGCCTGCTTAAAAAGCCAGGTTTTCAGCTCCCTCCTAAAAGCCATAAGAGTAGGTGCTTGTCTAATTTCCTTGGGGAGGGCATCTATTTATTTATTTATTTGCCATACTTGTACCCCACTCTTCTCACCTGGAATGGGACTCAGAGCAGCTTTACAAAGGCAACAATTTGATGCCATATATACATATACATATACATATTGATAAATAAACAAATGTATTAAAATCCAAAATAATTAAAACATCAACATTAAAACATCCGTTAAAATCACATAATCCAAATCATATTCCAGGGCCAATCCAAGTCATGTTCTTCTAATCTCTTATTGCACTGCTTCCATTTACTGACCAAAAGCTTGGTCCCAAATCCTTGTTTTTAGTTTTTTCTTGAAGGTCAGGAGGGAGGGGGGCAATCTAATTTCACTGGAGAGGGAGTTCCATAGATGAGGGGCCACCACCAGTTGTGCTTGTGAAGGGGATTGGACCAAGAGCAGGGCCTCCCCAATGATCTTAGCCTTCGAGATGGATAATAGAGCGAGATACATTCAGACACGTAAGCTGGGCTAGAACTGTTTAGGGCATTCCAAAGTTGGGGGGCCACTACCAAGAAAGCCCTCTCCCTCATCCCCACCAGCCTCACTTGTGAGAGAGTTGGGACAGAGGGAGGGCCTCCCCAGCTGATCTCAGAGCCTGAACAGGTTCATAAGGGGGAGATTCAGTCTTGTAAATAGGTAGGACCAGAAGAACTAAATATGTTTTGATTGCTGTCAAAAAATAAATTTGAAGGGAACATTAGACCTAACCCTAGGTTGCCAGCAACCAGTAATCCCACATGGAGAAGATATGTGGATTTCAATTAGGCCAATTATGTTAGTGAATGAAAATCAACAAATAGATGCCTATTCTTCTATGTAAATGGGCTGATTGTTTGGATAAGATCATTGCAGGCTCTTCTACTGAAGCTGAATATTTCTCAGCACTGGAAGCTTGTAAAAAGCTAAGAGGGCTACACATTTTATTGGACTTTGGGATATTGGAACCAACACCAACAAAGCCATTACCTAAAGAATGTCATGAAAGACTAATGAAGATGTTCAATCTTGTGAACCTGTGCAGCTATGGTTGTAGCAACAGAATGTTGAAACCCAACTACATCCTGAACAAGCTTGTGGTTATCATAAAGGCTATTAGATGACTATTTAGTAGAGAAAAGCCCTTCAACCATTGGCCTCTCTGTCTGTCACTCTGTTCTCTACTCTTAGCACCTTTCTCGCTATACTGATACTTTCTGAGCACATGACAATTTTCAAGCACTTCATTTTGTTCTTCTTTAGATCAACTAAATGAAATGGCATTGGGACAGAATGCTTGAATTGAGGTTCCTGCTCCATCACAACTGCTGATACAAAAACTACATCAGAATTTGGATTGGTTGGAAATTTTAACAGAGGAATGATTCTACTACAATTTTGTTTTTGGAGTCAACAGGTGAAATTTCATTGAAATATTTTGGAGAGTGATTGCTTATTTCATTTTTGTGACCTGAATCAGACTAAGCGCATCGCATATATGTTCACACAGAAGTAAAGAGTATTCAATAATAAATCTAATGCACCGGGACTATGGTACAGCTGGCTGGAAGTCAGGTGCATTAAGATCACTACTGACAGAAAGGTCATGAGTTCAAAGCCAGCCCAGGTCAGAGTGAACTCCCGACCAAAATTGTGTAGCTGGTTGTCAACCTTTGCAGCCCGAAAGACCGTTGCACCTGTCAAGTAGGAAATGTACTGTAGGTACCACTTTGTGGGGAAGCTAATTTAACTGAGTAGACGTCCTCAAACTTTTTAAACAGAGAGTCAGTTCAGAGACAGTTCAGGGCTGGACTATAGTTTGAAAATATATATATGAATGAATTCATATTTACACTGCTCCTATCTTATTTATAGTGTAAAAAACATGAAAGAACAATAAAATATCAAAATTGAAGAACAATTTTAACCAACATACACTTACCAGTATTTCAATGGGATGTGTGAGCCTGCTTTTGGCTGATGATATAGTCAAGTTAATAAGGACTGCTATTTTTGTGTGCCTTCAAAGGCAACCCTAAGTCTAAAGTTTAGGGCATGGGTTGGGTAAATGATATTGGAAGGCCACATCCAGGCTGCGGACATTAGTTTGGGGATCCCTGGTCTAGAGCCAGCTTTTAATCATTTCTAGAACTGCATTTTTTAATTAGTTCATTTTGTCAGTTTTTGCTGTCATTGGGTTTTTTTGCCAATGTTTCTTCTTCTTTTAATTCTTTTAAGGATGCTAATGTACCAGTACTGCTAAAAGAGAGCATACTATGTGCCATCTATGGATCAAATGCCTACCAGTATGGATCTTACTTATGGTAGCTGATGGGAGTGCAGCTATGTCGACAAGAGCACCATTGTTTCCCAATAAAGCTTTCGTAGTAGTGTGGAATGCACCTACTGAACAATGCCGGCTACGCTACAACGTGAATTTAGATCTAAACGTTTTTGATGTCCTATCAAATCCTAATGACACCTTGAATGGGCCTACCGTGACAATATTTTATCCCAATCAGTTGGGATACTATCCTCATTTCCATAATCATAAAGACTCAATCAAGGGAGGTATACCGCAGAACCAGAGCATCATCAGTCACCTAAACAAAGCCAAGTCAGACATTGATCATTCAATTAGGATGAAGACATTCCAAGGGCTTGGAGTCATTGACTGGGAAGACTGGAGACCTCAATGGGACAGGAATTGGGGGAAAAAAGTAATTTACAGAAACATATCTCTTGATCTCGTTAAAAATAATCATCCTGAGTGGTCAAATAATTCAATTCTCAAAGTGGCTAAGGAAGAATTTGAAAATGCTGGCAAGAATTTTATGACCAACACCCTTACTCTTGCTGAAGATATGAGACCAAAAGGATTATGGGGTTACTATCTGTACCCAGACTGCTATAATTATGATTATAAGATTAAGAACAAGACATACACAGGCAAATGCCCAGATCTGGAATATTCCCGTAATGATGGTCTGCTTTGGCTTTGGAAAGAAAGTACTGTCCTTTATCCTTCAATATACCTGGAATATATGTTGAAGTCAAGTACAAATGCTTTGAAATTTGTACACTATCGGGTTAAGGAGGCAATACGCATGGCTTCCATAGCTAGGAACGACTATGCTTTACCCATTTTTGTTTACTCTATGCCATTTTATAGCTATTCCTTTGAGCCTTTGTCAGAGGTAAGGAAAGAGTGTTGCATACATTGAAATCATATTTTCTTTTGGGATCACTTGCTCTTGACTGGTTGCATGTGTATCTCACCATGTGGAGAAGTTAAGCAACAATACTATTCAAGAGTTCACATGGGAAATCTCAGAATGACTCTTAACAGAAATAAGTGCTGTGCAGTGAAGAAACATTAATATTTATGTTTATATTACTCAGAATAGCAGATGATTCCATGGAAAATTGCAATCAAGAAAGAGATAGTGAGGGTATTATGACATTTTGATATTGCTCAACTTGAATGTTTCTCAGCACAAAGTTAGGGATGCTAGGGTTGCAAAACAAAAGTATCTGAATTATGCCACATTTCCTACCGCTCTAGTAAACTTACTACAGTTTGAATTCGCGAGATTCATAAAGCCAAGTCTTTAGAGCTACGTACTAGGCATGGTTTAGAATCCTAAAATGGTGAATCGTAAATCAAATGGGGGGGATTTTGTTTTGATTAGTAAAAGAAAGACTTACAAAAAATTTCCCAAAATTTCTAAAATGTAACTTAAGTACTAACGAAATCCGTTAGTAATTCGTATGCCAGAGCATGTGCATTCCAGATGGTTTTGGCCTACAACTCCCAGAAATCCTAACAGCTGGTAAATTGGCTGGGATTTCTGGGAGTTGTAAACCAAAACTTGAATCAATCACACTGAATTCTAGATGGGACTCTCCAAATAGGAAGGAGGGAGGGAGGGAGGGGGTATTCTATTCTTGGAAGCAGCAAAAGAAAAGAGGGAGGAGCCCCCCTCTCTCCTCTGCTGCTCTCTCTCACCCCGATCCCGAGGAGCGAGGGCCCAAGTTTGCCCAGGCTGGTCATATACCTACATTCTATGCACATGCAATAATACAGCAGTAATAGCAATGGGAATAAGAAGAGGTAAAATTCAAACCGAAGTGTTCTGAGTGGTCCCTGCCTCATGCGGGTGCAAACGGGCTCTTCTTTGTGAGCCCGGGAAATTAGCCCGGGAAAAGACAGTGTTTTCTGCTTGGGTGCACACACATACATATTCTTTGGGGGGGGGGGTTTGCTGCAGAATCTTCTCTATGAGGCCGGGATTCTGCAACAAATCCCCCCCCCCCCCAAGAATATGTATGTGTGTGCTCCCAAGCTGGCTTTTCCCCGGGCTAATTTCCGTTGCACCGCATGAGCCCGTTGCACCGCATGAGCCCGTTTGCATGAGGCAGGGACCACTCAGAATACTTCGGTTTGAATTTTACCTCTTGTTATTGTTATTACTGCTGTATTATTGCATGTGCATGGAATTAGGTATGACCAGTTGGGTTACTTATAATATTAGGCAGTGGCACTTACAGTAGCATTCATTCTATTATACATTAGGTTGGTTTCTCACCCCAATACTCTTTGATGCCTTGGATCCTGGCAGGCAGGCAGGAGAGGCAGGGAAGCCTGGAAAAAATGTAAACAGAGGGATTACTCAGAGTAAATCTGCAAAGGAGGGCCCTTCATCCAAAGTGCCCTTCTTTGCAGATTTACTTCTGAGTAATCCTCTCTGTTTACATTTTTTCCAGGCTTCAAGAGGAAGGAGCGAGTTTAGGGCTTGCCTTGCCATAATATTGCAAGGGAGGCGGGAGGGTGGTGAGAGAGAAGGAGGGTGCCCCCCCTTATGCCCCCCCCTTACGACCTAATAACGACACTTAAGAAAATCCTGGCCCCCGAGGTTCTAAAAAGAAAGTCCACTTCCTGGTTGGCGTTCCAGGTGCGGAAACGCTCGAAAGTAGCATTTCTTACGAATTTCTTACGAAACGAATCATTTTCATAACTTTTTTCTCATGCCTACTACGTACATATACCTTGCCTACCACTCACTTTTTAGTGCAATTACACAAGGTCTAGATTAGGCATAAGCAAACTTCAGCCCTCCAGGTGTTTTGAACTTCAATTCCCACAATTCCTAACTGTCAGTAAGCTGGCTGGGATTTTCGGGAGCTGAAGTCCAATACATTTAGGGGGTTGAAGATTCTCCATGCCTGGTCTAGAGACCACAGCATACCCCTCATTGGACCTCAGGGAACTTTGGATGCCTCCAGTCAGGCCCGTAGCCAGGATTTTGATGGGGGGGGGGGCTGAGCTTGATTCCGGGGGGGGGGGAGCTGAGTCTGAGTGAGAGAGGATCTACCCTAGCAAACCTTTTGTACTGTTATCCCAATACCCCATCCACATGGGATATATTGAGCATGGTGATCAGATCATGGTATGAAGAAACAGAACAGCTTAAATAATGTACCAGTAAGGCCTTTTTGTGGACCACCCTGAGTATTGGGGGGGGGGGCTGAAGCCCCCCAAGCCCCCCTCCCCCCTGCCTACATGCCTGACTCCAGTAAAAGCTGCACAGGTCTCACTTTTAAGGTCTGTCTGGAAGGGCCCTGTGTCAAGGGGAAAGAGTTGAGGGAAGCATGGGCAGCCTAAATGGCAAAGTGTTCAAGTCTCATCTGGGTTGGTCAAGGAATCTCAATAATTTTCCAATGGACTGCTAAACCTTTATTTCATATCTATTTGTAGGACAAGTAATAGCAGTGGATGTTTACTAGTCATGTAGTTTATAATGACTTTTCCTCTCAAATGAAGCAATTGGCAATTTCAGATATTTTTATTTTTTCCCACTAGGAAAAATCTTTTTTAAAACCTGGAAACTATGTTTGCATGTAGTAGAATAGAAGTGCTGTTTTATATGTATGAAAACATGTTTTCTGTATAAGACAAAATAACAACACTTTCCAGCAAAATGTGGAACATCAAACACATGCAACAAAAACCAAAGGCAATATATTGTAAATGTGTATATTTTTCATAGAATGTCCCAATTACACTTTTTTTTGTAGAAAAAACATTTGTTTGTTTTTCTACACAAAACTCCATATTTTGCATAGAATAAGTTACAATTTACAAAGATTCTTTTCAGTCCAGGATTTATTTCAAGACTCATTGATCCTTGAAACACATGTTTTTCAAATAATGTTGTTTTGAATATTCATTTCATCCCCAAAGTTGACATTTCACATTATTTCCATTTAGAACTAAACTACATACTACATGATGAGATATGTACTACACAGATTTGCTATCAGAGACAGCATAGGAAGTAGAAAATGTGTGAATAATAGTTTTGTCTCACTGTTGTACTTGATCAATTTTACCCTTATCCATTTGCCCATTTGAAAAATAAGTACTTCACATACTTCTTGACAGGCTAAATCTTATATGAATGCCAGTGAAAACTCAAAAGCTTTAGTAATATGTCAGTTGCATTTGATGGCTCTGATGAAACTAGTGTTGCAAGTGTTTTTCATAGGCAATTCTTGATTTACAAAGGCTTTGTCAAATCAACAATAGCAAAGAAAATATGAAAGATAGGTGAAATGGATAAACAAATAATAATGATGCTATCTGTCAAATTTTGTACTGTAGCTCAGAACTAATTAACATATCCTCAAATAAAACAGAATTTATCATACATTCATTAATTAATAAAAAGAAGAAAAATGCTGCTAAATTCTGTACAGAATTCACTGAAAGACAGGAGTGGATTTCCTGATGTGTGTTTCTGTCCTCTCTTAGTATATATCCGAACATCTATTTATGCATACACATGATGTCAGTTAAATTCACCTAGGCATTTGTGATCTCTCTCTCTCTCTCTCTCTCTCTCTCTCTCTCTCTCTCTCTCTCTCTCTCTCTCTGGATTATTACACATTGTCTGTACATATTCATGTTATTGTCAGGTCTGGCAAACTGGGGGTTCTGCAAAGCTTATTGTGTTTTGGAGGAGTGTTTCAAAAGCATTTCCACAGATGAAAACAAGAGCATGCCTAGTCAAGATGGCAAAAGTTACTGAGGAAGAACAGGCAAACTAGACAAGACTGCAACAGGTTGCTTTTGCAAGTTTCTACCCTTTCCTTTCTTCCCCGTGGAACTAACCGAGTGGAAACTACTTTGACTCTTTGAACTAGATTTGCAGCAACTGAAGTGAAGTGACAGAGGCAGTGGTGCCTCTGCTTTGGTTCTTGATTCACTGTATGATGCTCTATAATATCATGTCTATTCATGCCTTACTTTTCAGATTGATTTGGTGCACACTATTGGTGAGAGTGCAGCCTTGGGGGCAGCGGGAGTCATCCTTTGGGGAAGCATGAAATATGCCAGTACTTCTGTAAGTGACTTTTTAAAAACACGCCTGCCAGTTAAATTTGACAAGAATTCTTAGGAGCCACCCCCTCACAATTGTATTTACAAAATAGTGTCAATTTGCTGCCCTGAGTCGCCTTCGGGCTGATGTGGGCGGGATAGAAATGGCATACATAAATAAATAAATAAATAAAAATTTCGAATCCTTGTAGTATTCTGAGAGGCATCAGGTGAGGATATGAAGTTAGGATTCCTTATGGAGAATACAGGTGCCATTTCACCAGGTAGCAAAGGTAGGCAAAGTGTAGCTCATGGGCCATGTGTCATCCCAGTTTCTTTTGTAGCTCCAAGATTCTTTTGTAGCTTCAGTTCTCTTCACAATTTTTGAAGAAAAATCCATTATTTCTACTAAACAGTTGTGTGAATGGGAAGATATTATTATTATTATTAAATTTATTTATATCCTACGTTTCTCTCCCAGCTAATAACCCCACACTAATCAAGTTTTAAAACAAGAAGTGTATGTTTAGACACTTCTGGTTTTGATTTCTTAAAAAAATTAGATGGCACCTTATTGAAAAAAACAACTATCAATATCTGTTCTAAAAATGTCCAGTGAGCAAATAAAGTAGTAATGGGGCATGCAGTTTTATGTCTTGCCATGGAAATAATTCTTCTAGCTGTGTCAAAGTGAAGAAAAATGAAACAAGCAAACCTGGCTCCCACCAATTAACCAAGTGAATTGCTTTATTGCACTAGACTAAGTATGTAACCATTCTGTTGAAAGGTGTTGTGCTGGATCTTAACAATGCATACAATAGACTCGGGGAAAATCAGTGAAAGAAGCGAATGAACCCCCACTGATTTTCTGTGAACTGATTTTTAAAATTTTTTTAATAGCGTACCAAATAGCTTTTAATTACATTGTTTTATGTGCATCATCATCATCATCATCATCATCATTAAGCTTGAAGTTGTTTGATTGATTAAGTACATTTCAATGCTAACGTTTTGTTTGAAGTGGTTGTATTTGTTTAAATCTGAAAGCTATCTTGTGCTCTGGGGTCCTTTTACATTACACATCGAAGTGTTATGATTCCCCTATGAGCAATGGTTACATTCTGTGGAATCCTGCGCTTTACATTTATAAGGATGAGCATTTGAAATTTTAATCCAGAGTGCTCCAATAAACTACAAGTCTCGGGATTCCATAGGATGGAACCATAGCAATTCAAGTGAAATGATAACACTATAGTTGAGTACTATATATAGGCTCTTCGTTGAGGTGGGAACTCAACTGGGGAACCAGTAAAATGACTGTGTCTTCATCATGCATGCAGCTTCTTTCCATTTTAATGGGCTTACTTTGTCTAACTGGATGCATTAGTTCTCTTTTTGATGTGTTCTAGAATGCTGCTATATGAGTAAGTAAATAAGTAAAACAAGTCGAGGTATTTGGCAATGCAAAAAACTTCCAAGATTGTAATGACAGCCTGAATATTATTCTTGATCTGGGCATAAAGCTAACCTTAAAAAATATGGCATAAACACTGACAACTGGGAAGCCCTGGCACTTGAACATTCCAACTGGAGTTCAGCAGTTACCAACGGGGCCATGGATTTTGAGCAGGCACGCATAGAGAGTGAAAGGGAGAAACATGCTGAGGAGAAGGTGCATCAAGCAAAACCTTGTTGGGCCACCTTCCACCTGGAAATCTGTGTCCTCATTGTGACAGACCATGTGGATCAAGAATAGGTGTCTATAGCCACTAACAGACCCAACACCAAGATTATGTCCTCGCCAATAGTGTTTTTGATCCCTTAGACCATGCATCCTCAAACTACGGCCCTCCAGCTGTTTGGACCTCCAACTCCCAGAAGCCCTAACAAGCTTGTTCAATTGTCACAAATCCTGGGAGTTGAAGGCCCAAACAGCTGGAGGACTGCAGTTTGAGGATGCCTGCCTTATGCTGTTTATTTAAATACAGTGCCAGCTATTTCTGCCAGTTTAAATCTCCATAATCTTCAGTTAATGTAATAGGACTAAAGTCTGCATATCCACCTGTGAAGTAACCAATCTGTGTCATTGCTTTTTTTCAGAAGAGCTGTCTTACTGTGAAAAAATACGTAGATGGTATCCTTGGACATTACATCGTTAATGTGACCACCGCAGCCAGGCTCTGTAGCAAAATTATCTGTAAGAGGAATGGAAGATGCATTCGTAAAGACAGTGAATCTTTTGACTATTTGCACTTGCGTCCTCAGAGTTTTAAGATTAGGTTTTCCAAAACAACAAACAAAGTCTATGTGGTAGGAAGAATGAAGAGGAAAGACAAGGCGGTCATGGAAGAAAAATTTATGTGTCAATGTTACCAAGGATGGACTGGGAAATACTGTAAAATGCCTAGCTTCAAAATGAGTGTATGAAATGTATTGACAATAAATATGATGAAAATTCGGTCTGTTATTCAGTAACAATCGCCATGGTTTTCCGAGACAGGGAACACCTGCCAGATGCTAATCAAAAGCTGGTACAAACATATTAATCACCCTAAAACACAAGAACACATTAAAATGGTCTTGCATTTAAAGCAGCAAGCTGTAGCAAATAGATAATGCAGTGGTGTCTTTAGGATTGATGTGACTCGGACCCTATCCTGCTGTCCTCACTGCCCCCAAACCATGAGATTGCTCTATAATTTCAGGCAAATTCTGCAGCATCCCCGGCTTTTCTTGTTCTGGGATTATGCCAGATTAATTTGGTTTCCCTTGCAATACATACTGGAATTTCAGTGTAATATTGGGACAGCCAGGATTGACTGCACAGTGATTATGGGTTATTAAGCCCATCTAATCAACCCCAAAAGAGGTTGATTTTTATCTAAACTGCAGCAAATAAAAGAGGTGACTAAATTCACTGAAGTAAAAAACAAACAAACAAAAACTAAACAAACCCAGGATTGTGTTAGAGGCAGCAATGAGTGTTAAAGTGCCTACTTCCCAGCTATCGTGATTTTGTAAGGATAGTACAGATTATTGTTACGCAATTTCAGATACTTTAAAAATGTTCCACTTGATCTGTTTTTCAGGGCAGCTATCAATATAAAGTGTAGAAAGCTCTAAAGTGGAAATGTGGCACCATCTGCAACTGTTCTTTAGTCTTTACTGTATTAAAATCTTCCAAAGACCTGCTAATGGAGGTTCATTTACATGTTTCCACATGCAAAGCTTTCACACAACAGTGCCTTAACTTTGATGCTATGGAAGAATAGTCATAGTCCTCCTTCTGTAAGGAGAGGCCTTGACACTGTTCAAAATAGGTGAATAGTTGGCGGATACATTTTTTGCTGAAAGAAGTTGCTTTTTTTACCATCCTTCTGAAGGACAGGAGGGAGGGGGTGATGTGATCTCACCAGGAAGGGAGTTCCATAGCCGGGGGCAATAACTGAAAAGGCCCTTTCTCTCATCCCCACCACTTGTGCTTGTGACAATGGCGGGATAGAGAGCAACCTCCTTAGAGGATCTTAATATCTTTGATGGTTCATAGGAGGAGATGTGTTCAGACAGGTAAATTGGGCTGGGGCCATTTAGTGCTTTATAGGCCAAAGCCAGCACTTTGAATTGTGTCCAGTAGCAAACTGGCAGCCAGTGGAGCTGGTGTAACATGGGAGTTGTATGTTTCCTGTATGCCGCCCCAGTTTTTAACCTGGCTGCCTCTTGTTGGACTATTTGAAGCTTCTGGGCAGTCTTCAAAGGCAACCCCTCATAGAGTGTGTTGCAGTAGTCTATCCTTTATATAGCACCATGGCCATTTTATTATATTTCTTTAAAATACAAATAGAGATTTTAAAACACGAAATTATCAGTCAGTACTAATCTATATTACCCGCCTGTCCTTCAGCTTGAGGTAGAACACAACATCTTTACAACAAAGAGATAGAACACTATTAAAACACATATAACAAAATACACAAAAGTAAAATGCAGGTTATAATTCACTGAAAAAAATGCAGATTAAAATCCACAAGTTAAAATTGACTGGGTGGGTCTTTAGTTGGACCTTAAGTTCTGACAGTTGATTTAGCTGTCAATTTTCTTCTGGCAAGTCACCCCCACTGTCTTGGGACAGCTGATGGGTGATAGTCACCAATCAGATTCTGGATGGTTGGAGCATGCATCTCTCAAAAGTGTCTGGGGCAGATTTTATGGGTTACCTAGACCCAAACCATGTAGGGCTTTAAAGGTCAAAACCAATGCTTTGTAGTTTGCCAGATACTTACCAGATAAATAAAACTGCTTTCTTTACTCATTAATAGTGTAGTCCTCATATGTCAGATGTATGTCCAATTAGGTAAGTTATTGCTGCTGCTGCTGTTGTGTACCACGCATGTAGCCAGGGAGGGGTCTTAGGGGTCTTCAGCCCCCCCCCAATTCTCAGGGTGGTCCGCGAGAAGGCCTTACTGGTACATTATTTAAAGTGTTATGTTTATTCATATCATGATCTGATCACCATGCTCATTATATCCCACATTCATGGGGTTATTGGGATAACAATACAAAAGGTTTGGTAGGGTAGTCCCTCTCTTACTCAGACTCAGCCCCTCCTGAATCAAACTCATATGTCAGATGTATGTCCAATTAGGTAAGTTATTGCTGCTGCTGTTGTTGTGTACCAGGCATGTAGCCAGGGAGGGGTCTTAGGGGTCTTACTGGTACATTATTTAAACTGTTATGTTTATTCATATCATGATCTGATCACCATGCTCATTATATCCCACATTCATGGGGTTATTGGGATAACAATACAAAAGGTTTGGTAGGGTAGTCCCTCTCTTACTCAGACTCAGCCCCTCCTGAATCAAACTCATATGTCAGATGTATGTCCAATTAGGTAAGTTATTGCTGCTGCTGTTGTTGTGTGCCAGGCATGTAGCCAGGGAGGGGTCTTAGGGGTCTTCAGCCCCCCCCCCCCAATTCTCAGGGTGGTCTGCGAGAAGGCCTTACTGGTACATTATTTAAACTGTTATGTTTATTCATATCATGATCTGATCACCATGCTCATTATATCCCACATTCATGGGGTTATTGGGATAACAATACAAAAGGTTTGGTAGGGTAGTCCCTCTCTTACTCAGACTCAGCCCTCCTGAATCAAACTCAGCCCTCCCCAACTCAAAATCCTGGCTACGGCCCTACTGTGTGCCTTAAAGTAATTTTCAATTCATGGTGACCTAAGGCAGATCTGTTCAGATGGGATTTCCTATTGTCTTCCTCTGAAATTGAATGAAGATGACTTGCTCAAAATCAGCCAATGAGACTCCATCGCCAAGTGGGGATTGGAATCCTTGTCTCTTGTAGTACTAGTCCAATACTAGTACTCCAGGAGTTACTAGTCCAATACTAGTACTCCAGGAGTAGGACTGAAGGTGTTTGTTCATTTTGATAAATTTCTATTTTAAAATGAACAACAGGATTCAAAAATAGACATCAATTTCTTGCGTAATGAGCAATTCCAAATACTCTTCAAAGGAAACACTATGTAGAATGCATTACAGTAATCCAAATGGGATGTAACTAAGGCCCCTTCTACATTGCTATGTAATCCAGATTACCACATCAAATAATCCAGATTATTTGATTTGAACTGGATTATATGAGTCTACAATGCCAGATAATGCAATTCAAATAAAATAATCTAGATTTTATATGGCAGTGTAAATGGGTTCTAAGGCATCCAGCACTGTGGCCAGATCCGGCATCTCGAAGAAAGGTCACAGTTGGTACACAAGTTTAAAATGTGCAGAGGCACTTCTGGGCACCACTGAAACCTGGACTTCCAGGTTCAATGCTGAGTTCAAAAGTATTCTGCAACTGTGAACCTCTGTCTTCATAAGAAGTATGAACCCATGGAACCAAGTCCCTATTACTTGCTCTGCCTCTCGACTGGCCAGAAATTCCTCTGTTTTGTCTGGGTTTGGTTTGGTTTGTTTTTTTCTCATTTAGTCCATTTTTGATGACAGTCACTGGACAACTTCCTTGGCTTTATGTGGAAAGTAATAGTAGAATTGGGTGTCATCTGTGTATAGATTGTATCACACTCCAGATAATCTCTCCCAGTGGTGTCATGTATATGTTCAGTAGGATGGAGAACAAGACAGAGCCCTAAGGGACTCAACAGGCAAGTGGCCAGAGGTTCAAATAGGTGTTCCTGAACACCACCTTATGTGGGCTCCTCCACACAACTCTATATCCCAGAATACCAAGGCAGAAAATCCCACAATATCTGCTTTGAACTGGGTTGTCTGAATCCACACTCAGATAATGTGGGAATTTCTGTCATGATATTCTGGGATATAGGGCTGTGTGGAAGGACCCTGGATTTGCCATTGTAAAACAGTGCCTCCAATAGCAGCAAATCCTGTCCATATATTCGATCATATATGTTTGAAGAGCCAAAACACTCCAACAAAACAGTATTCCTGCCTATGTGGACAGGACAACGTTCCTGTCTTCTGTGGAAAATGTAATTGCACCTCCTATGATGGTTTAAATGACTCATTGTAACATTATAGCTAACTGTATACTTCATTTAGCAGATCTGCAATCATAAGTACAAAGGTATAATATTTAAGTTACCTTGACTATCCAATTGTATTCCTGAAAACACGTTCACATAGCTGGATGTCAAATTGAAGGTAGAATTGACTTTGAAATGACTTTAAAGTATATTCTAAATTAAAGACTATAGGTCTTCATCTCTTTGTTCTACACAAGACTAACCCCTTTCTTTGGCATATTTAGGTTCTCATGAGGAATTAAAATTATACTTTAATCAGTATTCTTCTTGTTCTGTCATGGACTAACTTTTCAAAGCAATTTTCTGCTACATGAATGATGCAGTGCCATACAGTCAGCTCTCTGTATCCATAGATTCTGTACCCACAGGTTCAATCATCCATAGCTTGAAAATACCATCCACCCCCCCACTGCACTGCACTGTTTATCATTGAGAGGCCGGGGTGAATCTCTGGCAACAGTGAACTTGGACAAGAAATGAACATGCCTGTGTTGGCTAGGCTGGTCAAAACTAGCAGGCCTCTCTGAAACATTGGTTCGACTTTGAAACTTAACATGGCATGAGCCTTGGAGAGGGCCTAAGTTGGGCTGAGGATCATGCAGGGGTGTGACACTACTCCCCCTCCCAAGCCCTCCCAAGGTTCCGCAGCATGGTCGAGGCTTGGAAGGGTAGTCCACATGAAATTGAGTGACCAGTTCATCTGCATGCAAATCCCTGGCGTCCACCCAACACCTTTCTTCTGGACCGTAACCACTCCAATCCACTAGGTACTGTAGCTTGCGCCTAAACAGGCGTGAGTCCAGAATCCCTTCAACCTCAAACTCTTCCTCCCCATCCCGAAGCACTGGAGGGAGAGGCAGCTTACCCACATCCGGGCGCAATTCATTCGCCAGCTTGAGCAAGGAACAATGAAACACTGGATGAATCTTCATCCCCTTCGGCAATTGTAGCCGGAAGGCCTTAGGTGAAATCTTTTCTAGGATTTTGTAAGGTCCCAAAAACTTGGCATCCAACTTACGGCAAGGCCGCTGAGGGGGCAGGTGGCGGGTGGACAACAAAACTCGATCTCCCACCTGTAGTGCTGGTCCCTCTGTTCGGCCCCGATCAGCCATTCTTTTGTAATCCAACTTTGCTTGTTCCAGCTGAGCTTTAAGGACTTCTTGCACCGCCATCAGCTCCTAGAGCCAGTCCTCCGCAGCAGGGACATTACCAGGCTCCACAACCGCCGGATAAAACCGGGGATGGTATCCAAAATTGGCAAAGAAAGGTGTCTCTTTGGTACTTCCTTGCACCGAGTTATTGTAAGCAAATTCAGCCAACGACAACAATGAAGCCCAGTTGTCTTGTTGATAATTTACATAACACAGTAGGTACTGTTCTAAGGTAGCATTGGTGCGCTCCGTTTGACCATCTGTCTGTGGGTGATGAGCGGATGACATTCTAGCTTCAATTTCCAGCAACTTCTGAGTTGTCTTCCAAAATTGGGAGGTGAACTGACTGCCTTGGTCAGTTATCACGCTCTGAGGTAGACCATGGAGCCTGAACACATTATGGAGAAACAAGTCCGCTGTTTCTTTGGCCGTAGGTAGGCCTGGGCATGAGGTGAAATGAGCCATTTTAGTGAAACAGTCCACTATCACTAAAATGGTAGTGTGACCACTTGATGTTGGAAGGTCTGTGATGAAATCTGCTGATAAGATTTCCCAGGGTCCATGAGGCTTCCCCACTGCCGGCTTGGCCCGCTGGCACACCGGGCAGGAAGCTACATATTTTTCCACCTCCCTCCGAATCCGTGGCCACCAAAACTCTCTTAGAGCCAACTGTAAAGTCTTAAACAGCCCAAAGTGACCTGCAGGCCGGCTGTCATGGCATAGTCGCAAAATTTCCGCCCTTCCAGGCCCTGGGGAAACATAGACTTGCTCGCATCTATATAACACATTGTCCTTAACATGAAAAGGGTACTGTACTCCCTTACCCAGTTGTTCGGTCACCCATGAGTCTTTTTCTTGACCGCACCGGATCCGGTCCCGCAGAGGAAGCACATCCGGGGGTTGGGAGGAGTTGCTGCAAACAGCCTGGGGCGGGGCAGCAGGAGGCACGGCCTCCGAGGCTGCCGTGAAGTTCTCACAACGCAACATTTGGAAGGCGGGGTCCTCTTCCCAGCCGTGAGTGTACTCCGGCTTCCTTGACAAAGCATCTGCCTGCTTGGTCTGGGCGGGGGTCACGTAGTGGATCTTGAAGTCAAAGCACTCAAAAAACCAAACCCAATGCTGCTGCCTCTGATTAAGCTTCTGCGCAGTCTTTAAGTGCTCCAAGTTGTGGTGGTCTGTATGCACCTGAATTTAATGTTTACACCCCTCAAGCCAATGTCTCCAACAATCAAAAGAAGATTTAATAGCCAAGAGTTCCTTTTCCCAAATAGTGTAGTTCCTCTCTGGGACTGTGAGCTGCCGAGAAAAGTAGGCACAGGGCAGCCAGTTTTCTCCTTGGGGTTGAAACAAAATTGCTCCCACAGCCACATTGGAAGCGTCTGCCTGCACCATGAAAGGCTTATCCGGATCAGGATATTGAAGGATGGGCTGAGTAGTAAACAAATCCTTAAGCTTTTAGAACCCTCTCTCCGCAGCCTCCGTCCAACTGAACGGAATCTTTCCCCTTAGGCACTGGGTGATGGGTTCTGAGCAGGAGGCAAAATCTGGGATAAACTTACGGTAGTAGTTTGCAGGGCCCATGAATCTCTGAATTTTTTTTTGAATTCTGGGGACTTCCACTGTGTCACCGCCTCCACCATCACTGGGTCCATGGAAATCCCTTTGGCGGAAATACAGTGCCCCAGAAAGTCCACTTTGGGCAAGTCAAAAGCACACTTTTTCAACTTAGTGTACAGGCTCCAGAAAGATCTCTCGAAATTGAGTGAATGGGCAACAAAGTGGCAAATGCATTTTAACCTAAACAAGTGTAAAGTCATGCACATCGGGGCAAAGAACCCCAAATACACTTATAAACTGATGGGATCAAAGCTTTCTGAGACAAACCAGGAAAGGGATCTTGGGTTCTTGGTGGACAGCTCAATGAAGATGTCAACCCAGTGCGCTGCAGCAGTTAAAAAAGCAAATTTTATGCTTGGCATGATCAGGAAGGGAATCGAAAATAGGTCGGCAAATGTTGTATTGCCTCTCTACAAATCTATGGTGAGGCCACATCTGGAGTACTGTGTACAATTCTGGTCACCGCACCTCAAGAAGGATATAACGGAACTGGAAAAGGTACAAAGAAGGGCAACAAAAATGATCCAAGGGATGGAGCAGCTCCCTTATGAAATCAGGTTGCAACGCCTTGGTCTTTTCAGCCTTGAAAGACGGCGTTTAAGAGGTGACTTGATTGAAGTGTATAAAATCATGCATGGGATAGAAAAGGTGAATAAAGAAAAAATATTTTCTCTGTCACACAACACTAGGACTAGGGGGCACTCCCTAAAGCTCCAAGGTAGGAAAGTTAGGACTAATAAAGGGAAATATTTCTTCACCCAGAGGGTCATTGGGTTATGGAATTCACTTCCAGAGGAGGTTGTGACAGCGGTCAGCCTGGACAGCTTCAAGGCAGGATTAGTGTAGCACAGCAGTTCTCGTTTGTGCCTGGGGGGCAGGGGGCAGGACCGGGGGTCCCATTGGCATTGGGGCCTGCAGCAGTGGAGATGGATTCTGAAGAGGATTTAGAAGGGTTAGCAGAAGGAGAGTTTCCCATCACTGGGCCTCCTTCTCCCACAGAAAGCTTGGCTTGGGATGAAGGTTGGCCTGACCCTTACGACGAGACAGATAACCAGGTGCAAATGGAAAGCAGTGATAGCGAAACTTATGAACGGCCAGGGGGGAGAGGTTCACAGGATCCTTTGAGTGAAAACATGGAAGAGAGCGGCTGGGAAGAATCTAGGGAGGAGAGCTCTCATGGAGATAGGGCAGCAGATGTTGAGAGGCAAGGCCGTGCTTTCGATAGGAGACGGGACATCGAGACTAGCAGGAGGGGCTGGTATCATAGCCTAGACAGGCTGAGGTCCGTCAGCAGAGATTGGAGACGACGAAGCCTAGAGCGTCGGGGACCTCGGCAGAAAGATTAAGTATAGGATCCCTGGGAACGGATCCTCAGTACTTCAGCCACGTTTCTTCTGAGCAGACGTGAAGCGAAGCTGGTCCACGGAGCTAGGTTGGCTAGTGGCTTACCAAGTCTTGTTTTGCATCTTGTACCTTGCCTTGTTCCTGAATCCGCATTGCTGTGCAGAGCCTTGCCAAGTCTTTTGGATACTTTACCAAGTTGTTTTGGACATTGATTGCCTTTTGCCTTTGGATTTGTTTTTGCTATTTTTATGGACAATATACCTTTTGAACTGTTTTTATATTCAATAAAGTAGTTAGCCTTCAGTCCGTCTCTGTGTGTGTGATTAAGGGGCCGGTCAAGTCCGTGCATCGTGACAGTTGGCCGAAGTACTCCAAGAACCCCTTTTTCACATCACGGGACGCTGCAGGAAGCGCGCAAAGAACGTTGCCGCCATGGCTCAGCTGACTGATGCCCAAGTGGCCGAGATGCAGAAAGAACTGGGAGAACTAAGGACCAGGGCCGGACGGCACCCCTCGGTGTCCGTGCCTGCACGATTCGGAGGCAATCCGGCTCAAGTCGAGGTGTTTATCGGCCAAGTGGACATGTACCTGGAGCTCCGGCCCAATGAGTTTGCCACGGATCGGGCCAAGGTGGGCTTTGAATACAACCTGATGGAAGGAACGGCAGCAGCGTGGGAGACTAAGTTGATCCGGGCCAGATCCCCCCATGTGGCCACGTTGAAAGCCTTTCTGGATGCCATCAAGGCGACTTGGGGAGCACCAGTGAATGCGGAGTTAGCCGAGCGAGATTTGGACCGGTTGTCGATGAGGGACATGTCCTTGTCCCAGTATATTTCCCGCTTCCGTGTGCTGGCTGCCCAGGTGGATTGGAACCCCTCTGCTCTTCGTTATCAGTACATCAAAGGGTTGTCATCGGAGATGCAACAAGAGATGCTGAGAGGGCATGGCCGTTCCGCAGACCTGGAGGTGGCAATTACCTTGAGCTTATGAGTGGAAGCGGGATTGCAGACCCGGAGGCGTTGGGATAAAAATACAGTGGAGAAGCCGGCGGTGCGGAAGGAGTCGGGGGCCGGCCAGTTCTTGCCCCAACAGTTTGCCCCAGCTCCCCAACCCTTGGATGAGCCGGAGCCCATGCAGCTTGGGACTGTGCGCCCCAAGGTGGATCCGGCAGAAAAAGCGCGCCGTCAACGCCTAAACCTGTGCTGGTATTGCGGAGGAGGTGGACATTTTTCTAGAGAATGCCCCCAGAAGCCGCGTGGAAAGACTCCTCGGGCCTCAGCTGCCCTTGGAGGGGCCCCGGAGGCCGAGGAAGCAATCCAGGCGACGGGGGAAGGGGCCGGCTGGGTGTAAGAGGGTTCGCTCACTCGGCCAACGTCGCTAACCTTCCCCCCGAACCCAAGACTGGACACTTGTTCCTAGTGATGGTCAGCCTTTGGTCGCCAGAGAAGGGGCCGATGATGGTCCATGCCATGATCGACTCAGGGGCCACCAACAACTTCATCGATGCAGACTACGCCAAGTCTGCCGGATTACAATTTCTTGATCTCCAAGAGCCAAAGGGTATACAGACTATTGATGGGAGAACTCTGAAAGCAGGGGCTGTGACTCAATATACAGCCCCTACCAAGATGTGGACCAGCTCCCATAAAGAGGACATTTCCTTTCTTTTGACCAAGTTATCGGATTTCCCTATCGTCCTGGGCATTGTGTGGCTCACACTTCATGATCCCCAGATCTCCTGGGCCAAGAGACAGTTAGTTTTTTCTTCTGACCATTGCCAGAGCCACTGCATGACGGCCCGGGCTTGTCAGGCTCATGAGGTGGAAAATGTTGCCACGCTGCCCAAGAAATATGCCGGATTTTGGGATGTGTTCAGCGAGAAGGAGGCGGAACGCCTGCCTCCACACCGGCCCTATGATTGTGCCATTGAATTGGAACCTGGAGCCCCTATCCCGCGGGGGAGACTCTACCCTCTCTCGGAACCAGAGCAACAGGCTCTCCGAGAGTTCCTGGATGAGAATCTGCGGAAGGGCTTCATTCGGCCTTCTCAGTCCCCGGCCGGGGCGCCCATTCTTTTGTCAAGAAGAAATCGGGGAACTGCAGCTCTGTAATGACTATCGGGAGCTCAACAAGATCACGATTCGGAACCGCTACCCCCTACCCCTGATCCCCGAGCTGTTGGAGCGGATGCGGGGAGCCAAGGTGTTCACTAAACTGGACTTGAGGGGTGCTTACAATCTTGTGCGGATTCGTCAGGGCGACGAATGGAAGACGGCGTTCCAGACCAAGTGGGGAAGTTTCGAATACCTGGTGATGGGATTCGGTTTGTGCAACGCCCCAGCCTGTTTCCAACATTTCATGAATGACATTTTCCGAGACCTGTTGGATCGTTATCTGGCAGTCTACCTGGACGACCTGCTGATTTTTCCTCTGGATCAGGCGACCCATGACCGCCATGTCAAGGAAGTGCTCCAGAGACTGAGAGCCCACGGTCTCTATGCCAAGTTGGAGAAATGTGCTTTTGATCTGCGAGAGGTGGACTTTCTGGGCTATCGTATCTCACCTACGGGCATTGCCATGGATGACATCAAGGTCCAAGCTGTGGCTGACTGGACGGCCCACGGCCAGCAAAAAAGACATTCAAAGATTCCTGGGCTTTGCCAACTACTACAGAAAGTTCATTCCTGACTTTGCCAAGTGGGCTGATCCTATCACCCAGTGCCTGCGGGGAAAGGTGCCGTTCCGGTGGACACCGGAGGCGGACGTGGGTTTCCGCAAGTTAAAGCAGCTGTTCACCACCCAGCCGCTTCTGCAGCACCCCAACCCCCGCACCCCTTTCATCGTGCAAGCTGATGCTTCGGATGTCGCAGTGGGAGCAATCCTGCTACAGCCGCAGGGGATGGACTTGTTGCCCTATGCCTACTACTCCCGGCAGCTGACGGCTCCGGAAAAGAACTATACCATTTGGGAGAAGGAGCTCCTGGCCATCAAGGTAGCCTTTGAAGTTTGGAGACATCTGCTTGAAGGGGCCAAATTCCCGGTGGAAGTTCACACCGACCACCGGAATTTGGAGCACTTGAAGACCCAGCGCAAATTGAACCAGAGACAACAGAGATGGTCCCTGTTCTTCGAGAGATTCAATTTCCACATCCACTATGTGATCCCCAAGTAGACCAAGCAAGCCGATGCTTTGTCCCGGAAGCCGGAGTATGTTCGTGGCGGAGAAGGGCTTTCCGAGACGCGTTTGCTGAAAGCGGAGAACTTTGCGGCTGCTCGGGCGGCCCCTGTGAACCCCCCGGTGGCCCCGCCGGCCCCCGGGGACAAGAGAACTCTGAGTGACCGGGTCCAGGCGCGCCAACGGGACGACCCTTGGGTGCAAGAGCAGCTGACCAAGGGGGTGCAAGCCCCTTTCCAGGTAAAGAACAGGGTGCTCTACCACCGCGACTCTGTCTATGTTTCCCCTGGGCCCGAGCGGGAGGACATTCTCAAACTTTGCCATGATAGCCGGGCCACAGGACACTTTGGGCTGTTCAAGACCCTACAGTTGGTGCTACGGGATTTTTGGTGGCTTAAAGTGCAGAGGGATGTGGAGGACTATGTGGGCTCTTGCCCTGTGTGCCAGCGGGCAAAGAACCAGGGGGCCAAGCCGGCCGGTTTGCTCCAGCCGCTTCCGACCCCTTCCGCTCCCTGGAAGATGATTTCGGCCGATTTCATCACCGACCTGCCCAAGTCCAAGGGTTTCACCATGATCCTGGTCGTGGTGGACTGTTTCACCAAGATGGGACACTTCATTCCCTGTGTGGGGGTGCCTACTGCCAAAGAGACTGCTGATATGTTTGTGCAACATGTGTTTCGGTTGCATGGACTTCCACAGAGTTTGGTGACGGACCGCGGCACCCAATTCACTTCCCAGTTCTGGAAGGCTGTCCAGAAGCTGCTGGGGATTGATGTTCGGATGTCCACGGCTCATCACCCCCAGTCCGACGGGCAAACCGAACGGGTTAATGCCACCTTGGAACAGTATCTGCGGTGTTATGTCAACTATCAGCAAAACAACTGAGCGTCCCTGTTGTCTTTGTTGGAGTTTGCCTACAACAATGCGATGCAGGAATCCATCAAAGAGACTCCTTTCTTTGCTAACTATGGACACCATCCTCGGTTCTACCCTCCGGTAGACCCGTCCGGGGAAGTGCCGGCGGCGGAAGATTGGCTTCGGGAGCTCACTGCGCTCCAAGACTTGCTACGTACTCAATTGGACCAGGCTAAAGCGGATTATAAGCGGATGGCCGATCGGCGGCGCCAGGAGGGCCCTGAGATCCTGGTGGGGGATACAGTTTGGCTGTCTACCAAGAACCTGCCTACGCAGAGGCCTAGCCGCAAGTTGGATGCGAGATTTCTGGGTCCTTACAAAGTGTTGGAGAAGGTGGGGCCTGTTGCTTTCAAACTACAACTCCCAGCGGACATGAAGATCCACCCTGTGTTTCACCGTTCTTTGCTCCGCCCGGCGAAGGGGGTGCGGCCTGATGTGACGCCGCCGCCCCCTCCCCCTGTGATGTGCGACGGTGAGGAGGAGTTCGAGGTACAGGACATCCTGGATGCACACATCAGATACCGGAAGCTGGAGTATTTGATTGACTGGAAAGGCTTTGGTCCGGAAGAGCGTTCCTGGACGCTGGCTCGCGATGTCCATGCCCCGGACATTGTTGCGAGGTTTCACCACAAGTACCCTGACAAACCCAAGCCTCGCGGGCGGCCTCGGAGGGGCCCTGAGGGGGGGATAGTGTAGCACAGCAGTTCTCATTTGTGCCTGGGAGGCAGGGGGCAGGACCGGGGGTCCCATTGGCATTGGGGCCTGCAGCAGCGGAGATGGATTCTGAAGAGGATTTAGAAGGGTTAGCAGAAGGAGAGTTTCCCATCACTGGGCCTCCTTCTCCCACAGAAAGCTTGGCTTGGGATGAAGGTTGGCCTGACCCTTACGACGAGAAAGATAACCAGGTGCAAATGGAAAGCAGTGATAGCGAAACTTATGAACGGCCAGGGGGGAGAGGTTCACAGGATCCTTTGAGTGAAAACATGGAAGAGAGCGGCTGGGAAGAATCTAGGGAGGAGAGCTTTCACGGAGATAGGGCAGCAGATGTTGGGAGGCAAGGCCGTGCTTTCGATAGGAGACGGGACATCGAGACTAGCAGGAGGGGCTGGTATCATAGCCTAGACAGGCCGAGGTCCGTCAGCAGAGATTGGAGACGACGAAGCCTAGAGCATCGGGGACCTCGGCAGAAAGATTAAGTATAGGATCCGTGGGAACGGATCCTCAGTACTTCGGCCACGTCTCTTCTGAGCAGACGTGAAGCGAAGCTGGTCCACGGAGCTAGGTTGGCTAGTGGCTTACCAAGTCTTGTTTTGCATCTTGTACCTTGCCTTGTTCCTGAATCCGCATTGCTGTGCGGAGCCTTGCCAAGTCTTTTGGATACTTTACCAAGTTGTTTTGGACATTGATTGCCTTTTGCCTTTGGATTTGTTTTTGCTATTTTTATGGACAATATACCTTTTGAACTGTTTTTATATTCAATAAAGTAGTTAGCCTTCAGTCCGTCTGTGTGTGTGTGCTTAAGGGGCCGGTCAAGTCCGTGCATCGTGACAATTAGACAGATTCATGGATACCAAGGGAATCAGTAGTTACTGAAATGGACATCCAAGTGCCACCTCTATGTTGATGGAGGCAGGCAGGATTTTCCTGGGGGACTGGTTGTGGGGGGTCGGGAGCAGGTGAGGGTTTTGCCCTCCTTTCTGCTAGAGATCCCTGTGTACAACTAGTGGGCCACTGTGTGACACAGAATGCTGGACTAGATGGGCTGAGGCCCGATTCAGCATGGCTCTTCTTATGTTCTTATGTTCTTAGGCGATGATCCTGGAGCCTCTGTAACACAGCCCGCACATGCTGGTCATGTGTGGTCTGATCTTTACTGAAGATAAGGAGATCATCAAGATATAAAAGAAGAAAACGGTCTAGATAGTCTCAAAAGATGTCATTCATGAAATGGTGGAAGGTTGTGGGAGCGTTACACAATCCAAAACTCATCATGAGGTATTCAGAGTCCCCGTACTTGGTCTGAAACGCCGTCTTCCATTCGTCTCCTTTCCGAATGCGAATCAGGCTGTAGGCCCCTCGCAGGTCCAGCTTAGTGAACACCGTGGCTCCCTTACTTGCTCAAACATCTCTGGGATCAACGGGAGGGGGTAACGACTCCGAATGGTGATGTTGTTTAACCCTCGATAATTATTGCACAAGCGTAGGTCACCTGAGTTCTTTTTCACGAACAAAACCCCCCGCCGGCTGGGGATTGAGATGGCCGGATGAATCCCTTGCATAGATTAGTCTCCAAAAACTCTTGCAGCGCCTTTTGCTCAGGCTCAGAGAGGGATTACAAACGTCCGTGGGGGATCGGGGTATCAGTTCCCATAACACAATCCAGCTCCTTGTAACATCAGTTTGGAATGTCTTGCCAATTAGCGCGGCCAGATGGTATTGGGGAGTTACCTTCTCTCGGATCTTCCAAGCACGGTTTATCATTGAGAGGCTGGGGTGAATCTCTGGCAACAGTGACCTTGGAGAAGGAATGAACCTGCCTGTGTTGGCTAGGCTGGTCAAAACTAGCAGGCCTCTCTGAAACATTGGTTCGGCTTTGAAACTTAACATGGCATGAGCCTTGGAGAGGGCCTAAGTTGGGCTGAGGATCATGCAGGGGTGTGACAGGTGGGGACGAGTGACAGGGCCTTCTCTGTGGTCGCCCCTCGCCTGTGGAACTCTCTACCAAGTGATGCTAGATCTGCCCCCTCTCTGTTGTCCTTTAGGAGGCTGGTGAAGAACTGGATGTGGAACCAAGCCTTCCCAGAATAGGCTGAGATTGTCTGAATGTATGACCACGTTTACAGATTGAGTGGAATTGTTTTAATGGCAATGCGGTTTTATACTGGGTTTTTATGTATTTTAATATGTTGTTGTAGTTGTTCTTAAATTGTATAGCATTGAATTTTAGCTGTTATGCTGGTCTGAGTCCCTCAATAGAGGTGAGAAGGCCGGGGTACAAAAGTTTTAAATAAATAAATAAATAAATAAAACCATTGCCATCTTACAGAAGGCAAAATCATTGTTCCATGATTGTTTATGATGGAATTTCAGTGTTCATGGATTTTGATATCCATGAGGGGTCATGATTAGCAGGATCTCCAGAGATCTCCAATATAGTATTGGTCTCTCCTGCCTAGCAAGCTTCACAAAAACAGTACATACTATTCTATTTGTGCTGTATATTGGGCTGCATATGTGCAATTGATTGAATCCACAGGTCCAGACCGCACTGATAGGAGTGGCACAATACACTTTTTCTAAAGTTGCAAATGCTAAGATTCGATAGGATGGAACCATGGTACTTAAATAGAACTATATTGTTACAGTTGTATAGTGTGAAAGGTTCTGGGAGGTTTTGTATCTTGGCTACTAGGGATGGGGGAATGGGAGACATTTTCCTCCAGTACACTTAGTTTCTCTTTTGTTGTCCTGGCTATTGCTGGCCACACATAGAGACACCCCACTCCCAATTCTGCACTCTCTGCTGGTCAATTTCTCAGTTCAGGAAACATTGCATTGATGCTCAGATTATTAAGGGAGCTAACTACAGACCAGATTACTCAGGAGAAGGTTAAAACACATACGAGGACCTGCCTAAATATGGGTCAGTTGGCAGACAGGAAGGGGAGGATCTTCCAGGGACTATATAAGCTCTTAGTCTGCTCTGTGCTGTTAGTGAAGTGACAGCAAGATTACTAAACTCAGAGCCCATATAGGAACTGGAGGTATTTAACCTGCTCTGATTAATAGCTTCTATAATAGCCAGATAAACTATTTATTTCCATATATCAAACAGAACCTGAGTCAGACAATTTCTTGTACATCCTTACATTTTAACTAGTAGATGGACATGAAGCTAAGAGTAATTATGTGCACTATGTCTTTTCTTATGCTCATAAAAAGGAGGGTCTTAAAACCTGTGTTCCTACTCAGCTGATGACCGATTTGGAGGCTGTTGCCCTATAATTGTCATTTATAAAACTGAAGAAACCTAAGAATTATTGGTAGTATGGATGTCTGCTTAATGTGCATTGGTTAATTGGTTACCTGTTCAGCTGCAGAGCAGACTCCAGATTCTTGGTCTGGATAAGGCTAGTGCTTTGAAGCCTTCATACACCCTGAGTAAAGTTCTTGGAAGTTCCGGTGGCTTCAGCATGGACTAAGAAAGATGTGCCATAGATCCAGATACTAAGCCTAAAACTAAGTTTAGTTCAACTGCACTAGCCCTAATGAATTGAATGAGTTTACTTAGTGTTAGCTTACCAACAAACTCCCATTGATTGCTTTGGCCTACTCTTGTTAGTCTTAATTAAATTTTGGTCACAGCATCTAATCTATATATGGAAGAACCAAAGAGTACCTTTGATTCAGATTGCCTAATAATAAGGCCCTACAGTCATTGTTGGATATAACCAGTTGACATAGATTAAAGGCTATGGCTAAAATGTTTTGAAGACCCTTAAGGGTTTATCACTGGGAGTGGAAAAATGTGTCTCTTAGATGGCCTGAATTCAGAAGAATAGTTTTCTACTTTTTGCATTACATAATCCTTAAAAATAACAAAAAGGGCCACACTAATTGGAACAAAATTATCTTGGCCAACTTTGTATTATATGCAATTATTCAGGGACTGGTAGGTAAAATTCCCCATCTAGTCCAGATTGTGTCAGTATCTCATTGGTTAACGGCAAAACTAAACAGGAGGAGCAGAATATAATATAAACGCAGACGCTACAGTAAGTTGCCCTGCCAAGTTTTTCTCTCCTGATTGGCTCTCTAGACGTAAGTACTATTACTATCTTCATCAGTAAATGAGTATAAACAATGTCCTACTTTGTGTGTGCTTAGAGGCTGCTAGTTTAGAAGTACTTTGAAGGGCTGTTTAGCAATGGAATTTCACACTCAGGCAGTTGTGCAGCAATCCCAGCTTTGAAGTCCAATTATTATTATTATTAATATTATTATTATTATTATTGCTACTGATCTATGTGATAGCTTCCATGGCAAGTATTATATTATAGAGTATGTCGTTGAAACCACAAAGAACTTAAATCTCACAGTGAAAAAATGTCAATGGTTTCTAATTGAAACAATTTTTAAATAGAAATATGTTATTCAAACACATGCCAAATGTGTTTGAATAACATAGATATATTTTCCTAGTTTTATAAAGACAAATATCAGCATTCATTTGCGGAAATAAGTGAATTCTATTAAAATGATTTCTACTGACTTTAATAGATTCTCTAAACCTCCTTTGCATTGAGCGTTTAGGAAAAGGTCAGTATGATCCATTTCCCCCAAATGTAGGCTGTCTAGTTTGAAAAAGACAAAAACATGAAGGAAGCCACCAATTCAATCCAGTCAGCTTTTAGCAAAAAATATTAGGATGCAGGAAACAGCCATAAAGATTCAGTCCTGAGTACTCATACTAGGAATTGAATCAATTGAATGCAGATGAACTCAGAATGCTTGGTATCAGACTCAAAGCCTAGTGAGAAAAGCTAATAAGGGCTAGTTAAATGTTTGACATTGAGACAATGGTGTTGTGAGACTTCAAGTCATTTCTTAGTTATGGTTACCCAAAGTCGAAGCTATCACAGGGATTTTTTTGGCAGAATTTGTCCTTGCCTTCCTGTGAGGCTCAGCGTGCCTTGCACAATGTCACCTAGTGGGTTTCCTTGGCCAAGACAGGACTTCCTAGTCCAACACCCAAAGCACTGCACCACATCATTTTATTTGTAGGGGTGAATTAAATTATTTAAATTATTTTCTACCATTTTCTTTATGGAGTAAAAAGTTACAGTGAAATGTAAATTTCAATGAATGAGGCCTCTGGGCCCTTCCACACAGCCCTATATCCCAGAATATCAAGGCAGAAAATCCCACAATATCTGCTTTGAACTGGGTTACCTGAATCCAACTGTCATATATTCCAGTTCATAGCTGAAATTGTGGGATTTTCTGCCTTGATATTATGGTATACGGTATAGGGCTGTGTGGAAGGGCCCTGAGTGTGGACTCAGATAACCTAGTTCAAAGCAGATATTATGTAATTTTCTGCCTTGATATTCTGGGATATAGGGCTGTGTGGAAGGGCCCTCAGTGGAGCATATCTGCTTTGTGCTCTTCCTCTTATTGGTCATAAAAAGGAATAGCAGTTAGGTAGTTAATGAAGATGAGGGCCTACTGAGAACATCAAATAGGAAATCCCTGGATTTCAAAGGAGGGAACTTTCGCAGTTAAAAAGTTGCCAAACTGAGACCAACTGTGGACTCAGATAACCTACTTCAAAGCAGATATTATGTAATTTTCTGCCTTGATATTCTGGGATATAGGGCTATGTGGAAGGGCCCAGAGGCCTCATTCATTGAAATTTTAGTCACCATAGCTCTCTCTCTCTCTCTCTCTCTCTCTCTCTCTCTCTCTCTCTCTCTCTCTCACGGAATCTTAGGATTTGGAGTTTCGGTTCCTGAGAACTTAATGGTGTAGTTTAGGGCAGAGAAGTATAGAATGCTATGTCCTTAAAATACTTTGACGGCATAAAATGGAATAAAGGCAGCCAAATGGCATAAAGCTGTTTTATCTGTGCTATGTGGGTGAATGCTAAGTCTGAATTCAACCCCTTTAAAAATGCAACAAAAAAGTATTGTACCTGTTATAATGTGTAAACACTATTTTCAATTGTTATCCTAACAAAAGAGAAGTCAGTCTTTTTCTCCCTTGAGGGAGAGAATATAAGCAGATTAATAGACTACATTATAATTATTTTTGTGAATTAAGAGTCTCTTGAAAACACCCCCATTGTTTTTAATAAGGAAAGAACTTTAACTCTCTCATTTTTAAAGAACTGTTTTTGTATTTAAAATGTGGAGCAGAAACATTTCTGCATGATATTCTCTTAGGACACTTGTATGAGTTGAACCGAAGCGCACATCCTTTGGCAGTTTAACCAGGCATGACAATGCAGCATTGACGAAAAATGCAAGGGGATCTGTACCAAGTTAATAATGATGTGCCAAACAAAATCATTAGTGCACTGCTTATGCTCATTACAGTGTTTGGGATCAAAATGGCACAATAGAATTGAAAACTTTAGTTAAGGGGCTGGAAATGCATCCGTGAAAGTAACAAGAGACTATTGTTCTTTTGGAGAAATACACAATCTCTTTTTTCTGGCATGAAAAATATTGGGTTTTGTTTAAGATTCGTGAGTATTTGTCCAAAGTCCACAGATAGAAATCCACAACATTCATTTTGCCTTTTTGGTTGTGGCTACGAGAATTTTTAAAAAGAGATTTTTTTATATGATAAGAATATTCTTATTTCCCCCCTATGTACCCACTCAGTAATATCCCATTTTCCTCCAGCTGGTATATATTGGAGATATGATTAGACTCTCTGGCCTTCTGTTTTCTGTCTACTGGGTTGACCTTCTGAAATGAGATTTTTGAACTCCACACAGCAAGTCAAATATAGTGTTATGTTGCCACTGTGGTTATGCCACAAAGATCTCACAAAATGATGAGAAATAGTTTAGAGCCAACATGCTACTGTCAAAGTATATTTTGTTCAGCATCCATTGCTGGGTTATATTCTGACTATTTCACATCACACAGTTGATTACAAAAGCCAAGTTAGAACTGTGCTGAATAAGAAAAAAACTGCTTTCTTGAATGATTCTGTTACAATTAAGCCACCATGATGATAAGCTGATGATCATGTCATTTGTTTATCTTGTGTTTTTGATGAATAATTTCAGAGCTATAACTATAACTGAGCTAATGATGCAGCTTCATGGACATTGCTTCAGTAACAGACAATTTGATATCAAAAGCAGAAAAAAAGCTAAAAGGTTATTCCTGCATCAGAAAAATGTAAATAAGTTCAATGTGTTTCCGCAAACTTTATTCAATACTAAGAAAATGAGTACGTGAAATAAAACAACCATATTTGATAGATTGGTATAAATCTGACTCTGATTTTATGGGAAAAAGTCAATAACAGAGGTTATGAACTAAAGTAGGGTTCCTACCCCATTACAATTGTTGATTGCAACAGAATAAGGATAGGTTGGAACTATCAACAAAAGGAATATACTGCAATTTAGTTCTTGAAGTTAATAGCTGAAATGTGATTGAAGGATTTGGGAGACCAGTTACTTAATTTGCTATTGTGGGCTGCATTTGTAAGGAGTAAGGATTCTTCCACACCTTTAATCTATTTGCAGTGCTATGATTGTGTCATGTGGAAGAATGGGATTTATACATTAGTGATACAGTAATGATCTCTGGCATAAATACAACTTCAAACTACAAATCTCAGGATTCCATATGATTGTAGTGCTACAATTAGGCTTTATGAAAGAGATCTCATTGTTTAAGACTGTTTATTTCCAAATACAGGACTGAAGCTTAAGTTTAGTCAGCTTTTTAATCATTTTTAGGACAGCAATTTTCAATTAATTCACTTTTCCAGTTGTTGCTGTCATTGGTTTTACTGTTAATGTTCTTTCTCTTTTTGTTTCCTTTGAAGACACTACTCTGCCAGCATTGCTAAAAGAGAGCATATTATGTGCCATCGATGGATCAAATGCCTACCAGTATGGCTCTTATTGATGGTGGCTAATGGGAGTACATTTATGCTGACAAGAGCTCCATTGTTTCCCAACAAGGCCTTCATAGTGGTGTGGAATGCACCTACTGAAAAATGCCGACTACACTACAACGTGGATTTAGATCTAAACATTTTCAACGTGCTATCAAATCCCAATGAAACTTTGAGTGGGCCTACTGTGACAATATTTTATCACACTCGGTTGGGATACTATCCCTATTTTAATGACAGTGGAGATTCTATCAATGGCGGTATACCACAGAACCAGAGCATCGTCAAGCACCTAAACAAGGCCAAGTCGGACATTGATCATGTCATAACTATAAAGAAATTCCAAGGGCTTGGAGTTATTGACTGGGAAAACTGGAGACCCCAATGGGACCGGAATTGGGGAAATAAAATGATTTACAAAAATAAATCTCTTGAACTTGTTAGAATGAGGCACCCACATTGGCCCAAGAATGCAGTTCGCAAAGCTGCTAAGGAAGAATTTGAAAATGCTGGCAAGAATTTTATGAACAGCACCCTTTCTCTTGCTGAAAATATGAGACCAAGTGGATTATGGGGTTACTACCTTTACCCAGATTGCTATAATTATGATTACAAGACTAAGAGGAATACATATACAGGCAAATGCCCAGATATTGCATCTTCACGTAATGATCTTCTGCTTTGGCTTTGGAAAGAAAGTACCGCCCTTTATCCTTCAATATACCTGGATAAGAGGCTGAAGTCAAGCCCAAATGCCTTGAAATTTGTACACTATCGGGTTAAGGAGGCATTACGCCTTGCTTCAATTGCTAGAAAGGACTATGCTTTACCTGTTTTTGTGTACTCTAGGCCATTTTATGCCTATACATTTCAGGCTTTGACAGAGGTAAGAATACATTGGAATCACATTGTCTTGCCAAATAACTTGCTCTTGATCTGTTTGCACATATACTTGACTGTATGAATAATTAGTGCAACAATGCTTTACTAGAATTTACTGGGATCCTAATTATAATTCAAAACTTTTCTGCACAAAGTTTTCAGGTGGTTGCATAGAAATACTATTTTCTGTGCAGAAAAGCTATTTTCTACACAAGACACAATAACAGCAATGCATGTTTATAATGCCCTTTCCAGGAAAATGTGGACCATCAAACTTATACTATAGTAACAAAGACAATAAAATGTGTACATTTTGCATGGAATGTCCCAACTGTAACTTTTCTTGTGCAGGAAAGCCACATGTGAGTTTGCACAAAATGTCAGAACCTGCAAAGATTCTTATCAGTCCAAAGTTCACTTTGTTGGGATTTGTTGATACATATTTTTGATGAATTTCCAAATATTTTGAATATTCTTTCCATTCCTAAAACATTTACACTACAATGCCTTATCCCTTTGGAGCTTGAACTACATACTATGTGATGAAACATAGACTACACCGATTTGCTCTCGTAGGAGGTGGACATTTTGTAAACTTTCTACTCATTGTGGTACTTGTTCAATTTTTCCCTTAACCATTTACCTGATATTGAAAAAAATAGATAACTTTTATCCTTCTTGGCAGACTAAAATCTGGAATTTGTATGTGTGTAATTTTACCACTCCAGTGAAAACTAGGACTTCATATTCTTTGTCAGTGTAAATTCAGATACTTTACCAATATCAACATGCTAGTCGTATTTGATGTTTTTGATCAAACCAATGTTTCAGGTATTTTGCATAGTCACTTCTTGATTTACAAAGGCTTTGTCAAATCAATGAAAGCAAGCATAGGAGAATTTGGTAACCAAAAAGTGATACTATCTGTCAAATTTTGTACTGTAGCTCAGAACTAATTAACCTAGCCTCAAATAAAACAGAATGTATCATATTCATTAACGAATAAAGAAAATTATGTTGTTAAATTCTGTACATAATTTGAAAACCAAGAATTGTCCTCCTTACATGTATTTCAGTTTTCTCTTAGTGCATGTGTGAGCATGTATTTATGCATATTTGAAAATATGGAATTATAACAATTCCACACATTGTCAAAATGCACCCAAGCATTTGTGATAGATTTCAGAAGTATGCCCAGAAAGCATGGTCCCAGATGTTAGCTATAAATCAGAAGTGGTAAGGAAAGAGACATTATCACCTGTTGTGTGTACACATTCATCTTATTGACAGCTCTGGCAAATTGGGCATGCAGCAAGGGCTGTTGAGTTTTGAGGTAGTATTTCAAAAGCATGCCCTCCAAATATTCACAGATGAAAATAAGATGTCTTGCCAGGATGGCAAAATTTATTAATGGGGATCAGCTAGGAGAGCTTGCAACAGATTGCTCTTATCTGAGCCTACTGGAAAAGAGAAGATTCTACCTTTTCCTCCCTACTGAGCTAAATACAAACTCTTTTTACACTTTGAACTCAGTTTGCAGTAACTGAAATGACAAGTGATAGAGATGACTGTGAACAGCAAGGGTAATGATGCCTCTGCTTTGGTTCTTGATTTACTGTATGACACATTATAGCATTGTGACTATTCATGCCTTACTTTTCAGATTGACTTGGTGCATACTATTGGTGAGAGTGCAGCCTTGGGGGCAGCAGGAGTAGTCCTCTGGGGAAGCAACCAGTATGCCGATTCCTATGTAAGTGAGTTTGCCTTAAAACATGCCTGTTAGTTAAATTTCACAAGAATTCATGGGAGCCATCCCTCCACCACAGTGTGTACAAGATAGTTTCCATAGTTGAACTCTAGAGAGAGGCACCAGTGAATGACACCAAGTTAGGACCTCAGATGTTCAGGAGTGGCCCTTGTCTTGGTTGGTGAGAACGGGAGAGCAACCTTCCTTCTTGGTGACTGCCCCTCGACTTTGCAATTCCCTGCTGTCCTTCCGACGGCAGGCTAAAATCTTTTTAATCAGGCGGGCTTTTAAAGTAGGTTTTTAAGATCAAGACAGAGGGTGCTTGGGTCTTTAGCTTTGTTTTTATGGATTTGAACTGAATTTTAAAAACCATTGCTATGGTTAATCCTGTTTTAATGTTTGCATATTTGTAGATTTTAGATTGTAAGCTGCTTTGAGTTCCCTTGTGGAGACTCAATAATAATAGGATACTGTTTGGAGATTAGTGATGTCATTTCTCCATACAGAAGAGGTATGGCCATACATGGCCTCAATCCCTTACCGTAGCTAAGGTTCTCTTCACAATGATTTTTTTGGGAAGAAAAACCATTTTTTCTGGGTGTGTCTAGAATTGGTGGCTGAAAAACTCTGTTTTTTGCATGGTAGGGATTTACTAGTCATAACATGTAGCGTAAGTTTGGGCACTTTTGGTTTTGATTTCTTTTTAAAAAAGATACCTCTTGTATTGATTTTTGAGAGGGGGGGCACATTATTAAAATAACAACTTTCAATACATGTTCTAAAAATATCCAGTGAGGAAATACAGTGCTTATATAATGCCCATTAAACACAATGGGACTGAGTTCCACATCTGTGAAGCAACTAATTTATGCCATTCCTTTTTTCTCCCAGAAAAACTGTCTTACTGTGAAAAAATATGTAGATGGTCCCTTGGGGCATTACATCATGAATGTGACCTCTGCAGCCAAGCTCTGTAGCAAAGTCCTATGTAGGAAGAATGGAAGATGCATTCGTAAAAACAGCGAAACATTTGACTATTTGCACTTGCATCCTCAGAGTTTTAAGATTAGATTTTCCAAAAGAACAAACAAAGTCTCTGTGGTAGGAAAGATGAAGAGGAAAGACAAGAAGGCCATGAAAGAAAAATTTATGTGTCAATGTTACCAAGGCTGGACTGGGAAATACTGTGAAATGCCTAACTTCAGAAAGAAGGAATGAAATTTATTGACAATAAATATGATGGAAATTCAGTTGATTGTTCCGTATATCATTGCTACGGTTTCCTGAGACAGGGAACAACTTCTAGATTTTTTTAAAATCAAAAGCTGATACAAGTACATGGATCACTAAATCCCCAAATACAGAGTAGACTAATTCCACTGAAACACAAGAATACATTGAAATGGTCTTGCTTTAAAAGGAGCAAGGCAAAGTGAATAACTAATACAGTGGTGTCTTTAGAATTGGTCCAAGTGGACCCGATCCTGCAGTCTTCCCTGCCCCAACGCCATGTGTTTCAGAGTTTCAGGCAAATTCTACAGCATCTCTCAACTTTTTTAATTGTAGGATTAAATCAGATAAACTTTGTTTATCCCACAATACATATCAGAAGTTCAGGAGTGTTGTGGGGAGAGCCAGGATGGAATTCATGATGAATATGGGTTATTAAGTCCAACTAGATAAATTCCTACACAGGTATGGGTCACTTCTTTGGATGTTGCCAATAACAGAGGATGATAAATTCACTGAAGTAAAAACCTCAGGATTCTTTTGGAGGCAACCATGAGTGTTAAACTGCATATTTGGTAAGGACAGACCAGATTATTGTTCCAGTATTTTGGCTGCTTTAAATGTTCCAGTTTGTACCATCTGCCTCCATTTGTTACTTATTTACTTCAGTTGTAAAAGCAGTTTGCAGTCAATGAACTCGGCAATGGAAGAGTAGAGTATGGAATTTTTCCTTTCCCAGACTCGGGGCCCCATCTATACTGCCATATAAAATCTGGATTACCTGCTTTGAACAGGATTATATTAGTCTACACTGCCATATAATCCAGTTCGAGGAAAATAATATGGATTTTATATGATGGTATAGAAGGGGCCTCAGTCAAAAGCAAAGTGCTGAAATCTCTCACTGATTTTTGCCATCTGGATTGATGTTGCTTGGCCTGCTTTGAAAATTCTGAAATTTAGGACCATTTAGGAGCCCCCCATGACACAATGAGTTAAACTCCTGTGCTGGCAGGACTGCTGACTGAAAGGTTGACAGTTCGAATCCAGGGAGTGGAGTGAGCTCCCGTCTGTCAGCTCCAGCTTCTCATGCAGGGATTTTCCACAGGATGGTAAAACATTTGTGTCCCCTGGGCAATGTCCTTGCAGACAGCCAATTCTCTCATACCAGAAGCAACTTGCAGTTTCTCAAGTCGCTCCTTGCACACAAAAAAAATCTGAAATGTTGGAGGACATAAAAGTGGTGTGAAAATACAAGTTTATAAAACAGATGTACTCTAGGCAGCTCTCAACTAAAGAGCAGAAGACCCTAAGTGCAGATCCTTCACTACGTTTTGGATACACCATAATAATCACTATCTAAACAAAGCTGGGCAAACTTGTTTGTGTTAATGGCTGCTTTCCCTTTAAGGTAATCTATTGCAGCAGCTACATGCTTGTTGTACACTGGGATTAAGACAGTAATTGATGGGGCTACAGCCAAAAATAAGGGAATGTACATATAATTATCCCCTTTCACGCAAATATCCTTACAATTCAAAGTGCTGGTTTTGACCTTTAAAGTTCTATATGGTTCTGGCCCAGCATTGTCCGATATGTCCCACCTCGTAATTTAAGATCATGGGGGCCCTTTTCACGGTTGGTGGGGAAATATCCCTATTGATATTCGATCAGCTTCATCCCTCCTAACATTCAAAAAGTGTAAAATCTGGTTTTGGGACCTTTAAAGCACTTTAGACTGGTCAGCTGGCAAATGGTTTTCTAATAGAACACTGTTTTAATGGTGATGAATGTAACTGTATTTTAATGTTTTAATTCTAGGTGTATTTTAATGTATTTAATTTTAACTGTTGTTTACTATGTATTGTGTGGCATCGAATTGTTGCTGTCAGTTAGGCCGCACTGAGTCCCCCCTCGGGGGTTGAGAAGTAGCGGGGTATAAAAACTGGAAATAAATAAAAAAATAAAATACTTTACTTGCTATCCAGAGGCAGACTCATTTCAATATTAGTGTGAGACCTGCATGGAAATAAGCAAAGGGTTCCAAGTCACTAAAAGTTAAGTTCCTATTTCATGTCAGAGCATTGAATTCACAATCCAAGATTACAGATGTACACCACTGGTTATGAAATTATAACAATTGTGGAATGGTCTTAAATGAATTTTGCATCAGACCCGTGTGGCTAAACCTTTTACATATGTGAGAAGTTGCCACTATCTGCAACTGTTCTTCAGTCTTCATTATATTAAAATCTTCCAAAGATGACTAATGAAGGGTTCTTTTACATGATTCCACACACAAAGCTTTGCGCAACATTGACTTACTTTGGATGCTATGCAGGACTAGTCATAGTCCACCTGTTGTAAGGAGAGGCTTTGACGCTGTTCAAAACAGGTGAATAATTGGCTGGTGCATTTTACTGGAGAAATGATTTTCATCCCAGATTCTTTCAAGTTGTCTCATTTGTGTCTGTAGGAAATTGCATTCATGACTAGCTTATGTACCTGGCATTGCCCAAATTAGATATTTTTCAATGCTATTTATTAGAAATAGTCATGGTTTGGCTTTGAATTTTATGAATGGCCCTATTAGAAAATGCATAACCAACATGAGACCATATATAAAATCATACAACTGATCCGATGCAAGTCACATCAGCCCAAGACCTGGTCAGGCTGCAACTCTCATCAGGTCCAGATCTGTCTGGCTGTAACTCCCATTGCCCCCAGATATGGTGGGGTGCAATTTCCATCAGCCCCAGATCTGGCCACTGCTGAACTCCCATTAGCTCTAGAGCTGAGTGGCTGAAAGTTGAGGCCCTCATGCTGTTCTGAGGTCTCTGCCATCCTTGATGTAATCGTTATTTTTGTTCTTACTGTTTGCTTCTAATTTAGTTTTGCTTGCTTTTGGAAGGATTTGTCGCATCTGTGTGCATTTTTATAAGCATTCTGCAGTCACCTCCCTCGATTAAAGACAGACAATTATTCACCAGCTGAAGCACAAAGCTTTCCTTTCTTTCTCCCTCAGGTACTGACCACAGTCTTCTTATATACAGTAGGTCTCCAATAGCAATCCTCGAGTGGTTACTTGTGGTTGCAGCTGGCTCTTTCCTACTCATTCATCATCACATTGTTTGCTTCTTTTGCATGCCCACAGTAATTGCATTTTCTTTGCTTTTGGAGTGACTTGTCCTATGGGTTTCCAATTCTGCACCAGGTTGAAATTATTTTTTTCCTCATAGATATTTGAGCATACTTTTACATGCTTTCCCTCCTCAATGTATTGGTTAGTTGAATGCCTCCAAACACATGTTTGTGTATCTTCCTCAAGACTAAAATGTATGCATTTCCCCCTAATGTATGTACTTTTAGTCATGTTTCAAAAGGATGTGTGGTGTCAGACACAACATTCATAACAGAAAATGGATTACAATTATTTTTAAGGGGAAGAGAAATAAATTCACACTCAACAAATTTATTTTCAATTATTGAGATTGGAGTGCAAAGGACGTATTGATTCTAGGCTATGTTTCCTCAGTTGCACCTAAGGGATTGTTACACAAGGCAGACAAAGTACAAAGTATACAAAAGCATTTTCAGCTTGGCCTTACTACATTTCTCCTTCCCTAGCACTCTCACAGGGAGAGTAGTAGTAGTTGTAATAGTACTAGTAGTTACTAGTAATAATAATAATAATTCTTTCCCACCTCTTCTCTTGGCTCAAGGCAGGATACAACATAGCTAAAATACATAATCATAGAGTCAGGGTCCTTCCACACAGGATTTGATCCCAAGTTTTCTACTAAACCTGGTTGGTAGCAAATTAAATAGTTGGTTCATTTCACAACTTCTTGGAAGGTGTGGAATAAACACACTATTTCCGGTGGCTGGACTGCAGTCCAGACACCATTCCCACAGTTTTCTGGTCTAAATTAGTCTGGAAAACTGGGGAAACCATGGGAATACCCTGCTCCCCCAAAGCCCCCAAACCACTTTGAAAAGTAAAGAAATCTTACCCAGAATTTCTACATGCCAGGAGAGGTGCTCCAAGACTGTAATGGAGGCCTGGTAAGTTTTCTTAACTTTTCAAAGGGGTTTGGGGGAGGGGGGGAGGATCCCTAGATGTTCTGCTGGGCTAGTTCCGGCACATCATCTGGACACCCACCGCAGAAAGCATGCACTTTCTGGGGTGGGTGTAGACACCCCCCCCCCCAGGAACATCCGTGTTTTAAAAATGTGAATGATCCTGGGATAAAGGGCTGTCTGGAACTGCCCTGAGTCTGCACTGCCAAATAATCTGGGATAAACAGAAAACCTGGGATCAGATTTTTGGATATAGGGCTTTTCTAGAAGGGCCCTTATAGAATCATAGAATAATAGAGTTGGAAGAGACCACATGGGCCATCTAATCCAACCCCCTGCCATGCAGGAAAAGAACAATCAAAGTACCCCTGACAGGTGGCCATCCAGCCTCTGTTTAAAAGCTTCCAAGGAAAGAGCCCCCACCACACTCCAGGGCAGAGAGTTCTACTGCTGAACAGCTTTTACAGCCAGGAAGTTCTTCCTAATGTTCAGGTGGAATCCACTCTCCTGTGATTTGAACTCATTGCTCTGATGGGTTTAGCATGCCCACTGGACATATTGGTTCAGATATTTTGTGAGATATAGGAACATATAGCAAGGGATGGGTTTTTCAAAGGGAGAGTACAGCCCAAAAACAGGAAACTTATGTCTTATTTCAATGCCAGTTGCCTTCTTCATGCAATATATTAATATGTCGTATACTCATGCTGATAGCTAAAAAGTTGTGATATGCTACACCAGTGTTTCCCAACCAGTGTGCCGTGGCACACTAGTGTGCCATGAGCGATCATCAGGTGTGCCATGGGAAATTGGAACCTCCAATACCCTTTCTTCCTCCTCCTGCCAAACACTTTTTCTTCTCCACTCGAGCTCCCTTCTTCCTAGCCTCGCTCTGCTCGCTTTGCTCTGGGGTGAGTTTGCACAGTAGCACCCGCTTGGGTCACGTCTTCCTCCCTCCCCCCTCCCCTCCTGAACACGCTCACACTGCCCCCTCAAATCAAAATGGTGGCAGAAGCGGCAGTGTAGAAGAAAAAGTAAGTGTTCAGCAGGAGGGGGAAGGGGGAGGAAGAGGTCTCTGTCAAAAGCTGGCATGGGCAAACTTGGACCTTCCAGGTGTTTTGGACTCCAACTCTCACCATTCCTAGCAGCCTCAGGCTCTTTTCCTTTCCCCCCTCAGCCATTTAAGCAGGAAAGGGCCTCAGGCTGTTGGGAATGGTGGGAATTGAAGTCCAAAGCACCTAGAGGGCGCCATCAGATTTTTTGAACCCATGCTGGTTTTAGGACACAGCAGGGGGCGGGCCAGGGAGGGCTTTTGAAAGTGGTGAACTTCCTTCCAACATTGTGATTCTGGATAGAAAACAAACAATAACACAATATAAAATTGTTTGAGTCACAGTGCTTTCTGGGTGTAAGTGAACTACAACTTCCAAACTCAAGGTCAATTCCCAAGCAAACCCTTTCAGTACTTTCTGTTGGTAATGAGAGTTCAATATGCCAAGTTTGGTTCAATTCCATTGTTGCAAAAGTTCAGGATGCTCTTAGATTGTGTGTTAACTATATATCCCAGAAACTGTAACTCCCAAATGTCAAGATTTATTTTCCTTAAACTCCATCTGTGTTCACATTTGGGCATATTGAGTATTCATGCCAAGTTTGGTCCTGATCCAACATTGTTTCAGTCCACAGTGCTCTCTGGATATAGGTGAACTACAACTCCAAAACCCAAGGTCAATGCCCACCAAACTCTTATAGTATTTTTTCTTGGTTATGGGAGTTCTGTGTGGGAAGTTTGCGTCTTTCTGCCATTCCTGCCAGGATATCTATGTTGTGTTCATCGAAACAGGTCCAGGTTTCACACTGAGTGTATAAATACATTAAAAACATATTAACTATCTGTATTTTTGTGTTAGAGTGTCATTTTGTGTCATTTTGGTTGGTGGTGTGCCCCAGGATTTTGGAAATGTAAAAAATGTGCCACAGCTCAAAAAAGGTTGAAAAACACAGTGCTATGAAGGCTGTAATCCTGTACATACTTACTTGAATGTACACTTCTTTTATGAGGAAAGCTGCTTAGAGAGTCACTGCATGAATCTGGCTCATAATAGAATTGTAATGAATATTTTCAGACAGTAATGGTTAGTTTTTTAAACCAAGAGTCTTAAGTGGGATTGACTTCAGTTAAATAGAGATTTCGTGAAAGCCTCCAGTTTTACTCCTTGCATTGAGTCACTTCTGTAATGATATGTTTTGTGGAAAGCAAACAGAAAAAGTTTGGCATTCAAAGTTCTCTCCTGCATGGGATAGCTGACATGACCGATGGCAAATCGGAAGGTAATCAACACTGTATTTTTCCTTTAAAATGTTAAATATTTCAGTGTTTTTAGAAACAAGGCTTGACTTCAGTGTTATTTATTTTATCTATCTAGTGTTGGTTTTAGTAGTTAGTTCTTTTTTAAAATGCTATGCATTGTTAGCCTGGCTAAATAAAATTGTTTCTTAAAAACTATTTCATTTTTTTAAAAAAAATCTTGTTTTGCATGTTTACAAATGTAACCAGTTATGTCGTATAAATCAGGAGTTATATTCTTGGATTTTAATACCACAATAACACTGCAAAATGTTTTTGTATGCCACAGGCACTTTTGCATGCCACCTGTTGCCAGTTTTTCATAAGATGAACAATGGACATACTGTTTAGCAGTTAAAAGGGAAAAAACCCAGTATCAAGTACTCTTCAGAATTGTATTGCTGATCATTGATAAAAAGAATGAAGAATATAATGTGATTTTAAAGCTGGAACACAATAATAATAATAATAGTAATAGTAATAATGATACTTTATAGTTCGCTCTATCTCACCAAAGTGACTCAAGGCGGATTGAATTGCTTGTAGTCTAAGATTATTCATAAGAACATAAGAACATAAGAAGAGCCATGCTGAATCGGGCCTCAGCCCATTTAGTCCAGCATTCTGTGTCACACAGTGGCCCACTAGTTGTACACAGGGATCTCTAGCAGAAAGGAGGGCAAAACCCTCACCTGCTCCCGACCCCCACAACTAGTACCCGGGGAAATCCTGCCTGCCTCCATCAACACAGAGGTGGCACTTGGATGTCCATTTCAGTAACTACTGATTCCCTTGGTATCCATGAATCTGTCTAATCCTGCCTTGAAGCTGTCCAGGCTGACAGCTGTCACGACCTCCTCTGGAAGTGAGTTCCATAACCCAATGGCCCTCTGGGTGAAGAAATATTTCCCTTTATTTGTCCTAACTTTCCTACCTTGGAGCTTTAGGAGTGCCCCCTAGTCCTAGTGTTGTGTGACAGAGAAAATTTTTTCTTTATTCACCTTTTCTATCCCATGCATGATTTTATACACTTCGATCAAGTCACCTCTTAAACGCCGTCTTTCAAGGCTGAAAAGACCAAGGCGTTGCAACCTGATTTCATAAGGGAGCTGCTCCATCCCTTGGATCATTTTTGTTGCCCTTCTTTGTACCTTTTCAGTTCCGTTATATCCTTCTTGAGGTGCGGTGACCAGAATTGTACACAGTACTCCAGATGTGGCCTCACCATAGATTTGTAGAGAGGCAATACAACATTTGCCGACCTATTTTCGATTCCCTTCCTGATCATGCCAAGCATAGAATTTGCTTTTTTAACTGCTGCAGCGCACTGGGTTGACATCTTCATTGAGCTGTCCACCAAAACCCCAAGATCCCTTTCCTGGTTTGTCTCAGAAAGCTTTGACCCCATCAGTTTATAAGTGTAGTTGGGGTTCTTTGCCCCGATGTGCATGACTTTACACTTGTTTAGGTTAAAATGCATTTGCCACTTTGTTGCCCATTCACTCAATTTCGAGAGATCTTTCTGGAGCTCTTTACAATCAGTTTCATTTTTAACTACCCTGAACAATTTAGTGTCGTCTGCAAACTTTGCTACCTCAGAATTCACTCCTACATCCAGATCATTAATGAATAAATTAAAAAGTAACAGACCCAAAACTGAACCTTGGGGTATGCCACTTCTCACCTCTTTCCACCCAGAGAAATGTCCGTTTATTACCACCCTTTGTTTCCTACAGTTTAGCCAGGTTCCAATCCAGGACAAGACCTGTCCCCTGATTCCATGGCTGAAGAGCTTATTTAGGAGCCTTTGGTGAGGGACTTTGTCAAAAGCCTTTTGAAAGTCAAGGTAAACAATATCGACTGGATCCCCTTTGTCTATGTGTTTATTTACACCCTCAAAGAATTCTATCAAGTTAGTAAGACATGATTTGCCTTTGCAGAAACCATGTTGATTTTCCTTCACCAATGCCTGTTCTTCTATGTGCTTAGTAATTTTTTCTTTAATAATGGTTTCCATCACTTTGCCTGGAACTGAGGTTAGACTAACTGGCCTATAATTTCTGGATCACCCCTGGATGCTTTCTTGAAGATCGGAGTTACATTTGCCTCCCTCCAGTCCTCAGGTACAGTGCCTGATCTTAGAGAAAGGTTATATATTTTGGCTAGAATTTCAGCAATTTCACACTTGAGTTCCTTAAGAACTCTGGGGTGGATGCCATCTGGCCCTGGTGATTTGTTGACATTTAGTTTAGTAAGGCATGTGAGAACATCTTCCTTGTTTATCTCTATCTGGTTTAATTCATGTAATTCCCTCCCTGAAAAAACTTCAGGAACATGTGGAATCAGTGACACAGTTGTAGTGCAGATCTTCAGTCTTCAAATAATCCTGTTCCAATTTGAGATTTCAATGAATCATTCCTCATCAACAAAGCAGTGTTGGTCACTCTCCATCTACCGCAATTTCCCCTTTTTCTTTTTTGATGTTCAACACTTGGTTCGGCTGCTTTTAAATTATATACCTATAAACTAGTGGTTCTCAATCTGTGAGTCCTCAGAAATTCCAGCCAGTTTACCAGCTGTTAAGATTTTGGGGAGTTGAAGGCCAGGACACCTGGGGAACCACAGGTTAAGAACCACTGTTGCAAACCACGAGGCCCATTTACACTGCAGAATTAGAATGCTTTTCTTCAATTTTTACTGCCATGATACTGGAACTGGTGGTTTACGGAGACAGCATTGGAGCCTTGTCACATTTGAACTTCACCGTTTAGCTCTTGTATTTGGGGTAAAAGCAAAAACTCAGATATTGTTTTTCAAAGAATTAAAAGTTATTACATTGAGAAGGCATTGGGTCACATCTCTGGATGGGGCAGGTATAGAGCCTGCATGCCTATCTCTCCACTTTGAAAATACTCGTGTAGTACCTTGAAGAGGACAATGAGAAGCCCAGTTTAGGAACTGGCATTCTTGCTTTATTCCCAGGTAACATTGCACAGTTGCATCATGACTCACACTTCTTTGAATCCTATTTTCTGCCATCTCACAATTTTCCCCAGCAGTTTGGGGAAATAAGAGGGCTTTAGCAGTTGGCAGGCAGGTTGCTCAGTGCTAGGATCCATGCCTAATGCTAATAGGTACTAATAGCTATTAATAATAAAGTTCAATAATGTATTTATGGTTCAGTTTCCTTTCAAAAATCACTATCATAATTGATCCATCACCTCAAACTAATAGAACCACTTTTGATCCATCACCTCAAACTAATAGAAGCAAGGCCTTGGTGAAAGGACTCTTTGACTTAAACTGATTTTAAATTATTCTGTTTTCTCATCAGACTGCTATTTGTATTGTCAGTGTTGGATTGCTAGTATTAGATGGTCAATTGCCAGGGCTGAAGTGCATCTACACTGCAGTTAGTGCACTTTGATATCACTTTAGTTTCCAATGCTTCATCCTATTACATTCTGGGAACTGCTCTGCATGCATGCAGTTCCCAAGTGGAAAACTCTAGATTCCCAATAAGTCCCAGAAATCTACAGGTTGGATCCATGACAATTAAGTGGTAGCAAAGTGGTACAACTATCATCAATAGCTTAATTTGCACATTAGGTAAATAAACTACATTTTAGGGTTTCCATTTCTGAGGCCCATCTAACACCAGTGATGAGAATAAAAAAAATCCATTAAAATCAGTAATGCTGTAGAACTTCTTAAACTTGCCCTTCTTAAAGAATCCACTGTCTCTTGAATCATTCATTGGAATTTCATTCTCACCTTTTGTTTAATGAAATCCTACAGGAATACTGTCTATATTAAATGTGCAGCTTGATCTATGCAGCTTAATCTATGTAGTCACAGCCAAAACACATTTCTTTTTACATTGTAGGCAAAGTCATTTCCCGTCAATCTGTGCCAGGTTGCAAGTGTGGGCGTCTTTGCAAATACAGGTTGTGCTAAAAATAAAATGGAAATGATAGTTTTTGTGCATGGAGAATGAAAGTCTGGAAACAATTCGGAGTTTTGAAAAAAAAAAATACAGCAACAATCCCAGTCCTCTATGACACAGTCTTGCTTCAATCCAGGTATATAAATGCACATGTGGAAGCAAGATGCTATGTATATTTCACTTCATGAATCAGCATCCAAGAATGCCAAATGGACAAGCATTTAGCTAAAAAATTGAATATGCACCAGAATGCTCATCTTGACTGCAATGCTTTCAACTCTGCCTCTGGACAGAGCGTGACAAGTTGGATGCTAGGACTGAGAATCCCATCAGCATGAACAGTGATTAATTATCTGAGTCTTTCGGCCCGTCCAGACAATACCTTTATCCCAGAAGCTCCCAATTCAAACTAGAGGGTGGCCAAATGATGTTCCCTGAAAACATGAAAGGAACAGCTATAAAGGAGAGAAACCCCAAAGTAAACAAAAAGCGCAGCGGGGTAGCAATCCAAAAACGAAGTCAAGGAAATCTTCAATCGATTTATTGTAATGTTCAATATATATCTTCCCAAATGGGGATGTGGAATTCAAAGGTGAAATCTCACATAAACAATGATAGAGCAGTCAGTTCCGGAATGTAAAAGTATAACAATAACGGTAATATCCAATCCAAATGTAGTAAATAATTATAATCCGGAATATTCTGCCCTCAATAGAGAATATAGAGAATATAGAATATTCCGGATTATAATTTGATTAAGAATATTCCGGATTATAATTATTTAAGAATATTCTGGATTATAATTATTTAAGAATATTCCGGATTATAATTATTTAAGAATATTCCGGATTATAATTATTTAAGAATATTCCGGATTATAATTATTTAAGAATATTCCGGATTATAATTATTTACTACTTTTGATACAAAGTCCGTCGACCTTGAGGGCAGAATATTCCGGATTATAATTATTTACTACATTTGGATTGGATATTACCGTTATTGTTATACTTTTACATTCCGGAACTGACTGCTCTATCATTGTTTATGTGAGATTTCACCTTTGAATTCCACATCCCCATTTGGGAAGATATATATTGAACATTACAATAAATTGATTGAAGATTTCCTTGACTTCGTTTTTGGATTGCCACCCCGCTGCGCTTTTTGTTTACTTTGGGGTTGCTAGAAGGACACCCTCCTTCTTTAATAATTTCTATAAAGGAGAGAAACCGCAGAATAAAAAGTTCCCCTTTTATCCCGTTTCTGGCCAAAAGAACTGCACCTTTGTGTGTGTGTGTGACCCTGCATTTCAAAAAGCACATGCTTTCCTTCCCTCCCCACTGTCTGGGATCCCTCCCTGGCTCCTTTCTCCCCTCAACATATGGAGCCTTCAACAGAAGTAGGTCTGAAGATCCAACAGGGGCCTTGGAGCAGCAATCTCCCCTCCCCTCCCCAAAAACCTCTTTCAGCTCTTCCAAAGTAAATGAAGGAGGAAATGGGGGGAGGGAGGGGGAGACTGGTAGTGCCCATGATGCCCACCCCTGCTTATCTTAGATCAGTGGGGGTGAGTATCTGGACACCCCCACTGCAAAACTCTGGGGTTTAGGCCAGCTGTGTGGCCCCCATCTATCAGATCTTTTGCCTGTCTGGAACCACTCTAAGATTAGACATTTTAGGGCTCTTCTATGCTTCCCTAAAACCTGGGAGAAATTGGGTTAAAATAATCCACTTCCTCCTAAGTTTCTGTCCCCACCCTCAACTCAAACTCTGGGCGTTCTCTTATGGGGTGGCTAGATACTATTATTGGCCAACAACCCCTCCCCCCTCCCACCCTCCATTTTTCCCTACCTCCTGATGAGCCATTTTCACATGCTAGGAGGACTCTACAGAGAGGCCTATGCTACCGGCAGGCCACTCTGGTAAGGTTTTCTGGGGGTAAATGGGGGGCTGGAGGGGAGGTGTCAGCCTCCCACTCTTTCATGCTCCAGGAGCCCAAAGAACAGGGATGGCTGTGGGGTTTGACCCCCCAAGACTGTGGAAGCAGTCCCTGGAGTCAATCCCCACAGGCCTTGTATCTAGAAAGATCTGCACTGCAGTTTAAGGTCCAGATCTTTCCAGTTGTTGAATTAATGTGAAGAAAACTCAGAAAACTCAGTTTCCCCACATTAGTTTACTTTTACCTGAGATGTCATTTGGACACCTCAGGTAAAAGCAAGACAAATGCTGCATTTTGGGCTTGTCTGGAAGGGCCCAAAAGGTGGGTCTACAACATTGTCACTGACAAGAGGTGTATATAATATTCTTCTATAGCAGCTACTTGCCACATACAGCTTTTCCCTTTAGAGGAAAAATGTCTGGGGAAAGATTTTTTTATTTATTCTGGTGGATGATTATTGGAATAAGCAGAAGTGATGAACTGGTTGTCAGTAGATTGGCTTCATTCAGGGGAAATGTGTCACTAAAAGATCTGACTAAAGGAACACCTCTCGTCAAAGCTCTTTCTAATAGAATTTGATGGAAAAGGAAATTGGGCAGCTAAAGCGGAAAGAAGAGATCGTGCTAATACTAACTAAAAAGCCGATCCTAAATTTTGAAGAAATTTGAAAGCTTCTGGAATTTGTCATAAGCACTACCGATCACGAACACTTCAGTTTTATAGAATTACAGAGGGAGACGTGTTCTCAGACTTCATGTGGATATGCAAAAATGTGTATATAAGAGCAGATTCTATTGAAATAAAGGATTCCTGGTAATATTATTGGCTATCAGGTTCCGCCCGGCACGGGATCGAGACCGTCCCTGGTGGCCATCTCGGACGATATCCGCTGCCAACTGGACAAGGGAGGCTCAGTAGTTCTGGTATTATTGGACCTTACCGCTGCATTCGACACGGTGGACCACGACCTGCTGGCATGACAACTTGCCACCATAAGGATACAAGGAGCAGCTTTAGCTTGGATTAGCTCCTTCCTGCGCGGACGTAGTCAGCGAGTTGAATGGCTAGGCCAAACATCCAGGAAATCTTTCCTCGAGTGCGGAGTACCCCAAGGCGCCATACTATCACCAACGTTGTTTAACATCTATGCCCGGCCTTTGGCTGGTATAGCCCGGAGCTTTGGCCTAGGGTGCTACCAATACGCCGATGACACTCAGCTCCTGCTGAAGTTGGAGCCTGGCGCAACTTCGGTGCCCGAAAACTTCACTCGAGGCCTGGAAGCAGTGACAAAATGGCTCCGCGCCCACAAACTCAAAATAAATCCATCAAAGACGGAGATTTTATGGCCGGGCCGCCCAGAACCACCTTTCCCACTGCCCCCCTTCGAAGGGGAACCGTTGATTCCTTCCCCCTCAGTAAAGAGCCTTGGTGTTAACCTGGACTCCAAATTGTCAATGGAGGCCCAGGTTGCCTCCACAAGCAAAAGGGCCTTCTTCCACTTGCGCCAAGCGAGACAACTGGCGCCCTACCTCCCAACGGAAGCACTGGCTACGGTAATCCATGCCACGGTTACATCACGGCTGGATTACTGTAACACCTTATATGTGGGTCTACCCCGGTCACTAACCCGCAGGATCCAGATTGTGTAGAACACGGCCGCCAGGCTTCTCACAGGAACATCGATGAGATGCCACATTACACCATCCCTGCAGCGTCTGCACTGGCTGCCCGTTGAGTACAGAGCCCTACATAAGACCTTGACCTTGGCTTTCAAAGCCCTGCGGGGCCGGGGCCCAACATATCTGAAAGACCGCTTGCTGATGCCTGTCTACTCAAGGACACCACGGCCAGCAAACAAGAACCTTCTTTGCGTCCCGAGCTTGAAAGAGGCCCACTTGGAGGCCACGAGACGGAGATCGTTCTCCGTTGTGACCCCCGTTCTTTGGAACTCAATGCCACCGGACCAGAGAGCCTCCCTCGACCTGCCCCAGTTCCTGACCACTCTGAAGACCTGGCTGTTTAGGAAAGCCCATGGCTAATGCAGAACCAGGAACTCAACTACCTGAGCCTGGTTCCTGCATTTAACTCCTGAATATTTTAATCTAATTTTAATATTAATTGTTTGAATTGCTGTGTGTAAGTCGCCCGGAACACTAACGTGGAGGGCGACTCAGAAATAATAAAGTCAGTTCAGTTCAGTACTTGTTAAATATTATCTTAGTGCTATCTTATTCAGAAATACCAATAAAGACTAACATGATAGTTCAATTTTGGCCCATGGTTTTATAAGGATAATTGTCCTATTGTGTGACCAAAAAGAAGGCAATGACTGTTTAAAGGGTTTAGAAGCAAGATAAAAGTGAAATGTGATTGCTCATTCAGGTGCTTTCAATGACACTAGAATAGGTGAAATATTGGAACACAACATGTCTGCTAATTATAAGAGTAATGTAATGGCTCTGGCCCTGTGTTGTTATGATCTCTAAGTTTTCATACATGATCGCACAAACTGGTCATCTGCATTGGGAAGTTGTTTTGCACAGGTACTATCACTCCTTTGTGACACTGTAAATGTAATGTAAACCACCATATTGCTAAATCTTTATCTGAGAGTTATGCTACTCAGATAATTTGGGGGGTGGTGGTGGACATTATTGCAAGACCCTTAAGGCTAAATCCAGTTCTAATAACAACAAAGGGCACATATACACTGATCCTGAAGTCAGTGTCAATGAGGAATGCTCCGTGATGGATCAACACTAAAAAGAATCTGCAAAGAAATTCCATTAGCCATTACAAATATGAAAGCCAGCTTATATATCTCCCCCTGACTCCACATGTCACCTATCTATTCTCTGTTGCTTGCTCTAACATCAACTAGAGTGAGAAGGTACTGGGGGAGGGGGGAGAGGGAGGGGGGAGGGAAGGAAATTCCCCTCCTCTTCCCATCATTTCCAGTGCACCTCACACTCTGGCTGATATCAGAGCAAGCAAAGGGAGAAAGTGCTGTGCCATGACTGGAAACTACCTCAACAGAGGGAGCATGGGGGAAAGGAGATGGCCATCTCAGGCCTCACTGCCTGAATTCTGGAGACCTGTGTTTACATCCCCACTCAACCATAAAGACCCACAAAGTAACCTTGGGCAATTCTCTCAGCTGCAGAGGAAGGCAAAGGCAAGTCCCCTTTGAACAAATCTTGCTAAGAAAAGCATGCGATAGGTTCACAATAGGGTTGCCATAAGTCCAAAATGAAGGCACACAACAACAAAGTAATTCCAGTGAAACCAATGGTGCACCAACCAGATTGATTAATTTTGTTCTTCCTTCACACCATTGTTTACATTCACACCAAGCATTTTCACATTAAACAATGTTAGAATTATGATTTTAATTTAATTGCAATGAAAACATTGGATGGAATCTTGTAATTTGTAGTTTGGTGTGGCACTAAAGGTTCTCTAAGATTTCTAAGTCCACCTCTCAAAAATCTGAGGATTTCATATGACGTTGACCTGGCAGTTTAAGTGGAACAATTGTGTAATACGAAAGAGTCCCAAGCCATGATAAAATTGAACAAATAACTGTTTTAACTTCAGGTGCTGCATCAGGAGTGTGTATGTGTTACTGCATGCAAAAGAAGGAAAAAAACACACAGCAGTTGCTGCTTTGGTAGTAGTAGAAAAAACAATATCAACATTCACATTAAAATAATAATTCTTGCATTTTTCACTGCTGTTTAGTGAATAATCCAATCCAGACCAGGGAACGAACTCCTGGTTTTGTCTTATGAAAGGTATGCAACAAGTCCTTAATCTGTGAGATGTCTGATATCTCCCATATGCCTATTGGAATGATTAGAATTTTCCTTCAAACCCAGCAACTTGTGCAGTATTTCTTTCTTGTTGCTTCAATAGATACATTGGCATTTCTTCCTTTTATGCTGTGCTACACCAGGATGAGCTCTGATTGCAAAGACAAATGTGACAATTCCACTTCACAAGGCTCCAACTGAATTGCAACTACTTTTCGCACTGAATAATGGAAAAATGTTGCTATGCACTCAACATGTGCAATGAGGCAAAGGAAATAAAAAAGGCTAATGATGCAACCGTAGTGTGAATGTTCTCCATCCGTGCCTCTCAAAATGATGCTATACATGTATTTTCAGCACAAAACAGGGAGAATTTATGAACCTCCAGATTTCTCTGGGCAACTTATGGTTGTTAGTAGAAAATGTCATTGTTAATGATAGGAAGAAGAATGTTTAGAAGGAAAATGATGGTATACGATACTATTTGGTGATATCCTTTGCCTGAATAGAGGCAAAAGATACCATCATTTTGTCATATGTTAGTAATGTTATGCTAGAAGACAAAACTAATACGATACTTAAACAACAACCAAGCCTATAGTCTTCAATGTGTTAACAGAAGGCTTGCTGTCCTATTTTTGGAGTTAGTACAACAGTGGAATCTACCACACTTTTAGTTATGAAAGTTTTTGTGTAATGGTGATATCCAGCATAGCTTCACAAAGAGAGGTTTTCATCATTTTCGATTTAGTCCCCAAAATGTTAAGGTTTGTTATTGTAGGTGTGAGAACTAAATAACTTAGTAGATTTCATCAAACAGGTAACTATTTATTATTTAGAACTCAGTGGGAAGAGCCCAAGGCCCCAAGCATAGATAAGATTAAAACAGGAACAGCACCTTAATAGAGAACTGTCCAAGGTTTTGGTCTATGGAAGGATTCTTCTGGCCCCTAAAATTATTATACAAATTTCCATTGCAAAAGTGAAGCCATTTCTATTAACCATCATTATTCAATGAACTCACATTTTCCCATTTTAATGGTTTTTTATGATTTTGGGTATGTCAATTGAATTTGGTTCTGATGTAACAAAAGTTTCTGTGACCAATTGTTCCCTGTCCCCTTTCTTTCCATATATCTTTCTTACACTTCCTTACATATTCCATTCTAAAGACTAACCACCTCATCACACAGGGCTTGGATGGGCAATGGATGGGCATGTTGCCTACCTCACGACGTCGCTGGACTTCCGGCAGAGGCAGAACTCACAAGTGGAGTGGAAGCGTCATATGATGCTTCTCTCCCAACACGGGAGCCAGTGTGTGTTGCACTGTCTCCAGTTGAGCTAGCAAAGATCCTTGCTGCTTGGGCGACACTTCCCATATGTGATGAGGGAAGTGTTGCCACAAGGGAGCAGTGCATGGGGCAATGGATTCACTCTGCTGTCTTTCCTTTCTTTGTCGAAGCAAGACGCTTTACCTGGCCTTCATCATAAGCTTGTAAAACTATATTCTTTGTATTTCTTTGAAGCCCACATGCATCTCTGTTGTTTTGCTTGTATACCACCATAAGAATACATTTTCTCTTCACCCGCCCACCCACACACACAGCACAACATGTACATTTATATCTACACTTTTTCTACCACATTAAAGTTTTGGTTGAGTTTTTCATCATTAATGAAAGTATATTTATAATTGAGTGTCTTTTTATCTGTTTAAAACTTCTTCAGAAATGACACACATTCCTCACAAATGTACAAATCCCTGCCTACAATGAAAAACTGATATTTTAGTGAGAATTTTAATAAAGATTTCCATCTCTAAAGACATTGTGAGCTACTTGCAGTAAATTGCTCTACTATGAAAAATGGCAATCGTTTCTTGCTCATATAGGCCACCATACGGTCATTGTGCTACCTTTACAAAGTATGCAACCTTGTAATGTTGCTGGTCACCAAAGGAAATTTTAGCAATGGTTGTGGTGGCTGATCAGCTGTCACAAAATCAAAGAAAGAGGAGAAAAGGGGGCCGATAGTGGAGTGGGTGATAAGAAGAAGAGTATGGGGAAGAGAACTTTCTTTCAACATTTGTTCTAATGCAAAGATTATTGGGCTTGAACTGAAGTGATATTCATAATTAGACTTTATATTGAGATGCCACCATTTTAGAATATTGTATTTTTCTATGTGAACAGGTCAGAACCTTTTCACAGCTGAGCCAGAAATTGTTCTATTTATACAGTTCAGCTGATGTCATGTATTATTTTAGCTACTCCACCCTTACATAATAGAGAAGGTAATAGTCACCCACTAGTGGCACTTCTAAAAATGATCATTTCAGTTTGAAAACTTAGTCTCGTAAAGCTATGTATTCATAAACAATGCATTCCTATCTCATTCAGTAAGCATCCAATTACACAAAACAGTCATCTAAGGCAAAACAGGCCTGCTTTAACTTTTCCCCAAATAGCTCATGTTTAGTTTAGAGGCCACACAAAACAGACTCTTACTGACACCCAGTGGCTAAGGAAAATAGGTACAACTACAGTCTATCATGGCTATGTCTTTGAATTCCATGTTGAATAACGTCAATAATGCACTAAGAATGTGGCGCAGCTGGCTGGGTGTCAGCTGCATAAGATCTCTAATGACCAGAAGGTCATGAGTTTGAGGCCTGCTCAGGTCGGGATGAGCTCCCGATCAATTAAGTGTAGCTTGTTGTCGACCTTTGCAACCTGAAAGACAGTTGCATCTATCAAGTAGGAAATTTAAGGTACCACATTGTGGGGAGGCTAATTTTAACTGATTTATGAGGCCATAAATATATCCAGGAAATATGTGAAGGAATGTGGCAGCTCCTCCTGGTAACCAGAAACTGAAATGTCAGTAGCCTCTGGGTCTCAGTCTATATGTTGTATGTCTATATGTTGCATTGTAATCCGCCCTGAGTCCCCTGCGGGGTGAGAAGAGCAGAATATAAATGAAATAAATAAATAAATAAATATTAATAGAATTGCCCACCCAAACCCCGAATAACGAGCCGACAACAATAACGACACGGACAAGTAACTTTGGGTTCAAATCTTTGGGCAACATTTATTGTTACCTATTGGATTCCTAACCACTAACTCAAGGGGGTGCTAGGAATCAATCAACTTTAACCAAATTTGGGGTCGAACACCGAGGCTGATCTGCCAAAACACCAGATCCAGCCAAACCAAGGAAAGGGTAAGGGGCCAACTCACCCGAGCTTGAGCATGGCCCCCCGTCAAAATACCTCAACCTGGCCCCTAAGGTGGCCTGAATTGAAACCAAGGGCGGGAGTGGTGGGACGCTGAACAAGCTAGCAATGGCTTGTTGAGGCGGGGCCTCGCGAAAAGCCCCGCCCCCACGCCAGAAGGTTCCTTCTGGAACCTTCGCTCTCATCGGAGCCGGGGGGGCAAATCCATCTCATCCCAGCAAGCTGGGATGAAATGTCGTGCCCACCCAAACCCCGAATAACGAGCCGACAACAATAACGACACGGACAAGTAACTTTGGGTTCAAATCTTTGGGCAACATTTATTGTTACCTATTGGATTCCTAACCACTAACTCAAGGGGGTGCTAGGAATCAATCAACTTTAACCAAATTTGGGGGCGAACACCGAGGCTGATCTGCCAAAACACCAGATCCAGCCAAACCAAGGAAAGGGTAAGGGGCCAACTCACCCGAGCTTGAGCATGGCCCCCCACCCTTCCAGGGCCATCCAATCCACCTCACTCAACAACAGAACTTTACTGTGAGGCTTTAACCAACTGGCCCTCACCCCTAAAGGGGGTGCCTTCCGGTGAACACCAATTAGGGAATTTCCCTAACAACCAACCGCCACAACTTGGGGGCAGGTGTCTACCTTGTCCCCAACCCCCACCAATCTTCTAACACCCCCACTAAACCTTGCTGGATGTCTAAAAGAAACAGGTGGTTGCCCTCATCTGACAGGTGAACCCCATCTCTCCGGAAAATCCCATGATTTTCCGGATGCAGAAATCTATGAGGCACATAAGATCCGTTGGCACCATGTACCAACGACCTCATGGGCCCTGTTCACACGCTTCAGCGCCCTTACCAAGAGCCTGAAGTCGCCACCACCGGGCCAGCACATCCTCGGCACAATTGCCGACCACACGATGTGCACCGCGGGCCATGCCCGCCAGATTGCATACAGATCGGCCCGAGCCTGCAGGTACAGCGCTCGGCCGGTCAGCAATCCCAGGTCATTCCCTCCCAAGTGAATGACCAGAATATCCGGGGGTGGGACTCCCCTTCCGTGGAACAACAATGGCCAAAGCCCGTCCCACCGCAGACCACGTCTGCCCAACCACTGCACATCCAACCTGGATGCCAGGCCCAACTGTCGTCCGAGGGGTGACTGGAGCGCTGCCTTCTCCGCCCAGTACACATAGCTGTGCCCGCAGATCAGGACCTTCAGCCTCCCGGCGCATCCCATCGGACCTGAAATGAAAAGAAACTGGGCAACATCAAACCGCTTACAACTGAACATTACGAACATAAACTTTGTAAGCGTCCGACGCCCACCTCCCGAGGGACCTAATTGCTTCGGTGCCATACCCCATTGCAGCTGCAGAGGACGCCGCGCCAATTCTGAAGGAGTGGGTTCCGAACTTCACCCCTTCCAAGCCCAATAATTTCAGGGCCTTTTTAGTGACTGCCCAAAACTGAAATTTAGACAGTGGCGTCCCATCCAGATGGCAAAAAAGATAACCGGTACCCATGCCACGAACAGCCAAATATTGTGACATGGCACGCACCGGACACAACTCGCCGTCACTGGCTCTCCCCAATCGGACCAAAGAGCCCTTACCAGCCTGATCAGTTTTTGAAAACCTGACATTCAAGGCCAAATTGTCCTGATCCAAAGAAATGTCAGATAGTAGAAGGGCCCTGTGAGAGAGGTCTTCCTTTGATGAAGCCACCAACTCACTGACTCTAAAGGCCCCAAAAAATGCGGTAAGGGCAGCCGAATGGAACAAAGCCTGTTCGTAACGGGAGTCACACACCGATGACCACACCCGGCCCAAACCCTTCAAAATATCAGGGGTGAAGGGTTCCCTGGAGTCAACAGACCTGCCAATTTGTCTGGACCATCCAGCCATCAATTTGTGCAGGCGAAAATCGTTAGTCGGGTCTTGCAGGCCCTGCGCCTTGAACCAATAGGCCAGCGCTGACAGTTTAACCCGGATGGTACGGGCAGCAAGACCCGCCTGTGATGATAAACACAAAACTGGGCGATGTGGTCATACGGCACAGGGAAGGTCTCAGGTAAACCATAATACTCCCTGAACTCCGAAAACTCCCTGACGGCCCTGAAGTATCCGCGTCGGGAGCTGGGGGCTAACGCCAGCGCCATGCCGACCGCTACTGCCGTCACTCCAACCAGCCAGAGATGGTCTGGCATGTTTTTCGGGAGGACCTCTGCGTCGGGCGCCAATTGCCTGAAGCGCTCCATCTGCATACGAGACAGAGCGTCAGCCAATGAGTTATCGAGCCCTGCAATGTGGAATGCCCGAAACAATATGTTCGCCTCTAAACACTGAAGCGTAAACGCACGCAACAGGCCCATAACTCTGCGGGAACGTGAAGTGAGCGTGTTGATAACATGCACAGTGGCCATGTTATCACACCAAAAATGCACAGTGGAGTTGGCAAACCTCTCAACCCAAATGTGCACTGCCACAAAAATAGGAAAGAATTCCAGAAAAGTCAGATCAGATGTAACACCCAGACTGTGCCACTCCTCAGGCCACAGCTGTGCACACCACTGACCCTCAAAAAACACTCCGAAACCCAAAGATCCGGAGGCGTCCGAGGCTACCTTCAGGGCATCTTTTACTAGCAAATCCTGTCGCCAAAAGGAAATGCCATTGAAATTTGAAATAAAACTCAGCCAAATTTCCAAATCTGATTTGATGTCCTTGGTAACCCGGATACGGTGATGCGGCAAAACGGTGCCAGAAATTGCATCACACAACCTGCGCAGGAAAGCCCTGCCAGGAGCCACCACCTTGCAAGCAAAGTTCAGGTGACCTATCAACACCTGGAATTCTTTCAACGTGGCCTTTTTCTTGAGCATAAACTGCTCGATCCTGAACTTCAGGTCCGCCACCTTCCCCAATGGCAACCTGGAATATTGGTGCACCGTATCCAACTCCACCCCCAGGAATGTCAGAACCGAGGCCGGCCCCTCCGTTTTTTCCTCGGCTAGGGGCACCCCCAAGCTTTGGGTAAGGCGCGTGAACGCGCCCAACAGCGACTCACAGTCACCTGACCCAAAACGCCCCACGAAAAGGAAATCGTCCAAATAGTGAACCACCCCGCTAAGGCCCGCCTCGGTTCTAACCGCCCATTCCAGAAAGGTACTAAACGTCTCGAACGCGGCGCACGACACGGAACAACCCATGGGTAATGCGCGATCGATGTAAAACAAGCCATCGAACCGAAAACCCAACAAATCAAAATCTGCTGGGTGGACCGGGAGCAATCTAAAAGCAGATTTGATATCACACTTAGCCAATTCCGCCCCCGGCCCGTGTCGCTTTACTACCCGCACCGCCGCATCGAAAGACGTGTAGTACACTGTGCACAACTCGTCAGGTATCGCATCATTCACAGAGCTGCCCCTTGGATAGGACAGATGATGAATGAGGCGATACTCGCCCGGTGCCTTCTTAGGCACAATTCCCAACGGGGAAACTCGCAAACTCTCAACTGGGAGAGACTCAAACGGTCCCAACACCCGTCCCTCCCTCAACTCTTTGGCAATCTTTTGCCGCACCACCTCCTCCATCCCAATTACCGACTTTAAATTGGGAGAAAGACGTGGTGCCCTAGGACCCAGGGCTGGAATGCGGAAGCCGAAGGTGAACCCGGACAACAGATATTGTGCCGCGGTTCGGTTCGGGTAAATCTTCAGCCACTGTCCTAGCGGGCCCAGCTTAACTGGGCTGGGGCCCTTTGGGAAGGGGTGGCTGAGCCGAAGCCTTTTTGGGGTATCCCTCTCTGGGATTCCCCCGCCAAGGCTTCCCCTTCGTACACTGCTTCGCTCCGTGCTGCCCTCCGCAGGTTGAACAGGCGTGCAGGTACCTGCACACCTTCCTGCTGCATGCCCCCTGGGAGGAGAACTCCCAGCACACCTGCCGCTGCCTTTGTGCCTGCCCACCCTGGGCGGCCGACCGAAAGGGCTGCGTGCCCTTGAAGTTTTGGACCAAGTGCCCACTGTCCGCCGGCTCCCCTGGGACCGACTTAGCGGCATTCATCACGGACAGCCAGAGCTGCTCGTGAATCAGGTCCCATCGTATCCGCGGATCCCCCGCCGCCAGGGCCCTAAATCGCCGGTCGTATTCGAGCCAGGCCTTCCCTATGAACCGAACCTTGGCCCCATAAATTATATTCAAGTACCGGACCAAGGACTTCGCCCTGTAGGGCTGGGCGTCCACCAGGATCCCCATGTAAATTGTGTAACAGGCGAGCCAATTTTCCCAGTTTTGGTCCACCTTCCTATGTTTCAATTTCTCCTTGCCCTCGTCATCCAGCTCGTCCTTGTCCTTCTTCTCGAGCTCTTTATAGAGCAATGAGAAGATATCTATATATTCCGCACGCAGAATCTTCTGCAGCGTCTTAGGGGCCAAATGGGCCCCCAACACTCCGTCCGTTGCGGCCGGCAATATGGGAGCCGTCCACCGGTCGGTCCCCCAATACTGGGTCAACTCGCCCGAACGAGCCGCCTCCACCGTGACAGCCCCGCAAACGGCCCCCTGCACCGCCCCCCCCAGGGATAAGTCGGACGATGCCACGACCGCAGCTCCAGTGGAAACTGCTGGGGAGCCTCCCGCCCCAGCCAACACTCCTCCCCCTGCCACAGCCGCGCCACCACCCGGCGCCAGCGGGGAAGAAGCCCCACACGGCGCCCCCAGGACGCTCCCCAACCCGGGGAAACCACCCCACGGCCAGAAAGAGCTGGGCTCCCTACCGTGTCCAGAAGGCCCGGCCACCTCCGGTGCTGGACCAGCCGTCTGCGTCGCCGTCTGCGTCGCCGCCTGCGTCGCCGTCTGCGTCGCCCCTGCCGAGGCCGCCCGTCCAAGACGCGGCGCCGTCACCATCACCGGCTCAGCCACCGCCGCCCGACCTTCCTGCTCGCCAGCTCCGGTCTCCCCCTCATCTGCGCGTCCGCCTGGTTCCATCAGCTGGCTCTGGCCCCTCGGCTCCTCGACCAGCGCCACCTCTGGTCCCCCAGCGGTGTCCTCCGGTTCCTCGGCCTCCGGGCCCGCCTCTAGAAAAGCAATGCGAGAGAGCATATTCTTGACGAGCCGGGCCTTACTCACCCGGCCCGCCCCCCCCCCCCCTTCCACAGGCCGCACAAGCAGCCCCCTGCGCCTCTCGAGACCCTCGATCCTGGCCAACATGGCCGCCAGGGTCCCCGAGGGCACGGCCTCTTCATCCGAAGACGACTCCTCTGCCGGGGGTGGGCGCTTGTCTCCAGCCCTCTGCGCCGGTCCTTTTCCCTTCTTCCCGGGGACATTCTTCCTGGGCTCCATCCTGCAAAAGGTAGCACACAACATTCCCATGAGCATGAAGCCACTCAAAAGAGCCCCCCCCTCCCTGCTGCTTAGATTCAATGTCTAGCCGAGGCATGCCACTGCCCTTCTCCGAGGGTGGAGGGTGAGGGTGAGGTTCTTGCACAAGATCATTAGGTTTCATGGCATAACAGTGATTCGAACCATGATCCCTCGAGACAATTGACGCACTCAAACTACCATGAGCAGACCATTCTCTGAGGGCGGGGGTGACTGCACGAGGTTGCTAGGTTCGATTGCATAGCAGTGACACGACCCTAGCCCTTCGAGTCAAAGTGAAACACTCAGACTACCTTGATCAGACCCGTCTCCGGCCCGCGCAGCACGTGTAAGTTGGCAAGCCTCGAATCCACGACCAACTCTTCAGCGAGAAACATGGCGCCAGGAAAATGGCGGCCGCCCCACAAAACGGCGGCCGCCCAGAAGATGGCGGCCGCCCCCTCAAGATGGCGACCGCCAAGAACGATAGCGGCCCACCGCCAAATGGCGGCCGCCCGGCAAAAATGGCGGCCGCACCACAAAATGGCGGCCGCCAGGACGATAGGCAAAATGGCGGCCGCCAGGCAAAATGGCGGCCGCACACAAAATGGCGGCCGCCAGGAAGATTGCGGCCGCCCCACAAAATGGCGGCCGCCATACAAAATGGCGGCCGCCTGGAAGATGGCGGCCGCACCACAAAATGGCGGCCGCCAGGACGAAGGCGGCCGCACCTAAGATGGCGGCCGCCAGGAACATGGCGGCCGCCCCCCTCGAAATGGCGGCCGCCACAAAATGGCGGCCGCCAAACAATCGAAACCACTCCCAACATGGCGGCCGCCACTCCTATGGCGGCCGCCAACACAATGGCGGCCGCAGCGCCAACGCGGCCGCCCCTACAATGGCGGCCACCCCCCAACATGGCGGCCGCCAGCAAGCTGCAGCAGCGCCTCACATGGCGGCCGCCCCAACATGGCGGCCGCCCACCAGCTGCAGCCGCCCTAACATGGCGGCCGCCCCAACATGGCGGCCGCCAGCGAAACAACGCGGCGACGCCACGCAAATGGCGGCCCCACAACCCCGGCGGCCGCCACTCAAATGGCGGCCGCCCCACAATGGCGGCCGCCCGCCAAATTAACGGCCGCCAGGGCCAAAATGGCGGCCGCCCACCTAAAGGCCCCCAAAGCGGCGCCCGGCCCCTGCCCGGGCCTGCCTCCCCCCAGCCCACAAGGCGCGACCCCCCCCCCCCGAGCCCACCCGCAGGCGCGATCTCCACCGCCGCGAGAGAGGGGGGGGGGAGAGAAGAAAAGACGCGAAGAAAGTATGGGGGGCTCCCGGATCCCGCCGCCCCCCCCTGCCTGCAACCCCCCTACCACCCACACTCACCCCTGGAGGGAAAAGAAAAGGAAGGGGGGGAGGGGGAGAATGCAAAGCGGGAAAAAGGGGGGGGCAAAAAAGGGGGTGGAAAAAAGGGGGGGGGTCCCCCACCACCCCCGTTCCCCCAACACCCGGCACCGACCTTCAGAAGCCACCAATGTACAAACTGGTAAGTACTCCCTCGACGCCCCTTTCCTCTGCTGTCTTCTTTTCTTCGCTCTTCTCCCCGCTCACCGCTCCTCTTTCTTACTCCTTCGTCCACCTTATCTCCTCTCCCCTTGACTCTGCTCGTCCCTCAGCCTACTCCCTCTTCACTCTTCTATCTTCAATCTTCTACTCTCTTCAATCTTCTGGTACTCGCTTCACTCTTCTCTCTTCAATCCTCCTCTTCTCTCACTATCTTCTGCTCTTTTAGTGCTAGGCAGCGTGCAGAGAGGGACAAACCCAACCTTCTTGCACGCTGAACAAGCTAGCACTGGCTTGTTGGGGCGGTGCCTCACGAAAAGCTCCGCCCCACGCCAGAAGGTTCCTTCTGGAACCTTCGCTCTCATCGGAGCCGGGGGCAAATCCATCTCATCCCAGCAAGCTGGGATGAAATGTCACTGCAAAAACTTTGTCTTTGTGCAAGGGACATTGTCCGAGAGAGATATATATATAAAACACATTTTCTTTGTTGAGTCTCCACCATTATAAAACAGTTTCTACCACAAAATCAAAGTTTCTGGAGTAGAACAATGACTTTAAATGTAAATTCCACACAGTGAAACTGGAACTAACACTTTCAAGCCAAGAACAGGTTTTCTTTAATACTATTTTTTTTAAAAAACTTTGAAAAATCAGCAAAAATCTGTGGATAAGTCAAACATTCTGAAACTTGGTGAGCTAATAGTGGTAATGTGTTCTACCATTGTGGCAAGTTTCACCGCAATGGATTTAAAAATGAGGGATAGGAGCACCTGAATTTTCCCCATTGGCAGTGATGTCTTCCTTATTGAGCATGTGTGACCGTCATTAACAAAGTACTTATGAAGATATGTAAGTTTTTTTTAAGTTCCGAAATTTTCACCACTCAAAATTTGGAAAGACTTTAGAAATGAAGCACCAATGCCCCTTATTTTTGCAAGGAGTTTGGAACCATTTTTAATGGATTGCACATGCCTAGTAGGAATCTATTATATTAATGTTATTTCTGCCTCTTGCATCAAATTGTCTGTTAAAAGCGTAATGCCCAGGAACAAAACTGTTTCATTAAGGTGAGACTTATCTGAACAGTATGTTCTGGATTCTAATAAAGTTGAATGAACCAAACATAACTGCAAAAAGTTCTGTGAAACTTTAAAGATATATCCCTCCCCAATATATACATATTTCAGTACTTTTTGGACTAACACCAATAGGAACAATGTCTTTGAAGAACTTGTGAATCTAGGGTATATGTTTGCAATAGCTTTTCCTATCACGAGTGTTCTGTTGAATATTCAAATATTTTTTTCTATTACTCAGCAGGGCCACTGCACAATTTGGCTACAGATTACCTTTTTATGGAGTTCTGCTTTTGCCATGAGACCAGCTCAGTTACCTATCTCCCGAAGGAAGCCTTTTATAGCTGCCTGGAATGCACCAACCGATCACTGTTTGATCAGATATAATGTGACAATTAACTTGAAAATGTTCCATGTGATTGGGAGCCCATTTGCCAAAGCAAGAGGACAAAATGTGACTATCTTTTATGTCAACAGGCTGGGATATTATCCATGGTACACTTCACAGGACGTTCCAGTTAATGGTGGCCTACCTCAGAATTTCAGCTTGCAAACACATCTGGAAAAAGCTAGTCAGGACATCAATTACTACATTCCTGATGAAGATTTTACAGGCTTAGCAGTCATAGACTGGGAACATTGGAGGCCTCAATGGGAACGCAACTGGAGCACAAAAAATATTTATAGGAGACAGTCGAGGAAATTAATTTCTGCAATGCAAGAAAATGTATCGGCGAATGCTCTTGAACATTTAGCCAAATTTTCTTTTGAAGAATGTGCTAAAGCTTTCATGAAGAAGACAATTGAGCTGGGAATTAAAAGTAGACCAAAGGGACTTTGGGGATACTATTTATATCCTGACTGCCACAATTATAATTTCCATGATCAGAACTACACTGGATCTTGTCCAGAAAGTGAAGTTTTGCGGAACAATGAACTATCATGGCTGTGGAACAGCAGTGCTGCTCTGTATCCTTCCATCGGCATCAAGAAATCCCTCGGGAACAGTGAAAACATATTACGCTTTTCACAGTTTAGAGTGAATGAATCTATGAGGATTTCCTTTATGACATCACATGATTATGCTCTCCCAGTGTTTGTGTATACTCGATTAGATTATAGAGACGAACCCTTGCTATTTCTTTCCACGGTAAGCCAAAAGGGGAATACAAGCAACCTCTTCTTTAGAGTGAATGTAGTAGTTAAAACAAATGAGTTCTGAAGCAGGAACAAAAAGATATTTGACATCTGCTGAGATTTCATTTGCTGGACTTGAACTGACAACTATTTATGAGCCTCAGTTACCTATCTGTGGCATAATACTGTACTACTATACTACAGTAGTTCCCTACCTTTGGTCCCTCGGAATTCCTAGAAGCCCTAGTCAGCTTGTCCCACTAAAATCCCAAAATAGTTAAAGTCCAAAGCACCTGGGAATACTGTTGTGCTGTAGGAATACTGCCTGTCTGATCTTGAACACAAAGTCCGGATGATGATTTTTCAGATTACATCTGTCATCTATTTAGAATATTAAGGAAGATCAATATATAAATGCTAAACATCTAAATAAGACATATAAAATGGACAGTATTCCTGGGTAACTTGAGTTAAATTCCTATTGGACTAACAGAAATGTATAAGCAATAGGTATCACTTAGATGTCAAAAACTTTTAAGATTGAGTTTAACTGACATGGGTTAATGGCATTGTAGAATATTTAGAACGAATTAATAGTAAACTGAAAGTGAATGTACAAGAACATGTAATCATCCGAATGGTGTACTTCAGTACAAAGCATGCTGGTCAGTGACCGTAATAAAATTTTTTGTTGTACAAAGCATATAGGCAAATTATAACATGTACTTTTGCAAAATGCAGTGATGCCTGCCAACTTGTATAGCTTTGATTATAGAAATTCTGAGTGGAGAAGACGAACTATGACTTTAGGTGATGACAGCTATACACGATCTCTAATGTGGTGGACCAACTGTAGCTGGAAATTTCTTGGAATGATCACTTGGATTTCAAGGATTCAGTGCCACTGATGGCATCAAATTCTATCCCTTCTACCTGTTCCAAGGAAGCTATTTCAGTACTGAACCAGTATATATTGTTGGTGGATGGTGATGGGTTAGATCAAGGCATACAAATTGACATTTGACTCAAAGGTTCTAATAGTTGATCAAAAAGTAGACAAGGGAATAAGAATGCAGCTTGTGTTGGATGAATGTACACTTCTTTGAAATCTTGGTTTGCAGCTTGGGTGTATTCCTGAAATCAACTGAGCCTCAATAACCTAGTTTTACTAGTGGCCTGGAATGTGTTTGCACAATTAAGACTAGTGTGTCAGCTGTACTGTTCCTGCAGAAATCAGATCTGGCTATGCCTTGATTAGTACATCTCATTTGGGTTATTATATTATGGGACTTCCTTTGGAAAGGTCAGCAGGTTCAAAATGCTGCCATTGAAATACTGGAAAACACATAAATATCTTGTTGAAACAATTTTGTTAGCTATCAGTTTGTTTCTGAGTCCTCAAATCCTCAGAGTTTTATTTTAGTGTCACTGGCATCACAGAGTCATGTAGTCAAGATACGAGCAACAGCCTTTTTGATGGCTATTGGCTACTCTTTGCTACCCTTTCACCAATAAAGTCCATTTTACTCAAACAGGCTTTTCATAATTAATTGGCAAAATGGAGTCATTTTATAAGATGTGTGCTTTGTTAGGATTTTGTACACTTTTTTTAAAAAAGTAATATTTTAATGTGTGTTTTGTAGAGCAAAATTATTTGATCTTCACCAATTTTCTTTTTTTATAAAGTATTTTTATTGAAGATTTTTGCAATGTGAATACATACATGAAACCAAATTTCTCATGACCATCAAATCAGCAAACTGAAACTGAAATGATAAGGACATTTGCTAATAATGTAGAACTGATGGACTTTTAAACATCAAACACCCTATATTTCCCTAAAGCAGCAGTTCTCAAAGTGTGCTTTGCGGAGCCCCTGGGGGGACTGAGGGGATCCCTGCTTTCCTCCTCTTCCTACCTCCTCTACCTCCAAACTTTTCCCTCATCTTTCCTGCTCCTCCCCTCCTTTGCTTCCCACCGCCTCCCTTGCCACCCAAATCCTTCCCCCCTCACTTTCCTTGCTTCCAGTAAACAAGATCACTTTGCTGGATGTTATTATGATTGTTGTTGTTGTTTCTTGTTGTTGTTACTATGAAGGCTGGATGGCTGTCTGTTGGGAGAGCTTTCATTGCACTTTTCCTGCATAGCAGAAGGGAGTTGAACTAGATGGCCACTGGAGATTCTGTTGTTCTTGTTGTTATTATGATTATTATTGTTGTTGTTGTTGTTGTTATTCTGACAGAATAACACAGTATGTCACAGCAAATGAGATCTATATACTCCTCCTTCTCCTCTTCTTCTTCTTCTTCTTCTTCTTCTTCTTCTTCTTCTTAGAAACACAGCAAGATGAGTCCACAGCAGACAAGATCACTCTGCTGGCTGTTGTATTGGATCACACGTCGCACACTTCCCAAGTGTTTAGGACTGTGTGATGTATCAGCGAATAATGCATGCAGATCCCAGTAAGGTGGCCTTCTGCAGTTGGCAGCTGGTAATTTTTTCAGCGTCAATTGTACTTAAGTGCAGGCCGAGGTCTTTAGGCACTGCACCCAGTGTGTCGATCACCACTGGGCCCACCTTTACTGGCTTGTGCCAGAGTCTTTGCAATTCGATCTTTAAATCCTCATATTGTGTCAGCATTTTCAGTTGTTTCTCTGCAATCGTACTGTCACTTGGGATTGCGACATCAACGATCCATACTTTGTTTTTTAACATGATCATGAGGTCAGGGGTATTATGCTCCAAAACTCTGTCTGTCTGAATTCGGAAGTCCCAGCGGGGTTTGACGTGTTCATTTTCTGTAACTTTTTCAGGCTTGTGATCCCACCAGTTTTTTGTCGCAGGCAGGTGGTATTTGTGGCACAAGTTCCAATGAATCATCTGAGCAAGAGTGTTATGTCTCTGCTTGCAGTCTGTCTGTGCGATCTTCTTGCAGCAGCTGAGGATGTGACCTATTGTTTCATCTGCTTCTTCTTATTATTGCTGCAAAGGTTAGGTGGCCATTTCTTGGGGGTGCTTTGATTGTGCTTTTCCTGCATGGCAGAAGGGCATTGGACCGAATGGCCCCTCTAGGTCTTCCACTGAAATACTGTTAAGTTTATGTCGACTAAAACGTTCTTTATTTTAAATATTGTATTGTTCTTTCTTTTCTTTTTTTCACTACAAATGAGATGTGTGCAGTGTGCAGTGTGCATAGGAATTTGTTCATTTTTTAAAAATTAGTTCACACACTCTCCAGCCAACTGGCAGATATTAGTGTCTGTGTAGTTGGGGCCGTAGATAGGCTAATCAAGCGTTTTCTTCTTTCCATTGTAGCAAGATCTTGTTAGCACGATTGGAGAAAGTGCTGCCCTGGGAGCTGCTGGAATTGTTGTCTGGGGAGATATGAATTTAACTTCATCAGAGGTAAGGCGATGCTTTGATTCTAACTTGATATTGTTTAATGCAGTAGACAGAATTTCCACTATACGCTATCCGGTTTTATTTTCTTTATAGTTTGAGCAGAATTCTATCTGACAACTCATTCACAGGCAGCCTATCAAGACCATAAACTCACATCAATTTCCTCATGACAAGGCTGACAATATCCATATAGGTCACCAACAATACCAGAATAGCCAGTGATTGATTCAGGGGATAGGAATCAGTGTTTTGAACAACTATTATACTTAAAAAATATTCTGACGTAGCTGTATTGGCCATGCAGAAAAATACAACAAAACCCAAAATTTACAAAGCAGAGGTACCTTTTTTGGGGCCGGTTCCAAAGCATAAAAGATACCATGCAAGCCTTTGAAGCGTCAATAAATTCTTCATCAGGCAAAGATGTCAAAAATCATACAAGAGAAGAAAGGTAATGATGTTATAGTAACAGGTCTGCATTTTGTCTCAAATGCTACTGTGTTGTTACCTAAGATGGTATTGTGGGATCTCAATGCAGCAGTACTCCTTTTCTTGACTGTGTGTGGATTAGGAACAAAGAGCATTAAAATAAAGGTAATAATATTTCAACTTCATTAGCAGCAGAAAAGTAACTTCCCTTGAGATCTAGCTATTTCTGTCCTGTGTTAAACTGACTGTCCCATTATTGGGCAGAGAATGTTGAATTCCTCAACAAATTTCTGTACTGCTATGCCTGGGACAAACTTTAGGTGCTGTATAAGTAAAAGCCTGTAGCCCAATGAAAGAGGGTATTTTTGGAGTTAGAAAATCTTAAAAGTTAATTTCCAGTCATATGGTCCTCCTCTTGTTTTAAGATTATTATTTTTGTATTGATAGATTCTTATGTCTGGGAATAAGAGTTTCTTGCTTTTATAGCAAATGAAATACTATAGATCAGGCATGGAACTCATGAGGCCCTCCATATGTTGTTGAATTACAGGTTTCAGAATTACTTGCTGTTAACTATTGCTAGGAGGCCATATCCTCCAAAATTTCACAGATGAAAACCGGGACACATGAGGCCAAGGAATGTTGGAGAGAGTGAAGATGGCAAAAGTTATTAATTAGCTAGAACATGGAAAGACTGCAGCTATTTGTGTTTTGCCTAAATCTACTAGGAATGGCAAGTCACCTGACCACATTCTATGTTAGAAGGGTGACCTTATGCTGGTCACCTGGCCATCATACATCAGGGGGAGCAGGGACAGCGACTTCGAGTTCCTATTCCTTCTCCATCTGACCCCTATCCTTTTATGAAATTGGGTGGTCATGTGCTTCTGGTAGAGAGCCTGGAGGAATCAGTTCCACATGGGCAGCAAAACATGGCTCACTGGTGAGCAAAGATTCAATTTCTTTGGTAGGGGGTACATCCTTACTCTTGTCTAATGAGAAAGGAGGTGAGGGAGGATGTTTCTTCTGTGAGGTGGGCTCCTTCTGTGTTTGGGAAGATCCCACAGAGCAAGGAACAAATGGGTATATACCTCCAGCCTGGTTCTTCAGATTTTGTTTCCTTTTCCTTTCTTTCTAGATTTTTAAAAATTATTTTAAAATTATGATTATTTCTAATAAGTCTCTTGTGTTTTAGCTTTTTTAATATGCCTCTGTATTTTAGCTTTTAGCCTAGATTTTAATGTATTATGTTTTTATTAGGCTGTACCTTACTCTCCTATGCTAGTTTATGATCGTAATAAAGAAAGATTTGGTTACTAGGAAGGGCCATATTCCTCTCCTTCCTCTCCTTCCTCCTTCTCCTCTCCTCTCAGTCCTGTTAACTGAGCTGAAAACACTTTTTAAAAACTTTGAACTCAATTTCAAATGGCAAAAGAGGAGGAGGGGATAGATACTAGACATTTTTTTAAAAGCAGCTGAAAAAATGGGATGACAAAAGATTAATTAACTGTTCCTGCTAAATTGGGACAGTTGGAAGGTGTCAGAGTTGCAATTCAACAATATTCTACGGGCTATAGAATTCTCAATATTTCATTACATAATAATAACTTTCATGAAGGAACTCCCAGGCTAATAGTGCAGTGGAAGCATTTGAGATACCTAAATGAAGTCCCAAAACTCTACCTAAACTTTGAAAATGCAAGGTAGTTTAGGAAGCCATGGGAGCTAAACTGGAATAAAAAACAAGCTTTCATGGAAACATGCTTACAGTTACCATTTCCCCCCAGAAACTTTTGTGAATATCTATCAAATTATGTAAAAGATTTTCTGTAGGATAGAAGGCTGTCATACCTCTTCTACAAAACACTAATTTTCATAATTAGTATTTAAGAATGCTTGGATATGTGGTATACATAGGAAATAATATGGGGCTAATTGTTCTTCCTTGATACTCCCCCTCCCCAAGTGATCTGAGTTATATTGTCAGAGTTTCTTTGGATTTTGATCTCCAGTGATCTCAGCCTTTTGTCAAGTACAATTGGTCTCTTTCTTCCCAGCAACTCATCTTACCTGCCACCGCCATTCTCTCCTTGCAATCCTCTTGCAATAGCTTCCAAAGTCCATTGTTTTGCTCTTCTTCCATCTGCCACTAAATGTAACCCCACATCTATCTAATTTCCTCTTCCTTTAATGGTTGACCTTATCTTACTCCCTTTTCCAATAAGACAGAGTATCTGCATTTGTGTTCAGAGAAGCATACACGTTAATGTCTTGGAGCATAAAAGGAAGAAAGAGGAAGGAGGAAGAGGAAAAAAAGGAAAGATGGCCACACCTTTAAGCCTAATTGGTTTTTTCTTTTGCATGAGCTTTCATATATATATATATATATATACCCAGTTTTTCAGATGCAGTACCATGTAGTATTAGGCATTTATGATGACTCTAAAACCCTATTACATTGTTTTCTGAGGTTGGTAGTAGACTCTCAGACTTTAAATATTGTGTGTGTGTGTGTCCATTCTATCTGTCTATCAGATTTTGCCTGTTGCTTCTCTTGTAAACCTGGTTAAGTTGATACCACTCTTTTTAGTTAACCAGGTTATAGTTATACAAGACTAGTCAGCATGCTTGTCCAGGATCAGATCATGGACCACACAACTCTTCTGTATTTTGAGTGGTTACCCAATAGAGAGAATTTCACTAGTTTTAAGCCTCATATGTCAAAATCAATTTTAATTCATCTGCTGCTAAACAAGATCTTCCTTTTTTATAGGATTAGCTTAAATTGGTAGTAGAAATATCGAGATTTGACATTAAACATCTACATTTTTAAAAAGTTATATTTCTAATAAATAATTCTTTTAAAGTTTTTTTTGACAGGGAACATCATCTGGATTCCATCTTACTATACAACAATACAGCTAGTACTAGAAAAAAATTCATGTTGTTTGTAATGGCTGACTTTCCCTTTTGTTCTTTCTAGATCAACTGCACAAAGGTGAAGCAATTCATTGCTTCTGAGCTAGGTGTCTACATCATCAACGTAACCAAAGCAGCAGAGGTGTGCAGCCGGTATCTTTGTCAGAACAATGGGAGGTGCATTCGAAGAAACTGGAAAGCCTTAGACTACCTTCATTTAAATCCTCACAACTTTCAGATAGAGATCTCAGAAGACCAGGGATTTACTGTGAGAGGAGAAGCATCATCTGCTGACCTTCAAATGATGACAGAGAAATTCACCTGCCATTGCTATCAAGGGTTTAAAGGAACAAATTGCATGGAAATTCAAACTGTAGATGGAAATCCAGGTCTGCCGAGAAACATAGTCACACGTGGAGTAGTAGTGACAATCCATTTGGTTTCCTTAATCTTTTTAAATCCCTAAGACTTCCATTTTGAAAATCAAACTACACTGAGAGCAGAGGAATAATAATAAAAAATAACAAAGATGTTTTCTCATTTCCAAGTAGCATGCACCAAAGAATAATGTGACATAGAAATTGAGATATGACTCACAGCCAGCATTGTCTATCAAGTTATTAGGGTGATTCAGAGAATGTTATTCCTGTATGATATCTTACAACTTCTTTATTGTTAATAGAAAAATGTTAGAATTGACATTTAGAGCATGCACCTTGACAGGTAAACAGTAGAGCAAGGGTTGGGATAGAACTTTGAGGCTGTCAAAGTATTAATAAAGGACATAGTTGAGATGGGCTGATTCAGGTGTGGCAACGCTGCCTCAAAGCTCATAGAAGGCCCTTCTCTCTGGGTTCTTGGGAGATCTCAAGACTTGTGGGAACACAAATGCTTATGCAAATCTCAGAATGGCAGATAAGTGATTATCAGATAACCACTTCGAGTCCCATCTACTATAAACCAAATATCTCAAATAAAACAAGATAGAAGAGGACCTCAAGGGGTGGAGTATGTAGCTCTCTAGATTTCTTGGGTTGCAGCTCTCCTCAGTCATAGATAGGATATATATTTATGAGGGAGGATGGAAATTGCAGCGCCACAACACCAGGAAGTTCCATTTCTGCTGTACGGTATAGAGACACTGCATACACTTTCCCTTGCCACCATAGACCACCAGTGATGGCCATGGATGTGGTGCAACCAAGGCCTAAATACAAATATAATGCCATATTTCATCACAAAATACTCACATCCCCTCTTTTAATCACAACAGAAAAAATCTGCTTTAAAAATAAATAAAGCATCTTGCCTCTTAAAGAGAAGGAGGAGGGATTATCCAGCCTCAAATAAACTCTGTTTCCTTTTTTAAAAAAAATCCCCCAAAAAGGTCACCAATAGCTAGAATAGTTTACTCTTCCTCAGCCTGCTCAAAGAAATTCACTTGCACTTGTTCTGAAGGCTGAGTCATAACAGGCCATGATATGGGCTCTAATCAAGACAACCTAAAGGAACATTAAAGACGGATGCCCTGGCTTTGGTGGTTTCTATTAGGCAGAGTAACAGATATCTGTTTTAGGATTAGTTGTCCCTCGTGGCTCCTCTCAGTATGGGATCACAAATCCGCTTTAGGTTTTAGTTTGGACTTTAAAGAAGTGATCCAAGGTGCTGAACCCTTTCTCTAATATTGGTTCAGAACTTGGATAGCTCCTTAAGCATACACCACTCTACTGTGACAGAAGCCATCAACTGCTATTGCTTAACTGAGTAGAGAGGGGAAAAGAAGAAGAGTGTCAAGATATCATTATTAAACACACTGAGTCACAAGACTTCGATATAAAAATATATCTATTCAAATATAGTGCACGGAACTAGAGTATAACATATCAATTATACAAACGGACATACCATAACATGTATATCATGACAATGCGGTGCAGACATAAACCGGGTTAAATCCCACAATGTTTTGACATATAAATACAATTGCGCACCACAAAATAATCTAGGCAGTCCAAAAATTAATAATAATGTCTCTAGCAATGTGAAGTCCAAACACCATCAGATAAATGGACAAAGGAGACTGTGGTATGCTCCTTAATAGTTCATATAATGACTGGCCGACGGGCTGGCGATGCCAAACTTCCTGGGGCCACTCCCCCGTTTCGCCCCGGGCGGGGCTTTCTCAAGGCCATAAATGGATGTACCGTAGTCCAAATATCTAGGAAAAGTCATAAGCAATACAATATAACAGAGGTTATTCTGAATTCATTTTTACCAGGGATTTTGTTTGATCACCCCTGGTAAAAACCCAGACAGGTCCTGGGATATGGTCCTGTCTGGATGGGCACGTAAATAAGTTAACTTTCAATGTAGTATCTGTGCTACATACTTGTAGCAGTTTGTTATCAGGTTAATTACCATGGCTCCATGTTTCTATTTCAGTATTTGAAATTCTTCGCTGGGGAGCTCTACTTCATTCAATTGGATTATAGCACTATTGTTGTCTACAATTATTTGTTCCTCACCAAACTCCATAGCTCAGGATTTCATAGGATATAATCAAGCCAAGTAAAGTGTTGTAGCAGTGTACTTCAGACAAATGCACTCTTACTCCTATATGTTTTTATTAAAAATAATGCAATTGAGTTCCGTGAGACTCACCTCCAAATCAACTGTATAGAATTGCAGTCCCTGAGAATTAAAAAAAGTTTTCTATCCTTTTGATTTTTTTTCTTTTACTGTGTTCCTCTCTGCAAAGTCTTTCCAGAGAGTTGGGGTCTTCTACATATTTTGCTGAAGAGTATGCAATGAGGTATGCTGTTGTACAAAAGAAGCAAGATGATAATGTTTCGTGGATCGATACAGAAAAAAAATCTATGATCAACCTTAAAACATTTGAATAATACCACAGCACTTTTCCCACTATGATGTATATCTGCCCCTGACTCTTTGTGTAATTGGAAAGATTCCTATTAACTGTGAAATAAAAATTGATCTAATAAGAAGAGGAAAGATGAATACTTTTATGGCATAGAAAAAATTATTTGGAATATTTCCAGTTTTTGTGGATGGAGTGAGGTCATTTAGTGTCTGCAACTTACATAAATTAGTTCTGCAAGCTACAATCAATCTAATTGGAAGATTAATTAGCTAAACTTTTCATGGGATGTGACAATGATATGTTTGGGTTGTATGTCACCTACAGTATTTGATTAATGTACCGTATTTTCTGGGGTACAAGACAAATGGGCATATAAGACCACCCCCCAACTTTTCAAGTTAAAAAATAGAGTCAGGGATATGCTCGCCGTATAAGACCCCTATCCCAAAACAATTCTATTGATTCGGTAACTACGACTCCCAGAATGGCTCAGAAGACATGTCCAAGGTACGCCGTCGTCCGGAGCTGCTGGTAGTCATAGTCTGGAGGTGCTTCCTGGGGCGTAGGTGAGCCCAGTGACCGTCAGAGGCTTCTGACGGCTGCTCAGGTGGCCTTGCTTCCTTCCTCACTGTCCTGGCTGCCTGCAAATAGCGATGTGGGAAGATTTGGAGAGCCTTGAAAGTAGAACAGGGAGAGCGGTGGTGGCAGTGGGGACAAGAAGCAGTGGCTTCTGCTGGCCAATTGGGTGGCCTTGCTTCTTTCCTCTCTCTCCCAACTGCCTGGAAATAGCAACTTTGGAGGAGTTGGAGTAGGTCTTTGAAAGCAGAATGGGGAATTCGACGGGGGTAGCCCAGTGGGCCTGGTGCTCCTCCTCCCCGCACCCTCCCTCTGTCCTCCTTCGCCCTCCTCCTCCTCAGGTCATGCTGCTAAGGGACTTGTCCCTATCGCCGCTCTCCCTGCTCTACTTCCAAGGCTCTCCAAATCCTCCCATGCCATTATTTGCGGGCAGCCAGGAGAGTGAGGAAGGAAGCAAGGCCACCTGAGCAGCTGGCAGAAGCCTCAAAAAAAGGGTAAACAGGCACAAAAAACTCTCGAACTGTATCAAAATTTCTATATCTATTCAGTTAATATCAAGTATACATACAGTATGTGCACCTTTGGAGTGACGAAATAACAGGTTGATATACCCAAGAACCAAGGAATTCAAAGGGACAAACATGGTTGCAATAAAAAGTCCACAAGATCAAAAGTCCGTATTATAACAAGAGTCCCAATAGATGATAATAAAGTCTGTCGAAAATGTCCAATATGAAAAAATCAGAGTCCTTAGGTTCTAATAAAGTCACATCCAGAAGGTTAATCCATTTGTAAATCCAGAAGATGGGGATGAGGTACAGTTCTTAAAGGATCGGGGAAAGTAGGTACTTCAATAGGAATGATTCCAGGACACGGAGACTGCAAATCGGCATCTCCTCAAGCAGAATAGAGTTGCATAGCACGCCAACGGGGAGCATTCGCTTGTATTTCGGCCACAAAAACCGTTTCGCCAATTGGCTTTTTCAAGGCATTTATATGGAATATCAGCGTCCCATATTTACTAAAAGATAATCTGTATACCTTTATAAAGTGGAATGTTTGTATGTATGTGTGTATGCGGAGGGCGGAAGGGTGGGAGGGCGGGAGGGGGGAAGGGCAGAAGGGCGGATATGTGGCAGCCACTTTCACAAGCCACAGCGACCAGCACGGGTGATGGACCTGCACCAAACTTGGTACACATAACCCCCCTAACCCCCTTTACGTCTTGGTGTGGTTCAGGGGACATGACCCATGCATTATGGGATTTGTAGTACTTTCAAACACTTTGGTTCCCACAGACCACTGAGGCCACCAAAAAGGACCAATACAGACCACACTTAGCACACACAGCCCCTATGACCCACTCTATGTCCTGGTGCAGTTTGGAGGAGGGTGGACCATGGATGATGGGACTTGAAGTACCTCTACTCACTTCCCAAGTCCGCTGCAACCCTCATCCAATCACTGATCGAGACCAAACTTGGCATACTAACCCCTATGACTGCCTTCACGTCCAGGTGAGGTTAGGGGGAGGACTGACAATGGATGATGGGATTTGTAGTACTTTCACATCCCTCTGTTCCCACAGACCACTGTGGCCCCCAACAAACACCGAGAAAGACCACACTTGGCACACAGAGCCCCAGTGACCCACTCTACATCCTACTGAAGTTTGGAGGGGGCCAGAATATGGATGATGGGACTTGCAGTACCTTCCCTCACTTTCCAAGCCTGCTACAAACCTAATCCAATGACTGATCACCACCAAACCTGGCACACAGAGCCCTCATGACCCACTCTACATCCTGGTGCTGTTTTGTGTGAGACAGACCACAGATGATGGGACTTGAAGTACCTTCACTCACTTCCTAAAAACAATGCAACCCTCATCCATTCACCAATACAGACCAAACTTAGCACACAGAGCCCCCATGACCCAATCTACATCCTACTACACTTTGGGGGAGGGTGGACCAGAGATGATGGGACTTCCACTACCTTCAGTAATTTCATGATACCACTGCAACTCCCAATAATGATGGATCAAGACCAGACTTGCCACACAGAGCCCCCATGACCCACTCTACATCCTACTGCACTTCTCAAATGACCCGGGCACCGCCGGGTCCCCAAGCTAGTATTAAATATAAATACATTAGCAAAATGCCAAACATAGCCCTGAACACATTCTCATATATATATATATATATATATATATATATATATATATATACACACACACACACACACACACACACACACACCTCAGAAGGCCAGCAGCCATGGGAGGCAGTGTGCCTTGGACATACCTGCTGAGGCATTTTTCATGCCTCTCATTTCTATACCCTATGTATAAGACTACCCCCAACTTTCCATAAGATTTTCCAGGGTTAGAAAGTCGTCTAATACCCTGTAAAATACGGTAAGTAAATTTAATGTAGCAAATGAAATATTGATTGCACAAATTCATTTTTGAATATGATTTTAAAGCAAATAACGATAGAGATGGTTAAAATAGTATAAAATGCTAATGAAACAAATTAGGTCTGCTTATTACACAGGTTAATTGAATGCAATTTTAGTTACATCCAATGAGGTTTGAATATCATAAAATTGTGCAGGAAGACCTAGTGATCCCTAGATATGTTTTTTCTCTAGGTATTAGCATGATTCTATGGAGGAGGAGAAGAAATTAACTTCAGTTTTGCAAGAAGGACGTTTATGGAACCAATGGATACTGTACCACTGAAGAGACTTAATGGGATGATTGAAACATGGTATTTATCTAAAGTGGCAAAGGTTTCAGCTTATGTTTTCTTTGGTGATGCCTGTTGGACTGTACATGTGAACTAAAAATAAACATTGTTAATGTTTTCCCCCAAGCAGTCATTGGAAGAAGTCTCCTCCTGAAGGAAGAGAAATTAGAGATATATAACTGTTACAGCTTAAGCAGAGGCATGCTTCTATTTTATCTAGGGAAAGAAAAACAAAGCAATTATCCATTTCCTAAGTAGGAATGCTCATTTACATAATATGTATCAAGTTTAAATGGCTGGTTTTATGAGGCCCAGGTTAATGCGTGAGCAGGACATGAACTGCAGAATACTATTATACAAGTAATAAGCAATATTACAAAAAGCAATTAAAATATGATCATAATAATTCATACAATTTACATTTTAAACTGCATAACGAAGAAATTGCCAACTGAATTAGTTTTCTTTTCTTTCTTGCTGGCGACACAAAAACCTGGGGAATCTTATTCAGACCCCCTTGGGGCCCCTTTGGTTTCAATAGGAGATGGTTATGAAGTGCTTAATTCTATCACTGGAAACAACAACTTTAAATTGAATAATTGTGACTGCCAAATTCTGAATGTACTTTATAGCTCAATGAAAAATAGATACCAATAAAATTACATTAATTGAGGCATCAGTAGGTTAAATGTTTGTGAATATTTATGTAAAACTGTAATTTAAGATAAGACTGTCCAACTCTGATTAAACTATTATTCTATTCTAACCTTCTTCAATGTAAATATGCTTATGTATCTTTCCAATAATTACCATAGTTTATTTAACCTATACATTTCGGGAAAAATGCTGTGAGTATATGAATAAGAAAAAGTGGGAAAGTCTGGCGCCGAGAGAGAAGGAGAGGAGGAGGTGGGCTGTGCCAAGGGAGGAGGAGAGGAATGCATGCACTGCATGAAATAGGAGGAAAGGAAAGGGTGCACTTCATAAGAGAGGGGAGAGGAAGGAGAGCTGGGTTGCTGAGTGGAGAGGTAGGGGTCCTGGCAGGAAGGCGTGGGGCTGACAGAAGTCCTTATTACAGCCCCTCGCCTTCCCGCCAGGACCCTCACCCGAGTATAAGGCAAGTGGAACTATTTCAGCCTTAAAAAAGGGCTGAAAAGGTAAGATTATACTCGAGTATATACAGTATATCAATTAGTTAATTTTATTATTTAATGCTTTTGTGAAGCCCAGAGAACCATCCAACTACAGCCTTGCTGCATCCTTGTTAAAAGTTCAGAACTGGAAAAAGTTTAGTTTTGAAGGAATTTAGGTGTTTGATTTTAACTAGGATCTACCAATTAGATCTGGCTGCACACACACACACAACATCACAGTTACACCTGTAACAAAATAGTTCTCCTGAGAAAAAAATTGCTACTTCAGTGGAGATGTTTTGGAAGCAGATTCTGTTGTGTATACAAGACAGAAGAGAGTGCTCTTTTTGAAAACCTGCTGTTATTTGAAAGGCTATAGCCATGGTTTTGATCTCTTTTTAAAATGCTATTACACAAATCCCACAGCTATATACCTATGCTTAAATATCTGTAACTTTAATATTACTCTATGGATGCATCTGAAAAAGTGAATTGAAACTCATGAAAACCATGGTGACATATAGGTGCATCTCTAGAATGATTGCAGTTTGATGCCACTTTAAAAATAAAGGGCCAATGCTATGGAATCCTGAGATGTGCATTTAGTAAGAAACTCATATTATTCGGCAGAAAAGGCTAAAGCAATTGCAAAACTACAATTCCTACTAAATCTCTCTTTAAACTCTTGCTAGATTTTTTCTTCCTCTACCTTTTCTTTTTAAAAGTTCAGATGTCACACTACCTGGTATTATAACCCATAAACCCAGTGGAGCTTGCAGTATGGTAGACATGCAACCCTTGAACCAGTTACTTGGGCATACATCCTATGGGACTCAGGGAGACTTCAGCTCTCAGAATGTCTGACCATTGGGCCTGCATGCTCCCTTCTCCGGCCCCTGGGTGCAACGGTGCTAGTGCAAAGAGCACACGGCCAGGGCCAATGCAGGGAGCGTGGTCCCCTTGCTAAACACCGGGGGAGGGAGCATGCAGCCTGCACAGCGGCGAGCTACCCCCGGCGGGGACAAAGAGGCGCCCCTGAACACATGGCGCTCAACGTGGCTGCGTAGTTCAAGTAACGTAAGATCCAGCCCTGCAGCCACATGCCCTTGGAAGTGTCTACGGACAACACCGGCTCTTCAGCTTAGAAATGGAGATGAACAGCAACCTCCAGAGTGGACTTAATGTCAGGGGAAAATCTTTACCTTTACCTTACCAAAAATTCTGATTCTGAAAAATGAATACATCAGTTATGAGAGCTTGAGAGAAGCAACTTCTATATTTTGGAGGTAGGTAGTCTTATTAGTCCATTGCAACAAAAACAAGAAAAATTGCGACAGGTTTCTGATCAATGTGTTTTATCAGGCACAGCATTTTGCAAGCTGGAGTTCATGAAAGTTTAAGTCACTTAACTGCATAGTGTGAAACTGAGCAAGAAGTTAAACACTAGAGGACAGCAGAGAGGCTAATATATAAGAAATTCTGTGCAAAATGTGAAGAGTGGCTGATTTCCCGGACTGTACTTTCCAGTTTCTTAACAAAGGCATGTCTGCACAGGTGATTGATTTAATTTACTGTTTTTACTGTTTAAGCTTTGTTATATTTATTTTATCTGTTTTTACATTTTGGCATCAAATTCCTGCCAGTGTAAGCTGCTCTGAGTCCCCCCTCAGGGGTTGAGAAGGGCAGGGTAGAAATGTTAGAAATACATAATAATAATAATAATAATAATAATAATAATAATAAATATTAGGAAGCCATAGCCATATTTTGATATGAGTAAAAGTAACATAAATATTTGTAATCATATTAATTGATGGAATACAACAAGCAAAAAGTAGTTACATACAGCTTAAACTGGAACAAGAGCCCAAAATGCAAGCAATAACTTATTTAAAGGCCAATGGGAATTTAAAAAGAAAAGAAGACATGAATGTGGGAGAATATTTCACCCAAAAAGGAGAAATACATTTACTAACCTAACTCTGCAATGGAATTTGATTATGGTACTCTGTCTGCACATAATGTGTTTTTTTGGAGAATGACTCATGCGTAAGTTGTATTAAAGCCCAGCCATGCATCAAAGACTGGATTTTGTTTAAACTAGCATTTACATCTGCCCAAAAGCTTTTTTAATGAGATTGTAGTGCAGTTACTTCTTGAGAATATTTCCCCTCAATTCAGAACATTACCTTTCTTGGGAAAAGCGGTGAGGTAAGTGGTGGTATTTATTTATTTTATAAAAAACACCATATATCTTAAGTGCTAATTATCTGAAGGACTCAGTCTTTCTAAAGGCCCTTGTACACTGCCATAAAATCCAGATTATCAAAGCAGATAATCCACTATCTGCTTTGAATTGGATTATATGATTCTACACTGCCATATAATCCAGTCCAAAGCAGATAATCTGGATTTTATATGGCAGTGTAGAAGGGGCCTACAATATATTGCATCTGATGATCATCTGAGGCTTGTTCCACATTGCCCTATTTATCAGGATCTGATAACTGATTATCCGTTTATCTTATCTTACAGTGAGGACTCATATAATCCACTTGAAAGCAGATCCTGGAATATGTGGAAGGGGCCTGAATGAGTTGTTTGAGGTCGACCAGCTGGACAGAAATTCAAGAAGATATTTCTTTGTACAGTAGATTCTCAGTTAAGTGGGACCCATGGGGAACTGGTAAATGCACGATAACTGTAGTTTCTGGTGCTTTAGAGTTTCTGGTTGCTTTAAAAATAGGTCAAATTAATGTGAATGTGAATGTATATTGTCTTTGTTTTAAATTGCTTATTTTAAGATGTTTTATATATTTTACTGTCTTATTGGTTTGGATCTATGTATTTGGATTCTTGTTTGTATGATGTTAATCTATATAAATAAAAATGTAATGTTTGTTGTGGGATTAACATCACTAAAAAAAACCCTGGATAAATTGACACCGAATTTGGACTCAATACACCTATCAGGCCAACGATTAACCATCACTTATGAAAACACTGAAAAACATAGCAGAAGAGACTTAAAAAGCCAAAAAATAAAAATTACATTACAATGCATGTGCAAAACCACACATATATACACAAACACACATACATATACACAAATATATATATACACACAAAACACATATACACAGACTGGGCCGCAGCAATGTGTTGCTGGGAACGGCTAGCATGTTATAAGCCGCTTTGGGTCCCACAAGGGAGAAAAGTGGAATAGAAATAAATACATTACTGCTACTACTACTACGACTACAACTATACCCCATACTGTACCATCCCATGAACTCTGGATTGACTTGATATTAACATTGAAGTACAGTAATTAAAAGCAAATAAACGAAACATAACACAGTTTTACTGTATTATACATGCATTTTGATGTTTATTTGAAATATTATTTCTTCAAAAAAAATTGGTGCTGGCTTGAAATATCCAGTTGCTTGAGTTCTGGTTAACTGATGCCCCTTCCACACAGCTGTATAAAATCCACATTGAACTGGATTATATGGCAGTTCAAACCAGATATTGTGGATTATCTGTCTTGATATATGGCTGTGTGGATTGGTCCAGAGAGTCTGCTGTAGTGGCATTTCATTTCTAGAGTTCCCTCTTGAGAGGGTTTCCCTTGGCATATTGACAACAGGAAACTTTTAAAAATATTTTTTTTAAATGAAGATGGGTTTTGATGTGGAGGCAAGGTTGTCCAAAATAGTTGTTGTGTATGGTGCAGTTCAAGAGAGCATGTATACTTACTTCATCATTAGCTTAGAAGTCACAGAATGGGCTGAATGGCATACAAAGCTCTGTCCCATCCCCACTTCTCAGCAGTGGTCATCTGGGTAGGAACAGGCATGAATAGATATTTTGTCTTTTAGGTCCAGTTAGTTAGTTATTATTCAGCAGAACATTATAGATTCTTTTAAAAATCCATTTCTTCTCTTGTTTTGTATGTTTGGTTTATTTTGTTGTAAACTGTCTAAATAGCTTTGCTCTGGCATATTGGGAAAATCTAGTAAATGAATGTGTGTCAGAATCTTATGAGACCCTTTACTGTGTAGTTTTATATATAGTTAGGTATGTAGCAGAGGCACTAAGGGAACCTTTTACTGAAAAGTGAAGATAAATAATGAGATAAAGACAAAAACTTCAGGATCTATGCACATCATTTCATAATGTGAATCATTGTGAGATATGCATTATGGCATGGTGCACATTGTGTTCACATGACTCTGTGTTGTGCACTGATGGGCAGTGCACACAGATGCAAATTATGCGCTGCTGCACGTCATGCAGTAATGCATATTTCAAATCAATGTGCATTGGGCAAGTTGTCAGTTCTGCTACATAGTAATGTAACAGTAGCTCTCTATTGGATATGTAACTGAATAATTCTTATTTCTGCAGACCAAAGTCCACTTGTAAAGATGGATTCTGGCATCGGTCTGCATGTGTTTGAGAAGAAAAAAAAATTAATCTTCTCATTCAGGTACTGCTCTTGAAGTTAAGTATTTCAAACTTTTCTACCAGAACTACAGTACATTGCCAGATTTGGTCCTAACCTAATGGCCCCTGTTCATTAAAGTGGCTTAAAATATTTCCTAAGGTTTCTGTACAAAGAAAGAGATTCCACTGTGTAATCACTTATAATAAATGGAAATACACATTCATTTATGATTTTAAAACACACACCAAACATACATGTAGCACCCATTCAAGGGACTTACAGCTCTGTATCTTCCATTGTTGTAGTTTGCATGTCTAAGTTTGCATCCACATGAATCACAACTTTTTCTTTGCTCTATGGGAGGCATTGCTATCCACACAGGGAATGAAATGCTTTGGCTGGTTTAAAGTTATCCTTATTTGCCCTATTTGTGTGTGGCCATTTCCCTTTCAGCTCTCATGCAATTATTTCTGCACAATGAAAAGAACAAGGCTATGCTCCCTGCTTCTGCTCCCATTGTCAGCTTCATCCCCACTCTTTACAAACTGAAAGTTTGACATTGGGGCCTCTGTGTTTAAGAATATGATGCAGTCTTCTACATACATATCTATGGTGTACAAAGAGAGTGCTTTTGGACAATATATCAGCTTTATACATACATGAAATTCAAGTATTCCAATAAATAAACAAATAAACAAACAAACCCCAAATCCAAAACACTTCTGGCCCAAAGCATTTTAGATAAGGGTAACTCAACCTGTATTCAAGAGCAAGATCCTCCATTCTACTGTTGACATGCTGGCACAGAAGTGAAAGGACCCATCACACTAAGGGCCACAAAATATGGTTAGAATTTACTGTCATGGCCAGCTCAGATAGTGAAAACTAGGGTTTGCTTCAAAGGGGCAGTAGAGGAGATGGAGGTCAACAGCTCCCAGCAATCTGCTCAGTCTAGGTCAGCTACTGTTGCAAACAAGTCTTTGGTAAAAGCAAATACTCCTCAGCAGCCTGAAGCAAGCGCATCTGAGCAAGGTCCAGAAAAGTTAACCATACCCACATCTCTAGAACATGGGTAAGAGTGGGCACGGTACCACAGGCCTCAAAGGTTAGTTGAAAAATTATTAGTAATCAAACAAAAGCTGAGATCTTAAGATAAAATGCCCTCAGTGTGTGACCATTTACACACAAACCAGCAGACCTTTCCTGGTTTAAGTCCAATGCTTACTTGTTCTCGAATTAGGATCTGACTCTCCTTCTTCTCAGCTTGCTACTCAAGTGAGCTTTGACTTCTGGTAATCTGACTTGTGGCTCTGGTAACTTCGAACTTTTTCCCCCTGATGCTAGACCAGATTTTTTGCTATTCTGTTGCCATCTAAAGATAATGATATTCATAGTTCAGACCCTGGGCTGATGATGGCTGTTTTAAGTTAAGGTTTTTTTTTTTAAAAAAAACACAACTTTGCTTCTATGCCGTGCCTCTATTTGTGTAACTGGCATAAAATGCTGTTTCTGAGCCTCATGGAGGCCACATTAGACTGCCCTAAGTTGCCTCTGTGGTCGGACAATGACCAGATAGCCCAGCCCTGTCAAAGTCATTTTGCAGGGCTGGGCATGGATATCATCGTTTCCCACTCTCCCTGCACCCTCATTCTACCCAAAACTACAATAAATAGTCCCTTACTATCACTTTGGGTTCTTTACTTCCTGAATCTGCATCATGCAGGAAGTGACAGAGTCTGGGAGGAGTTGGCCCCCTCCTTCCTCTATAGTTCTGTCACCTGCAGGAGTGGTAAGGAGGATTTTCTGTAGGTTTTTAAAGAGAAATTTATGTGCAGGGAAGGTAGGAAAGCCATTCCATCCCACCTCTCTGGCTGCCTGAGCCAGGTATTGTAAAATGGATGTGGGGATGTAATCTTGGATCCCACAAGAGGATGCCCCAAAACAGGAAAGGTCTGAATCTTCCTGAATAATTTGGAAATGTCTCTGAGTTTCCTCAAGCTGGATTATTTGGTTGCCCCAGGTTCAGTCACATTAGCCTGTGTGCACCCTATGGATGCTAATAGTTACAAACAGGGGGCAACACCGTGTATTGCTACACTAAACAACAAGGGTTGCAAATAAATTGCGTTAGACTATGTCAATATCAAAATAGCCTATATTAGAGAAATTCAAATTCTTAGATCAACACATCAATTAACAGAATAAAGTTCTACACATAGAGTTCAGCACAATGAGTTCATAGAGTTCAGCACAATGAGTCCAACACATGAGGTCAGTACAAAAGCATTCAGCACAATTAGCTATTTACGGGACCATGATTCATATCAATTGCAATATTAAAGTATGTTTGTATCAGTCAATGAGTTTCAAAGGTGCTTGGAATCATAGGTCTCAAAACGCGGAGGTTCCAACTCACTTACACAGTACCGTAGCACAGTGAAATGTGGTGCTTGTAGAGCTGGAACGGCTGTTAGTCAAGGAGTAATCCAAGGACGAAACAGTGGTCATGAAGGGTTAATACCCGCGACATGGTCAAAAAGGTGTTGTAAATCCAGGGGAACCATGTGGAGGAAATCCAAGCTTCCAAACGGAAGATGCCCAGTGGCACACCGCGGGGAGGAGGCTGGTCCTTGTAGTGTTATAAGCCACATGGATCTGATCGTGAAATATCCAGGAATCCAAAGGCAAAGACCATGTGTGAATGAACACAGTCCCCAACAGAGGTCCCCGAAGGGGCGTTCCGTGGGGGTGAGTGCCTTATGGCAGGAGCTCTCTCCAGAGCCAGCAGTGGGCCATTTCGTCTCTCTCCAAGACTTCCTCAGAGGCAAGCGTTCAGTAGAAGTGTCGTCCTCAAGGGTAACCAATCATGTAGAATGTATCGGTTGGCACAGAAGACGGACCATCCCATCTGATGGAAATGGATTGGGAGCTATTGACAATAGGGATGTACATGACTGCTTTGTTTGTCTTAACAAAAATTGCATGACCCCCTGGTTAGATTCAAAAATGTTTTGGAAAAATTGTAAGGGGTCCAAGTTGAATCTATTACAGAGAGAGAGAGAGAGAGAGAGAGAGAGAGAGAGAGAGAGTGTGTGTGTATATATATATATATACACATACTGTATATATATATGTGTGTGTGTGTGTGTGTGTGTGTGTGTGTGTGTTTCATTTAATTATTCTCTCATTTGCTCCAATGGGGACACTAATGGGTTAGGGTCAGTTTCAGGTTTCAAGACTTCTACATGTTGTGTCATCAAAATCTTCCAAAAATATGAATATTGTAATATGCTTTTTTAACTTTACAGAATTACAGTCATTTTGTAGCTTATACATTATATTTTTCTGGCTTTCCCCAGACAAACATTCTGCAAAATATGCATTTTAATAGTCAGCTCCACTTTGTTTTTTCCCCATCTGCTTCTAAATTCATCACCTCTTAATAAAGCTAGCCTTATATTCCCAGCATTTCAGAAAGCAGAAGGAGAATGCTTTATATACTTTGATAACAAAAACATTTCTGTGCAGGTTCTCAACTCCATTGTTATTTCATTTTTCTTCCTCCCTCAGTAATTCACATAACTAAATAAAACATCTAAATTTTTTTTAAAATCTTATCAGAATAAATGGGCTATATGAAACAGTGCAGCCCAGCCCCATGTGATATGCTTTAAAACAATTTAAAAAGGAAAACAAGCATCATTTGCAAATTAATAATTAAAAATAGGACAAAATCATACCTCTGCTACAAGCAGATGGAAACAAGTGAATGTTTATGGCCTGCTTCAAAGTCAAGGAAAATGGAGCTGAACGCAGACATCTTGGGAGCCACTAATAAAGTTAGAATGATGCACTGTTGAACTCTTCAAATGGACTACTGTCCATTTACTCTCAGTGGCTACTTGACCTGAACTCATTTCTGAAGAAAGGAAGTAATCCCAGTAGGGTGTCATTGGAGAGTGTAATGATGTCGATTATTTGTGTGTAAATGTTGTATAACATATGTTAAATGTATGTTGTTTTGTGTAGTTCAAAGGAATATTCTATGAATTGTTGCTGTGGGTGAGCCAGAAGGGAGGCTTGGCAGAAGCTCTGAAGAGCTGTCGCCATAGCAACCAGGGCCAGAGCCTTTAGAATGTTCAAGGTATGAATTTTACAGTGGGTGAAGAGCAGTTGGACTCCAACTGCCCTGAGAGGGGAGGAGTTTGTTTTGAGTTAGTTGGTCTTAAGGACTGTAAGAGAACAGTTCAGTCTTTAGTTGGTCTTAAGGTCTGCAAGAGAGCAGTCCAGTTTTATGGGTGTAGAGACCCTAGTTAAAGACGGAAGAGTCCAGGGGTTTATAGAGGGTAGCGGGAACCCTATAGTATAACCCCATTGTGTTTTGTGTAACAGAATAAGTTTGTGCCTCTGAGGAAGTATAAAACCAATCAAGATTTGTACCCATTTGTGTCATAATAAATTATTTACATCTTAAAAGAAAAACACCTCTGTTAGTTCTTTTATTGGTGGTGGCCCTCAAGGTCAGTGGTCAGACAGACAAATGGTGGCAGTGTGGTCAAGTGGTTACTGAGAAATTTAAAGTCTCTGCAATTCAATGGTTAGTGGGGGAGATAGTCTACCCTGCCATAAGACAGAAGTTGCTGAGGTAACTTCGAGGCCCCCCTTGCATTTAGGGTTAGCAGTTTGGACAGAGAAAGATTGTCCAGTCTGAGGCCGGTCAACAAGGGGTTGTCACAGAGAGGGAGTGGATAAAACAGGGAGAAAATTCACTGGAATTCTTTGCATACATTTGCATATCCAAATTTACATCCATGCTAGAAGAAGTCCCAATGCATCTATGTTTGGGTGCATGTTCATGCTACTAGCTATAGATCCAGGGATCTATAGATAGTAAAGGTAGGACCAGAATTTATAATCCTTCCCTTAACCTTAAAATCCCCTTCCAATGCTTCTTCTATCTGCCTCTAGGGTTCCTTCATTAAGTTTTGTTATAGGGAAGAATTTCAGCAGAAAATGTAGTGGGAAGAGGGAGAATGAAATGCATCCTCTCATACATTAGTTCTCCATCACAAATCACTTCTCACCTTGCTGCAAGAGAGCAACAACAGGCATCTTCAGTGTTGCAATAGAGCCAGAGCTCATAAGACTGAAATACCTGGACAATTTGTTCAGCACCCTTCTAGGGACATATGTAGGAGGATGTTGCAATGCTACACAACAGCTCATGAAAGTGGAAATCCACAGGTGGAATATATACTGATGCACAATAGAGATGGTGTATGTGACCTACACTGGATCTCTCCTCATAATGGGGTCAGAGGTCAGCCATCTACATATGATCCACATACACTGAACCACAATTTTATCCAATATAGGTACTCCATAATGCAAATAGAACAACTTCACTGGCAATAATTTACATTTAAATTACATGGGAATGTATGGTTAAGGATAAGGAGTTCTTCAGATGTCCAGTTTAGGTTTCCTTTTGAGTTCAGCAACAATAATAATAACTTTGTTTTTATACACACACACACACCCTCCATCTCTCCAAAGTGACTTGGCGGCTTACATGAGAGCAAGCCCGAACAACATAAAACAAAATAAAAACAAAACAACATTATAACAAAATATAAAAGCAAAACATCAACCAACAACCAATGAGTTCTATGGTAACAATCAGTTTCTGGGTATGAGTTGGAGGACTGGTGCAAGTACAATTGTAAGGATAGGGCTGATGGATAAAGTGACATGACGACAGTGAAAATAGAGGGCAGTATGAAAACAGCATTGTGAATTTAAGCGCAGAAGAATAGTAAAATGCATGGACAAGATTTTGGATCCTAGTTGGGGCCAAGCTATCTAGGGGGTCATCATAGCAACTGTGGGAGAGATTATGTATTTTTCAATGTCACACAATGAGTCCTTGGGTTGATGGAAGATTTTGGCCATTACAGAAGAAGAGAATACCAACTTCTGCAATTTCCAAAAAGGACATGCACAATCATAAGACTGAATTACCCTTGCATCTTTCATTAAGAGAATGCAGGTCAATATCTTTATAAAATATCATCTTCCAGCAGGGAAGGATCCTGTTGGGTCTCACTGGGCAATAAAATCAACCCGAGCAGCTGTATTTTTGGCTTCTCCTTGGATTTTGTAACAATAATGAGAACTTGCAAATTTTAATATTACACCTTTGCCCTTGTCTATTGCCATTAGGGTTGTTCCACTGTGTTGGCCTGCAGACTTTTTAATGATACTTGGAAGACATGTCTTTGATGTTGTACTGTACATAAGTTCACCACAAAGCATGAAAAATCCCAACTCAACCCAGAATACTAAAAATTAAGAGGCTCACACATTACAAAGCCTATAAAATTCTTAAACCCCTTTTCTTGATTTGTTCAGTGAAGTTGATTGCTTGTATTGTCCTCATGCCCCAAGATTTTGCCCCTGCAATGCCACTGAACAAAAGAGACATGGTAAAATGCTGTGACTTTATATTAACATCTTAAAAAATTACAACAGACACTGCTGACAACAAATGATCACAGTGACAGCCTAGAGTACATGACTTGCTTACAAGTGAGCTGTGTATTTCCTGGTGCCTTTCATATGAAAAATTCAAAGCATGTTTCAGAAACAAAGAGGTCTTATTAACCTTATTTTATCAGAAGACAAAGAAAAACACAGGGGAAATTCAATTTACACTTTCAAAGATGGAAGAGAAGCCTTATGGTGGCAGGACAAATACTCAAGCACTTTTGGACCCTGACTTAGTTTGGAAAGTATATATCGTACAAGGTCTTTCCTGAAAAGGTTGTTTTCCAGCACCCCTTTTACTATATAAATAATGAAGTAATATAATCATTTATTTGTACCCCCCTTTTCTCTCTTGAGAAAGCAACACACAACCTTAAAAACAATACAGTTTTAAACCTATACAATATAAGTATTAAAATAGAACTAAACAAACAATTGTTAAAACAAGTCAGTTAAAATAACATTAATCAAATAAATAAAAAAACAATTATGATTTTTAGATTTTTTTACTCATTGTTTTCATATGTTGTATTGATTATACACATTCTTTTAAACTTCTTTTTTAAGCTATGCTATGTGTTTTTAACTGAGTGCATACACTGTATTTTAATATGTTGTTGTTCCTCACCATTTTCCATAAAGAGAAGTGCATAAGAAATAACAATAACTTTAACAGCAGCAGCAGCAACAACAGCACATGATGGTGCCTCCTCTGTGTCACACCTAAGGCAGAAGCACAGTTGACTGTGATGAGAGTAGTCTTTACTCACAATCAGGGCCGTAGCCAGGATTTTGATTCGGGGGGGGGGGGGCTGAGACTGGGTGGAAGAGGGTCTACCGTAGCAAACCTTTTGTATTGTTATCCCAATAACCCCATTAATGTGGGATATAATGAGCATGGTGATCAGATCATGATATGAATAAACATAACAGTTTAAATAATGTACCAGTAAGGCCTTTTTGCGACCACCCTGAGAATTTCGGGGCTGAAACCCCCTTAGCCCCCTCCCCAGCTACATGCCTGCTCAAAATGTAGATAAACAAATGCACAATCTTCTCATCTGGTTTTAATGGCAGGATTATCTCTGCACAGTTTGGAATCATTTAGTTCTATTTTAATACATATATTGTATAGGTTTTAAGCTATATTGGATTATTATTATTATTATTGAAGTCATTTATGATGCCACAGATACCTGGCACATTATTTCACTGGCCTTACTCAGCTAGGCATAACTGTGCTGTGTTATGACAGGGACAAACTAAATGATACAGGCCCCTTTCCCACAGCCGTATAAAATCCACATTGAACTGGGTTATATGACAGTGTGGACTCTGATAATCCAGTTCAAAGCAGATATTGTGGATTATCTGCCTTGATATTGAGTTACATAGCTGTGTGGAAAGACCCACAGTGAGCATGTTTAAAGAAGAGGGGCTCCTTTACGTAATGAACAATGTAGGTTTTTTTAAATCTTGTATTTAGTGAGGAAGAATTTAGGCAAAATCAGCAAAGCATGAACATAGAAAAAGGAAAGCTTATAAAGATATTGAATGCAATAGGAGTACAAACTTAGAACTTTAGATTTCCTCGCATTAAAGCCCTGTGTTTGATCAGCAAATCATTCTCATTCAGTCTTTTCCACATTTCATTCTCTCTAGAATAAAGACATATGCTTGGTCTAAAAAAATCTTATACAATAAGGAACCAAATGATTTTTACACATCCCTACCAAATGGAAAAGGGAAGCAAGGGTCAACTGCTACCATATTAGAATTAGGCACCATTACACCATGCACTTTCCTTCATGGCTGAGCTCATGAATCTCAGAATCACTATATTTTTCTTGGCTATTTTCCAAGTTCAAGGACATGCCTGGTAATGTGCATAAGGATGTATAGAAAAGGCAGTAATCATAATCTTTAGATAGTCGTGGATGCCTTTCTATTTTGTGGGTCTAGTGATCTGATGATCACAGTAATAAGGAAGGCCATCACAATAAATTATTCTGTATCCAACCAAACAAGGACATAGGGTGAAGGAACAATCAAAGGGAGGAGAAAAACTTATATTGAAATTAGCATCATGGGTACATTTGCACTCCACTACAGTGCCAGATGTTAGTCCCATGTCAGTAGGGTTGTGAATCAACTCTGAGTTTTAGTGTAGAATTTAAAGGAACTATCCAAGGTAACAAACCACCATTAACATCTGAACTAAAACCTGAGATGTATTTGCTTCTCCTATGACATGACAGCAATATCCACCAGTGAAACGAGAATATGGAAAGATAAAGTAGTAAAGGTAAAGCTTTCCCCTGACATTAAGTCTAGTTGTGTCTGACTCGGGGGGGGGGGTGCTCATCTTCATTTCTAAGCCAAAGAGCCAGCATTGTCCGTACACACCTCCAAGCTCATATGACCAACATAACTGCATGGAGCGCTTTACCTTCCCGCTGGAGGATACCTATTGATCTACTCACATTTGCATGTTTTTGAACGGCTAGGTTGGCAGAAGCTGGGCTAACAGTGGGAGCTCACCCTGCTCCCCAGATTCAAACTGCCAACCTTTCAGACAGCAAGTTCAGCAGCTCAGTGGTTTAACCCACTGTGCCACCAGGGGCCCCTGGAAAAATAGTTGTCATATAACGAATGACAGCTGGAAAACATGTATATGTGTTTTTGCTGAGTATTTTCACTTCATCCAGTCAGTTATGCTGTTAGGGCAAACAAATTGAATTTGAATCCAGACAAGACAGAGGTACTCCTGGTCAGTTGTAAGGCTGTAGGGTTACAACCTGTGCTGGATGGGGTTACACTCCCCCTGAAGGCGCAGGTTCGCAGCTTGGGTGTGATCCTGGACTCATTGCTGAGCCTGAAACCCCAGGTCTCAGTGGTGACCAGGAGAGCATTCACACAATTAAAACTTGTGCGCCAGCTGCGCCCATACTTGGGAAGTCTGACTTGACCATGGTAGTCCACGCTTTGGTTACATCCCATATAGACTACTGCAATGCTCTCTACGTGGAGTTGCCTTTGAACCCTGTTTGGAAGCTTTAAATGGTCCAACAGGTGGCAGCCAGATTGTTAACACTCAGGGAGCACACTACTCCTCTGTGGTGCCAGCTCCACTGGCTGCCAGTCTGCTTCCGAGCACAATTCAAAGTGCTGACTTTAGCCTATAAAGCCCTAAACAGTTCTGGCCCAGCTTATCTGTCCGAACGTATCTCTCCTTATGAACCATCTAGGAATCTAAGATCCTCTGGGGAGGCCCTGCCCTCAGTTCCGCCTTCTTCACAGATTCGGTTGACGGGAATGAGAGACAGGGCCTTCTCAGCGGTAGCCCCTCGGCCGTGGACAAATGGTGAAATACCTCCTGGCGCCCCAGAGGTCCAGGAGGATCATGTTGTCTTTCTATCATGTTGTTGTCTGTTTAAAAGAAACTGAAAATAGCCAAAACCCCAGGTTCTCCTTCTGGGGTTATTTTGCAATAACAAGGAAGTGCTACTTGTTATACAAAAATAGTACCATACTATTGTTAAAAAAAGTTAAAATGGCAACATTATAGCCAAGATCCTATATTGTGCTGATGTAGTATAAATCTACATGCATATAGTCACATGACGGTTGTGTTATGCTAATCTTTTAATATATAAATATTGTGCAACCGATGGCTTAACCACCAATGTCCCTTTATCTTATTCTATTGTGCAATGGGGAATGGACATTGGCTGTTTATAGAGTGAATAAAATACTACATTAAAGGCACTATCAAACAATTATGCATAATCCAAAAATGTGTAATTGTGTAGATGGAATCTTTTAGGCTAGTCTGAACTGCAATAAATCAATTGATTGAATTGCTGAAGGGTGGAACGCCCTCCCTAGGAATATTAGATCAGTCCCCACCCTCTTAACATTTTGCAAAAAAGTTAAAACCTGGCTTTTTGAGCAGGCTTTCTCAAAGGCAGTGTAGCAGAGAAACCCTGAGCTCGGAACGACTGGACAGTGCAATTGGATAATGATTTTGGTAATGAGACGTGGAGGATCTATGTTTCTATCACTTTTACTATTTACTAAATTTTATTTATGTTTAAATGTTTTAACTATTTTTATGTTATTGTGGGCATCGAATTGTGCCGTTTTGTAAACCGCCCTGAGTCACCCTTGGGCTGAGAATGGCAATATATAAATATAGTAAGTAAATAAATAAATAGTCATATATCCAGATTGTCCAACCCAGTTTGATATTCATTGCAGCAGGATAATCTCCATTTTGTGATGCAGCAATGTAAATTCTGTTTGTCTGGGACATAAAGCCCATATTTCAATGGGCCAAAAAACAAAAGAAAAGAAAAGATTCATGGCCAAATGGCTCCTGCGTTTACTCTCTTTTTTGTTGTTTTTGATCATATTTTGACTAATTTGGTGCTTGGAAAAGTTACCTTTTTTGGAAACTGTCTCCCAGAAATCCAAGCTGTGCTGACAAGGGGATTCTAGGAATTTTAATGCAAAAAGTAACGTTCTCAAGCTTTAGATAAGCTGCCTCTAGATCACAGGAATGTAATAACAATGTAACAATAGTGAGTAGGCCAGGTTTACACAAATACGACAGATTATTATTAGTTGGCTACTCCAAACCATGTGAATCTGACTGACATTTGTCCAGAGCCATGGCTTACCTTACTGTTAGGCTGTTTTCTGTGTTTACAGAGAATATGTCTTATAAGTTCGAAGATAAGACACAATTTAAAGAAAGAAAAAACATATGTCCATTTTGTTTATAAAGTGCAGAAAATCAGAGTCCCCACTCACCAGAAGTTTTCAAACTAAAGCTCATTAAATCCAGTGAGCACCAGGTTGGGGAAGGGTTGTAGAGCAGACATAGTCATCAGCATGTGATAAAACTCCAATAAGTATAATATATGCAGTCAATCTTTCATTGTTTAGTGGAGATGGGATATAATAGACCGTCAAGCTTTATTAATGTGCCATGGAGCGCCCAAAGATTGAATGTCACTGATAATGATGGATGGAAATTACTACCCAACAGCTTCTATTAGCACTTCGTCTTAAAACCAACAACAGCAGGATAAAGTGTTGAGCCAAGGGACCTCACCCAGAACATTAGGAATGCTGCCTAGTGACGAAAGCTCACATAAAGACTCCATTTATCAATATTGACACCAGCCAGTAAGGGAAAGCCTACAGACTATGGAAAGAGAGGAAGAAAAATGATACATGAGCATGATTAATACATTCACTTTCAGGAAAATAATTGGCTTCTCCAACTACACACTGTGCAACATTTGTTAGGAATACATTGTCATGCTCTTGTATTCCTACAAGAGGGCTTCAATCCTATTCACCACTAATCTGAAAGTAAGCCCTATTACAGTTATTGGAACTTTTCTTCTGAGTAGAGTAGCATGCATGTGGCTTTGACATACTTACTCAAGACTTTGGTTGTCATTTAAATGGGCGTTCAGCCCATGAATCATCCATGACTGCCACACTGTATCCGTTCATTGGCCGTTAGTCTGCCGCTACTTCACTATTTAGTTGGCTGCAGCATGTTTTATTGGGAATATGTTGTAATTGGGGGGGTTTAATGCTGTTTTTACGTATTTTAATGTGTTTTATTGTATGTTTTATTGTGTCACTTTGTGAACCGCTCTGAGCGCCAGAGAGAGCAGTATACTAAATCGAATCTAATAAATAAATAAATAAATATATGAAACCCACTTTGGACTGTAGAAGATGTTTGTATTGTAGCTGAGAGGAATGATTCATACAAATTATTCACAGTGTTAAACAAACTAACCACACTTTTCTACATGATTATTTTTAATTGCTGTATTAAAATGGGTCATGTTTTGTGTGCAATAAATTATGCTGATTGTTGATATTAGATTTGCTGATACTATTATTTAAAGGTTATGATGTGTGCCATTCTTCTGTTGGTATTACACACTTGTATAGATTCCCTTCTGGGGCAATTGTACACTGGATTTATTCCACTCACTGTTCATTCTAACTGGAGTAAAGCTATTGATGCAATCAGATTATACGACCTAACCAAAAACATTCTTCATGTATTGGTTTTTAGGCCTATTTCTGGAATTATTTGGGGTGCTGATTCAGAGAATTGCATTGGATAGACAACATCATTTTTAGATATAGTTACCATGGTTTTTTATGGACAAATAGATGAAGACTGGTATATGGCATATGTTATGTACCTCAAAAACTAGAACTGACAGAGGAAAATAGATGCTATTTTTGGAATCAGCAGGTCAAATATACCCAGAAACAGGTCTAAAATTTGAGGCACCAAAATGTGTGTGAGCCAGTGTTATCTGGTGTTTCACTGTTCAGCAATAGACAATTCTCAAAACTAACTGGGACTACCGATAGATACCAAGCTCATGTGAAATGTTCACATATGTGGAACTTGAAAACATTAATCGCACAATGCCAAAAAAGTACAGTCTTAGTCAAAAGTACAGTCTTAGTCATAACCAATGCTTCAAATTGTATTCTGAAACACACAAATAGCCCTGGAAGTGGCCATAATAATGAAGGCATAAGCTTCTAAGTGGTTCCAGTAAACAGCTTGGACCAGCTAGTTTCCAAACATTTTGGAAAAGTATCCCCATTTAACTACAGTATAGGGATATAATTCTTTGCTAATTTCATTCTTAACAGAAGCAAGCAGTAATTTTAGCAATTTTCTTCCCACTAAGGAAAAGTCTTTTCAAACTTATTATTCACAGTTCAAGACTTATTCTTCATTAAATTCTGTTGAGCATGTGTATCATTTCTGTGTATTATGTACAGGAATATAGTTTTCTGCACCAAAAAATGGGATTTTTTTGTGCAGAATTCCAATTTGTGAAGTCTTTCATCAGTCCAGGATTCACTTCATCAGAATTACCAGAAATTCAAGAAGCACATTTTCCAAAACATGTTTAATATTGCATAGTCCCCCATCCCCAGCCCCTTAATAGGTTTTATGTTATTATGGCTAGATCAGACATTTCTAGGAATGGGCACACTTATCTAAACTTAGCATCCAGATTCAATGACTAAATCTAGGTACATAGCCAACCCCCAGTCCGGAATCTTTAGAAAAAGTAGGACCCCCAACTGGCACAAACTAAGTATATATTGTCTGTTTTGTCTTCTATTTCATCCAGATTAAACTTGAATTTGTCTGTAGTAAGCCTCAACTACATGCAAGTTTTTACTGGTTTTTAAGTAATGATAACTGGTTTTTATTGACATGATTAATTTCTATTTATTTTGTCACATTGGTTTATTATGAATGTCACCTCCAAAGTTTGAGCTGCATAAGCATAAGTAAATTATTAAAAATGAGTGCATACATAGCCTTTGTATAAGTTATTCCTTTAATACAAATGGGTAGGTTTGAAAACAAATCATACTTTTCTTCATGATCAGAGGGTTATCTATATGTCATAGTCAGTCATGGCTATTAAATTCATTTGTATTAGCTCATTTCACAAACTGGACCAAAACAGGAGCAAATTATCAAGTTCTTGTGATCATATGGGCATATATGAAAAAAACAAAAACAAAACAAAAGCAGTGAGTGTGTTCTCTTTTCTAAGGACCTTTTCCATGCTGAATGATTTTCAGAAGCAATATAGACTATCCCTTAACCAAAATACTTGGGACCAGAAATGTTTGAGATTTGGGCTTTTTCTGTTTTTGGATTTTGAAATGCCTGCATATATGTACATAATGACATACCTTGGAGATGGGGCCCAAGTTTAAACAAAAATATATATTTGTTTCATATATACCTTATGTATATAGCCTGAAGGTAATTTTATACAGAATTTTAAATAATTGTGCATGAAATCATCTCAATATCTCAGTCACCTAAATGTACAATTTCAGATTTTGGAGTATTTTGGGTTTTGGAATTATGGATAAAGGATGCTATATCTGTACCTAAAATGAGCTCTAGAATATCACTCTCTTTTAAGCATGAAGTCTTTTATATATAGTAATGTAGTAATGTTTATTATCTAGGAAAGATGGAGGCTAATGTGTTCAGCATTTAAGAACATGAAAAAGCACAACTTTCTAAACAAATAACAACTGTCCATAGCAGAATTATTCATCAGCAAATAATTAATCAAATATTTGCTGTTCAGTTATTTCTTTATGCAAACAGCAGATGATAAGCGGCAGCAAAAAAAGCCAATGGGGCCCTTGCCTACATAAATAGGAGTATGGTGTCTAGATCCAAGGAAGTTATGTTACCCCTCTATTCTGCCTTGGTCAGACCATACCTTGATTACTGTGTCCAATTCTGGGCACCACAATTGAAGGGAGATGTTGACAAGCTGGAATGTGTCCAGAGAAGGGTGATTAAAATGTTCAAGGGTCTGGAGAACTAGCCCTATGAGGAGCATCTTAAATTTCTGGGCATGTTTAGCCTGCCGAAGAGAAGCCTGAGAGGAGACATGATGACCATGTCCAAATAGTAAGTGAGGGGAAGTCATAGGGAGGAGGGAGCAACCTTATTTTCAGCTGCCATGGAGACTAGGATGCAGAAGAATGGCTTCAAACTACGGGATATTCCACCTGAACATTAGGAAAAACTTCCTGATGGTGAGAGCTATTCAGCAGTGGAACTCTCTGCCCTGGACTGTGGAGGAGGCTTCATCTTTAAAGGCTTTTAAAATAGAAGCTGAATGGCCATCTGTCAGGGGTGCTTTGATTGTTATTTTCCTGCTTCTTGGCAGGGGGTTGGACTGGATGGCCCACAAGGTCTCTTCCAGCTCAATGATTTTATGATAACTAGTGATAAGAAGGAATAGATTATGTTAATTTATTCCAACACTGTTCCTCAGTGACCTATCCTGAATTTTCTGGTGATTCAACATGTTACCAAAAATCCACTTTTCCTGGGCAAAGGAAAGCACTAGTAAAAAGAAGGCAGGCGTTTTCTGGACTAAAAGGGAATAAGATCATGTCATGATAATGGTCTTCTATTCAAGTCACCCGTCTAAGTCATTTCTGATGAAACACCAAGATTTGATGTTGAGCACTGAAATAGCAAGTTAATGGTCCTCTGTTCAAGTCACCTGTCCAAGTCATTACTAATGAAACAACAAGGTTATATGTTGAGCACTAAAATAGTGAGTTGATGAAACAAAATGGTTTAGTAAGGTTAGAGAAAAATGGATTGAAAAGAGCTCCCAAAAGATCTTTCCAAGCTAGGGTAGTGGGGATTAAAATGGCAATTGAGGTTTAGTGAAGTAATGAAGTTCATAGGGAGGCAAAAAATGCCACATCGATGGGATAGGAACTGACAGTGACTGATGAGTAAAGGAGATTGTTGTGGATAACATGATGAAAAAAGTAGACCAAATGCATGGCTGTTGTTTTTAAAAAGAGGAAAATACTATACTGGGATATATCATTTTACTATTCAATTGCTCATAATTGCATATAATGGATTTTGAGCATCTACAGATTTCGGAGTCTGCAGTGGATCCTAGAACTAAACCCCAGTGGATACCAAGGACATATTGTACTATCTGGAGTAGCAGAAACAATATCCCTATGTATACCATTTACTATTGAATTCATGTGGATTTTTCATGTGGAATCTGATTGACAACCGTGTGAACAGAATGTTGACCTGACATTATGGTAGGGCTCTAATGTTACTTTGTCCCATATGTAATTTCCCACTAAACTGATTGTGTTTATTGGGAGGCAAGTTTGGGAGGAAGAATTTCCACCCGACCATCAATCTCAGCCTGGAACTATCCATAGAACAAGTTCAGTTTCTGGACACTACAGGCTGCTACATACACGCAAATGCATTCAGTTTCCACTCTGAATAATAAATAGCTTCCAGCCAAGCCCTCTAATACAATTGCATCTGTTCAAACCTACAACACACCAGGCATTCCTCAAGCATCTGTATCCATCATATGAAGTAAAAAAATATATAATCCACAAGGCAAGACTTTTATCCAGGACTAATCTTTACAGGCTAGAGACAAAAAAAATGTTAGAACCCCACTGGTGATCATCTACAGCTCCCAGCTGAGATCACCGAGATAACCTGACTTCTTTCTCTGTTAACCCTTGTGTGATAAGTTTGGCATGAGACCAATTTCTGTTCAGCTTCTGTTTTGAGTATTTTGGTGGAGTGAGCCATGATTGTGTCTTATATTTCACAACATGATATGCCAGGATCTTGGGTTTGGGAGTCACAATGAGCACACCTTGATCAGAATATCCACGGTTTGTTTAGACATTAATAATAATACACTTTATATTCTGCCTTTCTCATCTAGGGGACTCAGAGAGGATTACAGCATTTACATAAATATGCAAACATTCAATGCCTTTACAATCATATACAATGAGACACACAAACACAAACAAAGGCAGAGGCTTCTCCTTTCATTTCTGGCTTCTGGAGGCGGTGGTCATCTCTGGCTCTGAGGAGGCGTTTTTTTCCATTTTTCAAGCTGAGGAGCTTGAAGTTATCAGAGAGAGTGTGTTTCATCATGTAATAAAAGCCAGAATTCTGAGCCAGAAGTCTCAAAAATTATGAATGCTTGAACAAAATAGTGCTAAATGACAATTTTTGATAGGTTTATAAATTATATTAACATTTTTGGTTGCTTCACAACAAATCATGACATAAAATCCTTGACACTACTCATTTTCATCAAAAAAAATCTCTCCAAATCCTTCTGTATAGCAACTGTTCTTCACTTAAACATTTCAACCTGATATTCAATTTTAAAAAAATCTTTTTAATATGCAGATGGAGGTCTGGGGAGCATTTTTTCATGTTTCAGCAACACAAAATGACTTGTCATTTCCTTTTCTTTTGCATGTGCTTTCCCTAACAGCTGGAACAATGATACAAGGTGTTATTATTTACAGGGATTATTTGTGCTTCAGAGGGGCATTTTGATATTTTCCCAGCAAACTTTTCATAAAGGAAATACCCAGCTGGATTTGTAGGGATAAATTGAAAGTTTCCCCAGGCAGCTCTTCCTTCCCATCATTTTCCTTTTCATTTCTTTTTGAAGCGGTTTTCATTTATAAATCATTTGCATGCATTTCCCCCCTAACCAGCCTATAGAGTAAAGCCTTTGTAAGGCATCTACTGTAGATGTTTGCATTGTTAAATTTAAGTCAGTATTATGAGTTGCAAGTGAAATGAGTTCTGACTCTTTTGTCCTGCTTGTGAAAGAAAAAGAAGAAAGAAAACTGAAATAATTCTAGTGAAGCTAATAGGTGTGGAAGGCTCCGAGTCTCATGCATTTTTCTATTGAATGAATGAATACCTACTCATTTCAGCAAGGATACAGCATTTGCTTAACTAGCCTTACAGAACATAATAGGATTCCATTCAAAGGAAGCTCTGAATCCAAACTTTACCTCATCTTGAAATGCACAGAAAACATTTGCATTATTTTAAGTTTTCACTACCAACAAATTTAATCTGTTTCTAAATGTAACAATAATCTGAAATATTCAAGTACTGAAATTGTTGATGTTGTTTTTAAAGGCATATAAAGATTTAAACTAAAGTGTCAGAGGAGTCATTGTGACATGTCAAAGGTAAGTAATTTCTACTAGGAAATTCAGTTACAATTTTTTGTCCTTCACATGGAGCAATTCAATAGCAGACACCATTTAAGAGACTTGAGTCCAGGAAAATTAAGGTTAGCTATGTATTTACTGTTGTGTGCAGTCAAATAATCTCTGATTTATGGTGACCTTAAGACAGGACCTCTCGTGGGTTTTCTGGGCAAGAAGTCTTTTGCCTTTGCCTTTCTCCAAGGCTAAGAGAGTGTGGCATGCCCAAGGTCATCCATTAAGTTTCTATGGCCAAGTGGGATTTGTCACAATTTATTTATTTATTTTGAATATTTGTACCCAGCCCTTCTCAACCAACACTCAAACCACTACACCATGTGGTATCTTCACTGACATGAAGATAACTTAATACACCATTGAGTTGAATTGGGCTTCATTACCTTTTTGTTTGGATAGTCTATTCTCTATGAGTGATAGGGTATTCAACTATAACATGGTTGAAGACAAGAACGAGAAGGAGCAGATAAATACACAAAGGTGTTGAAAATATGATGAAAACCATCATAAATTGCTTTTCTTAATTCTTGCTCTGGCACCATTGTCCTAAACCAACAACCATTTCCCCATCTTGTAAGCCCCTGCCCATTGAGATGATAAACATAGTATGGGAAACAAATTCAGATTTTCTCCAATATGGCTTTATTAAAGTTTCTGCCATACACAACCTGCTAATCACAATGAATCAAACCAATGAGAAAACGGATTGTACATTTGTACCAATCAGAACAAAGTATATTTTGGAAGCCCACAAAATATTGATGCCTGTGAATGGAAGACATGGGTGCCACAGGGAGGGTATACATAAATAAATAAGTAAATAAATAAATAAATAAGACATGTCAGATCTGGGATGCTCTCTTGGTTTCCTTCTTTGATCAATGAAACAATAAAGGTAATCTCAAATTCTGCCCTAGGGCCCATCCAGCCAGTACCTTTATTGCGGTAATTCCCACAATAAAGAATGGGTTGTCCAGACAACATTCTGGACATTCCCAAATTAATTTGCTACAAACCAGGAAAACCTGGTTTGTAGCAAATAAATTAGATAGCGGGTTTATTCCACGCCTTCTTGAAAGGCGAGGGATAAACCCAATATTTCCAGTTCTGGACTGTAGAATACTGCAGTCCAGACAGTATTCTCACATTTTCAGGGCTAAATTCACCTGGAAAACCATGGGAATTCCACCCCCTCCCCCCGAAACTCCCCTAAACTGAGTAAGAAAATAAAAGAACTCATCTGGCCTCCCTGAGATGGCTGCTGGAGTTCTCCTGGCACGTCATATGTACACTGTATTGTACTCAATGCTATCCCTTACAAATTCAAAAGGGTCCGACTGAGGGAGAAATCAATCAAATAACATCATGTCATAAAAATATTTCTTTAGTGTAGACAATTTCCAATGTGCTCAATAGCTATAACAATATCACAGTGGTGCAATGTCATGCAATTTACACACAATATAACACAGATAAAGTAAGCATATGAGAGGCAGGAAATAGAGAGTAACAGCTGGGTCTCCGAGGAGTAGTTGGGCCGACGGGGATACGCTGTACGATGGTCCAACTCCCGTTTCGACCCCCTGGAACGGGGTCTTTCTCAAGGCCAGAATAGGGCAACACAACTCGGTTCCATACCAAATAGGTAGGGTCTAATTCATAGAGGCAATTACACACATCTACGAATGACCAACGGCCGAAGCTCTCATATGCTTACTTTATCTGGGCTCCGGTCAGCAAACAACTCCATATTGCCATCGCTTCCTGGACTTCCATCACGGCTTGCTTGCCAACCCGCTCTTTGGCTACGACACGGCCCTAGGGGCTTGGTGTCCTTCCTCCCCTCATATACCTACCTGAAAACCCATCTTACTATGAACCCTTGAACTCTTTCCTCGAACCCTACAATCTTGAACACTATATAACGCTACCAAGCGTGTGGGGTAGGAGCCCAGAGCGGGCATATTATTTCGTCTGTATTTCATATGTATTTTGTATTGATGTCAATTGGTGTATTAACACTTTGAAAAATGCTTTATAACTAGTTTATGTGATTATTTACCACACTCTGTGTATTGCATGGTAGGAATGAACCCATGATTCCAAAAATACCTTCTATAAAATAATTCAACAAATTAGTAGCAGTTCTAAACATTGAATTAAAAGAAGCTATAGGATGTTCGGATTTTGCCAAAGTAGAGAGATATGAAGTTAAGATATAGATTCACCATCCTGCCAACCTATCTGTCTTTATTGATTTATACACTCCTACTCAGGGTGAAAATCCCAAAAGCAGCAACTTCGGGAAAGTGACAGGGTTCCGAAACTACCTAGATAGAACATATTACATTTTAAAAACAAACTCAGTTCTGACCACTCAGTGTTTAAAATTCCCCCATAAACCCTCCCTTTTTATTAGGACAGATCTTGTTGACTGATGTTTCCATGTGAACAGAAAGTGTAGGAAGACACAAATATCCATCCAGCTATTTTTCTATAACAGGACACACAACAATGTCATCATGTTCATTCACATTGAGATGAAAAGGTACCATATTTTCTGGTGTATAAGACTACTTTTTAACCCAAGAAAATCTTCTCAAAAGTCATGGGTCGTCTTATACGCGGGAGTCACCTTATACACCAGGAGTCATCTTATACGCTGAGAGTAGTCTTATAAGAACGGGTGCTGAAACTTCCAATCCGGATTAGAGAATCTGTGGTTGCCACATATGGTGAAGGGAAGCTCAAAAATTGGCAGTGGCCGTGTCCTTACCGTATGCAGCAACTGTATGGAAGCATTAAGGGTGTCGCTGTTCAAGTACGGTAGAAGAAATTCCATTCATCAGGATTTGTGGACTTAATGTAGTTCCAATGGTGAGGTGAAGGGGTGCCTCACCGGGAAGGTGTAAGTGAAGAGTGGAGCAAGTTTCAGGTGTCCAGGGCGCCCAGGGTATGGACAAAAGAGATAGAGTGGCTCTAGGCCTAGAAAAAACACACCTCTTTTACCTGTCTGGCCTGCTCTTTATCCTATTACTGTACCTCCTCCTCTGCTGCTCAGATCTTGCTCCTGAAGACTGCAGTGAAGCATTGCAGGTGCGCAGGTGTGAGATCTGAGAGGCAGAGAAGGAGGTACAGTAATAGGAAAATTACTATATTGAAATCAAATCAGATGCTTTTAAACTTTTTTATTTGGTGTGCGTTGGAAGAGGGGTAGTCTTATACGGTGAGTATATACCAAACTCTATATTTTAACTGGAAAAGTTGGGGGTCGTCTTATATGCTGAGTCATCTTATATGCCGGAAAATACTTTGCAATGCACTCAAATAAAAGAAAATAGCTGGTGGCTTCCTCTGCTTCCACCAACAATAAAATGGTTGTCTGGCATGTGAAAGAGGTCCCGCCCAAGAAATGGTACGTATATAAACAACTTATCAACAGGCAGAAAGAAGGATGGAGGCTTAAATCTTTAGAAGAACTGCGTGACCAAGGAGTGGAGCTAACTTGGTTTCAATATGCTCAGATAAAAGAATGCTTCAAACAAGATGAGAAAAAGGATTTCGAAATGAAAGATACCACTTGGGATAAAGTGCTGAAAGTAGAAAAGAAACAAATAACTCACTTATATAACAAGCTGTTGGAGTGGGATACGGAAGAAGAACTGGTTAAAAGTACAATGATAAAATGGGCCCAGGAATTGGGACATTCCATATTATTAAAAGACTGGGAATTTCTCTGGAGGAAAAAACTCAGATACTCAGGTTTCACCAATATAGCTGAAAGCTGGTATAAGATGTTTTTTCATTGGTACCTTACCCCGGCGAAACTGGCATGCCTTTATAAAAATCTAAAAGACCGATGCTGGAAGTGTGGAGAATGTAAGGGAACTTTCCTCCACTGCTGGTGGAAGTGTAAGAAAATTAAAAAAAAATTGGAGAGAAGTGCATTACCACGTGCAAAGAATGCTCAAGAAAAAATTTGAAAAGCCAGAGTACTACCTTTTAAATATCTTGGATTTTGAAATAGGAAACAATGACGATAAAGTATTTTTTATTATTTCGGCGGCTGCGAGAATTGAAATAGCCAGAAAATGGAAGAGCACAGATATGCCATCACAGACTGGTTGCTAAAAGTAAGGGAACTAATGGACTTGGATACCCTTAAAAGCCTAGTGATGAATCAGAGCCAAAAACATAGAATGGACTGGAGCCAAATAGGAGCTTACATTAAAGAATTTAACCTTACAGGACAAAAGACCAAGAAGCGTAAGAGGAACTAAGTAAGTTAAGTGAAAACGCCGTTTGGGCGAAAGGGAGCTGGAACACTTTATGACGACGAATAGGAAGTCTAGAGGATCAAGCATCTGATGGAACCTGCTATCCGAACTGGAAGTTGTTGGCATCGACCAATAAGCTATATCTTTCATCTCCCCCCCCTCCTTTGCTTCACCCCTTTCATTGCCCCCTCCCTAACCCCCCCACCTCCACTTTGTTCTTTCTTTTAATGTATGTATCAAAATCTTACAATAAAAATTATTCAAAAAAAATAAAATAAAATGGTTGTCTGGGAAAAATGGGGCTATGGTAGAAAGTGGATTCTGGGAGGACATGTTGCACTGGGAGATGCATCTATGTGGTTTTGATGTAGTATCAACGTTGTTATTTTTGAATCTTCACTCTATGCCAACCAAAGCAAGCATAGCAAATGAAAAATGAAGGAACAGTACATGTGAGGCATGCTTTAATGTGGGTGTTTCTACACAATTTGTTGTTACTAATCCACACAAAGAGGTTAAATAGACAACCTGCCAACACATTATTAATAAAAACAACATTTTAATTGGAAGACAGACTGAAATAAGGTTACTCGCCAAACAACATGGCGAATAATAATTCCTTCTGCCAACTGTTTTTTAATCATACTATCTTCAGTAGCACATACATATCAGCTGCTCCAGATGGAATCAAATTGAGGTTTATGCAAAGCATGAACCATGGACTGAAAATAGGTTATTGATTACATTAATTTTCTCCATATATAATTCTTCATCCTCACCCCCCTCAATGTGTATAGTAACTCACTGTTGATTTCTTTAACAAACTCATAAAGGAAAATAATTCAGTCTCTAGATTTTCTCACTTTGGTGTGAAAATGCAGGTAAAGGCAATTTCAAACTTAGGCATAAGTATCCATTAAAAAGCAATGAAGAGGTAGTTAAATAAAGGTAATGATGCATGCTCTAATGGTTTTCAGACTTTATGTGCAGAGAAAAGATGGGACACTTTTGTAGCCTGAGGACTGAGAGACTGAAAAAGCTGCTGAACAAAAAACAGAGGGCACATCTAGACAACCACTTTATTGTAAAAACTTCCACAGTAAAAGTGGGGGCAGTCAAGATGATGTCCTCAACAAACCTGAATCAATCCACCACAAACCAGGAAAACCCTAGTTTGCAGCAAATTAATTTGATAATGGGTTTATTCCATGCCTTCTTGGAAAGCGCGGCATAAACCCACTACTTCCAGTGCCTGGACTGCAATCCAGATAGTATTCCCACAGTTTTCTGGGCTAGCTGAGAATAAGAACATAAGAACATAAGAAGAGCCATGCTGAATCGGACCTCAGCCCATCTAGTCCAGCATTCTGTATCACACAGTGGCCCCCAGTTGTACACGGGGATCTCGAGCAGAAGGGAGGGCAAAACCCTAACCTGCTCCCGAACCCCCACAACCAGTACCCAGGGAAATCCTGCCTACCTCAACCAACTCCGAGGTGGCACTTGAATGTCCTTTTCAGTAACTACCGATACACTTGGTATCCATGAATCTGTCGAATACTAACCCCTCTCCCCTAAAGCCCCCCAAATCCCTTTTAAAAACAAAAGTACTTACCTGCGTCCATAAGACGGCTGATGGAGTTCTCCTGGTGCATAGAAATGACATGCTAGGAGAAGGGGGGGGGAGGAAAATCGCCCCTTTCTCCTGGCACATCATTTGTACGTACCAGGAGAGCTTTGGTAGCTGTCTCATGGAGGCTGGGTAAGTACTTTTGTTTTTTCACGCTGTTTTTGGGGGCTTTTAGAGAGGGGTTTACAGTGTCCCAGTGTTCTCCTGGGAAGTCCTGTAAGAACATCTGGACCCCTGCCAGATGTGTAGATGGGCCCCAGGAATATCTGCATGTGTGTAGATGGGCCCCCAGGAAAATCTGCATTTTTTAAACATGGATTCTTCTGGAATAATGGCTGTTTGGAAGGGCCCTAAGTTTTCCATTTAAGGGGATTGCCTGATGAAACTGAACTAGTAACAAAAGTTACTTATTGTAACACATCCCCCCCCCCCCAAAAAGCAGGGAGGCAGGCAGGCAAACTAGTCCTAAGAGTAATAAAAGCAAAAATCACAGACCTAAAATTCAGGTAGAATTTCTAAGCATTTGACTCCCTGCACTACCCTGGGGGTCAATTCCATGGAATAATGTCCTTCAGTCCCCATTTAAAAGTACTCAGAGTAGGGAATGGAATAATGTTTATAAGATGCTCAACAGATGTCCACGTAGATATCCTTTGCTTTGGAATTATATTAAGGAGATGCGTATGGCACATCTCTCTACTCCTGTATTTGGTATAATAGAAGTCAAGGAAGACTACCTTTCACATTGACCACAACCAAAACAAGAACTCTGGGTCTTCATAATTTGTTTAAAAAAAATATCTCGCTACCCCAACTTTTTTTAGATAATAATAATAATAATAATACTTTAATATTTGTGAGTCGCCCTCCACCACCGGTGCTCCGGGCGACTTACATCATTTAAAAACCCCAAAATACATCAATGTACATCAATTTAAAAACATAGATACAGACGGCAAGGAGAGGCTCAGTCATTCAAGGTACCGATCAGGCCCCAAACGCTAGGCGGAAGAGCCAGGTTTTCAGGTCTGACAGGAACCTAGTCCGGGTCGAAGCGCTCTGAGGGCGGGTGGCAGTGAGTTCCAGATCATGGGGGCCGCCACGGAGAAAGCTCTCCGCCGGGTCTCTACCAGCCGAGCCTCTCGCACCCCAGGGATGGTCATCCGATCACCGTTTATGGCACGTGCTGGCCTCTCGCTGCGTTGGACCGTCAGCCGGGCGCTCAGGTAGGCTGGCCCAATGTTATGCCGTGCTTTAAAAGTGAGCACCAAAAGTTTGTAGAGCACTCTGAACTCTAGGGGCAGCCAGTGGAGATCTTTTAAAATAGGGGAAATGTGGTCCCTCACTGATGACCCAGAGATGAGTCTGGCCGCTGCGTTGTGGATGAGTTTTAGCCTCTTGGTTGTGGACAGGGGGAGGCCCGCGTACAGGGCATTGCAGTAATCCAGGCGCGAGACAACGGTGGCATGTACCACGGTTCTCAGCGCCTCAGGTGGTAGGTAGGGGCCAGCCGTCGTGCCCTACGGAGATGGAAAAGGCGCCTTTGGCTGCAGCCTGGATCTGGGCCTCCATTGTTAGTTTTTCGTCCAGGATCACTCCCAGGCTTTTCACCGCCGGAGCAGGGGATAGGGACTCGCCTCAAAGAGTGGCAGCGGTGGGTGAGGGTCGGGTCGGCCAGGCCAGAGGATCTCCGTTTTGCCGGGTTGATTTTGAGTCTATGTGCTCTGAGCCAGCTCGTCACCGCTCTCAACCCTTGGCTGAAGCTGTCCGGCACCGACGATGACCCTGGGTCAAGCTTCAGGAGCAGCTGTGTATCGTCTGCATATTGGTAGCAGGAGAACCCATGGCTCCTAGCAATGCTGGCCAGGGGCTGGACGTAGATGTTGAAGAGGGTGGGAGATAGAATAGCACCCTGGGGACTCCACACTCCAATTCACTTTTCCTAGAGACCTGACCCTGCCACTCAACCCGCTGCGAGCGGCCTCGCAGGAACGATTCCAGCCAGGTCAAAGCCTTGTCTTGGATCCCAGAGGCAGCCAGGCGGTAGAGGAGCAAGTCATGATCAACGGTATCAAAGGCCGCAGTTAGGTCCAAAAGGTGGTCCATGCTCTGGTTACATCCCGTTTAGACTACTGCAATGCTGTCTACATGGGTCTATACTTACATAGATCTAAACTTAGAAACCAGATTTGCAAAAGCAAAATACCTAGAATCCAGGTGAGTTGTTTACTTTCTGATGCATTTGAAGTGCTTTATGGATGAATTTGGCCTATTGCTTTTTTTTAAAAAAAAAAGAATGCTGTTCTAAAGGCAATGCCCTGTAATTCAAGCCAACCTCTGCAGTTACTTAAAAGGTCTCACTTGTTCAAAACAGTGCATTGACCTTTCAGGTGTTGAAAGAGCTCCTGTATTTATTTAATACTATAATGCTGGAGAAGATTAAGGTTGTGAAAAGGCTCATCCTGACTACTTCAATGAATTTTTAAGAGCTCCTGTGTGTGAGTATGTGTATGCTTGGTACATTAATCATCTTAGCTTGAAAAGAAAGGTGGCAATACCTCCTCTTTCAAGAACACCAGATGGTGGGTTTAATTGGCTATTCATCCCGTGTAATGCTTTTGGTAAAATGATGATGAAGTAATTAGCTCCAGTAATAAGTAAGTATCTTTACAAATATGTAAAAATGTTGACGACAGATCAGTAGATTCTTTGTCAAGAATTGTAGGCAAGCTTTCCATGGCAATTGGGAACTTCCATATAAATGGGATGATGAATCTGCTTCTGTTTTTAGTCCAGTTTTAAAGGAGCTATCCCCATGAATCCACTTTTCAGAGACAAGGTTCAGCACATTAAATAATAATAATAATAAACAACTTTATTTATACCCTGCTACCATCTCCCTAAAGGGACTCGTGGCGGCTGGAGGGCTTTCTGTACCTAAAGGTGCTGGAACAAACCTTAGTTGAATCCTTTTACTACACTACTTCAAACTACCCTGAATCCCGGTTCTGTACATAGAAGAGAACAAAATTAAATATTGATTTATTGATTTATTTAAAACTTTTGTATCCTTCGTAGAGGGACTCAGACCAGCAGACAGCAAGAATTCAGTGCTAACATTTAAAACTAAAACATCATAGATCAACAATAAAATTACCAAATACATATAAAAATTACATAAAAGCCGATTTACCAAGGTAAAATCATATCCAGCTCAGTCCATATATTCAGTCCACATATTGTGGTCAGTAATTTTAGTCAATTACCAATCTTTGCCCTCATTCTGCAAAGGCCTCATTCCATAGCCAGGTTTTTACTAGCTTCCTAAAGATCAGGACAGAGTGAGATCTAATTTTATTTGGAAGGGAATTCCACAGGGGGCCACCACAGAAAAGGCCCTCTCTCTCGTCCCCACCAGATGCACCTGCAAAGGCGGTGGGACCAAGAGCAGGGTCTCTCCAGACAATCTTAACACTCTTGATGGTTCATAGGGGAGAATATATTCACACAGGTAAACTGGGATGGAACCGTATAGGGTTTTATAGGTTAAAACCAGCACTTTGAATTGTGCTCAGAAACTATTTGGCAGCCAGTGGAGCTGGCGCAACAAGGGAGTTGTATGCCCCCTGTACCCCGCTCCCGTTAGTAACCTGGCTGCCAAGCGTTGAACTAATTGCAGCTTCTGAGCAGTCTTCATAGGCAACCCCATGTAGACAGCATTGCAGTAGTCTAAACGGGATGTAACCAGAGCATGGACCACCGTGACAATAAGAACAATAATGAAAGCTGCAATAACAAACCACAATCATCACAACATGAAGACAGCGTCTTCCAAGGTGGAACTGACTGCTCTCAGTGAATTTTATTGGTGCTTCAGATCTAAAAACAGTTGGGGGTAGCCAGATCTTTTTTTTGTTTTCATTTAATTTATATCCAGTCTTTCTTCTAGGCCTAGGAATTTAAGGTGGATCGCAGCAGGATAAATATATTCAAAACGCACACAGAGAATTTTTGTTATACAGATACCCCTTTGGCTTCAGAAGGAAACTTCATTTCCAGAAGAGGCTGATCAAGGATCACATTTTAAATATTTAATCGTAAATAATAGACCTGAAAGCCTTGCAATCCAATCTATACCCTAGGTAAGACAAAATACTTGGATACTGACTGCTGCTGAGAGGCCTAATGTTGTTTAAGTCCATATATTTTCATGTAATCATCTAAGATTAGGCTGCTAATTAAACTAAGAGTGCAATTATTTCATTAAGGACTAATTAAATGCTGACTTTTATTCACTTCTGTCTATTATGCCTGTGAATACAGTTCTGCTGGAATTGTTGGGTTTTTATTCCAGGCAGCAACAAATGCTGTGTCTTAAAATGCTAGAAGGAAGAATTGCTAAAACAGAGCAAGTCTTTATCTAAGCAGTGGTCCTTTCACACAACACAATATAAAATGGTTAGCTCTTCATATTTGCTGTGATTAGTGGTGCAGAATCCCCATGAAAGTGTGTGTGTGTGTGGGGGGGGGGGGGGATAAAAATACTGCTGTTTTCTTTAAATCTGAATAACATCTGTATAGGAATTTGTAACAGCAGTTGAGCATAGAGTTGTGCTGGAGGATTCAGAGATTCATAGAGAGAATGTTTTTATTAGAATTGTGAATAATCACATTTGCAAAAGTAAAACCCACAAATGTGGAGAGCCAACTGTACTACATTCCACTTTAACTGCCATGGCAACAATCTATAGATTCCTGGGATTGGTAGCTTAAAGAAAGGTATTTAGACTTCTCAGTCAGGGAACTTTGGAGCCTTAGGAAACTACAAATGCCCGAATTCCATACAATGTAGCTTTAGCTATTAAAGTGAAATATATTGCAAGACTGTCATTTGGTGTGATAGAATTTCAAGAAGGAAAGCAGAAAATGAATTTTGGTTTGCAGCCTGATTAAATAACGGTTTCTCTGGAGCCGAAAATAGCTGGGGAGAAGGAACATGGCAAATTTGCTCCCCAACTCTAGGAAGTATCCATTTATTTACACATCTGAATCACTTAGCCCTGTCATACCATCAAGGTGATATAAAATGTGGGGCAGAAGGAGGATTATCTCTCAGATTTCTTCATACTGCACTCCACTGGTCAACCAAAATATCTCTATTTTAGGAGTGCTGAAATGGGCAGTGAAAGTCAATGGTCTTGTGAGTCCTGTGCTATTCTTCTTTTGCTATTGTTGTAATATTGACATTACTTTAGGAGAGGACTGTCCTAAGACATTTTTCTGACTAAGCTGAAGAACAGAATAGGTAACCCTCCCAATCAATGAACTAAAACTAATCAGGTTGGCACACAACTTTCTCTTCCAGTATTGCATTGTTACTCCTCGGACACTACTGCCTAAGGTCAGTGCCTCAATTTGACTAATGGTAGAGCAGGCCTTGCTTAAGAGCATCTGGGTTATGTAATGTTGAAACAAATGTATGCTCCATAACAGTAGTACTCTTCTTCACTGGAGTACACAACATTCAAATATGAGGCACTAGGTATTTCCATAGTTTTAGGGTGTTTAGATTGATACTTCTAGCTAGAAAACCCTAAAGCAATTAGTGTTAATATATTCCAGAATTATTGACTTTTTGACAAAGGCCGAGTTGCTTTACTGCTTCACTCACTCAGACGTAGGCTCTCAGAAAGAGTCTGAAAAGAGCAACATTTATTAGACATGTCATGATTAAGATGGGCCAAAGGCAATCTTTTAAAACTAGGAGCTAGCTATCAGGTAAAAATAGTCTATTAACTTTAGCACATAACTCCATTACAAGACCCAAGGGCAAAACTCAGTTCCTATTAGTCAGAGGAGAAAATCATAGTAAAATTGATCAACGTAGCAAAGTCCAAAAAGTTAGTGGCATTGGACTGTAGCTGCGTGACAGAGAAATTTAGGATTAGAGCATTATGCAAATGGCAAGTAGGACCTGCAAGAAAATGTTGACATAATATTACAGCCATAGGACTCCCTTTTCCATTTTTCTGTTCCCCTCTGGTTAGGATTCTGTGAATACAAACATAATCAGTACAGGCCGTTTTGGTTGTCTATTTCATATGTTTTTTTCCCTCTGTATTTTTGTGGAAAGAGGGAGTTCTACAAACCTCAGAACTGCCACCAAGCCTGATGAATTTTCATCTTGTGAGTAGGAGCTTACATAAGGAACAACTGTCATAGCCTTAATACTGAGAATATAGTCAGTGCTAGCACATCCCAGCAATGTATTACACAGAAGAGGATCAGAAGCAGGTCTTGCCACTTTCAGGGTCAAAGGACACACAAAAAGGGAATGAACATTCCCCCAAAACAGCTTGTTTTCTTTTCCACAGTGGAATTTCCTCAGATGTAAATAAATGCCTTAGCAACCAGACTTGCAAATTAAGCCTATATTGATCTTCCAATGAACCTCTCTCAACACAAAGCTTAGAACAATAGAATTCTAGAATGATACATGTTGGAAAGGACCACATGGTCATCTACTTCCACCCCTGTCATGCAGGAAAAGCACAATCAAAGCACCTCTGACAGATGACCTTTCAGCCTTTATTTAAAAACCTCCAAGGAACTTCCACTACATTCAGAGGCAGAGAATTCCACTGTTGAACAGCTCTCATGAGGTTTTTCCTAGTATTCAGGTGGAATCTCCTTTCCTGCAATGTGAACCCATTGCTTTGAGTCCTACAACCTCACCACATGAGGTCTGGGCTCCATTGTATGATGCACCTTTTATTTTGCAGAGGAACACAAAGATTAATTGGATCCCAAAGCAACTTTAATTGGAGTTTGGTTCCAGCCCTCCCCATGCCACCTCCACCCAATACCAAAATTAGGGAATGCTCATGTCCCATTACATTCAATGGTGTAATAAAATGGTGTCTCATATATAAAATGGCAAAATCAATTTTTGCATTTTGGATTTATATATCTATATCTATAAAAGTTAAAAGTTGTCCTCTGACATTAAGTCTAGTTGTGACCAACTCTGGAGCCAGCGTTGTCTGTAGGCATCTCCAAGGTCGTGTGGCTGGCATGACTGCATGGAGTGCTGTTACTTTCCCACCAGAGCGGTACCTATTGATCTACTCACATTTGCATGTTTTCGAACTACTAGGTTGGTAGAAGCTGAGGCTAATCATGGGAACTCACCCTGCTCCCTGGATTCGAACCTCCGACCTTTCAGTCAGTAAGTTCAGCAGCTCAGCGGTTTAACCTGCTGCACCATTGGGGGCTCTTATCTATATCTATAATTAAGCCATTGATAATCTGATATAGTAAATAGTATAGATATATCTATTCAGCAAGGAATCACGATGCTGGAGCTTGAGCACCTCAATGACACCATGAGAGAAACAGTGAAGGGACACCCAAGATGGAAAGGTCAAGGCAGAGAGGTCAGACTAAACGCAATCCCTGGAAAAGGTAATGGCAACCGAACCCAGTATTCTTGCCATGAAAACTAAATGAATCAGTACAACCAGAGATATCTTGGTATGCTGTTGGAAGATGGGACTCCCAGGTCGGAAGATGGTCAAAATGCTACTGGGGAAGAGCAGAGAAGTCCAACTAGTCTCAGATGTGATGATGCAGCTAGCTCAAAGCCAAAAGGGAGGCTAGTGGCTGATGATGCTGGAGATTACCGATGATCTAAAAATGAACACACCATAGGTGACTGCTGACAGGGAGCTCTAGCGTGGGCTGGTCCATGAGGTCACGAAAAGTCGGAAGTGACTGAATGAATAAACAACAACATAGATATATCTCTATATATATTATTTATATATAATTAAGCAATTGATATTTGAATCAATTAATACAGAAACTGTAGGTATGAAGGGTTGAATGTACCTGCAATTGAGGTCTGCTCATCAAGCAAAATGGCACATTTGGGATGTAACATTAAACTATGCTGCAGGCAATCTTTCTTTTGCCAGAAACTGTATTGCTTTGGAATATATTTCTTGGAGGCCACATTTAGTCAAAGGGCATAGATAAAGCCAGAGTTAAAGTATAAAAGCAATTCTTCTTGTGTGGCATGTTTTCCTGAACCCCACTTGTCCATGTCTCTACTTCATATTTTTTCTCTCTCTATTCAGCAGAAGGACATATTGTTTTCCCCCCAACAAAGGATCTAATCAGTAGCAGGGGGCTTTCAAAATTATACCAAAGGCTACATAAAGAAATATGCTGAGAGCTGTATAATCACATGGGAGGACCCTTGATTGATTTTTGTGCGTGTGAATCGGCAGTAGTGATCCTTTATTAAGGTACTCTCTCTTTTCCCGTTTTTCACTGTGGGTAGAAAGGAACCAGTTGAAAGCATTTTATTTGTGCTTTTAAAATGTCTTCTCTTAAAAGTGTACTTTGTTAGATATGTGGGGTTGGGAGAGAGAACTAGTTAGCTTTGACTCTGGTTGGTTGAAACAACTCAGATTCAAACTAAAATTAAGATCGTGACTTGTAAACAACTATAGTATAAATGAGATGCTTCCAATCGTCACACAGCTACACTGTCAGAGAAGAGAAAGAAAGTGGAGTCAAAGGCAGTCACAAAACCAAAGTTTCTGGAGTATAGCAGCTACTTTCAACGTACATACTGCACAATTAAACAGGAAATAACATTTTCAAACCAGGAACAGAAAATCTTTCAAATTTTGTTACACAGTGTAATAAAAATGTTCTTCTCGCATTCAAAGCATTAGCCATTGAGCTGAGATTGTGCTCAATGTATCTGGCACGGAAGAAGTGTCCTTGAATGCTCAGTATAGCCATAGTACACTGCAAAGGATAAATAGCTTCATTTTAGGTGGGTGCTCATTGTGATATGATCCACATAGTATGCAGCACTTATGAACCTAAATTATGACAAAGCACTACTTTTCTTTTGCATCCAAGCTAGTCATGACTGATTGGTATTCAGGAAGGTATGAGCCACTCAGAAGTAAAGAATAAATGGAGCCATTCAATCATAATTTTAATGTTGCAAGTCAACTCTGAACATGAGTCAAGGAGTAAATAAGAGATCAGAAAGCAGACACCATTTGCCTTCCTGGTAGGTGCTAATAGCTGAAGGAACTCATCACATGCTTGTTGTCATAGCCTGTTCTAACTTAGAAAACATCTAGAGCAGTGTTTCTCAACCTTCCCGATGTCACGACCCCTTAATACAGTTCCTCATGTTGTGGTGACCCCAACCATGAAATTATTTTTGTTGCTACTTCATAACTGTAATTTTGCTACATTATGAACTGTAATGTAAATATCTGATTTTTTAAAATTACTATTATTTCAAATTTATAGGCCGCCACTCCCCAGAGGCTCAGAGTGGCTTACATCAGACATGAGTGATACAATAAAACAGTAAAAACAGTAAAATAGAAAACTGATTAGTCAGGTGGGAAGGCCTGCCTAAACAGATAAGTCTTGCACGCTCTCTGAAATGCTAGTAAGTCTGGGAGCATACGGACTTCAAGCGGAACAGTGTTCCAAAGAGACGGAGCCGCAGCAGAGAAGGCCCTGCGCTTGGTCTTTGTAGATTGTATGATCTTGAGACTGGGAACTACAAGCAGCATTTGATCTTCAGATTGAAGTGGTCTCTGAGGTTGATAAAAGGCGAGTTGATTTTTGTAGATATAATGGGCCGGGGCCATGTAATGCCTTGAAGGTGAGGACCAGCAGCTTAAAGATGATTCGATACTCAGATATGCAGGATGTATTTTCATTTACTGGACCAAATTTGGCACAAATACCCAATATGCCTACATTTGAATACTGGTGGGGTTGGGGGTGGGTAAGGATTGATTTTGTCATTGGGGAGATGTAGTTGCTAGGATTTATAGTTAACCTACAATCAAAGAGCAGTCATTCTGAATTCCACCAATGGTGGAATTGAACCAAACCTGGCACACAGAACTCCCATGACCAACAGAAAATACTGGAAGGGTTTAGTGGCCGTTGACCTTCAATTTGGAGCTGTAGTTCACTTACATCCAGAGAGCACTGTGAACTCAAACAATGATAGATCTGGACCAAACTTGGCACGAATACTCAATATGCCCAAATGTGAACACTGGGTGGAGTTTGGGGAAAATGGACTTGACATTTGGGAATTATAGCTGCTGGGATTTATAGTTCACCTACAATCAAAGAGCACTCTGAGCCCCACAAATGATAGAATTGGGCCAAACCTCCCACACAGAACCCCATGACCAACAGAAAATACTATGTTTTCTGATTATCTTTGGCCATCTTTCTGACACCCCCTCGTGACCTCCCAGGGGTCTCAAACCCCATGTTGAGAAATGCTGATCTAGAGGGCTTGCCTTCTGAAAAATACCATCACAAAAAACTAATGGAGTTCTTTAGCCCTTTAAAAGACAAAATGTGTACATGGAGTATTATTAGTTTCATACAATCTTAATGGTCACGGCTGCATCTTAAGTAATTCTAGGATCTATAAAATGGGGACTGAATCAGAACTCTTAGTTGTCTCACCAAATCATAAATCTCAGCATTTCATAAGCCTGAGCCAAAGAATCCCATGTGATTGGAGGCAATGTGGAGATTCCTTAACATCTAACCAGACATTAAGGGATGTATGAAGAAATTTCCTTTGGATATAGACAGGAAAGGAGGGCCTGGAAATGAGCAGTGGGGTTGGGAAAGGAGGAGCATGTAGAGTTGAAAGTCTGTCTCCTCTCATCATCCATCTCTCCAGATTGGTTGAAGGGAATAATGTAGCCCCCAGGACCAAAAAATGTATCCTGTCATTTCCCCATGATTGCATGCTTATGCCTTGATAAATGTGTTGGTCTTTAACTAGCTACAAGGCTTTATTGTTGGGTTATGTGGCAAAAGGATGCTTCCACGGTGATTAAAATGTTGTTTAAAACTTAAGACCATGGTAGAAATGTGAGCTGAGAAGTACAGAGGACTATAAATGTCAAACCAATAAAAATAAGCATGTAAACTAAGTAGCAAAATACTTCAGCTACATTTATTGGATAAGTATAGTTAATTTTAATGTTGACCATATAATTAAATAGAGAAAACACTGTAGGCTATTGGATTTTAAAATGCCTCAGTAATACAATTCCTTATAATAATACGCTGTTAAATGGGAATGGGGCACCCCTTGCTCAAGGTTGTGATTGCAAAAGGTCATTTATTTTTTATAGCAATGACGGCAGTGGCTGAAGTTTTGTTTGAAGATTTTTCTACTTCCAGTTGATTGAAATAGCTCTGAAATGGAAAAGCGAGCCATTTTCTACTTCAGCGTGGCGGTCTACTGCAGAGAAAATTTCAGAGGAATCTCCAACTGCATGTATGATTTCTCTACTTGAATAGCAATGACTTCTTTGGATTACAGCCTCAAGTCCCTCCAGCTCCCAATGGACAACTAGACCTTTTGTGATGTGACCTTTGGCAATAATCAAATGCCATCATGTGCGTGACATGGATGGAGAAACCAATGGGTGTTCATACACAGGGGATAAGATAAAGAGAGCTTGGCAAAGCAATGGAACAAAAATCTGTACTTGTAACTTTCTTCCCTGGAGTTAAAGCATGGAAGTGATGATCTTGGTAAGTGAATAGCTAAATACCCAAGAGATATATGTCCTTCCCTGCAGTGCAAGCAAGAGCTGCAAAGTTACTTTTAAGAAGAATGATTAGAAGGAATTCCTGTATTGGGATTCCCTATATTGGGAGAATGTAAGAGAAAATGAAAGTAAGTAAAAGTAAATAAAAATAAATAAATTGAAAGATATATTGAATCAATTCATATCTGGACACTTATAGCACATGAAACCAATGAGTTTCAAAATGGCATTATTTTCATTTTTCTGAAAAGTAATATTCCAAATTCTGGTGAAAACCACAAGGTCAGATCAGAAGCTGAAGAAGAGTTGTCAGTGTATTTGACTGGCAGAAAGTCCCAAATTCAATTTCTGCTATCCCAAACAAGGCTAGGAAAGACTTCTGGCAGAACCACTCTGCCAGTTATGTCCCATGGTAGAAAAGACAAAAAAGTGGTGTGTGTGTGTGTGTGTGTGGGGGGGGGCATGACTAGGAAAGAGCTAAGTTGTATTTCATAAGAGCCACAGCTTGGAAATAACTCACCAATTAACATGTTATTAATTTTCGATTTTTCCTCTGCTCGAAAAATAGGCAATTTTAGTGTATTTATTGTATTTTAATTCTGTTTTTAACCACGCTGTTATTATTTAATTGTTTTTTTAACTTTTATATTATACTTTTTAAACTTGTCTAGAGGCAGGGTATAAATAAAGTTAATAATAATAATAATAATAATTTTTTCCCTAAGTCCCGTTTTGCTGAATCTTAAAATAGCCTTTAGCGAATTCGATAGTTAAAATTCATTAGAATGGGTGCCTCCCTCTTGGTTCCATTAAAGGAAATGAGAAGGCCTGCTGCCACAGAAGAATAAATATTGGCATTGGACAAAAGGTATGACACAACTCAGCTGTTAGGTGGGCTAATCTGTGTATTTTCTCTGAGAAAACAGAAAGGAGGATTGAGAAGAGGCAAAAGTAGAAGGGGTATATTTGGGGGGGGGGGGGAAGCAAAGCTTGAGACATAAGAAAAAAGTCATCTGGGAGGTGATTAGGCTGGAGTTAAGGATATCAACACTTGAAAATAACCAGAAAAATGGGGAAAGTAATTCTAAATTTTTGTTTTCCTGGATTTGTATAATTGGTGATATAGTATTTAAGACAAGGTATTCATATACTCCCTAGATATTGTTTGTAAAATATATGGATCAGGAAACTTTTATGTAAGACTATGTATTGTAAAACATCTGGCATCAGGGCAATTTCTAGTCCTAGTTTCCCTTTCTGTTTTTTTATGGCATGAATGTTTTGTGTCTCATTGGTTCCCAATGCCCCCCAACGGCGATCACCGGATTTCCCATGATTTGGGGCAATTCCAGCAGCCAGTGTAAAGAGGTCCATAGATAGGCAAAAGCTGTTTCTTTCATGCAGTTCAAAAACAACAACATTTAAAGTAAATTTAGGCTGATTTTCCATTCAGTATTATGGTGTCATAAAGCAGATTTATGACCTATATATTTTTATTATCCTTTTCTAATGTTTGCATATTTTTGGGTTTTTAAATAAAAAAATTGAGAGGTATGGGTCCTCAAAAACCAATCTTAGAAGAAAGCAATGCCATGAACACTGAGATTAATTGATTGAGCTTTCTTTACCTATTACAGCTTCCTAGCAAGTCTTTGGGCAAATAGTAGTGGAGCATTCTTTCTATTTAGGACCATGTGGCGTAACACTCTCCCCACTTGTTTGAACAATGTGGAATCAGGACTGGAGTCATATTTTGGTTTTGGCTCATTTTACTCTTTTAAAGATACCTTCTCTAGATTTGGTTTTAATATTTATAAATACAAGGATTGTATTTATGAATATTAAAACCAGGATCTTAAAATTTGGTTTGATTCTGATTCAATCTGGCTAAAGTGTCAGGACAATGCAACTTTCTGAGAGCCATCCACATTTCTTGCAGGAGCCTTTTACACTACAAAATTAAAGCACTTATGATTCCACTTTTACTCAAGGAGCAACTTTCTGTGAATCCTGTGGCTTGTTAACCAGAGAAACACTTTTGCTCTCCAGATGATAAAAACCCACCTATTGCCTGCAAATTTGGATTCTGCAGGATGTTACACTGGTGGTTAAAGTTAAACATAGTGGCATAATTTTGTGGTGTGAAGTGGCCCCTGGACTACAGCAGATATTTCTGAGAAGATGCAAGGAGCTCATAAAGGTTCATAAAGTTGACAAATTTTTCATCTAAAGTCAGCTTTCCACATTCATTGAGATTAGAGCTGTTAAACTCCAATGAAAGTGGGAAACACAGTAATAGGGATTTAAAAAATGCTTTGCAGTAAATTACAAGACATGGATCACAAATTAGTTGATGTACGTCCATTTAATGCCCTGAATTTCAGGTAGCAAATTTCTCATGGTTTAAAATACAAGTCAGCTTTAGGAAGGTAAGAACTTTCTATTACAAGTATGGATTTGAAGCTGCCAGTAAAAGATATCCAGATCATTAATTATTCTCAGTATCCTCAACCAAAAAAGGATCACAAATCTGATCTACTGCTAAACTAAAAATTATATTCTTCCTTTATGCACAACTTGAGACTGAATCCCACTGAACTCATCTGAATTTACTTTCAAAGAGACATACACAGGATCACACAATTACGAGAAGGGATTACTTCAGTGGTCATTTTGATTTTATTTAATCAGTTTGCATAATGATGACATCATTGTGATGTAGTATTTATTAATTTATTTATTTACTTACCACATTTTTACCCCCACCCTTCTCAATCCTCAAGGGGGGGGGGGGACTCAGAGCAGCTAACAAAGGCAATCCAATGCCACAATCAATACAATATAAACCATACATACAAGTTAAACAATAGCAGTAAGATTAAAGCAATAATCAACAGCAATTAAATCGGAACAATACTCTGTTCACAGTTTCGAATTGATAAGTACAATAAGCCACATCCTCAAATCTGTCGCCAACACTAATTCATTCCAGTCGAATGTTGCTTAAGCTATTGTACAGAGGCCTGGTCCCAAAACCAAGATTTTAGCTTCTTTTTTAAATGCCAGGAGGGATGGGGACAAGTGTATTTCACTTGGAAGCATGTTCCACAGATGTGGGGCCACATCCAAGAAGGCCCTGTGCCCCGTCCCGGCCAACCGCATTTGAGATGTTGGCGGGAGCGAGAGCAGGACCTCCCTGGAAGATCTTAAATTGTGGGAAGGGACATAAGGGCAGTCTTTACCCAGGAGGTTAATTCATCTTGCTTCCATTGTGACTTCAAAACCCATACAGACAAGTGAAATTTGATCTTTATTTCTTACCATTAAAGATTCTTTACACCAATGGTTTCCAATTTTGAGTCCAAAAACATTTGCAGTTGGTGACTCTTATGCTACTGGGCCAACAAACTTACTCTGGTTGTTAATATGAACTTTAAAGGAGCTATCAAGGTACGACATCAATGTTGTGGATAGAATTTTGCCTTTGGGTATCTGCTTTAAATTTCAGACTAAAACCTAAAACTGGTTCACTTCCTCATTGAAATGGAAAGCACTTAGTATTGTTGGTTTACAAGTCCCAGAACCCCTGACTATTGGCCATATTGGCTGGGGATTCTAGGAGTTCAGGTCAACATCTGGGAATCTAAGCTTTGGAACTTGACATTATATCATTGTTGAGTTCCTCCATTCTGTTTTGAATAGCATGAATTTCCTTCTGTACATCTCATTCTTGTAGGTAAAAATGATTGAATATACACATGGAAATGCTGGAAATTATTTGTTACAGCACCCTAATATAACCCAGGGAAGTGAACAAAGCATCTCTAGCAAAGAAGAATGGAAGGTTATAGGATAGGGTAATGGTAGTTTAGATGGCATCAAACTGCTGTAATTGTGTGATTTAGGATTTCTCATAATTATTTATATTGATTATTACATTGCTGTACTAAACTAGAAAGTACCTGTATTGTATTGTCCAAAAATCCTGGTGCCTGACATGTAATGCAGCTGACTGGAAATGTTGAAAGCTCCCACAGACTCTAAACATTGTGCAAAATGTCCCACTTTTCTCAACACCTGAAATATGACTTACATTGCCTCAATATTGGGAAAGCGATGTTCCTTAACTGTGCAATGTACCCTGCAATGTACCTTAAGTGCCATGTGCCTTATAAGTATGAGAAATGCTCCTTTTTAAGAGCTAAAATACACAATGGGTATATAAGATGAAACGTCTGTAAGAGAAATGAGCCAACACTGGAAATGCCTAAGCAATATGATGATCCTCAATGAGAAATATGTAACTGCATAAGTTAACAGTTTTATTCATAAATATATAAAAAGTTTATGAGGCTGCATAACTATTCTCCCATAATATAAATTTCTAAAGATGTCGAGATTCTCAAATAGGATGTAGTTTTACCTATTAGACAATACTATTGGCCAAGTTTTTGCATCAAAGGCATAGCTGTATTGTATACTTCTATGCTTCATCTCCTGATTCAGCTTCTGAAATGCATCTTAAAAGCAAGCAAGCCATCCAGCCAGCTGCAGAGCCATGGAGTTCTGTGGCAATGGCAAGTGAGATGTTGTAGGATTATATACTGTATTAGGTACAGGAAGGAGAGAACTGGGGTTGTCATGGGTTTTGTATGAATCTTGTATGTATCGAATCCTCATTGATTCAAAAAGCCATAGGTTGCTTACTGAAAAGGCATTTCCTGTTTTATGGGTGATATGGTCCATAGTCAGCCCCCCTCAACCAGTGAGTGACAGTACAACTAAGGACCTCACCAGATGGGATTTTCCCCCATCCTAGGGCACTGCAGAGATGGAGATGGAGATGGGACAGATCTCAGAAGAGCCCATCATATCACACAGGGCTACTTCTAGTGGGGTCGTCCCAGCTCCATCTCTGCAGCATGCTCTAAGGAAGCCTTGAGGATATAGGTAATTACCTGTACCCCCATTTAACAAGCCAGGGACAGCACAGAAGGAAGCTGAGGACAGCTGGGAAACATCATGGGATTCTAAGGGGACGAAGCTGGGTGCTGCTCCATGGTTTCCCCTGCTGTTCCCTGGCTTCTGGACCTCCATATGATGAGGTCCTAATTTGAGCCCCTGCTTCTGCTCTTCTCACTCTCATTTCTGGCAGAAGAGGGTTGGTCATGTCATTCTGTAGTACCCTACTTGCCAGCACCACAGAACTCTGGGGCTCTGTGCAGATGGCTTGATATTAAGGTGGGTTTTGAGATCATGTATGATCACAGCAGTGGTACTATGATCATACATGTGAATTGGAAACTGGCACACATTTCTTAAGTCTAATTTGCAGCATTGTGTCTAACAGGATGCTGATCCAGTGTTTATGACCCTGGAAGCTCAAGTAATTGAAATGGTCAACCCTAAAGAGCTCCATCTTGATTCAGATTAACAAATTTAAGGCAAAGAAGTGCCCTGTTTCACCGCTGGCTCAGTTCTGCATTCCAAGAAGGAATCGCTTTTAAATCAATAGGCGTGCCAGAGAAATATCTATTAGACTGAGGAGGCGCATTTTATGAGCCTGTTAAACAATTGCTTTCTCGCTTTGGTTATTGTAATTATACCACCCTTGTTCAATGTCACAGCTGCTGTGCATTATTCATTTGAGTATAATAAAGGAGACTGTTTAAATAAGAATTCCTGTAATTAGCATGTTGATCAGCCTGCTTTTTACTAGCAACAACAATACAATCTTCTATAAAATGCCGTTACTTAAGGAAGAGGAATACATTAATCACACAGTATAAAAGATTCCACATACGCACACACATGGATGCATTAAGATTTCCCTTTTAAAAATGTATCAACATGTATTTTTAATGAAATAGTTTTCAGGCTGGAGGAATGTGCTCAGAGCATATATGATCTGTACTACATATTAGGCTGCAAACTAAGTATTATCTGACATCTAGAGAGAAAAATGCAACTTACATTGCCATGCGTTATCTTCCATTTTTCCCATCATTTTCACTGTTTGTGCAGTCAATCTGGTTTTTTTTCCACTTGAGACATGTCTGTGATGATGGTAATGATGGCAGTCAGATGCATTTTTTTATTTGGACCTCACCTTGCTGCATAAAAATGTGCAAGGCAGCTAGCAACTGAAGGTAAATCAAAATTATATCCTTAGTTGAATGATGTGTGTTTGTTTTCAAGTCAGCCTTAAAGCAACTCCATGAATTTCATAAGTTTTTTCTAGGCAAGAAATACTCAGAGGTGTCTCCCCTAGTTCTTTCCTTTGAAATATATAGCCTATGACATCTGCTATTCATTGGTGATTGCCTATCCAAAACCCAACCATTGCCCATTCTGCTTCAAAGATCAATTAAGATCTGGTGCCTTAAGTTAGATGATAAAAGTAAATAAATGAAAAGCACAGCAATAAAAAAACATTAGCGGATCTATTAGACTGCCTTCAACAGCAGATCAGTCTACAGGCCAGAGGCTTGCCTGAAGGCTTTTTCTGGCTGCCAAAATATAAAAAACTTCTATACATAACAACCCTGACAAGTGTGAAAGCACAGAACTTACCCTTACTTATCCCTTATAAGCAAAGGACATTAGCAGAAGTAGCAGAAGGTTGCACTTCCTCAATATCTGAACATTAAACACTGCTTCTGGCTCAGAGTGGGTTCAACTTTCCTCAGATAGGTAAGGAGGAGAGTTTACAATACAGCTCCCAATTCTCAAATTTGTTGAATTTCTCAAAATCTCACTTGCATTTCCATTGCCTCTATTGTTCATACTATGTTATGACCATTTCTTTCTTTCTTCTTTTTTTTTTTTTTTTTGGGGTTGCCACATGGGAATTTGCATGAATTTTCCACTCCCTTTCCCATAATGCCCACATATTTGTATATGTTTTCCCCATTGATTAAAACATATGTATGGGCATACTGCAATTTCATTATTAGAAGACACACATGATTTAACATATTATTTCTCTGAACTGCACCATATGTCTCACAAATGCCTGCATTTCCTAGACAGGGTGTGCTTTGTCTCACAATGTGTTTCGTAAAGTGCTGAATTGAAAACTTAATTCAGAATGTTCCAACTACAAACCTCTTTTCCCAATCAATTTTTAGACTTAATGTCAGATCCTCCCTCTTATTTATATAGTTCTGACCTTTCTTAATCCAACACAGGTGTCCTGGATATTCAAGGGTGTCCTGGATATTCAGATGTGATCTAATCCTGATCTGGGAACTGGCATCCAGCAATGGAATGTATTCCAAGGAACAAGTGTCTTCATTAGTACTTAAGATAAATTATCTTTTCTCTTTTGTCCAATTTAATTGGCTTCCCAGATCAGTATTTTTGTTGCAGAGAACATCCTGGATATTATGAGGCATGTTGTTGGGAGACAGACATTGGAGAGATTCCCTGGTGAGTTAACAGATGGGCAATCATTCCAGAGCCAAAACAAAATTCAAGTCAGGTAACACCTATGTTATGATCAGCTAAAATTTGACAAATGTGAGAGCTTTTAAGCTTTTCAGAAACTCTTTATTGGCTTTTGTACTGCCTAATTCAATGAAGAATTTTGTTGAACTAAAAGAAAAACCACAACACTTCTGTTGCATTTGCTTCATCTTACATGCAGCACTTCCAAACTGTGCTTTTTATTTTTACACTACAGCTATCTTTATTTTTTCTCTCTCATCATTTTATTTATTTATTTATTATTCACTTATGTATTCCGCTCCTCCCAGCAGGCTCGGGGCGGATCACAGCAAAAATACATGGGCGGCATGTTGTGACATGTCAACATGTGGCCCTACAATTGATAAAAACATAAAAACATAAAACCACATTTAAAACAGGTTACATCGTCAAGACACGGGTTAAGAGGACATATATCATAGTTCTTAGTCCAGTGTGCCTAATTAAAGGCCAGCCCGAAGAGGGCCGTCTTGCATCCCTCCGGAACGGGCCCAGTTCCGAGATGGCTCGGGTGCTGTCCGGGAGGGCGTTCCAGAGCACTGGTGCCACCACAGAAAAAGACCTTTGTCTAGTCGTCGACAGGTGGCAGGAGCGGACTGATGGAATTAACAACAGATTTTGCTCATCTGAGCGCAGTGATCTCGGGGGTGAGTACGGGGTAAGGCGGTCCTTCAGGTACGCAGGCCCTAGGCCGTGTAAGGCCTTAAAGGTCAAAACCAACACCTTGAAGGCGATTCGGTACTCAATAGGAAGCCAGTGCAGTTGCCGGAGAATAGGTGTAATATGCTCTCTCGCCGGCACTCCTGCCAGCAAGCGAGCCACGGCGTTCTGCACTAGCTTGAGTTTCCGGATTGTCGACAAGGGAAGGCCAACGTAGAGGCCATTACAGTAGTCTAGTCTCGAGATGGCCATCGCTTGGATTACCACGGCCAGGTCATCCCTGGACAGGTAGGGTGCCAGTCGCCTAGCCTGTCGGAGGTGATAAAATGACGTCCTGCTGACCGCAGAGACCTGGGCCTCCATGGTCAGCGAGGAGTCCAACACAACCCCCAAGCTCTTAACTGACGGCGATGGGTTAAGCCGCTCGCCGTCCAGGGTAGGCAACTGGCACCCACCCAGCCCAGGCCGACCAGGCCACAGGATCTCCGTCTTCGATGGATTCACCTTCAGCCGGCTGGCACGCAGCCAACCAGTCATGGCTTCGAGGCATAGATGGAAACAATCGGGCACGGAGTCCGACCTGCCGTCCATTCTCAGCAGAAGCTGGGTGTCATCAGCGTACTGATGACACTCCAGACCAAAGTCACGGGCCAGCTGGGCCAGGGGGCGCATGTAAACATTGAATAATAAGGGGGAGAGGATGGCCCCCTGGGGGACCCCACAATCAAGTGGGAGTCTCCCGGAGACCTCCCCGCTGCCCTCCACACGTTGTCCCCGGTCCCAGAGGAAGGAGGCCACCCATTGAAGGGCAGTCCCCCCAACCCCGGAAGCGGCTAAATGGTGGGTCAATAATGCATGATCTTCAGTATCAAACGCTGCTGTCAGATCTAACAAGACAAGCAGTGCTGATCCACCCTGGTCCAGCTGGCGGCGAAGTTGGTCTGTAATGGCGACAAGCACGGTCTCCGTCCCATGCCCAATACGGAAGCCGGACTGGAAGGGATCAAGTCCAGCTGTGTCGTCTAGGAACCGCTGCAGCTGATCCGCTGCTGCCCTCTCAATTACTTTGCCTAGGAAAGGCAAGTTGGAAACAGGCCTGTAATTGGAGGGAGCCGAAGGGTCTAAGTTCGGCTTTTTCAGCAGCGGTTTCACCATAGCCTCTTTTAATCCCCCTGGGAATCATAACTAGACTAGCAACTTAGTTTAGGAAATAAAGTTATATCGGATTAGATCATTGATCTATCTGACCATATTCTCCAAATTGGATGCATCTAAAATGGGTCCCAGATTTTGCACCTGTTATTTTAGATTATAGTTTGAATGCCGGTGTTTTCAATAAGCTCCCAATGTGATCAGAGACTTTATAGACCAGTTCCCATATAGGTTTGTTTTTAATTGGAAAGAGCAGGAATGTTATCTGCAATTTTTCAGTTCTTTTGGATATGGCATTTGGAAACAGCTGGCATTTGGAAACAATAAACATTGACAACATCACAATCTGTCAACTGCAAATGGCCACCTTACTTGGATCTGCTCGCATCATTCAAAAGTATATCACACAGTCCTAGGCTGTGTTCGACTTGCGATCTTTTGATGGAGCAATGGAGCAGTTGTGGTCCTTCTTAGATGATGCAACATGGCTAGACCCCTTCCAGTCTGGCTTCTGTTCGGGGCACGGGATGGAGACGGTCCTGGTCTCCATCACAGACCAACTCCGTTGCCAGCTCGACCAAGGCGGGTCTGCGCTGCCCGTGTTATTGGACCTCACGGCAGCGTTTGACACAGTCAACCACAATCTTTTGACCCACCGCCTGGCCATGGCTGGAGTGAGGGGGACAGCCCTGAAATGGCTGACCTCCTTCCTCCACCAGCGGTCCCAGCGAGTGAGGAGGGGTGAGGAGGTCTCCGAGGGCTCCCCATTAGTTTGTGGAGTCCCTCAGGGGGCCATCCTCTCCCCTCTGTTATTTAACATCTATATGCAGCCGCTTGCACAGCTGGTACGGAGTTTTGGGCTTGAGTGTCACCAGTACGCTGATGACACTCAGCTCATTCTGAGGATGGAGGGCAGGCCTGGAACCATCCCTGATAATTTCCAACGCTGCCTCGAAGCTGTTACTGGATGGCTGCGAGCCAGTAGGTTGAGGGTGAATCCGGCGAAGATGGAGATCTTGTGGCTGGGTCGTCCGGGTGGTGGGGATGTCCAGCTTCCGACCCTGGACGGTGCGGCGTTATGCCCATCGCCTTTAGTAAAGAGCTTGGGAGTCTACTTGGACTCCCAGCTGACCATGGAGACCCAGGTCTCTTTTTTCCATCTTAGACAGCAAGTCTGCTTTTTTCCATCTTTGACAGGCGAGGCGGCTGGCCCCCTATCTATCCCGGGATGACCTAGCCACGGTGATCCAAGCCACAGTCATCTCGAGACTAGACTACTGTAATGTGCTCTACGTTGGCCTTCCTCTGTCGGTGACCCGGAAGCTCAAGCTGGTGCAGAATTCTGCCGCCCGACTCCTGTCTGGAACAACAGCTGGTAGTCATATAACACCTACCTTGCGGGATCTGCACTGGCTGCCAATCGAGCACCAGATCACCTTCAAAGTGTTGGTTCTTACCTTTAAGGCCTTGCACGGCCTGGGGCCAGCGTATCTGAGGGACCGTCTCTCTCCATATTGCCCTATGAGATCACTGCGGTCAGAGGATACTAACCTCTTGGATGTTCCCTCTGTGAAGCTCGCGAGGTTGACTGCAACCCGCAGGAGGGCGTTCTCCGTTATTGCACCCACGTTGTGGAACGCCCTTCCTGCGGAAACGCGCGCCATTCAGGACTTGCTTCCCTTCAGACGGGCGTGCAAGACCCACCTTTTCCAGCTAGCTTTTGGCCTATAGGTCTTGCCTGCGCACAGCCCGTTCTGTCACCTGTAGCGTTATATTTGACATGCATGGTGTTAGTTTTTACTGTGTTTGTTGTATTTTAACTGCCGTGTTTTAACTGCTGATATGTTTTTATTGTGTTTTACCCGGCGCTTGTGAGCCGCCCCGAGCCCTCCGGGAGTGGCGACATAAAAGCCCAAGACATAAATAAATAAATAAATATGAAATCCATCATATAAATCTCATTTGCTGTGACATACTGTGTTTTTGTGTCAGTAAAATAATAATAATAGTAATAATAATAGAACCCCAATAGTGCAGAATGCATTCAAGGAGGAATCCATCTTTGCACATATTAGTATAGCACTAAAGTTACCTCCTGAGTCATTCTATACCGTTTAGCCATTGTATAAACTATGATAATGTAAACATGGACAGACAAACCATGTAGTGACTTTGTAATGTAGGCAGGTGAAAAATTCAAAGAGGCACTTTGCGAAGCTATGCATACGAAATGGGGGGGCATAATCAAAATCTCATAAGACAGGATAACTTTAGGTCCAGTTGTCATTACAGTGGGTTCATTAATCATGCTGGGTTTAGAATCACAAAGGAGTCCGTTTGGCAATTAGGAGGAACATTCTATGGTCCAACCTTCAAAGCCTTCTAATTGCATCTTCATACAAAGTGAAAAAAGAGATATAGATAAAAATTAAGTAGAATGAGGAATGATGGTACAAGGGAAAGTATATATTAAAAGGGTGCTAGGAAATAGGGAGATGACAGCAAAAGTGCAAGCCATCAGAGAAACTAGTACAATTCTGAACTGTTTCAGTTATTCTTATATAGAAGCACTACTAGGTGAGTTCTGACCTTTTGAGATATACCTTCTGTCATGTGCCAGATGTTTCTTAATTGCTACATTTAGCATATCACTCATTAAGTGGAAAGTCATTTTGGCATTCTATGAAATTTTATAAAGGTCTGTCTTTTACTGGGTCATCAGTTAACACAGAGAAAAATATATTTATGGCTAAGCATGTTGACCATACATCAAAAAACAAACAAACAAATAAGTAAACAAAAAACCACCCCAATATCCACAGAGAAACAGTAGCTTTCCTGACCAACCAACAGACACAAAATACATCGTGGAAGCTTTCAAAGCCTCACTAGCTTCGTCATCTGGAAAAATATGTTAAAAAACATATAGGAGAAAGGGGGGAAATGATGTACTGTGTTGCAGTTACAAGCCTATATTTTGCATTAGATGTTGTTTCTGTTCGGTTGATCTAAAGGGATCACAAAGTAATAAAAATGCTATTGCCCCTTTTTGTGGATATGTGGGGACCAAGACAAATGTAAACAAAATTTAAGCTCTGTTATAATATTTGTTACTTGTGAAACCACAAACCTCCTTTTAAGGCAGAGAACACTATATTTCTCAATAGGACTTTGTACTGCTACATCTGGACAAATTTTGAGCAATTATAATCCAAAACAATAGATTTACCTTTCTAAAGGTAGAAACTTCAAAGGCCCATCTAACTGCACTGGACCACATTACATGAATCTACAACAAGCATGGGAAACTAGGGCCCTCCAGGTGTTTTGGACTTCAATTCCTAACAGTCTAAACCAGGGGTGCTCATTACGGTGATCGGGAGCACCTAGGTGATCTTCGGCCCTCTTCCAGGTGATCTTTGGGTCTCACCAGCCGAATGGCGCGCTCCTGCCATGCGCGCGCACGTGCGCTCCCACAGCCGCCTTTGCGGGGCTTCTTTTGCCAAAATGAGGCTTTACTGGGCAGCCCCTGGCGCTCGTCTTGCCACGCACGGTGTGGTGACATGACCGCCCATTGGTTGCTGCTGGGGGCTGGAGCAAGGCGAAGGCACGTGCACGGATAGGATGCGAGGCTGTGGGAGGCATGGAGGGAATGTGTGTGTGTGTGTGTGTGTGTGAGAGAGAGAGAGAGAGCCAAGGAGAGAAGAAAGAAATCCGGAGAACTTTTTCGGATCCTTTTGGCAGGCAGGCGGGCGGGCGCTGGAAGGAGAGAGGGAGAGAGCTGCTGCCCTCGGGATTCCCATTCCAAGCCGAGACCTGGGCGAGCGAGCTGTGTGGGGCTGCTTTCTTTCCTTGTTGGGGGCGAGGAGGGAGGGCTCCGCCGTGTTCACAGCAGGAAGGAGGAAGGCAATGAAGACATTAAGAGAGAGAGCGCGCACAGGCAAGGAGGATCCCCTTCCCGGGTGCACGCGGCAGTGAGTTCGTGGGCAGGCAAGAAAGAAGCCCCGCGCGGACTGAAGGCTGTAGTAGGAGCATGCGCACGCGTTTGCGCGCACACGCTCACATGCACAACAGGTGATCTTTTCAACTTGATTGTTCATATAGTAGCTCGCATGATGAAAAAGTGTGGGCACCCCTGGTCTAAACTATATAGTGCTCGCTACAGATAGTCAAAATGAAGGACAATATTCCTCTGTGTTTCTTCTTCTGCCACCAACAGATAAACTCTGGAAGAGTAAAAAGACATAGGACAGAACTTAATGAGCAATACTTTCCTTGGAAATTCCCTTAAATGAGAGCTACCTCATTACAGAAAAACACATTGTTGATTATATAGTTACTCTGCTGCCCGCTAGAGCCTCTAGATTTAAATTTAGGGGTGGTCTTTAGGCCCTAGGGTAGCGGATTGCCTTCCTATGAAGAAAGGCAGACTTGGTGAAGCTTTAAAATTGGCTCTGGACTATGGATGGTAAAGTTCAACAAAATTTTATTGATTACAACCAGATTTCTGGTGGCTCAATATCTTGCTTAGTTGCTAGATGTTACAGCAAAGTCCTTTGGTGTGGAGCAGGGCTGTCCAACTTTTACCAACCCTGGGGCCTGATTACCGGACACTGATCAACTGGGGGGCCTAAGAGTCTGCCCCTCCCAGCTCCACCCCCTCCCCGGCTCCGCCCACTGTATATATTCACAAACTCATATTTCCCTTTATTTCTAATAAAATACATTTGTTGTTGTTATTATTCCATTCCTGCCACATGTATATATTCACAAACTCATATTCCCCTTTATTTCTAATAAAATATATTTGTTATTATTATTATTATTGCATTCCTGCCATATATAGATAGTTCACAGATTAGGAAAGGCATATAGTGCATTTGGAAGGCTTCACAAAAGAGTCTGGAGCAACAAGCACCTGAGGCAAAGCATTAAAATCAGTGTGTACAGAGCTATCATATCATACAGTTCGCCTACAATCAAAGAGCATTCTAAACCCCACCAATGGTGGAATTAACCAATCTTGGCACACAGAACTCCCATGACCAACAGGAAATACTGGAAGGCTTTGGTGGGCATTGACCTTGAGTTGTGGAGTTGGAGTTCACCTCCATCCAAAAAGCACTCTGGACTCAAACAATGTTGGATCAGGACCAAACTTGGCATGAATACTCAATATGCCCAAAAGTGAACACAGATAGCGTTTGGGGAAAATAAACAGGAGCCGGAGGGAAGCCGAGAGCATGGTTTGCGGCTCCCCCGGGCTTGGTGGAGCCGCGAACCAGGAGGCTCCCTGCAAGCAAACGGAGGGGATGCCTCTCGGGGCCTGGCTGCTTCCAAACCCGGGGTTTGGAAGCAGCCAGCCCCTGAGATTTCCTCCCTTTCTCCAAGTCCCCTTCAGAAGCGGAGAGAGACTTGGGGAAAGGGAGGAGATGCCTCTCGGGGCCTGGCTGCTTCCAAACCCCAGGAGAAGGAAGGAAGGAGTGGAAGAGAAGGATGGAAGGGAATGGAGGGAGGAAAGGGAGGAGGGAAAGTGAGAAGGAAGAAAAGATAAAAGGGTGGCAGGAAAGGAAGAAAGGAAGGTAAAAGAGAGAGGGGCAAGGAGGGAGGGAGAACAGTTGAAAGGAAGGACGAAAGGGTGGGTGGATGGGTGGAAGGAAAGAAGGTGAAAGAGAGGACGGAGGAAAGAAGGAAAGAGTGGAAGGAAAGGGAGGGGGAGTAGAAAGGGGAGGGAAGTGGGGGGGGGAGAAGGCCGGGCGATGGAGGCGAGTGCGCTGAGGGCCTGAGCGCCTCCGGCGCATGGAGCAGCAGGAGGAGGAAGCGGCGAGAGGAGAAAGAGAGAGGGAAGGGGCAGGGAAGGAAGAAGGATGAAAGGGTGGAATGGAAGGAGGGAGGGCGGGAGAAATGTGACTCACCATAACGATGAATGCTTCCTTGCAATAACTCCTCCCTGGGAAGGGAGGGAGGATGAGAAGGAGGAAGGAGCTCTGCCGAGCCACATGGAGCGCCCATGCGGCCGGGTCGCTCTTCCTGTTTGCTGCCAAGGGGGCGGGGCCCGAGAGACGTCACTCCCTCCCATTGGCCCCCTCCCTCAGGAGAAGAGGAGGCGACCAATAGAAAGCCAAGGGGGCAGGACCAAAAAAAATAATAATAAATAATAATATTTTTAATCGAAAAAATATTTTTGAAATATTTTTTAAAATACATTATTTATTGCAGGAGGGTAAGGGGCCGTAGCCAAGGGGCTGGGGGACCATGTACGGCCCGTGGCCCGCCTGTTGGACAGCCCTGGTGTGGAGGATGCAATTACTTGCCTCTGGGTTGTAGAGTGTAGATGTAGTTCTTTGGTCCAAGTTGTCCCTTTGCTTCCAATGGCTTCGGAGTCATGAAGTCTCCAAAGCCCCAAATCCGCAGCCCTTTGTTGAAAGAGGACTTTCCTATATGGCTGCAGGCTTGGTTGAAGGCGCTGAGATCACACAAAGTCACCAAGGTTTAGCAATATACCTTGGTATGCTAGAATTTGATCCCACATGGGTTTAGGTGAATGAAAATGGCTTTGTCTGAGCTGAGGTACAGATTTCCAGCCTCACGTCCATTGCTTTCTTTGTTGGAATGACCTGGGAGGAAGAACCTCCTCCTCAGGTGACCTCAGAAAGGGGCGGGGTTAAGGTGCGGAGGTCATCTTTGGCACCAAAACATAAGCCCCTCCCACCAATGCACACACACATTGGAAACAATACAAAGGAGCTGTAAACATGCAGCCCTATAGAATTAAAACAGAACCAAAAGGCCCTTCAGGCAGCAATCGCTACTCCCCACATCCTGTTCTAAAACTTCATTCTTCTCCCACACCCGTCCTTACTGCTATCTGGAGAGTTCTTTCTTTTTCTCTTCCTTCTTTTGCAATACAACAGATGTTAAAAATCAAAGTGCAATACAAGAGAGAGAGAGAGAGAGAGAGAGAGATATGGAGGGAGGAGGGAGGGAGGGATGTGCTGTAGACAGTATTTGGTTTACTGGTAATTCCACATTTTCTATTTTGTTCTTTGATGCAATTTTGATTTTTGCTGCGGTTGGCTAACCTGTTAGGCAAGGCTGTTGCTGTGCAGTGATTACTTACGTACTTTTAGGGATTTGTTTTTAGTATTCTAATTATAATACATTTCTGATGTTCAAAGTGATTTACAGCCTTTCTGGCACAAAGACTGTGGATCACTTTGAACATTATAAATGTGTTGTGATTAGAATACTAAACCCCCTCCCTTTCCCAAAATTAGGAAAGAATCTTGACAGTCTTTCTGATGTTTGCCTGAATTTCAAGTATTCCATATATGCAGTGAAGCACAGAGCTTCTTCCATAGTTTAAACATGTTTCATATTAGTTTTCAGAGCTATTGATGGTAAGATAGTACTTCTTTATTCAAGTGGAAATAAGTTGTGCATATTCTCAAATGGAGAACCTATTTAAAAATTAAATATTAAATGATGGGTATTTCATTAGATACGCTTTGTAGAGGGCACATTCAGTAGCTGTGATATGCTACACAAATTGTATATTTTTTCCTTGAGCTTACATTGATTTCTACTTATCTTGTCATTCTTGTCAGGGTTACAAAAGATACAGTGTACAAAATATAATGGAGGGGATCTTGGGTCTTTCAGATGCTCCACCCCTTAAGATTTACTGCCTTAAATGCCAATGTATTGCCTTTCTTTCTGTCCTTCATCCCATTATGACTGCTTGTATCTTGTCTGTTGTTTGGATTGAGATATATAATCTAACTAATCCAACTAAGAGGCTGAAACGTATCCATAACGCCGCAGCCAGACTCATTACTGGGTCATCAGTGAGGGATCACTTTCCCCATTCTTAAAGAACTTCACTGGCTGCCCCTAGAGTTCAGAGCCCTTTACAAACTCCTGGTGCTCACCTTTAAAGCCCGGCACAACATTGGGCCTTCCTATCTGAGTGACCGGCTGACGGCCCAATGCAGCGAGAGGCCAGCACGCTCCATCAACGGTGACCGCCTGACTACCCCTGGAGTGCGGGAGGCTAGACTGGCGGAAACTCGGCGGAGAGCCTTCTCCGTCGCGGCCCCTTCGACTTGGAACTCACTGCCGCCCACCCTCAGAGCCTCTCCGACTCTATCTGGATTCCGGCCAGCCTTGAAGACCTGGCTCTTCCGCCTAGCGTTCGGGACTGGCTCGGTACCCTGGACTACCTGAGCCACCCCTCCTGTTCATATTCCATGTTTTTAAACTGTTGTACATTGTTCACCCTAGGGTTTTAACTGTTGTAAGTCGCCCGGGCACCGCCGTGGAGGGCGACTTACAAATATTAAAGTATTATTATTATTATTGTTTATTACAAAAATATTTTAATTATGAGAGGATAATAAAGATAGAATGCTGTTTTGGAATAATTATAGCTAACTAATAAGAGCAGGAACAACTGAACTAACATAGAAGGACTGGCACCCTACGTGTGACATGGCCATATTTACCTGGGGGAGTAGGAAGCCTGAATGGCATAGTGATTCAACCATTGGATGGTGACTCTGGAGAATAGGGTTTGCACTTCCTTTCAGCCATGCAAACTCACTGGGTGACTTTGGGCAAATCACACAAATATTTGCTTTAGAAAACTACACAATAGGTGGACTTTAAGGCATGCAACAGCAACATGGCATACATGTATGTATGTCCTGATTTTGATGGGGACATACATCACATTTCTTGCCACCTTTCTTCGGGCACTCACATATCTTCTTTCTAGGGAGGAGGGGATACAGATAAAGGTGCAGCCAGTCTGGGCTCCTGGAGCAAAGAAGGGGAGACTACACTCAATCTATGAGTACAAACTTGTTTTCTCTCACTCCCAAGCTGAGTCCAGCTGCTGCTTCATGGTCTGAATATCTCCCTTCCCTCCTCACTGATAAGAAGTAGCCCCTCCCAGGATGTAACTTTTTTTGTGTGAAGGGATGTGTTGGAACTATGTACGAGGAGCTGTGCATTCTTGACAACTATAGTCAGTGCTCCACATTCGCTGTAGTTAGGGGCCCAGAACTTTCTGAGAAAATAAAAAATGCAAATAAAGTTATTGCTGTGATTTTGCCTGAGATAACACCTATTTAGGAATTTCTATGTCCTTCTATGATCAACTTGTGCTGGAAGATGATCCTGAAGAACTCATTGGAGAACTCAGGGATCCTTGAGAGTTGTTTTCCTAAACCTTTCTTAGTTCTGCAGAATGACTGGAAGATATTGAGCATAGAGTCACACTGAAGGATCTAGAGAATCCCATAGAAACATTTTTCTATTGAATCCATAAATAACTAAATCTGCAAAAGTCAAAACCTCAAATGTGGAGGGATTATGGAAATTCCTTAGAACTCCTTCATTTTAGAACTATGGCTTCTAAAATGTTGAATACGAAGAGAGCACAACAAGTCAGTGACAATCGTCAGCCTGTGTATCTCTGTCAAGCACATTGAAAAAACGGAATGAGCAATTTCCTTATCAGTTTTGTCTCCTCTAATTGTGAAAATGCGTAGATTGAAACCTTGATGTGATTATCAGTATTCACAGATCAGCTAGGAACATGACAGTGATTGTCACCATAAAATGGAACCATGAAGATCTGAGAAGATCTTGACAATTAGACTAAAAATGCATTGCTTAATGTTTTAATTTTTCTCATGCATGAGTTCATTATTGATACCAACAATATTTTTCCACCTCTCCTTACAGTTCAAGGCAGAGCACAACATAGTTAAAATACATAGATAAAAGAAAATACCATAAAAATACATATATTACAAAGCAGAGAACAAAGATTAAAATATCAATGCTACCATAATAACGTATACATTTAAAATACATAGTTTAAAATCGACTAGGTAGACATGTCAGGAGAAATAGGCCTTGAATTGTGTTTTAAATTCTGACAGCTCGTTTAGCTGTCAAATAACTTCCAGCAGGTCATTCTGCAGTCTAGATGCTGTACCTGGTATTGTATAGTACATTTTTTCTTTATGTATGGTGTGTTCTTGCTGCTTATTGACAAAGTCAACTGTGCAGTCTACCAAACACATACATCAATAAAAACACAAAACGAAATAAAACAGCAAAAGAAATTTAGAACAACATCAATACATTCAGTAAAAAGAACCCTACAAAATCCTTGATAAAATCGACATATTACTGAAAAAAGCTGGAAAACTGTCACAAGAAAAAGTGATTTGTGCTAAAGATCTAAAAGACTCCCATATGTCTAATTCTGTATTTCTTTTTTGTTTTGTTTTTAAAATGTAGTTCTGTAGGGTTGATTCATTTACCCTCAAATCTACAAGCTATCCCCCCCCCCCCCTATTGGAGAAAAGCTAAAGCAGGGAAACATTATTCTGAACCTTTAAACTCCAAGTTTTAGGATAGTCTTCCATAAAATTAACTAATTAAAACAACAAAAAGGGCTTAAAAGATAGTATCAGAACATTTCCTTCATATACTGCCCTGATTTAGACAATTGGAAAATAAATATACAAGAAGAATAGATATGAGGAAGAGGAAGTCTAGTCCAGATTCTTCACTGATCCTAGATTGAGGGAACCTTTATTTTTAAAATGAAACTATCAGCCATATGATTTGCCTGCATGCTGTCTTAAATGATAGTTTGGGACTTACCAACTCAACAATTGTAACTTTTTAACTTTTAATCTTTGTTTTAGCAGATATTGTTTTAGATTAATCCTTCTATAAACCACCGCGAGCCTCCGGGAGTGGCGGTGTAGAAGTTGAATAAATAAATAAATAAAATGGTTTATCAGTTCAACAATGGGCATTCAATTAGTGACCCTATATCTTCTCCTTTTGTGAAGAGAGATGAAGCATTCCCAAACCATTATTGCCACTAGCAATGCATGGTTTGTGGCTTCTGGAAGTTGTAGTCTAGAAAGTAATTTCCCCAAGTCTCCAGAGCAATCAGGAAAGTATTTTTCCAAGCTTTTAGTTAATAAAGATCAAACCTTTGTTTTGCCTTCACCTAGTTTGTAGCTCTTCTTTTTAGGCAATCCCTTGTTGTCCGAATATGATGCCTTCTGAATTTGAAAGACACCTGTGCATGAGGGTTTTTTTTAATGTGTGGAGGTTGGTGCATGGTCGATCAACATACAGCCTTCACAAAGTTACATGCCACTGGTTGGTTACTCCAACCAGTGGCATGGAGTAACATGACATTGGTGGCTTCTCAATCTAGTGCAGCCTTCTTCCATCTTCACAGCCATTGTAATATGTACCATGTTGTTTTTTAAAAAATAGCCTTTATTAGGTTTCACAAGATACAGATTTAAACAGTAAGTAACAAAGTTACATTGGAATTAAAAAGAAAAATCAATAGCCATGTACCATATTGTCTTCCACCTGATCTGCCATTGAGGTCTTTGGTTTGTGCTTAGCCTGGAACCTCCCCTGTAGCCCCGTCTGGGAGTGCATGACTTCAGTGGTTATGCTCACAGGTTCATTGGAACAGACAATCACTCCGCTCAGCAGAGCAAAACCTGCTGGAGATTCCACCGATCCGCCTCTGCCGCCTATCATCAACTAGGCAGCGCTCCTTCTCAGTAGCAGCTCCAACGGCCTGGAATGCCCTGCCGGAGGAGGCTAGAGCCATACGGAGCTCGCCCCCTTCCGCAGGGCCTGTAAGACCTTCCTTTTCAAGCAGGCCTTCGGTTGACATATAACGCCTCTTGCTTTCAATCGACTTATGACTCTGTGTTACCGTTTTTTGTCACTTAGTGTAATTTTAACAATGTTTTAATGAGGTTTTTTAGTATCATTTTTGTTATTTTTATGGTTATAGCATTGTTTTATTTTGTTCGTGAGTCGGCATGAGTGTTGCCTGCCGATCACTATGTATGTCTTGTAACCCGCCACGAGCCCTCGGGAAGAGGCGGAATACAAATGCAAATAATAAATAAAAATAAATAAATGACAAGGTGACAATCCATCGAGGGGGCTGGTTTGTAGCATTGCTTTGCCCATAAACTTGTCATTCGAAAATGAATGATGAGCCAAAAAAATGGACGACTAGGAAGACTGATGAAGTCATATTGCTAGAGGTAATAATAATAATAATGGAAAAGAAAATAGTTTGGTTTATTGATGTTACCACACCAGGTGACAGCCGAATTGACGAAAACAACAGGAAAAACTCAGCCGTTATTAGGACCTGAAAATCAAACTGCAAAGACTCAGTACAGGTGGTCCCAGTGGTAATCCCAGTGATCCCAGTGGTCATCGGCACACTGGGTGCCATGCGAGATCTCATCTGGCATTTGGAAACAATAAACATTGACAAAATCACAATCTGTCAACTGCAAAAGGCCACCTTACTTGGATCTGCTCGCATCATTCAAAATTACAATACACAGTCCTAGGCGCTTGGGAAGTGTTTGACTTGCGATTTTTTAATACAAAATCCAGCACACAGTATATATTTAGTTTGCTGTGACATACTGTGTTTTTGTGTCAGTAAAAATAATAATAAAAAAACACTTCACTGTTAGAAAATGAAAATATGAAAATGAATTAAAAGTGTATGTATTTTTGTGTGTAGAGGGAGAGAGAAGAGCAAGAGGAAGAAATAGAAAGAGGGAAATTCATTTTAAGCCACATTGAATAAACGGCTGCTCACTGTTTTTAAGACTGGGCTTGAAATATGTGGTTTTAGTCAGTTGATGGTTGCCTCTCTCCTGCTGTCTGTGAGGAGGCATTTTGCTATCTCATTTTGCTATCTCATTCTACATTCATTTGCATCGTAAAGTGCTGTGTCTTATTACTTCATTTGAAGCAGGAAATATTGAGTTTGTCGTTATTTACTACATATGTTCTAAGACAGTATAGATTTCAGGGCAACTTTATTAACTTGAAAAAGAGAAGTTATGCATTTTGATGAGTTGTGGATGCCACTAGCCAACTTTTTTGAGATGGCTATTGAGAACAAAAATGCTTTCATTATCTTAACCATATTGCCAGTAAATGGAGAACTGGTGTGGTGCAGTTGCTGTTGAAGTGAGCTGTTAATCACAAATTCACATCTTACTTCTGAGCTCAATAGCTAGTTTTTAGTGGGCCTGTAACATAAAGACATTTGGAACTGGGGTATCCACAGTACAGTCGGGATTGCTGATATTCAGTACTTATAGTTTATTATTATTATTCAGTACTTGTAAATGCATTATGAAATAATCACAAAAGGTATGGTTGGTTATTTTATTCATTTTAGAAAACAATTGAACTAGAAAGATATAAATATGTACAATAGTAGTAGAAGATGAATATGATCTTCAAAACGGAATGAAATTGAACATGGTCAAGTCAGGCCAAGTGACAATCAAAAACATGCTTGCAAATGACCTCCCTGGTAACTGCATGTGTCCCCTCACTCTCTGCCTCAGAGTGTGATGGAAGCTCCTTCCTTGGAGGTTTTTAAACAGAAGCTGGATAGCCATCTATCAGGGGTACTTTAATTGTGTTTTTCCTGCATGGCAGGGGTTTGGACTGGATGGCCAATGTAGTCTCTTCTAACTCTATGAGTCTATGATTCTATATCCCAATGCTGGGATTTGCAATTTAGGAGATGCACATTCAGAGAGCTCTTATGCCTTACTAAACTACAAATCTCAGAACTCCACAGGATGTAACCATAGCAGTTAAAGTAGAATAAATGGCACTATAAAAATCTTATGCAGTAGAGACTTAAAAAGTGTGAATTGTCTCAGGTCATCTATTGCTTTTAAATGACAAAGGATCTCTTCACATGCACCACCGGAATCACCCAGTATCACTGCAAATCACAGTGATTCCAGTTTCACCCGCCCATGGGCGTGTGGGGACCTATCGCCCCACACCATCCTGACTTCCCCCTTACCTCATCACACTGTGAGAAGCCTCTGTAAGCTCTCTCGAGGTGTTGATTCCAACGGAAAGGCAGGATGCCTCTCGCCTTTTGCCGCTAGCTATTTCTCAGTGGCAGCAGTTTTTTTTCCTGGTTTCACCATGGAGCTGCCTCGGAAGTACTTCTCTGTGATGTGATAGCAGCAGTTGGGCTCCGTGGCAAAAGTACAAACAATCCATCATCACCACCAAATTTGGACCCATATGAAGAGGTCCAGGGTGGAGATTCAAGTCCTGGTTGCCTAGAGTCCACCATGGCTTTGCCTGTATGAAGGTATGAATTCTTTATTCAAGAACCACCCTTTCCCCGCCTGCGCAGTGGGTGGGGACAGGTATTTGCCTCCTCCCCTGAAGCGAGGCCATTGGCTAGTGCCTCCGAAGCTTCCAGAGGAGTGGACGGAGGCTGGCTATTGCTGCCCAGCCTTCTCCCTCATTCCTGCTGGAGCCATCGACCCACCACTCCCGCCCATTGAACAGTATAGTGGTTGCCAATAGGGGGCTGGGTAGGAATTTTTTCCTCCCTATGTTCTAGAAAGGTTTTTTGCCTACCCTATACTGTGATTAGGAGCTAGATGGATGGCGGTCTTATAAATAGGCCAGCGTAAATAGGGAAATCCATAGAGCAATTTTCATTTCATGGCAATCCTCAAAGGGTATTGGGCAATGCACAAATGCACTCATCTGGACGGCACTGGAAGGGTGAAGGGGATATCATTGGCCCAGAGAAATTGGAGAGTCCGGTAAAGATTTGCAGAAAGTTCTACAGCGTCTACCTGAGGTTGCCCAGTTCGGTTCCATTCCCAGTTCCTTGACACCAAAGTTTAGTCAGTTCAAGTTAAATAGGTAACTTTAATAAATGTTGCCCAAATTTGAATCCAATTTCTGTTGTCTGTCTCGTTATTTCGGGGGTTGGAAGGCAATCAAGTTCTGTAGCACAGAGTAAGTACTCTAGTCTATGCAGGGAACTTTAAATGTTTCAACAAACTACTGATCCCAATATTTGATAGGATGGAGCCATGACAGGTAATCAAAATGTTATATCAAACTGCTACAGTTATGTAGTGAAGAAAGGCCCTTGGTCTTTTTAAGGACCCTTCCACACAACCATATAACCCAGAATATCAAGGCAGATTATCAATAATATCTACATTGAACTGGATTATCTGTGTCCACACTGCCATATAATCCAGTTCAATGTGGATTTTATACAGCTGTGTGGAAGGGGCCCTAGAATGGACTTATTGAAATACATGGAGCTTAATTTAGTCATCCTATTTAGTTGAGTGAATCTACTCTTAAGTGTGACTAAGTCTGGACTGAACCTAATGTATCTTGCACTGTGTAATCTATCTATCTATTACTGTCAGCCTATGATGTATTTTTATCCGATTCTTTTCTAACACGAGCACTTCAGAATTAAATTATACCTCCCACTGTTCCTTGATGAAAAAGTAACCTATTGAAAAAACTGCAATTAGCTTCTGCAGAACAGCAAAAACCTCAATCACACCCTAAAAATAGGGCTTTCTGAAATCCATTGCAGAATTGAGGAGGCAAGATATCTCTATTCATTATGGTTTTGTAAGCTTCCACTTAGAGCTGTGCTGGTATTGAAAACTGTAATCTTGTCAAAGAGCTAAGCAAAGCATGACTGAATCTCTACTGTTGTTTCTGAAGATGCTCTCATTTCCAGCAGTAGAGATGCAACATGTTAAAGGACTAGTGTTTTCTCTTCGAAGTATTCACATTCCAAATTGATGTGAGTTTTATGCTTGACCAAAAATGGAAGGAGAATCACTTGAAAGTCATGTCCCCAAACTCATTCTGGCATGCCACCAATGCACACACCCTTGGATTACCTCGTGAAAATTATCTTTAAATGAGATTTTGCTTGGGAGATGTATAATGCATGAATGAATCCAATGAAATAATTATTTTGCTTAAATAAGTAAGGCATCTGTGGTGGGTTGAACATATACAGCTAATGGTTAATGTTAAAGCTAAATGTTAGCTAGCTACAGTAAAAAGCTGTCAACAGAGTCAGAGAGAGGTCAGGAGTCCCATAAGAAACACAAGACCCACAGGTCCCATAAAAGTCTGGGGGCAGGGATGTGAGAGAGGAGAGACACATACTGTATTTGAAGCGTATCTTTGCTCAGCATGCTAGGTAAGACTTTTTTTTCTGGTACCATGAGAGGAAGTAGTAAAATCTCTTTTAAAACTTCCCATAATGATGGCCCACACATGATACAATTCCAGGAAACTGGGAAATATAAAATTACTTAAATATCTAGAATCCCAGTGTAGGGTTCCCAGGACAAGTGTTTGCAGAAGTTGCCTCTGCTTTAACTGTGGGTATGTGCACTTTGATACCACTTTATGGCTTTTTGCTTTGGAGTCCTGGGATTTGTAGTTTGGTAAGGTACTATTGGCAATGAAGGCTAAAGACCTTGTAAAGTGACAGCTTCCATGATTCCTTTGCACTGAGCCATGGCAGTTACTATGGTGTCTGCCATGTGTAGACCAGTGTTTCTCAAGCTTCCTAATGCTGCAATGCCATAATACAGTTCCTCATGCTGTGGTGACCTCCAACCGTAAAATTATTTTTTTGCTACTTCATAACTCTAATTTTGCTAATGTTGTGAATCATAATGTAAATATCTGATCTGCATGGTGTATTTTCATTCACTGAACCAAATTTGGTACAAATGCCCGATATGCCCAAATTTGAATTCTGGTAGGGTTGGGGAGGAGGTTGATTTTGTCATTTGGGAGTTGTAGTTTCTGAGATTTATAGTTAACCTACAATCAAAGAGCATTCTATACTTCACCAATGATAGAATTGGACCAATCTTGGCACATAGAACTCCCATGACCAACAGAAAATACTGGAAGGGTTTGGTGGGCATTGACCTTGAATTTTGGAGTTATAGTTCACCTACCTCCAGAGAGCACTGTGGACTCAAACAATGATAGATCTGGACCAAACTTGGCACAAATACTGAATATGCTCAAATGTGAAGACTGGTAGAGTTTGGGGGAAAGAGACTGTGGCATTTGGGAGTTGTAGTTGCTGGGATTCAGTTGCAATCAAAGAGAATTCTGAACCCTACCAACAATAGAATTGGGAGAAACTTCCTACACAGAACCCCATACCTTGAAGGGACTCACTGGCATGAGCCTTTCTCCAGCCTCACATACTCTCCCCTCTGCACTTAGAGTCTCAAAAACAACACCCCCCCCCAGCTGAGAGCAGAGAAGGGCTTTTGGTTGAAGGATTCCAACAAGGAAGAAGAGAAGGACAGGCGGAGAGATCTTAAGTCTTCTCTGACAAAGGAATTCTCAAGACCATCAGCAATATAGGTTTTTTGATGTTCTTTGGTGAGCCCTCTGACACCCCCTCATGATTTCCCCCAGGGGCGCCAATGCTCAGGCTGAGAAACGCTGGTGTAGACACACCCTTTGACACCTGAAGCTGATAGTTGCCAATTGTAAAAAAAGTTACATTTTTGAAAGCATTTCTTGGAATTCTATATGTAATGATTAAAAAAAAAATTTTTTTTCTAACTTCTGGACAAATTCTGATACCAGACCTGACTGGCTGGAAAAAACAGATGGATGAAGAGAAAGCAATCAGTTGGTAATCTACAGAGTTCATAATGGTCACAGTACTTGCTTGCATCAAAGAACTGAAATTGAGAAAAAACTTGCTATTCATAGTAAGAATATAAATCATCCACTTATTTCTTTTTTGTGTACGTGGTCAAATAATGACAAAGGATGTCTCCCTCTAAGTGTGATTGTCAGAATTTTTGTCCATTTTTGTTGAGTTTTAAGAATTTAAAATTAAATACTGTCATTTTAGTCAGTAATGTTTAGTGAGTTTCACCATATCAAGCAATGTCATGGTCGAAATGACATACAGAGTTCCCTCACTTATTGCTGGGGTTAGGTTCCAGGACCTCCCTCAATAAGTGAAAAACTGTGATATAGGGATGCTCTACTTATTTTAATAATTATACATTATTTTAGTAATTATACACCATTTTAAGTCTTTATAAACTTAAAATAAAGGAAAGGAAGGTAAGGCCCTTCAAGGCTGGAGGGAGGGAGGACTGAGGAGGAAAAGCGCCTTGGAGAGCGACTGTGGCAAAACTCCACAAAACTGCAAAACTACCATGATATATATTTTATTAAATCCACAAAACAGCGAGTCCACAATAAGTGAACCGCAAAATAGCAAGGAAACACTGTATTTATTTATTTATTTAAATCATGCAGATTCTACTTTTTCCAAAGAATGGGAGTCAAGGTGGTTTATGGCTTATTTGTCACAATGCTGGGTCCTGGCCCGGCCCCTTAAGCACACACACACAGACAGTGATCAATTAACTATTTATTGAATAATAAAGAACAGGTGAAAAAGTAAATTGTCCAATTGAGAAATTGTCAAATAGTCCAAAGTGAAAACAAGTGAAGTTCAAAAGCAAAAAGCATGGAACCAAAAAGCAAGGTAATCCGTCGAAACACAAGGCAAAGTCCATGAGAATTCGCCATACAATAAAATGCAACATAAAACATACAATAAAACAAAATACAATAGGTCCCGAGATTAAAATTATGTGCATGCCATGGCATTCCCTGAACCAGGGTGCTGATTAGGAAGATGAGTACATTCGGCTTACTCGCCTAGCCGAAGGCCAGTCTGAACAAGGCGGTCTTACAAGCCCTGCGGAACGGGATGAGCTCCATTGGCAGCTCGGGCGTCGTCCGGGAGAGAGTTCCAGAGTACCGGAGCCGCCAGAGAAAGTCCTTTGCCTGGTAGCAGACAGGTGACAGGCGCGGACCGATGGAATCAGGAGCAAATTCGACTCCTCAGAACGTAGTGATCTCGGGGGAATGTATGGGGCAAGGCGGTCCCCAGGTACGCAGGCCCTAGGCCGTGTAGAGCCTTAAAGGTTAACACCAACACCTTGAAGGCAATTCGGTTACTCAATAGGCAGCCAGTGCAGCTGCCGGAGGATGGGCGTGATGTGCTCCCTTACCGACGTTCCGTCAGCAAGAGCAGCGGCATTCTGCACTAGCTTGAGTTTCCGAACTGTCGCCAAGGGAAGGCCAACGTGACACAGTAGTCTAATCTCGAGATGACCGTCGCTTGGATCACCGTGGCCAGGTCGTCCCTGGAAAGGTAGGGTGCCAGTCGCCTAGCCTGTCGTAGGTGGAAAAATGACGCCCTGCTGGCCGCGGAGACCTGGGTCTCCATGGTCAGCAGGGGGTCCAGGTGGACACCTAGGCTCTTAACAACAGGTGACGGGCTAAGCCGTTCGCCGTCCAGGGTAGGCAACCGGCACTCATCCCGCCCAGGTCGACCAGGCCACAAGATCTCCGTCTTCGACGGGTTCACCTTCAGCCGGCTGTAGCCCGCAGCCAACCAGTCATGGCCTCTAGGCACTGATGGAAACAATCGGGTACAGTGTCCGGCCTGCCGTCCATTCTCAGCAGAAGCTGGGTGTCATCAGCGTACTGATAACACTCCAGACCAAAGTCGCGAGCCAGCTGGGCCAGGGGGCGATGTACACGTTAAATAATAAGAGAGGATGGCCCCTGGGGACCCACAGTCAAGTGGGAATCTCCCAGAGACCTCCCGCCCCCACACACGTTGTCCCCGGTCCCGGAGGAAGGAGGCCACCCATTTAAGGGCGGTCCCCCCGACCCCGGAGCCGGCTAAACGGTGGGTTAACAGTGCGTGATCTACAGTGTCGAAAGCTGCCGTCAGATCTAACAAGACGAGCAGTGCCCTAGGCAAAGTACTTGGCAAGGTACTTGGCCCCCCGGCTGGAATGGAGGCTGGGTTGCTACATTATTAAAACCAATACAGACTTTATTTTACATCTATTAAATAATATGTAAAATTAAAATGCTTAAAATTCATTGAAAGACACTATACATCTCAACCAATTTATCATTTAAAGCCAATCAAAATCAATTCCTAAAACACTTACCCATTGAAGTAGAGCCAGGAGGGAGCCATCCTGACCTCCTTAGGGGGAAAGCGCTAAAGTCTGAGAGCAGCCAAGAAGAAGACCCCCTCGCTTGTTCCCACCAACTGAGTTTGAGAAGGTGGTGTGACAGAGAGAAGGCCCTCTCCAGAAGATCTCAGTGCTCTATGGGAGATACGGATCTTCAGAACCCATGAATCTCTAACTTAAATAATGGTTTTCCAACTATTAATGCAATTAATTATTATAACATTTACTTATTATTTCTTAACATTATCAAATTTGATATCTTCCTCATATTTTTTGGGGTCAGGAACAATTTGAGAAACTAATATAATCTACATTAATTAGCAAATATTAAAACTATTTGTTTCCTAGCTGTCTCCCTGTGTTAATCTAAACATACATTGTAGTTCTTTTAGATGTACAGTCAGGTCTCCATATCTGTGCATTCTGGATCCATGGATTCAGTCATCCACAGCTTGAAAATAAAACACCCAGGTGTCCCCTGAGCAATGTCCTTGCAGACAGCCAATTCTCTCACACCAGAAGTGACTTGCAGTTTTCTCAAGTTGCTCCTGAAACAAGAAAAAAAAGCATATTCAAAGAGCATCCTGAAACCAAACCCTATTAGATACCAAGGACCCAATGTAACTGAGATTGCATACTTGCATTGAACATTTGTCATAAACTGTACTTATGTTCGGTGCTTCCGATGCATATATGCTGGGATTATCAAGCCTACTTATACATGTCATATGAGTCCTCTTCTATGACATGTATAAGTAGGCTTGGTAATCCCAGCATATATGCATTTGAAGCACAGAACATACGTTTATGCATTATGAATGAGTTTGCTGCAAAATAATAACAAAACCACTCTTGATTGGGAGACGGATTTTCTATCTTAATTAGCAAGAAATTAAACAAAAGCATTATTTCTTTAATGGCTTCACTTCTTTGCATTTTAATGCAACAAAATGCACTGGCAATTATCCTTTGGGCTTTTAAAGTTGTATTTCATCATAGGAGGGTGAAACTGAGCCACTTGAATATGAAGTAAATATAAAAATTGTCTTTAAAATGTTTCAGCGTATTTATAAATGTCTGAAACAACCCATCAGACGTACTTTCCACAAATACCTTTTGACTACGAGGGGTGTTCATTAAAGATTTCCCCTGACCCACTTTTTGTGGACTGAGAGCAATGAAACTTGACACAGTTATTAGTTCTTCTCTACATATGTGCCATCTAGGGACACACACTTCTCCCATCTTTTTAGGCAACTGTAAACACCTCATTTGTAGAAGTCAACAGGTTGTTCCAAAAGCCACGTTGTGACTTTGGAAATCAGAGTCTCATCATCTGAAAAATGCTTGCCCTTCAAAAAATAACTTCATTGTTGGAAAGAGGTGGAATTCCGATGGTGTGAGGTGAGGTGAATAAGGGAGATGCGGTAGAATTTCAAAGCCACGGGACCATGCTTCCATTTGCGCAACATGTGAGTTGTGAACTGTTGCATTGTTTTGCAGAAGGCAGACACCTTTGGTGAGCATGCCACATCTCTTGGTTTTGATGGCCTCCCACAATTTCCTCAGCAGTGAAGCATAGTATGTCCCAGTGATCATGGTACCCTTTGCTAGGAAATTTATTTATTTATTTGTTTGTTTACAGTATTTATATTCCGCCCTTCTCACCCCGCAGGGGACTCAGGGCAGATTACAATGTACACATACATGGCAAACATTCAATGCCATAGACACACAACACATATAGACAGACAGTCAGAGGCTATTTAACTTTTTCTGGCCACCAGGGGAGCTGTCGCTTCACCGTCCATCTGTGACACTGATTAAGTACTTTCCACATTCCCCTCATGCTTTTTGCTGGAGATTTTTTATGAACTCATAAATTTGTTAAGTTAGCCTCTCCACACATAGGTAGTACCTAAATTTCCTCTTTGACAGATGCGACCATCTTTCGGGTTGCAAAGGTCGACAACAAGCTACACAAAATTGGCTGGAAGCTCACTCTGACCCAGGCTGGCTTCGAACTCATGACCTTTTGGTCAGTAGTGATCTTAATGCAGCTGACACCCAGCCAGCTGCACCACAGTCCCGGTAAAATCCATCAACACTACTCTGTGCTGGATCCAAAATCCTGTGAGCATGACCTTTTCTGCTGAGAGTTAGCCATGTGCCTGCTTTGGAGGCGGTGAGTCATGAAGCTTCAATTGCATTGACTGGACTTTAGTCTCAGGATCATAGTAATGGACTGATCCTATGTGATCAGTCTGTTGAAAAAGTCCTCCTAGTTTCCATGGCACATTGTCAATAGAGCCTGAGAGCATTCAATTTGTTCCTGCTTCCGGAAAAATGTGAGCAGCCGGGGAACACAGTGAGTCTTATACATGTGAAGATGGTCTCGGTTGATTTCCACCCCCCCCCCCCCACTGATCCCACACTATTTTTGACATGTTGGGGTAGATGGAGAATGGTTATGCTGCAATTTTCCAAAATGGTGACCTCCACTTGCTGGATGGTGTGTTCATCAGTAGCAGAGTGGGGTCACCCTGGAATTGGAGCTGTTTCCACCAAAGTCCGACTACATTTGAACTGATGATGCTAGTTCGTGATCATATGATGGGGAATCATCACCATAAACCTCTTCCATTTCATTGAACATCTCCTTTGATGTGCGGCCTTTCAGGTAAAGGAACTGGATGACTACTCTGTATTCCACTGGAACCATTATCACCACTTCAGCACCTTTAAAATAAAGACTGTTATCAGTTCTGAGTTGTAAATTGGCACATAACCTATAGAGACGTATCTCATTACACATGTGCAATTTCAGTGCCCCGTGATGAATAGAAGTGGGTCAGTGGCAATCTTTAATGTACGCCCCTTGTATATGGGGCAAAGGAATCAATTTCAGAGATATCACATCAACTGTGTACATTTTTAGAGTGTAAATGTCATGGATGTTTACTCAAACTAACATCTGAACTTGCCAGTAATGCTGGCCAAAATCATGCACTACATATCTAGTTAAGGATCAGGTAGAATATATTTAATTAAGTAATTAAATATTCTAAACTTAATAACTTTCCCTGGTCTGCCTCCCTCCCCTCCCCTTGTCTGATGGAACGTCATCAACCAATTGTTCCAATTTCCAACATCCATCTGATATTAGACTCTTTCACAATTTCACATAACCGTGGCAATCAAGAAGTTTATCAAATCTGACATATCATTTAATATATCTCTGAAATGCTTTCCAACAGATCCTTGGCATATGTTCCCATTTCCATCTCATATACCAATAGAGTATCCCTATCCTGCTTTATAATTTGTACAGTTTTGACATAAAAAATCTTATTCCTATCATGCTGTGATTGAAGTCCCAACTTTATATAAAAAGGGATTCTACAGTACATGCGCCAATATTACATTAATAGCTCAACAATTTTGTTTATGTTCTTTCATCTGCATATGCTGTTGCACTAAAACATTATGACTAGAGGGATACACTCAGTCTTGGGATACACCCAGTGTCTAGCATGCGCTGAGTTTCGCAATTATTGTGCATAAGATTTTCAGACATTCTTAGAGTGGGAATGAAATAGTTAAAGTTACTTTTTTGCTTCCTCTGATAATCAAGTTAGTGAATAATTGCATTCCTAATTTAAATTCCAGATATATTATCCTGGAATTATGAAGATTCCTACTGGACCTAACCATGCCTACTGTCTAGGATTTCAAAGGTCATAACCAGCACTTTGAATTGCTCCTGGAAAAGAGACTGAAAGCCAGCAACAGGGGGATTTTCTATTCCCTGTAACCAGCCCCAGTTAGCATCCTGGCTGCAGCTCTTTGGACCAGCTGAAGTTTCCTAGCACTCTTTGGAGGTAGCCCCACATGGAACTCATTACAGTAATCCAGATAGAGTGTAACTAAGACATGTACCACCATGGCCAGATCTGTCTTCTCAAGGAACGGGCACAGTTGGTGCACAAGTTCCAGGCCACCACAGATATTTGGGCCTCCATGTTCAGTGCTCAGTTCAGGAGGACCCTCAAACTGTGAGTTTGTGTCTTAAGAGGGAATGTAACCCCATCCAGCACAGACTGAATCCCTATTCCCTGATCTACCTTCTGACTGACCAGGAGCACCTCTGTCTAGGTTAAGTTTCAATTTGTTTGCCCTCATCCAATCCATTACTGATGACAGGCACTGGCTTAGGGTCAGGATAGCTTCCTTGGCATTAGGTGGAAAGGAGTAGTAGAGTTGGGTCTCATCTGCATACAGGTGGCACCATACCCAAAAACTCCGGATGGCCTTTCCCAGTGGTTGCATATATATTTTAAACAGAATGGGGGACAAAATGGAACTCTAAGGAACTTCATAGGTCAATGGCCAGGGGTTCGAACAGGAGTCCCCCAGCAGCACCACCTGTATACGACCCTCCATGAATGACAGTAAGACAGTGCATCCCAGTCCTATCTCAGCGAGATGACCAGAAGGATATCATGGTTGATGATATTGAAAGCCGCTGAGGGTCCAGGAGAACCAAGGACACACTTCCCCTATCTAGCTCTCTTCATAGTCAGTCAACAAGGCAACCAAAGCTGTCTCTGAAAACCAGTTGAAATGGATCTAGATAATCAATTTCATCAAGAAATCCCTTTAGTTGGGAGGCCACCACACACTCCAAGACCTTGCTCAAAAAAGGGAGGTTGGACACTGGCCAATAGTTTTTCATTATAGAGGGGTTCAGGGATGATTTTTTAAATATAGGTTTCACAACTGCCTCCTTTAGGCAAGCTGGAACTGCTTTGTTCTAAGGAGACCTTCACCCACTCTGCCAGTCCCCCTCTGATCTGTTTGATCAGCCAGGAAGGGCAAGGATCTAGCATACATGTGAAAGCTCTCATTTCTCAAGGATCCTGTCCACATCCTCAAGCTGCACAAACTGAAAGGTATCCATCAACAATGGACAAGTAGGAGACAAAGTTAAATCCATTGGAACTGTATTAATAACAGCATCCAAGTTGGAAAGGCTCTGAGTGACTTTATCTGCAAAATACTGTATAAATACTTCACAGAACGCTGCCAAATGGTCAGAGATGTCTCCTTGAGGACCACTATGTAATAGTCCTCTGACCACTTGAAACAGCCCAGCTGGACAGTTCCTTGCAGATGCAATAGTGGCAGCAAGGAACGATTTCTATGCTGCCTCCATTGCCACAGAGTAAGCTTTTAAATACACTAGACCATGCTTGGTCTGATTCATTTTAGTTTGACTGCCAATACAACTCTAGTCTCCATCTCACTTGCTTCATTGCTGTCAACTCCTTGGAAAATAATAGGACTGGTTTGGCCCTGTTCCATGAGAGGGGACATTCAGGAGCAATTGTGTCCACCACCTAGCCATTTCCCCATTCCAGTTGTCAGCCAGAGCTTTGACAGAATCACCTGCCAAGATGACAGGGAAATCCACAAAAGCAGTCAGGAATCCATCCGGATCCATAAACCTTCTGGAGCAGACCATCGTAATTGGTCTCTCATCCCTGTGGAGGTTTGGAGTTCCAGCAAATCTAAACCTGACCATGTAGTCATCAATCCATGACAATGGAATTGTGATCAGTTCCTCCACATCACCAACATCATCCCATCCTACACAGAAAACCAGGTCCAAAGTGTGTCCTGCAGCATGGGTAGGGCAAGACACCACTTGGAACATACCCATGGTTGTCATGGCCATGAAGTCCTGAGCACTCCTGGCAGAGCAGTCTCAGCATTGATGTTGAAATCTTCCAGTACTATTAGCTGCCAAGACTTCACCACCAACACTGAGACCACCCTGGCTAGCTCAGGAAGGGAGACTGTGGAGCAGTGGAGTGGGCGATACACCAACAGATTCCCTATTTTGTCTTGGTCACTCACCTTTAGGTAAAAACACTCAAATACTGTTGACTGTGGGATGGGGAACCTGGTCAGGGAGATGGAATCATGATTGACCACTGTGACTTCACTTCCTCGCCCCAGGCCATGCCTGCCGCTGCACAGAGAATCCTGGTGGGCAGAGCTGAGAGAAATTAAACCCCAGTCTCATCCAGCCAGGTCTCTGTGATACAAAACAGTCACCATAGTCATCCAGGATCAAGTCCTGGATAGCAGTTGTTTTTCTATTTATTGACATGGCATTCAACAGTACTACTTTATTTATTTATTTATTTGTTCCATCTTGTATTCCGCTCCTCCCTGCAGGCTCGGGGCGGATAACATCGTAAAAACTCGGCAGGCATTTCACATCCATGTCGCCGTACAATAAAATACAACATAAAAACAACAAAGATAAAATTATGTACATGCTGAAGCATTCCCTGAGCCTAGGGGTGCTGTCACCCTGGTTATCCAGTTGACTTACTGGATCTCATTAAGCAATGGATCCTGGACATAGAGCGCCAATCCGACCTAGCCTGTTCCCCAACCTTCATTGTTAGGGAAGCCACTAGATACCTCACTGCCCCCAAGGCAGGCATGTAGCCGGGGCTAAAGGCTTCAGCCCCGAAATTCTCAGTGTGGTCCGTGAAAAGGCCTTACTGGTACATTATTTAAACTGTTATGCTTATTCATATCATGATCTGATCACCATGCTCATTATATCCCACATTAATGGGGTTATTGGGATAACAATACAAAAGGTTTGCTAGGGTAGACCCTCTTCCACCCAGTCTCAGCCCCCGAACCAAACTCAGCCCCGAAACAAAATCCTGGCTACGGCCCTGTCCCAAGGCATACCTAACAGACCTGGAGGTGCCCAAACACCGAAGGGCTTTTGCCCTGGCAAGATGCCATGCCCTCCCATCGGCTGTATTGGAGGGGAGGTATCAGAAGACCCCCTTCAAGCAGAGACTATGCCCCTGTGGGTCTGGTGATGTGGAAACAACTGAGCACATGCTTCTTCAATGCATGTTCTACAGAGATCTTAGATCCAATCTCATTGGACCATGGCTTTTGAAGTACCCGGCGCAGTGAAAGATGTTATTCCACCCTGCTGCTTTCGGACTCTAACACTGCAATGACTTACAGTGTTGCTAAGTTCTGTGCTGCTGCCCTTAATATCAGACGGGTGATGATTGACACCGTAAGGCAACAATATCCTGTCTTTTAAAATATATTTTTATACTGATTTCTAGTCTGATTTTAAATAACTGTTTACTGGGGAGTTGTCCTTCTCCTCTTAGGGCGCTTGTGCCCGCTTTGTGCTGGTCTGTGACCGTAATAAAGTTTTGATTGATTGATTGATTGACTTACTTAGATATAGGAGACAGTTGACTTACTACATATATATGGCCCTCTGCCTTTGTATAGTCCACAACTGGGTTTGCTGTTATTTTTTTTTATAAATGTGGAGGGGCAAATACATTGCTTTAAACCACTTGAAGCCAAATCTGGGATATAAATGTAATGCAATAATATAGCATAACAATCCCCTGTCCTCAATGCACCTGAACACGCAATGCTTAACTTTCAGTCTTTTATTTATTGCTTGTTCATCTTTCTCTTTCCAGGAGCTCAGCTCAAAATGGACTGATTGTTTTATTGTTTATGATTCATCTTGTTATAGATTACAGTTTTATGGTATGCAACTTCCAATTTGATTTTGTCATAGAAATGTGAGCTATAAATGTTCAAATAAAAATAAAATAGGGTCTTCCCCCAAGGTACGGGTATAAATCTTCACCTGCCTCGGTCTTAATAGATGTATCCACCATTTCTCTCCTTTTCCCTTCCCTCACTTCTGGTTTTTTGGTGCAAGAATATTGCATAATGAAAGCACACACGGAAATATCATTGCCCTGGGTCAGATGAATTTAAACCTGTTAGGAGTGGGTGGAGATAGTTTCCTGCCTTTTAAGCTACCTTGGGTACAAAAAAATGATCCCCCCCTCCCCCAGCTTTATTCACCTGCCTTGGAGACCTAGGGCCTGTCTACATTGGCCCAATATCTCAAATTTGACCAGAAGAAAACTTGTAATAACATGTGTTTTATGCAAGTTTGTGCTACAGGGAATATGAATCCCCCAAATATATAGTTTGATTCTGAAAAAAGGACAGGTGTGTATGTGTGTGTAGCTTTCTAGTTAGCCTATTTTAATTCCCATATTTCCTTAGTAATCTGATGACCTCTCTTTTATCTCAAAGTATGTGTTCCAATTTTCAGTGAAACCTATTCACATTTACCCAGTTTATGTAATTGCTTGCCGTTCTCTCCTATAGCCATCTTAAATCTTTACAATTACAATACATACACCTGTACTTTGTTTTAGAGAACTCCAGACTTTAACCTCTTACGTGATAAATCTCTGGCCATTATCTTTAACCATTTGAATTAAATATACTGTTAATGAAGTGTTGCAAGGCAAATTGTAGATTTTCATGGACAAATACTAAATGTGTTGCTTTTGTAATTCTAATTATCTGTTGGTTTTCTTTTATCTAGCACAGATGAGATAATTCGATTTTTAAAATTATTATTGTTTATCCTTGCAAGCCTAATGTTATAGTAGTTGGTTCAGCATCCTAGTTCCCAATGCAAAAAGATATTACTTTTTTCTGCTTTGGGAGGACACTTTGAACCTGAAAATAACATTGTTATTTTGTGAAATGTGAAAGCAAATAAAAGGGTGTGTAGCATTGCAATAAAAAAGGGAAAAAAATTAAAACATTCTAAATAGGAAAGCTGTAAAAATGTAAAAAAAGAAGAATATATTTGTGGCTAACTCATTCGATGAAGGGGAACATAATTCAAAAGTACCTTGATAAACTGGAAAATTGGGTAGAAGTTAATAAAATGAAATTCAACAGATAAATGCAAAAAATCTACATTTAAGTCACAAAAAAACATAAACACATAGTTATGGGATGGAGGATACATGCATCTCAAAAAGGACTTTGAGATTACTGTTGATCATGAAATTAATATGAACCACGAGTGTGGAGCTACAACAAAAAAGGTGAACACTTTTTTACTCTGCGTTAATAGAAGTTTACTTTGCAGGTTGAGGGAAGTAATGGTCCCATTATAGTCTTAGCTGGTCAGGTTTCATCTGGTGTTCAGTTCTTGGCATTTCATTATAAAAAAGATACAGATAATTTGGAGCAGAGTTAGAGAAAAGCAGTCAGAATAAAAGGCATTGAGAACAAAATATATGAGAAGAGGTTGAAGGTGCTAGGGATGTTCAGCTTGGTAAAGAGAAGTCTGAACTCTTTAAATACACATTTATTATTATTATTATTATTATTTATTTCGACTTGATAAACCGCCCTTCCCGAGGCTCAGGGCGGTTTACAACATATAAAAACAGCATATAAAAACAGCATATAAAACATCTAAGATTAAAACGCATAAAATTACATCTTAAAAACGATCATACAGAAACATAGCCAGACATAGGGCAACCACTTGCTCTACAGACCCGTGCCCATCCCATCTGATTAAGTCCTGTGCGGGAGCCTCTCGGCCACTCTGACAGGGTTGATAAATCACTCATTGGAGCTGGGAGTTTTTCCCGATGCGCTGAAGGAGGCTAGAGTCCGCCCGCTGCTGAAGAAGGCGAATCTGGATCCAGCGGCGCCGGCGAACTACCGTCCGGTCTCAAACCTACCCTTCCTCGGGAAACTGATTGAACGGGCAGCAGCGATCCAATTACAGGAATTCCTGGAAACCTCAGGAAGCCTGGACCCCTGCCAATCGGGTTTCCGCGCCGGACACGGGACCGAGACCGTCCTGGTGGCCATTACGGACGACATCCGCCGCCAATTGGAGAAGGGAGGTTCGGCTATCCTGGTGCTGCTTGACCTCACCGCGGCGTTCGACACGGTGGACCATGACTTGCTGTTGCGGCGACTATCAGCCATTGGGATTCAAGGCACAGCTTTGGCCTGGTTCGATTCCTTCCTGCGGGGCCGCTCGCAGCATGTTGAGTGGCGAGGCCAAGTGTCCAAGAAATCCACCCTGGACTGTGGAGTCCCCCAAGGCGCCATTTTGTCACCAACGCTTTTTAACATCTACGTCCAACCCTTGGCAAGCATAGCCAGAACTTTTGGATTTGGGTGCTACCAATATGCAGATGACACCCAGCTTCTGCTGAAGCTTGAGCCAGGCGTAACATCGGTGCCTGAGAATTTCAGACAAGGACTAGAGGCAGTGACCAGATGGCTCCGCTTATACAAACTCAAGATCAATCCATCAAAGACTGAGATTCTATGGCCGGGACGCCCAGAGCCACCCATTCCGCTGCCTCTCTTTGAGGGAGAGCCGCTGATCCGGCCCCATCGGTGAAGAGTCTCGGTGTGATACTAGACTCGAGACTCTCACTGGAGGCCCAGGTTGCTGCGACAAGTAAGGGAGCTTTTTTCCACCTACGCCAGGCACGTCAACTGGCACCTTACCTTCCATCAGATGCGCTGGCTACGGTGGTCCATGCCACAGTGACATCACGGCTGGACTACTGTAATGCCTTGTACGTGGGGTTGCCGCAACCACTCGTAAAATCCAGCTAGTGCAGAATGCAGCCGCCAGACTCCTCACCGGGACACCACTGAGATGCCATATCGCGCCATCTCTACAGCGCCTGCACTGGCTGCCAGTCGAGCTCAGAGCCATCCACAAGATATTGTCGCTTACCTTTAAGGCCTTCCATGGCGCCGGCCCAGCTTATTTAAAAGACCGCTTGTCCGAACCAGCTCATTTAAGGTCGCTGCGTTCAGGAAACAGGGACCTTCTCCGCATGCCAGGTGTGAGTGAGGCCCGCCTCGACACCACGAGACGGAGAGCCTTTTCCATCGCGGCCCCTGTTCTTTGGAACTTGATGCCGGTGGATCAGAGAGCTATCCGGGACATGCCCCAGTTCCTGACCGCACTGAAGACCTGGCTCTTCCGAAAGGCTTACGGCTAAGGACACCCTCCAGACTTAGCCTGAGTTACTGGAACTATTTTAATTAATTTTCCTATTCTTTTAGCTTTTAACTATTGAACTCTTTTATGTGTTTTATGTGTAAGTCGCCTGGAGCACTGACGTGGAGGGCGACTCATAAATAATAAAATCAATCAATCAATCAATCAATAGCTGGTTTATGAAGCTGGTTCATGAACTCTTTTGATTATACCTAACTGGTTAAAGTCTGCTTGAGTATCTTTTCGTGCTCATTTTAACCAATCAGATCTTTAAATGCTTGCATTGTTTTGTTATATTTTATTTATTTAATCCCACCCATGGGACAAAAGAGGGATACAAATAAACCAATAAATAAATAGTAACAGTAAAGGTTTCCCCTGACATAAAATCTAATTGTGTCTGACTGGGAGGTGAAGGGAGGGGAGTTCTCACCTCCATTTCTAAGCCAAAAGCCAGCATTGTCCATAGACAGCACCAAAGTCATGTGGCCAGCATGACTGCATGGAGCACCATTACCTTCCCACAGAAGTGGTCTGTATTGATCTACTCACATTTGTATGTTTTCGAACTGCTAGTTTGGCAGAAGCTGGACCTAACAGCTCACTCTGCTCCCCGGTTTCAATCTGCCAAACTTTTGGTCAGCAAGTTCACCAGCTCAGTGGTTTAACCCACTGTGCAACCAGGGTGCCTAAATAAATAAATAAATAAATAATATTTATTTGATGCCCTCAACCTATGCTCACAAAAATGTGAATTCTCAAGTAAAGGTGTATTTCCTCTCACAATGAATTTCAAGAGTGGGAAAACTTGGGTCAAGGTTGTCAACTCCAAAAATTCTGTTTCCTGTTGTGATAATTGCAAATGGAGAAGTATGTGGTCCAGGTAGAGCAGAGCATTGGAAGGCAAGTTGAAAAGCACCCCAACAATGATGAAATAAAGATGGAAGTAATTGTGTTTGTAATATTACACATAAATGTTGCACTTGAGACTTTACACACACCGACATATGCACAGCACAGCTGGTCACAGGACACGCATTCCTTCGTACAGTTGAAGAGCTATCTATTCCAGCAGGCCTACCCAGTCAATTTTTAACTTTGAATTTTAAACTCATGTCTTGTGTTTACTGTATTTTAATCTCTGTTCTATGTATTTTAACATATGTATTTCATAGATATATATTTTAATATATGCATTTTATATAATGTTTTATAATTATATGTTTTAACTGTGTTTTAACTTGAGGAGAGGCAGGTAAGAAATAAACATTTTTTTAAGGACACAAAAACATAGTATGACACAGTAAACAAGATATATATGCTGGATTTCGTATCACAAAATCACAAGTCGAACACTTCCCAAGTGTTTAAGACTGTGTGATTTTTGTTGTTGTTGTTATTGTTATTATTAGTGCCTGGGAAACTATGAACATTGATATTTCTCATCACATATTTTTCATCCTTGCAATTCAGGCCCTGGAGCAGAAGCCACCAATGTTCAAAATTGTGATTAATCAATTCAACAGCATGGGAAAGGGAAGAATCGTCCAGAAGCAAGTGTCTCATTTCATGAATTCTTTTCTTCTGTTCTGCTGCACAACCTTGCTTTTCAGCCACAGGCAGCAGGGAGGGAAGACGGTGACCCAGGTCTTTCTGTTCAAAGCACAAACCTATTTATTCAGTCGTCTGCCTTGCAGGTAATGTTTCCAAATGGGCTCCAAACTTCAATGGGCTCCAAACTTCAATGAATAGACTTCTGTTATGAACCTGGATGTCAATATGTCCTCAACTTGGATGTTAATATTGGCATTTTCCTTCTATCCAAAGCTAAAGAGGAAGCATTTCTAAAAAATAATATTGCATTAAAAGGAGTGCATGTGCGAGGAGATCTTTCCACCTCTTAACATAGGGCATTTTTGCTCTGTTTTGCCACTTTGCATCCTGGCAAGCATGGGGTCTGCCATGCACCATCACACGATGCATTGAAGACCTTGCCCACTGTCCTCCCAAAATTGGGGGAAGGGCCAAAAGGTGCTTCTTCCATGACTACAGGGAGGAAAGTTTATTTTGGGTAGCTTAAATGGTAGCTCCCATGTAATGGAGGAAAGGGTGGTGGGGCAACATATATTGCCACCCCTTGCCACCATTTCTGATGAGGAGAGGGAAAGGGTGCCAAAGCACCTCTCCTGTCCCCTCCATGTGATGAGGGAAGGAGGGAGGCCATGTGAGGTGCCACGAGCGGTCCTGTGCACATTCCCCTTCACCAGTGATTGCCACCACAACGGCATGGCCCAAAAGGGTCATGTAAAGATTTCCTTACAGTGGTGGATGCTGTCCTTTCTCCCTTTTCTCATACTTTAACTGCTTTAAAATAGTTGTAGTTCACTGTAATTTTTTAGCATGCTAGTTATTTAGATATTTAATTGTTTCATAAGGTTTAAAGTGATTGCTTGTTAGCTTTGTTCTCTTTTCATTCATGTTGTGAGCCCCCTTGGGTCCTGTATTTGGAGAAATGATTTTTTCTGGTCAGGAAGTACAGCATAGAAAGCTGCAGAAAGATGGAGAGAGATGTAATACATTTTATTTTACAGTAGATTCTCGCTTATCCAACCTTCGCTCATACAATGTTCTGTATTAGCCAATACAGTTTGCCTTCCTACCCAAATTCAGAGCTGTTTCAATACATTGCGATGTTTGGGTGCTAAATTTGTAAATACAGTAATACATAACATTACTGTGTATTGAACTGCTTTTTCTGTCTATTTGTTGTAAAACATGAAGTTTTGGTGCTTAATTTGTAAAATCATAATGTAATTTGACGTTTAATAGGCTTTTCCTTAATACCTCCTTTTTATCCAACATTTTCGCTTCTCCAATGTTCTGTCAGCCCATTTATGTTGCATAAGTGCAACTCTTCTGTACCATCATAGCTCACTTACAAGAAGCTATTTCCTGTTCTTGTGTGCTATTGAGTCACTTGTGTTTTATGGTGATGCTAAGGTAGAGTTCTCTTGGCAAGATTTATTCAGAGAGGGCTTGACTTTGTGCTTCTCAGAGGTTGAGACAGTATGCTTACCCAAAGTAAACCAGCAGATTTCCAGGGCTGAGTAAGGATTCAAACCATGGTCTCCAGAGTCAGAGTATAATGTTCAAACCTGTTGTGTGATTTCAGCGCTGCTAAATTGTGGGTTTGAAACCTAGAGTGCCCCAGCTAGTTCTGGAGGACCAAATTAGAACACAGATGGGTAGAAGGCAAAAGCATACATCTTTAATTCTCAGTGGCCAAAGAGGATATCAGCAGAGCTAAGGCTCAAAGTACTGATATATCTCAACTCCATAGGTTACTTATAGCAGTACAGAATACTTGAACTGTGCTAACTTTCCATTGGTCTTGGAGGTTGCAGGCTAGGATCTGCAGCTTCATTGGAGGAGGCATGAGCCTGCTTCTGTCTCTGGACCAACCAGAGGTAAAGTGACAAATTAAATAAATTGTCATTGCTCATTTTGAGTTTTGTGCCTGTTGTTAGTTCTGCCCAGAAACTAGGTGTATCTGGCTGGAATGCAGTTTGATAACGTATTGATGGTCCAATGCTAGCTAATCAAAGGAGGTGCTGGCCGATGGATTAATACCATGGAGTATTCCCAGAGGGAGACCGGATAGGTGTTATAGATCAGGGCTGTCCAACTTCTACCGGCCCAGGGGCCTGAATTCCGGTCACTGATGACCTGGGGGGCCGTAGGGTCTGCCCCCGCCCCCGGCTCCCCCCCGGCTCTGCCCCCGGCTTAGTACTCATAAGAGGCATGCATACAGTCAAATATAATCTTTTACTGAGATAAAATGCAGGGTGGGCATTCAAAAGGGGCATCCATACAGTCAAATATAATATTTTACTAATATTAAATGCAGGGTGGGCATTCAAAAGGGGCATCCATACAGTCAAATATAATATTTTACTAACATTAAATGCAGGGTGGGCATTCAAATACGCAATTACATAATAATAACATAAAGGTTAGCCTACCTTCCCAAACGCGTGGGATCCAGGAGCAGCCGGACCATGAGCAGAGGCGATGACCGACCGAGGCAGCAGCCGGGAAGGTACAAATCACATCTGCATGGGCCGCAGGGATTAAGTAGCCGAGATTTCGGCAACAGGAGTATCGCGAGACTATGGAAGCCACATGGGATTTCGCTCTCAACGCAGGCGAGATTTCACATTGAGAGCGAAATCCCGTGTGGCTTCCGTAGTCTCGCGATACTTGCTCCGAAACCCAGAAGTGGGTAATTTTTAAAAATATTTTAATTTAATTTATTATTTTTTATTTTTAATTAAAAAGCTTAGGGGGCCGTAGGGAAGGGGCTGGGGCCATAAACGGACCCCGGGCCGCCAGTTGGACAGCCCTGTTATAGATCAGTGTTTCTCAACCAGTGTGCTGGGGCACACTAGTGTGCTGTGAGCGATCATCAGGTGTGCCGTGGGATATTAGAACCTCCCGGGGGGGGGGGGAGTCTAGTGTGTTGAAGTATAAAAACCCTAAGAAACCTACCTCGATAAAGGCACAAAATTACAAACACCCCCCTCCCCACCCGTTGTCTACTTGGTCTCTCCCTCTCCATGCATTGGGAAGGCCCACCTCCCTTTCCCCAAGTAGAGACCTTCTCTTGCCTCCTGGGGGTTCTGTGTGGGAAGTTTGGCCCAGTTCTATCATTGGTGGGGTTCAGAAAGCTCTTTGATTGTAGGGGAACTATAAATCCCAGAAACTACAACTCCGAAATGTCAAGGTCTATTTCCCCTGAACTCCATCTGCGTTCATATTTGGAAATATTGAGTATTCACGCCAAGTTTGGTCCTGATCCAACATTGTTTGAGTCCACAGTGCTCTCTGGATATAGGTGAACTACAACTCCAAAACCTAAGGTCAATGCCCACCAAACTCTTATAGCATTTTCTTTTGGTTATGGGAGTTCTGTGTGAGAAGTTTGTGTCTTTCTGCCATTCCTGCCAGGATAACTACTGTATGTTGTCTTCATTGAAACAGGTCCAAGTTTCACATTAACTATATGTATTACTGTGTTAGAGTGTCATTTTGTGTCATTTTGGTTGGTGGTGTGCCCCAAGATTTTGCAAATGTAAAAAAGTGTGCTCAAAAAAGGTTGGGAAACACTGTTATAGATGATGCTAATACTCCAGAGGACAGAATCAGAATTCAAAATGACATGAAAAGATTAGAGAGCTGGACCAAAACTAACACAATGAATTTCAAAAGACAAGTGTAAGATACTACACTTAGGCAGAAACATTAAATCCAAAGATACAGAATGGGTGACACCTGCCTCAACAACAGTCCATGTAAAAAAGATCTTGGAGTCGACATAGACAACAAGTTGAACATGAACCAACAGTGTGATGCAGCCGTTTAAAAAGCCAATGGGATTTTTTGCTGCATCAAAAGTAGCATAGTGTCTAGATCAAGGGAAGTCATGGTGCCTCTCTATTCTGCTTTGGTTAGTCATCACCTGGAATACTGTGCCCAACTTTGGGCACCACCGTTTAAAAGAGATATTAACAAGCTGGAAGGTGTCTATAGGAAGTTAACTAATATGATCAAAGGTCTGGAGACCTTAAAGGAGTGTCTTAAAGAGCTGAGTATGTTTAGCCTGCAGAAGAGAAGGTTGAGAGGCGACATGCTAGCCATGTATAAATATGTGAAAGGATGCCATAAAGAAGAGGAAGCAGGCTTTTTTTCTGTTGCTCTGGAAACTAAGACTCAGAGCAATGGTTCAAATTACAGGAAAGGAGATTCCATCTGAACATTACGAAGCACTTCCTGACTGTAAGAGGTGTTCACAGTGGAACTCCCTGCCTCAGAGTGTGGTGGAAGCTCCTTCCTTGGGAGCTTTTAAACAGAGCATAGATGGCCATCTGTCAGGGGTACTTTGATTGTGCTTTTCTTGCATGGCAGGGGGACCATGTGGTCATTTCCAACTCTATTATTCAATGATTTTTTTGATTCTATGATTCTATGAGGCATGTTCACAGGAAGAGGACAAATGTGGACATTGGACATCTTCTGTAAATTCTTGTTTGCTCCATTGTTAGGTGTGTGGGGTCAGTGTTAGCTGATTATGTTGATTTCAGGCATTGTTTCTTGGAGTCCATGATGTGATGAAGCAACATCCCAATGAGATACGGTTACTTTGCAGCTAAAGATAAAAAAATCCAATGTGTTGACTGTATATCCACAGGTAATAATTCATATACTGTACTTTGTCACAAATCATATTTTTGGGAGTCTGATTTCTTGATGACAAAACCACTATGCCATAATCTATACCAATAATTATGATTTAGTTCGATGTTATTTATTTTAATATGAAAGAGGTTTATAAAGCTACACTGTAGAGAGATCTTGATCAGACTGCTATGGTATCCTGTCCTGGTGATGATACTCTTTAATATTTTTCATCAATGACTTAGATGATGATGTAAATACATCTTTATCAAGATGATACAAAATTGATGTGGGTAGCTAATGCTACCCACATCAATTTTGGAAGATAGGAACAGAATTCAAAAGTATCTTGATAAATTAGAATATTGGGGCTGAAATTAATAAAAACTCAACAAAGAGACAGGAAAATTCTACATTTAGTCCAAAGATTAAATACACAGCAATATTTGGATTAGTAGTACATTGAACATGACTTTGGGATGAACATAACCCTATGGTGATATTTCAGCAAAGAAGGCAAATAATATTTTTGCTTGCATTAACCAAACCATAATTAACAGTCAAGAAAAATAATAGTCCCTCTCTATATTCACCACTAGTTAGGTCTAATCCGAGATACTACTTTCATTTTCACCACATCATTTTAACTAGTATATAAGACAAGTTGAAGTAGGTTCAGAGAAGAACAATGGAGTTGATCAGAGATATGAAGAGCAAAACCTAATAAAGAGAAGACAAAGGGCTGACAGGATTAAATAGCTAAAGGTTTGCCTCAGAGAGGAGGCTACAGGTTTCTTTTTGTCTGTCATAGAAGGGAGGGCCTAGTCTAAAGTTGCAGGATGGGACATTTTGATTGAACACTAAAAAAAATTGATGGTAAGAGCAGTTTGGTAATCGGACAATTGCAGTTTGGTAATCGGACCAGAGGTTTGGTGGAATCTTTCTCAATGTCTTTGAAAGTGGGCTGAGCAGCTTCTTCTTGGGGGTGCCTTAGCTGAAGATCCTTCACTGAGAAGAGCCCGCTTTCCAACTCTATACTGCTATGGTTCTATGATTATTTGTAGAGGGATTAGGATAAAAGGTCACATAAGAACTATAAGATGTTCACTCCTCTTATGAATGGTACACCACCAAATTTCTTTAGTGCTTTAAAGGGCAGCACATGACTTATAGAAAGAAGGGTTGCATTCTCCAGGGAATGAACTAACAATATCCTGTGACTTTACACAGAAATTTTATATAGTTGTTAACACTCTTCATTGTGCCATCTACAGGCCTCTAAAGAAATCTGGTAATTAACCTGACAGTTATTTCTTATTTAGTGGCTCTTAACATTAGTTATCTTTAAAACATATTTTTCCTCAGCTAAAAGTGTATCATGCTTGCTATGTTCCCTTTTTCATGTTCTTCTGGAAGCATAAAATCAATAAAACTATACGCTTAGCCGGCAAGGACTTTAGAAGAAAAGACAGAATCCTCTAGGATTCCGTGATGCCCTTTAGGTTTTCCACCCCAATTTGTTTTTGATTGGCTGCACAAATTCATCATGAAAATCATGCTGAGCACTGTACAGTAGACTTGGCCATCAACTAAAAAAGTCTTTGTGTGTCACATAAAGCAATCTAACCATCTCATTCGCTTTATTTTCCAACTGCAGGAAAAATGACGCTAAAGGATGTTCAGATTATTAACTCACTTTTTCAGTTTGTTAGTTTTTATACAGAACATTGTTCTCAGGGTGATATGAAAAATTTAACAATGCAAGTAGCCTCAAAAAAAAAAAAAAAAAAAGAGGCCACGGCTATCAGCTCAAAGGCATCACAAAATAAATCTAGAAACAAAACAGGATAAAAGCTGTAGGTATCAAAGCTATATAAAACAAAACACATTAAAATGTCCACAAAAGTTATAAAAATACCATAAAATAGCATAGCAATGAAAATACCTATATAGAGCTTTTAAATATGAACATATTAAAAGAAATATTCAGTTCTTTCAGATGTCCTCGTCATAACAGTCAGCATGGTATAGTGATTTGTGAATTGGACTATGACTCTTGAGACCAGGGTTCAATTCCCCATTCGTCCGTGGTGATGGGTTCGCCTTATGATTGTCATAGGTTGGAAATAACTTGAAGGCACACAACAGCAGAAATAACAAGAACAACATGCCCAAGCATGTCTCTTTCAGTCTATTGGCTTTGCATCTTAATCACAAAGATAAAAATGGGATACAAATTATGGTGGTGGTGGTAATAGTTATAGCAATAGTAGTTGGCACTAATTAAGAACTTTGACTGCCTTACCTTGATTGGAGAAGTGGACAATGGGGAGGAAGGAGGGGACACAAAGATATAGAAAGGAAGAGGTGTGTCATATAGAAATTAAAGAACATGGGGAATAAGATGGAAGCTTGTGGGAAGCTGAAACATTGATGCTACAGGATCACGCATAAATCCCCCAACACCAACTTCTTCAAAAGGGTAGTCCTGTTCAGTTGTTAAATGCATATGTACACGAGTATAGGAAGTTCTCTATGACTTCTCCATCTTCTCCATCAGTTTTGGCAAATACATTGATAGAAACCATCTGAAGCCACTGAAATCAATATCTTCCCTGATTTTCCATGGTTCCAATGCACATGATGAACTTTTATGGATATATGAGACCCTCTTCTTCAAATCCACCATCTTTTCTTAACAAAGAAGCAATAATGGACATGAGAGTGCTAACACATTTACTTTCTCATGTGAAGATTTAATCTAATTTTAATGTACAGTATGTATAGCCTGATCTTCAGTCACAAAAGCTCTCTGAGTGACATACAAATTGTTAATTTGACAGTTCCTTACTTTTAGACTTCCAATCTAAAGGCTTTCCTCAGTCAAGTTCTTTAGAAGGATGCTATAGTCAATAATATCAAAAGCTGCTCTGAGGTTTGGGAGTATCAATAGGGGTGACATGTTCACTTTGTCTCTCTCCCAAGCATGGATCATCTTAAAAGAAGGGTTAACACATCCGAAATGCCAAAAGTCACATTTAAATCAATTTCATTGATGAGTGCCTAGACCTGGTTGAGCAGCATATGGCCTATAAGGGGGTATTCCCATTGACTTCTAATGATCAGAGTCTTCTAGATCTATAGATATCTTTTTATATTAATAGGTCTTTCATCACCAATAATGTGCTTATTTAGTATCCCTGGCAATTGATATGGCTGGTGAGAGAGGGAAGAAAATATAAGGATACCACTTACCATTTGGGAGATCTCTTCAAGTGCTCATTTCATATCATCTCCAGCCATGTCCTGCATTACAGTTTGCAAAGCCACTCCAAAACCCCAACTCTTAATTTTTTTAACAGTGGCAAACTACAGCATAGTTATGCTTTGCCATAATGTGGCCAAAGGATTCTTTTACTGTCACTAGATTGGAATTTACTCAAGAATAGTGTGCTTCGTTTTATAGAAAGATGCCTAAGGTCTAGAATTTCAAAACTCCAATGTATGAATCTTCCCCAAGGCATTTAATAATATATTTATAATATAGTTCATTATTCAGTGAGGAGAGAATGGAAAGACAGCAAGGAAGTATATTTCATTAACAGTTTTCTTTTGAAATGATTTATGAATTAATATGAGAGCCAAAGTGGTGTGATACACTGAATGTTGTATTAGTACTCTGATGATCAGAGGTTGAATCCCTGCTTAGCCAAGGAAATTAACTATGTGACCTTAGGCAATCCACAGTATCGCAGCTTGAGAGAAAAATAATGGCAAACACCCTCTGAAATCTTGCCTACTTCATCACACCAGAGTATGAATTCATTTCAAACATGGTTTCCTGTAGAATTCTGGGGTTTGTAGTTTAGTGAGGTTATTAAAGGCTCCTCAAACTACAAACCTCTGAATTCTGCAGGAGGCAGAAACCAGATTTATAGTAGATTCATTCTCTAGTGTAATGAGGTACCACTAGACCAGTGGTTCTCAACCTGTGGGTTCTTAGATGTTTTGGCTTTCAACTCCCAGAAATCCTAACAGCTAGTAAACTGGATGGGATTTCTGGGAATTGTAGGCCAAAACATCTGGGGACCCTCAGGTTGAGAACTACTGCACTAGACAATCCCATGATCACTTTGCATTGCTATAGTTGGAAATGATCTGAAGGCTCACAGCAACACGCAAAATCAGTTCATGTATGTTTATATGACTAAGCTAATGATACATCACTTGCTAATTCTGAGAATAGGGGTAGGCCAGTTAGAAGACAATTTTTGGCATATGGGACTCTAGAGCTGTGTTTCCCAACCTTTTTTGAACTGCGGCACACTTTTTACATTTACAAAATCCTGGGGCACACCACCAACCAAAATGACACAAAATGACACTCTAACACAGTAATACATATAGTTAATATGTTTTTAAATGTATTTATACACTCAGTGTGAAACCTGGACCTGTTTCGATGAACACAACATAGATATCCTGGCAGGAAAGGCAGAAAGACACAAACTTCCCACACAGAACTCCCATAACCAAGAGAAAATACTATAAGAGTTTGGTGGGCATTGACCTTGGGTTTTGGAGTTCACCTATATCCAGAGAGCACTGTGGACTGAAACAATGTTGGATCAGGACAAAACTTGGCATGAATACTCAATATGCCCAGATGGAGTTTGGGGAAAATAGACCTTGACACTTGGGAGTTACAGTTTCTGGGATTTATAGTTAACACACAAAGAGCACCCTGAACGTTTTAACAATGGAATTGAACCAAACTTGGCATATTGAACCCTCATTACCAACAGAAAGTACTGAAAGGGTTTGCTTGGGAATTGACCTTGAGTTTGGAAGTTGTAGTTCACCTACACCCAGAGAACACTGTGGACTCAAACAATGTTATGTTATGTTGTTGTTTGTTTTCTATCAAAAATAACAATGTTGGAAGGAGGAACACAACTTTAAGGTCCCTAAAACAGGCATGGGAAAACTTCGGCCCTCTGGATGCTTTGGACTTCAACTCCCACCATTCCTAACAGCTTGAGGCCCTTTCCTGCTTAAATGGCTGAGGGGAAAAAAGGAAAAGAGCCTGAGGCTGCTAGGAATGGTGGGGGTTGGAGTCCAAAACACCTGGAAGGTCCAAGATTGCCCATGCCAGCTTTCGACAAAGACCTCTTCCTCCCCCTTCCCCTTCGCGCCCTTACTTCCCCCTCCTGCTGAACACTTTTTCTTCTACATTGCCACTTCTGCCGCCATTTTGATCCAAGGGGGCAGTGTGAGCATGTTCAGGAGGGGAGGGGGGAGGGAGGAAGACGTGACCCATGCGGGCGCTACTGTCCAGACTTGCTCCAGAGCAAAGCGAGGCAAAGCAAGCAGAGTGAGGTTGGGAAGAAGGGAGCCCGAGTGGAGAAGAAAAAGTGTTCAGCAGGAGGGGGAAGAAAGGGTATTGGAGGTTCGAATTTCCCATGGCACATCTGATGATCGCTCACGGCACACTGGTTGAGAAACAGTGCTCTAGAGAACAAACAAATTGCCAAAAAAATACCCACCTTCCTGGGGGAAGTGTCCAATAGTCCACATCTATTATAAGGATGGAGTCTTTATGTTAAACCAGCCATCTTCAAACTGTCACCTCCCCCAGCTGTTTGGGCCTCCAACTCCCACTGAACAAGCTGACTACAGTTTATGGGAAATGGAGGCCCAAGCATCCATTAGGGGAGGGTAGTCTGGGGCTTTGATGTGGGGGAGGATTTGGGATGATATGCAGTTTAACACTACAGAAGGGATCTGTAACTCTTTTGGCAAAAAAAGTGATCTGACAGCTATACAGACTTGGGAGTCAGTTGCATTTGGCTTCACGATCAAATTATTATTTTAGTTGTTAGACAGAAAGTGGTTTTAAAAATGATGATCCAGATTATCAAAAGATGTATTATTAAATGATCATTTGTAGTGAGATCAGAGCAGCCAGTTTTAGAAGTTGTTCCTTGCTTTATATAAAGCAGTCTAGTCTGTGTGACTGCTTTTAAGCATTCACATCCATATGTATAAGAACAGTTTGGCAATTGGGATTTATTATGCCGAAGATAAGTGAGGTATGAAAGACAATCCCTTGGGAATCATCAAACAGTAGCAGTGCAAGTGGTAAAGCTAACAATAAAATGAAGACATATACATGAAAACTTCCAGAATTACCTCTCTTGAAACTGGGCTAGATCAAGCCTTCTTTAGGGTCGAAATGTGTGAACATGTCAAAAATGTAAAAATGTAAAACTTTCTGTTTATCAATGCAAGTCATTATGAAGGACAGGCAATTCAAACTTCCCAGCTTATGATTTGGTTTTCGAATCGGGACTGAAATTGATTGGTCCCAGATATTAGTCCCATGCAGAATCCTAGTGTTTAATAATATCTTTTTGGTAGCTATTGATTGATGATGCTCTGACTAATCATAACAGGTTAAGCATTACATCTTTATAATTCACAATGAAAAGTGAATAGATGTTGTAATGCTTTTCCTGTTTATTATTATACAATGTCCTGAGTATTCCAGAAGGAATGTTGTATTATAAATGGCAACAAAATTCTTGGTGATCCGTTTGATGAGCTGAGTTTGATTGCATTGGATATTTTATGGCCATTCTAGTCTTTTAGAACAGGATAAAATTTGCCTATGTGCTCTAGAGCTAGAGTAGCTTTGTGTGATGTGGTATACAAGGTTATCTTTATGCTATGTGTATAAGGTATATATAAAACACACATTAATGTTATGTTTAGACTTGAATCTCAACTCCAAGTTATTTCTTTGTATACAAATACATATTTGAGAAAAATTACGGATCACTCACAAGAGGTTGGAGAGTGCTTCAACTCCCCCCCCCCCCAAAAAAAATCCATGCAAGAGAAATGAATGAAAAGTGAGAAAGCCACAGTACCAGGCACACTGGAATGCAGAACTGACTTAATGTAATAATACTTTCTTATTATCAATTATTTCATTGATGCAAGCATTTTAAAATTATTTTTTGTTTTTGTAGATACTAGTATGACAAATCAATACAATTTAAACAATCAAAATTCCAAATGCCCAACAAATGAAACAAAGAATCAACTAATACAATAAAACAAAGGGGAATATCCAGTTAAATATGAAAAATTAAGCTAGTGCCGAACAGCTCTGGTGTTGGCAGCCATCACTTCACCATGCAGAGAATATTCTTCTAAAGGTGTGCAAAACAGCGGAAATCTGCTTCAATTTCATTTTGAAATTTGGATCCCCTCCCCCCATTTCGTGTTGGGAAGATTTGGAGAGATTCAGAGGGGATGTTTTGATTAGTAATTTCACAATTCAAAACCCAGACCATTTGTGCCAGTGGTGAAACTTGACATATCTGTCATTTTTATGGCTATCAGGATGAAACTTGTCACAGTTGTAGAATACATATACAACTATAAGGCCACCAAGTTTCAGAATGTTTTGCTCATCCATTGACCTTTAGAGATTTTTTTTAAAAAGTTATACAAATACCAAAAATTCTTTTTGGTAATTTTTTAAAAAAAATTGGGGCTCAGGTTGCTTATGTATGGAGAAGAGTTTGCAACATACTTCACACACAGTGAGAAGCCAGAAAAAAAGAAAATAAATCACATCAGAACCACAGAGCTGAGCTAACAAAGGCCGTGTGTGTGTGTGTGTGTGTGTGTGTGAGAGAGAGAGAGAGGGGAGAGAGAGAGAGAGAGAGAGAGAGAGAGAGAGAGAGCGGATCATAGAATTATAGAATCATAGAATTGGAAGACATATCATCCTATGGAGAGTTTTTTTTAAGGCTCCATGTGTTTAAAATGCTGTTAAGTGCAAAGCATTGTATGGCTGTCACCTTATGAAGACTAATAATGGAGAGATAAAATGATATAGCTGCACACATGAGGCAAAGCCAGTCAAGTGTAGATGTTTGTCCTCTTTCAAATCCACACTTCCTAGTTTTCCAGAAATCCCAATTTCTGGAAAATGCACAATACCTGACAGTAGAGCAGGAACCGTGCCTTATAAAAGAAGGGGGCAGGGTACCAGTCTGACCCACTTTGGTAGAGTCTCTACTCAGTAGCGCTAAACAATACAGTTAAGCACTGTTTGATCTCCTGAATGGAACAATAGGACCCTTTCCTTGTCAGTAGGAGGGAGAGGCTTTTGAGGGGATATCCACCTAGTTCATATTTTAAAATGAGACATGCCTCAGACTTGCAATGTACTACCTTTCTACCATGTCTCTAATACATGCAGACTCTGACAAAAGGCAACCCTCTATCTAACACATTAAAATGATTATTGTTATGTTTATTATTATGTTTATTTATACTCTGCTTTTTCTCTCCACAAAGGAGACTCAAAGAAGTTTGCAAATCATATTATTGAGCCTAACTCATAACATTTCCTGGGTCAACTATTTTAATAGAAATTTCAGGATTCATATTCCACTATAAGGAATCAAATTAGGCATTTGAATTCCTGCTGGAATATACAGGATTGTTTTTGCTCTTTTTCTTTTAGTTAGCAAGCCAGCAAGACAAAATCAAATACCACACTACAAAGTTAAGTGCACAAAGAAGATAGTAAAGAAGATGTATAAATGAGAGAAACTTATACAAAACTAGCTGAAGAAAATAATGAGGGCTTCATGGCCTCCAAATATAATACATGAAGAATCTGGTTGTTGTTCTAATATTCTGTCAGTTAAAAGAACTGTTCAGCAGTGATAAGCGCCTAGTAGAATGCAAATAGATGCACTGGATGTTTTTTAATTAATATTTTCTGAGAAGGATTAAAAGTAGAATGTATAGACCAATGACAGTGACTTGAATATGATACACACAAATACGCATGTACATACACAAGGACACACACACACATCTGGTACCAAATTGTTAGCTCCAAATAAGAGTAGACTAATTGAAACCATAAATCTACACTTACTATGCACAATGGTTATTGTCTAGCTGGAATGATCCAATGGGTTTAGATCAGTGGTTCCCAACCTTTTTTTGACCAGGGTCACTTGAACAGGGCCCACTTTGACCAGGGATTACCGTATTTTTCGCACCATAAGACGCAGTTTTTTTCCTCCCAAAGTGGGATGAAAAATCAGCCGCGTCTTATGGAGCGAAGATGCAGGCGGGGGGGGGGGGCGCTGGAGCAGAGGGAGGGCGGTGATATACTCACCCTGTCGCCGCCTCTCCTCTTCTCTGGTCCGTTGCGGCGGCGGAGGGACGCTGGTTCGCTCCTCCTCTGCCTCCTTTTCCTTCCCCCCACCTTTTCTTCCCTTGAGGAAAGGGCGGAGGGAAGGAAAAGGAGCCATAGGCAGAGCGAACCAGCGTCGCGTCAGAACACTGCCACCCGGCTCCTGTCTGGCACCCCAGCAGGTTGCCACATAACACCTGTTTTGCAGGACCTGCACTGGCTGCCAATTGAGCACCGGATCACCTTCAAAGTGTTGGTTCTTACCTTTAAGGCCTTACACGGCCTGGGGCCAGCGTACCTGAGGGACCGTCTCACTCCATATTGCCCTTTGAGATCACTACGGTCCGAGGATGCCAACCTTCTGGAGGTACCTTCAGCGAAGCTGGCACGTCTGACATCCACCCGTCGGAGGGCGTTCTCGGTTATAGCCCCCACGCTGTGGAACGCCCTCCCGGCTGAAACCCGGGCACTGAAGGACCTGCTCCCGTTTAGACGGGCTTTCCCTTGAGGAAAGGGCGGAGGGAAGGAAAAGGAGCCATAGGCGGAGCGAACCAGCGTCGCGTCAGAGCTGACGGGTGCTGGTTCGCTCTCCTCTGCCTCCTTTTTCCCCCACCTTTCTTCCCTCGAGGAAGAAAAGGTGGGGGAAGGAAAAGGAGGCAGAGGAGGAGCGAACCAGCGTCGCGTCAGAGCTGATAAGAGCACCTGCTGATAAGACTTACCTAGATTTTAGAGGGGAGCGAAAATATTTTTTTTCTATTTTCCTCCTCTAAAATCTAGGTGCGTCTTATCAGCAGGTGCGTCTTATGGTGCGAAAAATACGGTACTTTGACCAGGGAGTGCACTCTAACGTTAGTACCTAATGGGGTGGGGCTGGTCAGCTCTGTGGAAAGGAGCAGAAATCAAATCAAATCAAATAAAGAGGAAGGATGTTTGCAGACCAGATTTTCATTCTTGCAGTCCACTGCTGGGCCATGGCCCACAGGTTGAGAACCACTGGTTTAAATCAACAAGCACACATAACACAAAATAGTTTCAGGCAGACCTGGAACAAAACGTTTTGCTGCCCAAAGGAAAGGGCAAGATGGGGTTCAATCACCATTGCGGATAAAGAAATAGGGTGGACTATCAGTTGAAGCTTACTTCAACAGCCCCCCCCCCCCCCGATGATTTGTCATCTTATTGTGCTGAGGGGGTCGTGTGTTCCAGTGAGCCTGCAGGCAAAGTTGTCAGAGTCATGAACCATCCATCAGTGTTGCCTCTGAAAAATCCTGCAAATCTCTTGGGAAAACAGGCAGACAAATGTCAGCATTGTGGAAGAAGCAAAGATCACTAGCATTGATGTGACGGTCCTCTGCAATCAACTTCGATGTACTGGCCATGTTGTCCAAATGCCTGATCACTGTCTCCCAAAGCAGTTACTATACTCTCAACTCAAGAATGGAAGATGGAATGTTGGTGGACAGGAAAAGAGATTTAAAGATGGGCTTAAAGCTAACCTCAAAAACTGTGGCATGCACACTGAGAACTGGGAAACTCTGGCCCTTGAGCATTCTAACTGGAGGTCAGCTGTGACCAACAGTGCTGTGGAATTCAAAGAGGCACGGATGGAGGGCAAAAGGGAGAAACATGTCAAGAAAAAGTTGTGTCAAGCCAACCCTTGTTGGAACTGCTTTCCATCTGGAAATCAATGTCCTCGCTGTAAAAGAACATGCAGATCAAGAATAGGTATCCGCAGTCACTTTTGGACCCACCACCAAGATCCTAAGCTTGGAAGGCAATCATGCTCACACACAAAGCCTATGATGACTTCAGTACCATTGATGTTATAGTATTTTGCCACCACATTTGATATAGCAGGGAGAGATCCAGTGTACAAACACAGTTCTGACCCTCAACACAGGAAAACATGAGGCATTTATTTATTTATTTATTTATTTTCGGGTTTCTATGCCGCCGACTCTCGGAGGTTCGCGGCGGCTTACAGAAGCCGAGGGCACAATAAAAACAGAAACAATAAAACAGTAAAAGCAGGTAAAAACAGAGCACAATAAAACAATAGGATTAGGACACTGGCACGGTTGGAATATGCTGGTCTACGCACCCTGTTTCCTGTTTAAACAGGTGGGTTTTACAAGCCCGTCTAAACGGGAGCAGGTCCTTCAGTGCCCGGGTTTCAGTCGGGAGGGCGTTCCACAGCGTGGGGCTATAACCGAACGCCTCCGACGGGTGGATGTCAGACGTGCCAGCTTCGCCGAAGGTACCTCCAGAAGGTTGGCATCCTCGGACCGTAGTGATCTCAAAGGGCAATATGGAGTGAGACGGTCCCTCAGGTACGCTGGCCCCAGGCCATGTAAGGCCTTAAAGGTAAGAACCAACACTTTGAAGGTGATCCGGTGCTCAATTGGCAGCCAGTGCAGGTCCTGCAAAACAGGTGTTATGTGGGCGCCAGCTGGCGTGCCAGACAGGAGCCGGGCGGCAGTGTTCTGCACTAGCCTGAGCTTCCGGGTCACCGACAGAGGAAGGCCAACGTAGAGCGCGTTGCAGTAATCTAGTCTTGAGATGACCGTGGCTTGGATCACCGTGGCCAGGTCGTTCTGGGAGAGGTAGGGGGCCAGCCTCCTTGCCTGTCGGAGGTGGAAGAAGGCCACCTTGCTGACCGCAGAGACCTGGGCCTCCATGGTCAGCTGGGAGTCCAGGTGGACTCCCAGGCTCTTCACGGAAGACGATGGGCATAACGCCTCACTGTCCAGGGTCGGAAGCTGGACATCCACCCCGCCCGGGCGGCCCAGCCACAAGATCTCCGTCTTCGCCGGATTCACCCTCAACCTACTGGCTCGCAGCCATCCAGTAACGGCTTCGAGGCAATGTTGGAAATTATCGGGGACGGATCCCGGCCTGCCCTCCATCCTTCAGATGGAACAGCACAGGAAACTTACAATATTTCTGGTTCTAATTCAAAGACATGATTCTGAAGGCACATCATATCAGTCTTGCTTAAATTTGAAATGCCTAGTTGGTGTTTGCATAGAAAACTATACAATAATTGTCTGTGACTAAATTTGTTATATTTATTTATCTATATATATAAAAAGAGAGCGTCCGTTTTTGACGCTCATAGACAAAGAAACTACACGTCTCAGAAACACGATACTTGACAACAGTCACAAAAATACCTGCAGGAACATTCGTGGCGCAAAAAACCGGACCTAGATCCCTCACAACACCCCCAAACACCACCCCCTCAAAACCGACAGCGCCCCTCCCACCCCGCCCTCTCCGCTGCCAGCGCGACCGTTTCGAACGTTCGCACAGACAGCCCGAACAACATTAACTCTACAGGGAGCCACGCGCCCCGCTCAAAACCTAACCTCACGATCCCCTCACCCCCTTCAAAACATCCTAAACAAAACACACACACATAAGCACATGGCTCCCAAAAAGCCGCTCCTATGCACACCCACAACCTTCCAACACACACACGCGCCGCAAAAAACCCCAAACTTCCAGCACACACGCGCGCCGCAACCCCCCCACCTTCCAGCACACACACGTGCGCCACAACCCCCCACCTTCCAACACACACACGCCGCAAACCTCCCTCACCTTCCAGCACACACACGCGCGCCACACCTTCCAACCCCCCACCTTCCAGCACACACGTGCGCCACAAACCCCCCCACCTTCCAACACACGCGCGCGCCGCAACCCCCCCACCTTCCAGCACACACACGTGCGCGCCGCAACCCCCCAACTTCCAGCACACACGTGCGCCACAAACCCCACCTTCCAACACACGCGCAACCCCACGCAACCCCCCCACCTTCCAGCACACATGCGCCACCTTCCAACACACCCAAACTTCCAGCACACACGTGCGCCACAAACCCCCCCCACCTTCCAACACACGCGCCCGCCACAACCCACTCCCCAACATCCAAAACACACGTGCGCCGCAAAAACACCCCCCAAACTTCCAACACACACACACGCGCCACAACCAAACACACACACGCGCCCCACCATCCAAAACACACGTGCGCCGCAAAAACCCCCCAAACTTCAAACACACACACACGCCGCCAACCCCCCCAACATCCAAAACACACGTGCGCCGCAAAAACACCCCTCAAACTTCAAACACACACACACACGCCGCCAACCCCCCCCAACATCCAAAACACACGTGCGCCGCAAAAACACCCCCCCAAACTTCAAACACACACACACACGCCGCCAAACCCCCCCCCCCACCATCCAAAACACACGTGCGCCGCAAAAACACCCCCCAAACACACCAGGCCCCCTCCCTACCAATAGCATTCATACCACATTCCACCCACACTTCCATATCCACTACACACTTCTCCTCACCTCCTTTCCACACTGTACAATCCACACACACGCCCCTTGCAACACCAGACACTCACAAACTTCACTTACCTTCCACTCAAAACTTCCCTCAACACGTTCAGCCGGCACCATCTTGCCACCAACCATCCTACTACACTTCCCAGGACCCATTTCACCAAAACACAGACACCGCGCATGCGCCCTCTCAAACAAACCCCCACTCACCCGCAAAAACTACATTTCCCAGAACACTTTGCCACAACAGATTGACCACCTCGCATGCGCGCATCCATACATTTAAAAAAAAACCCCGCGAAACCGCCTGACCCCTTCCCAGCTACAAAAACCCTGCCTCCTACACATACACACACAAAACCCACTAACAAGCATTCCAACACCCACACAAAATCCCCAAACACAAAACATTGCCTTACCTTGCACACCAAAGACACCAAACACACTCAGCCGGCGCCATCTTCCCTCCTATCATCCCTACTTCCCTCCTGCAATGCAAAACTACAGTTCCCAGGACACATTTCTCCTTCCTTCTTCGGTAAGTACCTATTGCTCTACTCATACTTCCAAAGTGATAGGTTGGCAGAAGCTGGGGCTAATGCTGGGACCTCACCCCACTTCCTGGATTCCATTAGAAATGAGGGGGCTCATTTCTAACCCTATCACCAGGCATTCCTCATACATGCCTCCAAGTTCCTCTAGCCGCCATGACTGCCTGCATGGACCACCGTTACCTACCCAACACAGCTGTACCTATTACTCTACTTATATTTCCATACTTCGAAACTGATAGGTTGGCAGAAGCTGGGGCTAATGCTGGGAACTCACCCCACTTCCTGGATTCCATTAGAAATGAGGGGGGGGGCTCATTTCTAACCCTACCACCAGGCATTCCTCATACATGCCTCCAAGTTCCTCTAGCCGCCATGACTGCCTGCATGGACCACCGTTACCTACCCAACACAGCTGTACCTATTACTCTACTTATATTTCCATACTTCCAAACTGATAGGTTGGCAGAAGCTGGGGCTAATGCTGGGAACTCACCCCACTTCCTGGATTCCATTAGAAATGAGGGGGGCTCATTTCTAACCCTACCACCAGGCATTCTTCATACATGCCTCCAAGTTCCTCTAGCCGCCATGACTGCCTGCATGGACCACCGTTACCTACCCAACACAGCTGTACCTATTACTCTACTTATATTTCCATACTTCGAAACTGATAGGTTGGCAGAAGCTGGGGCTAATGCTGGGAACTCACCCCACTTCCTGGATTCCATTAGAAATGAGGGGGGGGGGCTCATTTCTAACCCTACCACCAGGCATTCCTCATACATGCCTCCAAGTTCCTCTAGCCGCCATGACTGCCTGCATGGACCACCGTTACCTACCCAACACAGCTGTACCTATTACTCTACTTATATTTCCATACTTCCAACTGATAGGTTGGCAAAAGCTGGGGCTAATGCTGGGAACTCACCCCACTTCCTGGATTCCATTAGAAATGAGGGGGGGCCTCATTTCTAACCCTACCACCAGGCATTCCTCATACATGCCTCCAAGTTCCTCTAGCCGCCATGACTGCCTGCATGGACCACCGTTACCTACCCAACACAGCTGTACCTATTACTCTACTTATATTTCCATACTTCCAAACTGATAGGTTGGCAGAAGCTGGGGATAATGCTGGGAACTCACCCCACTTCCTGGATTCCATTAGAAATGAGGGGGGTAATTTCTAACCCTACCACCAGGCATTCCTCATACATGCCTCCAAGTTCCTCTAGCCGCCATGACTGCCTGCATGGACCACCGTTACCTACCCAACACAGCTGTACCTATTACTCTACTTATATTTCCATACTTTGAAACTGATAGGTTGGCAGAAGCTGGGGCTAATGCTGGGAACTCACCCCACTTCCTGGATTCCATTAGAAATGAGGGGGGGGGCTCATTTCTAACTCTACCACCAGGCATTCCTCATACATGCCTCCAAGTTCCTCTAGCCGCCATGACTGCCTGCATGGACCACCGTTACCTACCCAACACAGCTGTACCTATTACTCTACTTATATTTCCATACTTCGAAACCGATAGCAGTGAGTTATTTCATTAATATAAGTACTAAACATAGAAGACATACTTATTTTTTATGCTACTAACAATACTATTTAAACTAGGCAGACATTCTTAGAGCACCAGACTACGCCACAGCAACGCGTGGCCGGGTACAGCTAGTTATTTACTATATTTGTATTCTGCCCTTCTCACCCCGAAGGAGACTCAAGGTGGCGTTACACATAAGCAACGATTCATATCAACAGGCTTCTATATATCTCCCCAGTGAGATGTCTCCTTAGCCAAGGGAAGATTGGAAGGGCTAAACTTTAGTTAGGGGGTCCCATGAACACAGTTAATTCATTAAATATATTACACTTAGTGTACATGTCCTTTGATGTAAAACAATAGTTTTTGTAAAACTAGTTATTTACCATGGAAACAAAGAGTTTGAAGAGGCCACAGGAGCCATCCAGTCCAACCCCATTCTACCATGAAGGAACATACAATCAAAGCACTATTGACTGGCAACAGCTCGTGAAGTTATTCCAAATATTCAAATTGAATCTCTTTTCCTACAGTTTGAATCCATGGCTCCACATCCTGGACTCTGTGTATCCTAATTTGTATCCCTCTGTGTATTATTGCATTGCAGACAGGAAATAAATTAGCTATTGCAGAAGGAATCATTGTGAAACCTTGCAGGTACCCAAAAGGTGTTGTGCTTATTAAAATTGTCATTCGTTCATGGCAAATGGAGAGATGGCTGCAGATGTGTCCTTAACTTCCACTTTCATTTCTCCAATGACAAAGGGTTAAACAAATCACCTGTCACCTCAGCTCAGAATGAGCGAAGCTATGCTCAGCTTGTGGTAGATGACAGAATGACTGCTGCAGCTGCTGTGTGCTGACAGATTGTATTTGCAACAGGATGTGTCATCTCCATAGTCTGTTTATAAATGCATTTAATTAAAAGCCATTCCTGCAGATGCAAAAGCATTAATTCCATGAGGAATCTATGGTTACTCCATAGAAAGGACTCTAATTTCTAAATGTTTTTTTTAAAGTGACTGCATGTTGAGTATCTTTTTTTGAATTTTTTAAAATATGGAGACTGAAATGCTTGAGACTAAAAAGGGTTCTGGATTTCAGATTTTCCCAAATTTTGAAATATTTATATTTGCATATGCATACATGATAAGATATTCCAAAGACTCAAGTCTAAAGTCAGCATCCATTAATATGTCATATAAATTATATTCACATAGTCTGATGTAGTTGATTTTATATACAATATTGTAATCATTATGTGAATGAAACAAATTACAACAACAACAATAACAATATTTCCTCTCCTCTCCTCAAGGCACAACATAGCTAAAACACATAACCATCATACATTATCTAAAATATACATATTAAAAGGTATGTATATGAAATACATATATTAAAATACACAGAATAAAGATTAAAATACAGTAAATACAAGACATGAGTTTAAAATTCAACAAAGTGTGTGTAAACCGAACCATCAGAAAAATAAAACCGCATCACTATTTCAACCATCCATGTGGACAATTTTGGATATTTGAGTATTTTGGAATGTGGAATAAGGGATGCTGAACCTGTAGTAGAATACATCTGATTTGGGCTGTCATCTTTATAGGCTTTTATACCTCCCCATTTCATATGTGTTTATGTGTTTCTATATGTATCTACACAGACTTTGAGAAAGCCAGTTGTAAACCTTAGGAGAAAACACCTTAATTTAACAAAGTAATGCCAATATAATGGCATCATACACTATATAAAACTTCTCTGAAATTTGGATAATGTCGCCCACTCTATTATTTTAACCATACCACACAAACCTATTTTTTCTTTCCTTTCTAGGGCTCATGACCACAAAGCATTGACTACATTAGAAGTTTCAAAGGTTTCAATTCCCCTCGACACTGTGCTCATGCTGTAAGTCACCTTGTAAAATATACTTGATATTGTATTTAACAATGATCTTAAACTCTGGACTGGATTTTGAAGTCACTTAATGCTACACAAAGTCACTGATCCATTTAGGATATTATTTCTTTCTTAGACTGTTGGTTTGGTTCACACAACTCCCTTTGACACTTACTTGAATGAACAAATATCTAACTTGTTTGTATCTTGAATCTGTCTGCATAGGAGATGGACAAATATGCTGCAAGGTTTTACATATTCCTGACATTTTCATCTTATGATATAACGCTTTAAAAAAGTTCCACTGGATTCAGGTATATACATAAATCATATATCCTTATAAAGAGATTGGCATCTATGACTGTATAGACTGTATATACAGCAGACATATGGCATACACTGACTGAATGTAAGGTGAAGTTCCAGCTTGAAAGCAACATCTGGCTCAAATATTGCCACAGATGCTTAGAGCAGTGGAACATTTGCTTTGGAAACAGGAAACATGGAGATTACTAGCAGTGCTGGCACACAGAAGCAGACTGAAGTCTGTAGATTACCGAAAATCACATCAACTTACTGTTGCTCTGATCAAGGAATAGTAGAGCCTATCCCAGTTTTCCAAAGTGCAAAGGAGAAAAGAAAAAAACCCAAAAATACCGAAGCACAAACAGCAAATCTTAAGGGTGTGCTGTTATGCTTATCTGTGGCTTCCTGTGTTGTAACAAGTTCCAAGTTAACTTTGTCCATATTTTGTTTCATTTACAGCAGAGATCTCTGCAAATGTCCTATTATTAGTATAAATTAAAGTAGACCACTAAATCAATGGGATTGAACTATGTGTCGAGATACCATTGAACAAATGACCCCATGGGTTTATTTTAGAAGAGGCTAACCAATAAGATGTAAACCTTGTGGTGTTTAAGCATCTATCTGTCTGTCTGTCTACACCAGAGGTTCTCAACCTGTGGGTCCCCAGATGTTTTGGCCCACAACTCCCAGAAATCCCAGCCAGTTTACAGTCGGGCTTCCGCGGATTTCCACGGAGTGGAGTCCGTTCGTGGCAATCACTGATGACATCCGTCGACAACTGGATCGGGAGGCTCGGCAATTTCCTCTTGGACCTACGGCGGCCTTTGATACCGTCGACCACGACCTGCTTCTCCATCGCCTGGCGGCCTCCGGGGATCCAAGACAGAGCTCTGGCCTGGCTGGAATCGTTCCTGCGAGGCCGCTCGCAGCGGGTCGAGTGGCAGGGTCAAGTCTCTTTGAAAACGAATTGGAGTGTGGAGTCCTCAGGGTGCCATTCTATCTCCCACCCTCTTTAATATCTACATCCAGCCCCTGGCTAATATTGCTAGGAGCCATGGGTTCTCCTGCTACCAATACGCAGACGACACGCAGCTGCTCTTGAAGCTTGACCCAGGGTCATCATCAGTACCGGACAGTTTCAGCCTAGGATTGAGGGCGGTGACGAGCTGGCTCAGGGCATATAGACTCAAGATCAACCCGGCTAAAACGGAGATCCTCTGGCCGGGTCGTCCCGACCCCCGCCCACCACTTCCACTCTTCGAGGGCGAGTCCCTGGCTCCAGCCCCGCGGTGAAAAGCCTGGGAGTGATCCTAGACGAAAATCTCACGATGGAGGCCCAGATCCAGGCTGCAGCTAAGGGCGCCTTTTTTCCATCTCCGTAGGGCCCGTCGGCTGGCTCCCTACCTTCCACCAGAGGCCTTGAGAACAGTGGTCCATGCCACTGTCGTCTCACGCCTCGACTACTGCAACGCCCTATATGTGGGCCTCCCCAGACAACAACTAAGAGGCTGAAACGTATCCATAACGCCGCAGCCAGACTCATTACTGGGTCATCAGTGAGGGATCACATTTCCCCCATTCTTAAAGAACTTCACTGGCTGCCCCTAGAGTTCAGAGCCCTTTACAAACTCCTGGTGCTCACCTTTAAAGCCCGGCACAACATTGGGCCTTCCTATCTGAGTGACCGGCTGACGGCCCAATGCAGCGAGAGGCCAGCACGCTCCATCAACGGTGACCGCCTGACTACCCCTGGAGTGCGGGAGGCTAGACTGGCGGAAACTCGGCGGAGAGCCTTCTCCGTCGCGGCCCCTTCGACTTGGAACTCACTGCCGCCCACCCTCAGAGCCTCTCCGACTCTATCTGGATTCCGGCCAGCCTTGAAGACCTGGCTCTTCCGCCTAGCGTTCGGGACTGGCTCGGTACCCTGGACTACCTGAGCCACCCCTCCTGTTCATATTCCATGTTTTTAAACTGTTGTACATTGTTCACCCTAGGGTTTTAACTGTTGTAAGTCGCCCGGAGCACCGCCGGTGGAGGGCGACTCACAAATATTAAAGTATTATTATTATTATTATTATTATTAAAACATCTGCGGACCCACAGATTTGAGAACCACTGGTCTACATACACCAACATACACAGTACACACAATAAGTACAAGGGAGACCCAGATTTCAGCAAGTTTACTAAGTCGAACAAATGATAAACAAATGAATAAATTAATCCACTGCCTTACTCTCTTTCTCAGGGTGGAAGCCTCCAAGGATTAAAAAATCCCACACTAGCTCTTGTCCTGTCTCTGTTAGTCAATATCTGATCCTGCACCTTTACTTTTTTTAAAAAAAAACAAACCAAAAACCTTAAGAGGCTAATGGGTGACTTTCTCATAGTTAGGGGGAGTAAACCAATTAGCTGGCTTTAAAAATATTTCTAGGAATTCTCTCCATCTACAGAGTGTTTGGGGAGAGGCTTTCTATTTTCCACTTTTAAAAAGTTATGTACTTTAAAAGAATTAATACAATTGTAAAAATGATGGATACATTACACACATGAATGCATCACATCTAATGAAAACAACTAGAACTCTGCTTAAAATGTTGGAAGAGGGAAGGAATGCATGACATATCTGACATGCATTTGATCCAATGGATATTGCTGGCATTTTAAATGTAAAGTTACCACTAGGTTCACAATTTGTTCACCTGACCTGTTGTGGGCTTTCCTTTTAAATTTGGCCCTTCAAATTCATGGGTTATGAATCCATGATTTCAACCAAGCTTTGAAAGTATTTGGGGAAAACATTCAAAGCAAACATTGATTTTGCCACTCGCCAATCACTACATTGACGTGTGTGCATACTCTCATATAATTCCCACTATTTCAGGGATCCATGGGGCTCTCTCAAACACTTGTTTAGAGCTGTTCACAATTTGATATAAGGGACACAATTTCACTATGATACTATATACAATGGGACTTGAGGACCCACAGATTTTTGATATCAGGGGTTGTTCTGGACAAAACATCAGTGGATACCAAGAGCCAGGGCCTCTACATTTTGTTTCGGAGGGGCTGAGTCATGAGACTAAGAACAAATCTTTTGTATTGTTATCCCAATAACCCCATTAATGTGGGATATAATGAGCATGGTGATCAGATCATGATATGAATAAACATAACAGTTTAAATAATGTACCAGTAAGGCCTTTTCGCGGACCACCCTGAGAATTTCGGGGCTGAAGAGCCCCCCTTACATGCCTGCCAAGAGCCCACTACATCTTTCTTCATCTAAGAACATCTGAGATCATAACCTTCAGGGTATTATGTATAGCTTAGCTTGATGTTCTGTGTGTTGATTTGGAAGTACATCTCACTATTTTCAATGGGTGCACTGAACTTAAACTGCGACGCATAAAGCATTTCAGATTAATATTGAAAGCCTACTTCAAATATATCCTAGCTGTGAGAGGTTCGGACCAGGAAAAGTCTCTTCTCCTATCAGAAATGCCCTTCTGCCATTATTCAGATCAAATATATATTCATAATGTCTATTTCTAAACAATTTTCAGCATAGGCTTGGAGAGGGCCTGGTGTCAGTTCTTCTAAAGTGTTTGGCACTTTAGATTTTAAGTGTCTCCCACACAAATTCACAGAATATATGGTATTGCTTAACTTCTTATCAGTCCCACTGACCGAAGAAACCAATTTCTGGATGATAATGAGTTTGCTACTCATATAGAGTTGATCAAAAAGATTGTGAAGATAGAAAAGTTTCTCCGACAATAGAATAGAAATGCAAAAGAGAGCTTGATATTTCTTTCTTCTTCAGTCAAATGATAAAAGCATATCCAGAGGCTATGGTGCGTGTTTTAGAAAAGATTTTTCCTTTCTCAGTAACTAATGAAGTTCATCACCCGTCAGCACCACACACTGGAACATGTGAGCAAAACTTGGGTTTCATTTCTATATTAAATATCACAATTTTAATCTCCCTGCTGTCAACTGAGACAGCATAATGGGACAATAAATCAACATTTTCATGTTAAAAATATTTAGGATTCCCAGTGTTAAAGGCAGTGCCTGAACATTCTAGTGATAGTAAATAAATAGATTTTATTTGATATATTTATAATATTTCATACGGTCCTCATCAATTTGATTGTGACAAAAACTGTTCGCTTTTCACATTTGTCTAAAACAGTGTTTTTCAACCTTTTTTGAGCCACGGCACATTTTTTACATTTACAAAATCCTGGGGCACACTACCAACCAAAATGACACAAAATTACACTCTAACACAGTAATACATATTGTTAATATGTTTTTAAATGTATTTATACACTCAGTGTGAAACCTGGGCCTGTTTTGATGAACACAACATAGATATGGCCATGGCTGGAGTGAGGGGGACAGTTCTTAAATGGCTGACCTCCTTCCTCCACCAGCGGTCTCAGCGTGTGAGGAGGGGTGAGGTGGTCTCCGAGGGCTCCTCATTAGTTTGTGGAGTTCCGCAAGGGGCCATTCTCTCCCCTCTGTTATTCAACATCTACATGCAGCCACTTGCACAGCTGGTGCGGAGTTATGGGCTGGAGTGCCACCAGTACGCTGACGACACCCAGCTCATTCTGAGGATGGAGGACAGGCCGGGATCCATCCCCGATAATTTCCAACACTGCCTCGAGGCCTTTACCGGATGGCTGCGTGCCAGTAGGTTGAGGGTGAATCCGGCGAAGACGGAGATCTTGTGGTCGGGCCGCTCGGGTGGTGTAGATGTCCAGCTTCTGACCCTGGACGGTGTGGCGCTATGCCCATCGCCTTCCATTAAGAGCCTGGGGGTCCATCTGGACTCCCAGCTGACCATGGAGGCCCAGGTCTCCGCGGTCAGCAAAGTTGCTTTTTTTTCATCTGCGACAGGCTCGGAGGCTGGCCCCTATATCTCCCGGAATGACCTGGCCACGGTGATCCAAGCTACGGTCATCTCAAGGCTGGATTACTGTAACGCGCTTTACGTTGGCCTTCCTTTGTCGGCGACCGGAAGCTCAAGCTGGTGCAGAACACTGCCGCCCGGCTCCTGTCTGGAACCCCAGCAGGCCGCCACATCACACCTGTTTTGCAGGATCTGCACTGGCTCCCAATCAAGCACCGGATCTCCTTCAAGGTGTTGGTTCTTACCTTTAAGGCCTTGCATGGCCTGGGGCCAGCGTACTTGAGGGACCGACTCACCCCACACTGTCCGCCAAGATCACTACGCTCCGAGGATGCTAATTTGTTAGAGATACCCTCGGCGAAATCGGCTAAATTGACATCTACTCGCCGGAGGGCGTTCTCCGTTATAGCTCCTACGCTGTGGAACGCCCTCCCGGCTGGAACGCGGGCTATAAAGGACCTGCTCCCGTTTAGACGCGCCTGCAAAACTTATTTGTTTAAGCAGGCTTTCGGTGAGTAGGTCCTGCCCATGTTCCGCTTTAGCCGCTGTCCTGGGGTGTCACGCTATCTAATTTCTGAACTGTACCTGGGGGTTTTGTATTTTGCTGTTTTAACTGTTTAATTGTCTTAGATGTTTTATCGCATTGCTTGTGTGTAGTTGTACCTTCGGTTCCTGTGAGCCGCCGCGAGCCTCAGGGAGTCGGCGGCATAGAAACCCGAATAATAAATAATAAATAAATATATAAATAAATATGACTTCCTCTCGCATATTTATACATGGCTATCATGTCTTCTCTCAGCCTTCTCTTCTTCAGGCTAAACATGCCCAGCTCTTCAAGCCGCTCCTCGTAGAGCTTGTTCTCCAGACCTTTGTGAAATTTCACCCTGAATGAAACTTGCTTCCAGTTAACTATGGATGTCATGAAGCTGTTATAAACAGTTTATTGAGGGGGGGGGGGGCAACTCTAATAAATCCAGTAAAATAGTAAAAATAAAACATTTCCAAGCGGAGAGGCTCAATTTGTTTCTTGGAAACCTGTGATGGGGCTGCTAGGAGGGGGGAGAGTGCCAATTTCCCATGGCACACCTGAAAATCGCTCACGGCACACTGGTTGGGAAACACTGTTCTAAAACATCCCTCCCTTTCTCTCACACAAAAAATGAAAAATAAACATAAACATGTTTTATTTAGTTAACAGTTTTTTTGTGTGTGTCAGGAGCGACTTGAGAAACTGCAAGTGAGAGAATTGGCCATCTACAAGGACATTCCCCAGGAGTGTTGTACCATTCTGTAGGAGGCTTCTTTCATGCCCCCTCATGGGAAGCTAGTGCTGACAGATGGGAGTTCACCCCATTCTCCTTTTGGTCAGCAGCTCAGCTGGCACAAGTGTTTAACTGAGTGCACCACCAGGGGGCTCCTAAAAAAAGCTAACAGTTGAACTAATCACAACTTCAGACTTTAGAATGTGGCTCTGCTCTAAAGAGACGTTTTACTGACATTAACATCTGTATCTGTATACCTTTATAAAACGGAATGTTTGTGTGTATGTGTGTATGCGGAGGGCGGAAGGACGGATATGTGGCAGCTATTTGCATAAAGTCCTTTGATTGGACAGCCTCGCCACTCCAAAATTCTAAGGCACCAGACAGAGGGCATTGCTAGCCACTGATTAGCCAGCATCCCAGAATCCAGGCCTCTACATTCAAACAACAGGATTTCTTCCCACTGAGGGGAAAAAGCCAGCAACCCAGAATCCAAGCCTCTACATTCAAACAACAGGATTTCTTCCCACTGAGGGGAAAAAGCCAGCAACCCAGAATCCAGGCCTCTACATTCAAACAACAGGATTTCTTCCCACTGAGGGGAAAAAAGCCAGCAACCCAGAATCCAGGCCTCTACATTCAAACAACAGGATTTCTTCCCACTGAGGGGAAAAAAGCCATCATCCCAGAATCCAGGCCTCTACATTCAAACAACAGGATTTCTTCCCACTGAGGGGAAAAAAGCCAGCATCCCAGAATCCAGGCCTCTACATTCAAACAACAGGATTTCTTCCCACTGAGGGGAAAAAAGCCAGCATCCCAGAAGCCAGGCCTCTACATTCAAACAACAGGATTTCTTCCCACTGAGGGGAAAAAAGCCAGCAACCCAGAATCCAGGCCTCTACATTCAAACAACAGGATTTCTTCCCACTGAGGGGAAAAAAGCCAGCATCCCAGAATCCAGGCCTCTACATTCAAACAACAGGATTTCTTCCCACTGAGGGGAAAAAGCCAGCATCCCAGAATCCAGGCCTCTACATTCAAACAACAGGATTTCTTCCCACTGAGGGAAAAAGCCAGCATCCCAGAATCCAGGCCTCTACATTCAAACAACAGGATTTCTTCCCACTGAGGGGAAAAAAAGCCAGCAACCCAGAATCCAGGCCTCTACATTCAAACAACAGAATTTCTTCCCACTGAGGGGGAAAAAGCCAGCAACCCAGAATCCAGGCCTCTACATTCAAACAACAGGATTTCTTCCCACGGAGGGGAAAAATGCACCATCAACATTCCCTCCCCACTTGGCTCTGTGAAAACAAAATGTATTCCTGTATTCTCCTCCCCATCAGCTTTTAGAAAACGGCTGCCTGCCATTCGGCCTTTTAAAGTTACCAATAGCAGGCCATAACATTACAGGCCCCAAAATAGAGTTTAGGGTGGATATGTGGCAGCCACTTTCACAGGCCAGGGCGGATATGTGGCAGCCACTTACACAGGCCACACCGACCAGCGCGGGTGATGGACCTGCACCAAACTTGGTACACATAACCCCCCTATGACATGACCCATGTATTATGGGATTTGTAGTACTTTCCAAGACTTTAGTTCCCACAGACCACTGAGGCCACCAAAAAGGACCAATACAGACCACACTCAGCACACACAGCCCCCATGACCCACTCTACATCCTGGTGCAGTTCGGAGGAGGATGGGCCATGGATGATGGGACTTGAAGTGCCTCTACTCACTTCCCAAGTCCACTGCAACCCTCATCCAATCACTGATCGAGACCAAACTTGCCATACATAACCCCCATGACTGCCTTCACGTCCTGGTGAGGTTTGGGGGCAAACTTAGCACACAGAGCCCCATGACCCAATCTACATCCTACTACACTTTTGGGGGGACGGGACACACAGAGATGATGGGACTTGCACTACCTTCAGTAATTTCATGATACCACTGCAACTCCCAATAATGATGGATCAAGACTAAACTTGGCACACAGAGCCCCCATGACCTGCTACATCCTGCTGCACTTCTCAAATGACCCGGGCAGGGCCGGGTCCCCAAGCTAGTATGTTATAAGTACTAAAGAAATGCAAATTAGCAAAGTGCAGAATATTTGAAAAAGATGGACTCGATTTAAAATCGCCATCTCTCCAAGCATGAACCGCCCATGAAAGTTTCAAAGGATTACTGCTAGATGTCTCTCCCAGAGCTCAAACATCTAATGAGATCTTCTCTTTTTGCAAAAGTTTCTTTTTAAAATTTGTTTCTAGCTCAAAATGGTTAATAAAGCTTGATAATTTGATAGCTTATTAAACCATGTGTAACGTTTTGTGTAATTGTAAAATGTTGCCATCGTGAAATATACTACTTTGAAATTGGGTACATCTTTTTGAAACACCCTTTATTAATTTGTATTCAGACTCCAAGTATCTGTTTTGCTTCTTTAGATTATTATAGCAACTCCCGGTACATAGGAAAGATAACAAAATGAATATCAATCAATATGTGTTTCCAAATGTACATCTTTCTGCATACAAAATTGAAAAAAAAATCTGTAGACACCAGCGGTATATTACCAGTTTGTAGTTTCAAAGAAATCAATGCTAGCGTTCTGTGATAGGTTTATTTTCCATATGCATTAAAAATAATATTTCCCATTACTCAAAATGTTTCCTTGATCTTCCAGCTTAAAGGGCAGAACAAAATGGATAGAGTGAATAATAACAGCAACTAAATATGATTTTATTACTGCAAGTTGTGGTGCTAAAGACATGTGCAAGTTTTCATTGGTTGCACTGAGAAAAGTGCTTGGAAATATTGTGGTGTTTTTTTTACTCTAGTGCTCAAAATCCCCCAGGCAGCATGGGAGATTCAGAATGATGAGGAATATAAAGTTAAACTTTCCAAATACTTATTGATTGGAATCGAATGGGCTATTCCTATGTTGCATTTTACTGCCAGACCACATGATATCTCTTGTGCATTCATATGCACATCTTTTGAGAGGTAGAGCAGGACTGTACTTATTGGCTCTTTTGTTATTGTTAACTGCCATCAAGTTGCTTTCCACTTATGAAGACCCTATAAGTGAAACCTTCAAGTCATTCTAACCTCAAAAGCCCTGCGGAGGTCTTGCAAAATCAGGGCTGTGGCTTCCTTGATGAAATCTATCCAACTGGATCATGGTCTTCGTTTTTCCCTACTTCCTTCTACCTTTCCAAGCATTATTGTGTTTTCTAATGAGTTGTGTCTTCTCATGATATAACCAGAATATGACAATCTCAGTTAAATCATATTAAGACCATTTATCTGTCTTTTTAGTGGAACCACCATATTTCAAATGAGTTGATATTCTTACTATTAGCTTTCTTCACTGTCCAGCTTTCACAGCCATATATGGACATGGGAAATACCATCATATGGGTCATCCTAACTCTTAATATTCAGTGATGAATCTTGATACTCTAGGATCTTGTCTAGATCTTTCAGCTTTCCAAGTTCTAGTTTTTGATTCTTTGCTGCATTCTCCATTCTGATTAATGAATGTACCAAGAAATGGAAAATCATAAACTAATTCAGTACCTTATTGGCTTTATCCAATCTCTTGTTGTATGCTGGTTTGGCCTTCTACTTCAGGAAGGCATGAGTGTCAGCCCCATTCAATTTTAAATCCTGGAAAACCAGACATTGTGACAAAGCAGATGAAAACACCCCCCCCCCCATATTCCCCAAAATGCAGTTTTCCCTGTAAGCAATTGAACAGGACTGTAAAAGGAATTGAAATTAAATATATTGCCATATATTTAAATCAGGGCTGTCCAACTGGCGGCCCCGGGGCCGGATCCGGCCCGTAGCCTGTTGGACATGGCCCCACCTATGCCCTCAGCCGCCATTTTTAAATTTAAAAAATCAATTTTTTTTTTTTAAAATGGCGGCCGGGGGGAGGGGAGGCGGGGCAGGAGGAGGAAGAGAACTAGCTCCTCCTTTTCAGCGCCCCTACCTACCTAGGGCGGGGAGCCGCCGAAAAGGGCAGAAGGCGGCGCTAAGAGCAGCGCGTCTGGAGGCCTGGCGTGACGCGCTGCTCTGGCACTGCCTACTCCTCCTTTTCGGTGGCTCCCCAGCCTAGGAAGGAGGGGCGCGAAAAGGAGGAGTAGGCGGTGCCAAGGGGCAGCGCGTCACGCCAGGCCTGTGACGCGCTGCCGTTGGCGCCGCCTTCTGCCCTTTTCGGCTCCCCGGCCTAGGAAGGGGGCCGAAAGGAGGGGAGTAGAGCGGTGCCAAGGGCAGCGCGTCACGCCAGGCCTGTGACGCGCTGCCGTTGGCGCCGCCTTCTGCCCTTTTTCAGGCGGGGGGCGGGGCCGAGTGGCCCCGCAGGTCATCAGTGACCTCTTATCCGGCCCTGGACCCGCCAGAAGTTGGACAGCACTGATTTAAATCAACGGATCTATTGTGCTTTACTCCTTTCTGGACTGGAACCTATACCACATGTCTGACTTTTAAGACAAAACTCTTCGTGTAGTTTTTTTCTAAGAAGATACTAAGATGATTTCTCCCCTAAAGTCAGTGTCACATCTTTAAAAAGCATTTGCTGAAACATTCTTTTAATTGTTCATTCTTTTAGGATAATGTTTTTCTCTCAATTTCACATCACTTGGTTTTTTTAAAAACATTATTCAAATTAAGACAAAAGACAGTGTGGGCAAATTTCAACACATTTATATTAAAATAAAGAACAAGGAATCAAGAGACTTCAAGAGAACCAATTATTCTTCTTTTTCTTCTTTTTCAAAACCTCTTTTTTGGTCTTCAATCTCTTTCAGTTCTGTAATTGTCTGCTTCTTTTCATCCATGTTCATTCTCACAGCGGTTCTCTTTTCGTGCACATTCCTTCATCATCTCCTGTCTACCTTTATAGTGTTACTCCAATTACAGCATTTGTTTCAGCCATTCTTATGCCCTTGCTACCATCCTGTCTACATAGATTTTCATTCATCTCCCCTTTCTCTTTTTTTCCTGCACGCTTCCATAATCTTAGCTCTCCCGTTCCCTCTAATCATTATTCACTTTCATCGAAAGATGACTGTTTTGATAGCATTGTAACAAGATGATGTAGTGGCTTCAGCAGCTTCATATAGCAATAACAAAAATGAACTCTCATTGGAATGTCCACCTGCTTCATATAAACTTATTTTTCAGCATTAGCCAGGCAAAAGGATCTCCATAGATCTGAATGACACACAGTTCCTAACATAGGGTTGCCATATTTTGATATAAGAATAAGGGACAGGTCCCTAAAAATAGGAATTTTTTCACAAAAATATGGGACACTTCATAAAAACTTGAAAATCAATTGATGATTTTCAAGTTTTTAATAATAATAATAAATAATAATAACTTTATTTCTTGTGAGTCGCCCTCCACCATTGGTGCTCCGGGCGACTTACATCATTTAAGAAAAAAAACAAAACACAGGTACATCAATTAAAAACACAGGTACAGAGAACCATAGAGGGCCCAGCCTCCAGGTTATCTAGTCAATCCCCAAACGCCTGGCGGAAGAGCCAAGTTTTCAAGTCGGACAGGAATCTGGCTGGGGCCGATGTGGCCCTGAGAGCAGGCGGAAGTGTATTCCAGATCACAGGGGCCACCACAGAGAAGGCTCTCCGTCGGGTCTTTGTCAGCCGGGCCTCTCTCACCCCTGGGATGGCTATACGGTCACCATTTATTGCACGCGCTGGTCTTTCACTGCGTTGGTCTGTCAGCCGATCGCCCAGATAACCTGGTCCGGTTCTTTGCCGTGCTTTGAAGTTTAGCTCATTGATTTTATAGATCACTCTGAACTCTGTAGGCAGCCAATGAAGAACTTTTATGATTGGTGAGATATGGTTCCTAGCGGATACCCGGAAATGAGTCTGGCCGCTGCATTCTGGACAAGTCTCAACCTCTGAGTCGTGGACGGCGGTAGACCCGCATACAGGGCATTGCAATAGTCGAGTCGAGAGACCACGGTGGCATGTATCACAGTCTTCAACACCTCTTTTATGAAGTGTTCCTTATTTTGTGGAAAAATCCCTATTTTTAGGGACCTGTCCCTTATTCATATGGGAACCCTATCCTAACAGCTGCTATGTCCCACAGTTCCTAATAGTTGGTAAGCTGGCTGGGATTTCTAAGAGTTGAAGTCCAAAACAGTTGGAGGACCAAAGATTGGACTTTCTAAGCAAATACAGGGCTGGGTGAATTTGCCCATGTCAGTTCCTTCCATGTTTGAATGTTTTTAATCTGAAAGTTTTTTTTCAGTCACATTTGGGAATAAATTTATGAATTTTCACAAGGTCTTGTTGCACCAAAAATGAATGGCATTGCACACTGTATGCATTAGTCATAAATAATCTACTGTTGTTATTATATGATTTCTAGTCATTCTTCATTTATGGGAATCCTGAAGCAGACCTATCCTGGAGTTTTCTTAGCAAGATTTGTTCAGAATGATTTACTATTGTTTCCATCTGAGATTGAGTGTGAGTATGAAATTTGTTTCATGTATCTTTCCTGTGAGAGCCATGGTGGCGCAGTGGGTTAAACCACTAAGCTGCAGAAGTTGCTGAACAGAACATCGATGGTTCAAATTCACAGTCAGGGTGACCTCCCGTTGTTAACCTCAGCTTCTGCTAACCTAGCAGTTCAAAAACATGCAAGTGTGAGTAGATCAATAGGTACCGCTCTGGTGGGAAAGTAACAGCACTCCATGCAGTCATGCTGGCCACATGACCTAGAAGGTGTTTACAGACAACGCTAGCTCTTCAGCTTAGAAATGGAAATGAGCACCACCCCCCAGAGTTGGACCCAACTAGACTTAATGTCAAGGGGAAACATTTACCTTTACTTATCTTTTCTGTGTAAGCCTTCTTCATCCTAGGCTTATTTTTCACAGTTTGTTGAGCAAATGGGTGGGTGAGAAATTGAGTTTTCTATTGCCTTTTCTCTCAGATTTCAAAAAGGAACAGAGATAGGAGAAAGTGCAAGGAGATGGTGTAGGACTACAATCTTTGGTGAGATTCCCACCTTCATTCCAGTATGACATTTTGTGTAGTAATATAATGTAAATTCTATCTATCCATCCATCCTTCCATCCATCATCCATCTATCCACACACACACAACTATAATAAATTAAAATACTTTGCTAGGACTAATGTATTTTAAATAAATATCCCATTTCCAACATCAATATATTTAGCATAATATGAAGAGAAATTAAGAGATATACATATCTTTAAAAACACTTTAGTGTAAATCTAATGTGTGGGCACTTTCCCTTTCAGTTTTTGTACCAGACTAATGAGTCGGCACTATGGCCGAATGAAAAATTGAACCCAGCCACACCAGTTCTTGTCTGGAATACTAATTACCACAACATATTACTCTTCGCTGAAACAATTTTTAGTCTGTTTTTATAAAGAACGGATTTCTCTGGACTTCTACTCCATGAACAGAAAGTGGCCTGCAGCCAAGAGTCCTGCAAATGTGCTTAATAGCAACACCAATCATCCCTAGCTATCAACATATGGCATTATCCTGTGATTCAAAGTGCAGTCATGAACCAAATGACATATTGCAGGGGTTGAACTCCTACAGAGTCCGGAAAAAAATCTGGGCACATTTCCCTGGAATTATTTGGTTGAACATAGTGGAAATATTTCCTTTTATCCATACACTCCAGGCTTGACTTCTAGCTGGAATCCAGTCTCTAGACACTGTATCTTCCATTTCATTGGTTCCAAATTTTTTTGCATCTTTTATTTTTCATATTATAATGGAAGAATGCAGAATTATTCAGTTGACTGTTGTGAATATGTATGCGTATTCAGGTGGTAGTGAGGAGGAGGTTTGGACTATTTTAGAATGTTGTAGCAACTCATAATGTTTTATTAGAAGATATAATTTATTAAATTCAGTGTCAATACTAAAACATTTGAATGACATGCACCTGAATTCAAAAGCCTGTCTGTCTTCATGTATAGGACTTAATAGGCCGCCCTTCAACACCATGCACTCATGTGTCAGACCCAGATTTGTACCTGCTCAATTGCTATTAGAATTCAAAACACAAACCGTCTAGGATATGCCGTTGCCTTAAGTCATAACACTGTCATGGAGAGAATGTCTCTCTCTATTGACCTACTTTTACATCATGTTACCCAGAAGCATCCTTTCCTTTTAATATCCTAATGATCTCAAACACAAAACCTATCTGTGTTCATGAGCTGAACAAACACGATGAATAATACACTGTAGAAAAAGATTTTTAGTGCTCTAGGATTAACAATTCAGCCAATGAAATGCATGTTTAAAAAATTGAAGCATCCTTCTGTCAGAGGGCTTGAGTGTTCTTGGTTCAGCAGATGAGGGTCATGGGGGTATTTATAAAAATGCAAAAGTGACAGAGGTTCCCACCAATATTTTAATTCATTCAATCCTATCCTATCCTGAAGTAGGACAGAAATCGTCTAAAGTTATCTGCTCATCTATTTCTTGAGATCCTGTCAAGGGGTTTCATAAACAACTTCTATCATTGCTTCATTGCAATGGCATCTGCCCTGATCTTGAAAGAATATTAGGTATTTATACTAGCAAAGTATAACAGGCTAATGCTATGAGCCTATGGCTATAAAACTACACTGGGTACATATAATAAGGTAACCAGAAAAAAATGATAACTTTTTTTGTGATCTAACATGACTATCTGCACTTTGTAACTTTGTGGATATGTACATTGCAGAAACACAATAAACCCATTAGTAAATTGTGAAGATTTGGAACCTTGCACATAGAAGTCCATGGGCACAATTGGGTTGCAGCCCTTTGGCTCCTCCAGAGTGGAAGATGCAGCCTACAGACCAACTCTCCTTGGCAGCAGCTACACATCGCCACCCTCTCCCACCAGCGGCCAGCAAGGAGGAAGTGAAAAGGGGAGCAGGAGACTTCGGCTCCTCCAGAATGGAAGGTGCAGCCTACAGACCAACTGCACCTTGGTGCTCCTCCCCATCCTCAGTCTACTGGCAAGTGATAGCTCACACCTGACCTATGACATCACAGCTGAAAATCTATGCTCCTCTGGACTTTTGCCAAACTGATCAGTAGCCTACTACCACCATCAGATATGACTCTCCCTCAACCCTCTCCAATGACCCCATATCACATTGCCTTCCCCATTTTGTATTCAATGTGTACCTAAAGAACTTTGTGTCTGGTGGGATGTCGAGGGGGGGGGGGGAGTAGGGAGTGTAAAAAGAGAAGGGCTGAACCACTATGGAGAGAGAGTTAGGAAGGGGAGGAGAGAAGGGGTCTACATTGTTAATTGCAGCAATATGTTTTTTCATGCTTATGCCTATGTTCGACGTTTTTATAGTTGTAAAGGTTTTTTTAAGTTATATGTTATTGATTTAGATATGTGATATGTTTACATTTATGAGAGGCATATTTATTATGTTGTAAACCACTTTGAATTCCCCCAGGGGTGAGAAAAGAGGTATAGAAATGCAATAAATAAATAAATAAATAAATAAATAAATAAATAAATAAATAAATAAATGCATATGAAATACTGGTAATAGCCACCACCATTGGCACAGCTTCCCATGGACACCATGTAACATGGTCCAGGCATCTGGTCCTACACCTTCTGGATGGCAGGGGTCACCTTGTTGATCAACAACAACAATGCCTACATGAAATGGGCCTTTGTTTGCGGAATATCCAGTTCATTATCACATTCACCTGGGCCCTGGACTTTGCGGTAACAGCAGAAGGTTACCAAACCAAAATGCATGCATCAACAGATTCTTATAATTTGGCACTTGGAAGGACAGTAGAATGAGAAAGCATGAAGCAAAAAGGCATTAAGAAGACGATGGGAGGTAACCTTTTTCTTTTGGCCTCTACTGTCCTACTTAGCTACAGTTTCCATCAATTAGCCTGGTCCCTGAGCTACTGAGAAAAATAGTGAAGAAAATGTAGTCCTTCTGACTGTACTTTAAAATGGCTGGCTTTCCTCTTGTTCCCTTAAAACACACACTGCCACTCATTCTGATCCTGCAACAGTCAACCACTTTCCCATCTTCCATTTCCTCCTTGAAGAATGTCACATATTTTCAGTCTCAGCCCCAGTTGTCCTTTTCCCAGCCCAATCTGGTTTTTGCTTTCCACTCAAACTTTACCAAAATCATTTAAAAATAATGAAGAAACCCTGAGTTATACCTGGTCTGATTATTTGTCCATCAAACCCAGTCCTTTCTACTGTATTTTGGCTATGAGACAGAGGCTGTTACTGAATCCCTTTCCATCTGCAATCAACTGGAGATACAAGGACTGAATTCTACAGTCCCCTCACCCCCATCCCATTGTTGTTTTTTTCACAGTTACATCTACAGCTCTCCCCATGCTGTCACCATTCTCAATTAGTTCTTTGCTGGCTTTGAGAGAGTTGATTGCCCTCTTCTGCTTGAGTCCTTTAATGCCCTACATTTTCCATCTCAACAGGGCCTTTTCTTACCTAATTGCTCATTCAGGAGGTCCTCTGGGAGGTGGTTCTCTTTGCTACACTGACCCTGGGTGCCCTCATCAAATCCCATGGCTCCTTTAAATTTATGACGCAGTGTTATTCTCTGTTCCTGCACTTTCCCATAAAATCCCACATCTCTTCTGTCTCACAAGCTGCCTCTTTTGAAACTTCATTGCTTTCTCAACTAGAGATGATGGTGCAGAGAGAATGAAAGAAAAGAGAAAGAAAGGGGGTCACTAAGAAACAGGTATTGAGAAAGTGAAAAGAAGGGTAAGAGAGCCAGCATGAAGTAGTGGTTTAAGCATTGGACTATGATTCTGAAGATCAGAGTTTGATTCCTCACATTGCTTTGAAAAACCACTGGATGTCCTCGGATGAGTTATATACTATTAGCCCCGCAGAAAACCACAATAGATTTGCCTTAAGGTAAAGGTTAAGGTTTTCCCCAGATATTAAGTCCTGTCATGTCTGTCTTTGGGGGTTGGTGCTCATCTTAATTTCTAAGCCGAAGAGCTGGTGTTGTCCATAGACACTTCCAAGGTCATGTGGCTGGCATAACTGCGTGGAGCACCGTTACCGTCCCCCCCTATTGATCTACTCATATTTGCATGTTTTCAAACTGCTACGTTGGCAGATGCTGGGATTAACAGTCGGAGCTCATGCCACTCCCCGGATTCGAACCTGCAACCTTTCGGTTAGATATGCCTAGTGTTGTCCAAAGTCAGAAATTACTTGAATGCACACAAACACAAATAGTAAGCTGAGCACAGATAGGGAGTTGGTGAGAAATGGTACAGAAAGAGGAGAAATGAATTGTGGATTGAAAGAGAAAGAACGAAGGAGGGCTAATGGTAGTGGTGATGGTAGGACACTAATATATTATGTATAGAGAGCAAAGGAGTAAGACAGGGTTCAGTTTTTCAGAAGAAGCAGTCAGCATAGTGGATTGTAATGGATTGTAGGAGCTGCAATCCCGGAACATCTGGATGACCAAAAGTTCTCCAGCCTTAGGCTAATTGATTAAAGCAGGATAGAGAAATTTATGTTGCTCAGCTGCAACTCCCACAATTTCTAACTAGATGAGTTAGGTCTGATGAAAGTTATATCCCCACCAGTCCTGGATTTAAAAAAGAGCACATTGAATTATAAGAAATATGTTTTCCTATAGGAAATGGGAGTGGGGAATTCTTCAAAAAAATAGTCTCCCTTTGAGTTATTTCATTTGTGGATACAGTTGGCCTACTTCAATTGTAGGATCGATTTTTGCAGATTTGATTAAAATGTTCTCTCTAGAAAATCCGATGCCCTATAGTCAACCATAGAGTCATGCTGGAAGACCCAGGGATTCATAGAGAGAGCACATCTCTAGACACCTTTAGGTTCTTCACTGCAAACCTGATAAATTTGACCATAGAGTAGTGCTTGAAAACTAAGATATTCCCAAAGCTGCGTTCATGAGTTTTCTACTTTCATTGCATTCCTGAGCCTGGTTAATGCTAAGGGCTGACAGTGCTTGATTATTAGCATAACACTGCAAATCTATGTGCATTTACTGAAGAGTAACCCTCACAAAAAACACTGGGAAATGCATCAGGGTAAATGTGCACAGACTTGCATATTCCCAGTGCCTCAGGGAGTCTGTGTAGAGCTTTATGACTACAGCCTTGCAATTCTATTTGCAATCATTTTCTAGCTTATTGACTATTTAATTCCAACTACCGTCATATATATTTAATATGTTTTGAAAACTTGTCTATTACATATGTCCTTGACTTGAATGATTGTCGTCTGAACATAAGTTCACTCTTTGTTTCTGTGAATTAAACAGAGCACGATTGAGGTTTTTTGTTTAAGGGATCAATAACATCATTATAAAGAAAAGCACACACCAGCTGAACTTTTCAGAGATGCAAGCTTTGCATCATGAAAAGTCTGCATTATGGCCAAGATCCTGTTCAGCAGATCTATGGAATCAATGTATGCCACTCTTAAACTATACTGGGATTACATTATGCAGGTATTATAATGGATTGCACCATCGCACCCAGGAGACACCCAGATATTTGATGATTTACCATCCTTGTGGGAGACTTCTCTTATGTCTCTGCACGGGGAGCTGGAGCTGATAAATGGAGCTCATCCGTGCTCTCCCCAGATTCAAACCTCCAACCTGTTGGTCTTCAGCACTGCCAGCAGTAATTATACTAGATTGCACAAATGCACAACTAAGGGCAGCACTGCAACAGTTAACAATGCCTCATATTTGGCTGTGTAGCAGTCACTTCCCAACCAGAGAAGTAGAGGAATGTGACTGCCTTCTGGAAAACATGAATGCTTTGATGCTTCCCTTGAAATCTCAGGTTCATATGAGCTCAGACTCTTGGACTCTTGTTTCAACCTGGAGGCCCAGGTACCGTAGTGTCGAGACTGTACTTGAACAATTAAGACTTTGTCTATCCTTGCAGATGTCAGATCTGGCCATGGTGGCTCCTGCTTTGATTACATTTGAATACATTTGAATTTCTGTAATACACTCTATGTGGGGCTGTCTTTAAAGATTATTTGGAAATTTCGATAGGTTTAAAATGCTGAGGAATCAGGGCTGTCTATAGGCACAATACAGTCCCCTTGCTGAAACAACTCATTTGTCTCAAAGTCAATTTCTAGGTACAATTCAAAGTACTGCTGATATTCTGTGAAACCCTATATAGTTTAAGTGTGCACTAAACAAAAGTCCATATCTCCCATCTCGGTAAGCCACGTTGCATTGCAAATTACCCCGGCGAAATAATAACTATACTGCTTAAAACTAGCGATTAAATTGCTAATATTGTCGGCCGAGGGTCAACAATAGGCCATACCAAGGATCGGAAGCTCACTCTTCCATTAAAAATTAAAATGACCCAGGTGAAATGAAAATGCATTGCTTGCAGCCAGTCGCTCGATTGCCAAACATAGGCCAACAGTAAGCTATCCCAAGGGTCAAAAGCTTATCAAGATGAAAATTAAAGAGACCCGGGTAACAATAAATGCATTGCTTAAATTAATAACTAAATTGTTAATGCTGCCAGTGATGAGTAAACAGTAAGTCCGCACCTAAGGCCGGGAGCTCACTCTTCAATTTAAATTAAATCGACCCAGGTGAAAAGATAATGTACTGTTTAAAATTGGCCACTCAATTGAAATGCCAACCATGGGTCAATCGTGCACTACACCCATTGTCAGGAGCTCCCCCTAAGGCTAAATATTTATTTATTTATTTTAAAGTAACCCGTTTGAAAGGTCCTTGTCTAAATTATTATTATTGCTAATAATAATTTTAATATCCAATAAATGTCCGTAGACACCTCCAAGGTCATGTGGCCGGCATTACTGCATGGAGCGCTGTTACCTTCCTGCCTGAGCCATACCTATTAATCTACTCACATTTGCATGTTTTCAAACTACATAGGTTGGCAGAAGCTGGGGCTAACAGCAGGAGCTCACCCGGATTCAAACCTGCAACCTTACGATCAGCAAGTTTAGCAGCTCAGCACTTTAACCCACTGTGCCACCGTGAGCTCCTATGAACTGCCAGCCTAAAAACAATGAGGCGTAAGGGCAAATGAACCACCTCCCACTGGCATGCCCCAGGCCTCCGCCATCAAAATGGCGCCGACGACAACTGCGAAGGACAAAAAAGGGGGGAGGGGGTGAGCAAGCAGCCATGCGGCCAACTTGGCGCCTCCCTGCCGGTGACCTCTATACGGCAAGAGGGGGGAGGGGCCGGAGCCAGCCCCAGGCAGACAGGCCCCCGGCAAAGCCATGCGATCAGCAAAGAAGGCTTCCGTGGGGCGTTGGGAGTATTAAAACGTGTTGCCCCCAAAATCGCCGCAAACAAGCGACGGGCCCAGCGGAGCGGCAGAGGCACAGCCGCCTCTCGCCCTCCTCACCAGCGTGCGCTTTAGAACATTAGCGGGGAGAGGACCAGCCTGACCCCGCGGCCTAGTCCCCCAAACAAGGCGATGCGCCCAAAGCTCTCATCCTCAGCCCAGGGCCCGCGACGGGCCCAGGGAGACCGGATGCGGTCTCTTCAGGGCCGAAGGCCCAATGCGCCGCCACTCTCGGCCGCCAGCCAAGTGACCGGGAAAAAGCAGCAGCCCAATTCTGGCATGAGAAGGGGAAGGAGCAAGGCCCCGTTCCCCAACTCCGCAGGCATCCGCCGAGCCGGCCAACAAGCCAGGCCCGGCGGCAGCGGCGCGAAACGCGGGTATGTGGGGGGGGGCAGCGGGAACCAGTCCCCGAGCCCCCCCGTCTTGACCCCGCCGCTGCACCCGCAACTTCCCCCAAAAACGGGGAGCGCGCGGGGGGGGGGACAGGGCAAGCCCCGCTCTCCCTGGACGAGAAAAAGGCCGCCCTCCCGACAGCGAAGCCATGAAGGGAGGGGAGAGCCTGGAGCGACCCAGCCAACGGCACCGGGACAGCCCGCACCACCCGTCGTCGCCGGGAAGCGGGCCCTGACGGGGGATGGGGCAAGGCCCCAATCCCCATGCTCACCTGAGGAGGAGACCGACCGTCTCCTCCGATAGCCGAGCTCCGACTGAGCTCTTCAGGGGGCTGGCCTTCCTGAAGGGAGGCCACGCCCCCTGCCTCCCACAGGTTCTAAGAACCCCCTCTTTCTCCGTGGGAGGGGGCAAACTCCTTTGGCTAAGAGGGAAATACACTTGCAGATTTGATTAAAATGTTCTCTCTAGAAAATCCGATGCCCTATAGTCAACCATAGAGTCATGCTGGAAGACCCAGGGATTCATAGAGAGAGCACATCTCTAGACACCTTTAGGTTCTTCACTGCAAATCTGATAAATTTGACCATAGAGTAGTGCTTGAAAACTAAGATATTCCCAAAGCTGCATTCATGAGTTTTCTACTTTCATTGCATTCCTGAGCCTGGTGAATGCTAAGGGCTAACAGTGCTTGATTATTAGCATAACACTGCAAATCTATGTGCATTTACTGAAGAGTAAAACTCACAGAAAACACTGGGAAATGCATCAGGGTAAATGTGCACAGACTTGCATATTCCCAGTGCCCCAGGGAGTCTGTGTAGAGCTTTATGACTACAGCCTTGCAATTCTATTTGCAATCATTTTCTACCTTATTGACTATTTAATTCCAACTACCCTCATATATATTTAATATGTTTTGAAAACTTGTCTATTACATATGTCCTTGACTTGAATGATGGTCGTCTGAACATAAGTTCACTCTTTGTTTCTGTGAATAAAACAGAGCACGTTTGAGGTTTTTGTTTAAGGGATCAATAACATCATTATAAAGAAAAGCACACACCAGCTGAACTTTTCAGAGATGCAAGCTTTGCATCATGAAAAGTCTGCATTATGGCCAAGATCCTGTTCAGCAGATCTATGGAATCAATGTATGCCACTCTTAAACTATACTGGGATTACATTATGCAGGTATTATAATGGATTGCACCATCGCACGACTGGATATTGGAGTTACAATATGCAGTGTTTTTGTTTTTGTGTGTGTCAGGAGTGACTTGAGAAACTACAAGTTTCTTCTGGTGTGAGAGAACTGGCCATCTGCAAGGAAGTTGCCCAGGAGACACCCAGATATTTGATGATTTACCATCCTTGTGGGAGACTTCTCTTATGTCTCTGCACGGGGAGCTGGAGCTGATAAATGGAGCTCATCCGTGCTCTCCCCAGATTCAAACCTCCAACCTGTTGGTCTTCAGCACTGCCAGCAGTAATTATACTAGATTGCACAAATGCACAACTAAGTGCAGCACTGCAACAGTTAACAGTGCCTCATATTTGGCTGTGTAGCAGTCACTTCCCAACCAGAGAAGTAGAGGAATGTGACTGCCTTCTGGAAAACATGAATGCTTTGATGCTTCCCTTGAAATCTCAGGTTCATATGAGCTCAGACTCTTGGACTCTTGTTTGAACCTGGAGGCCCAGGTTGCCGTAGTGTCCGAGACTGTACTTGAACAATTAAGACTTTGTCTATCCTTGCAGATGTCAGATCTGGCCATGGTGGCTCCTGCTTTGATTACATTTGAATACATTTGAATTTCTGTAATACACTCTATGTGGGGCTGTCTTTAAAGATTATTTGGAAATTTCCATAGGTTTAAAATGCTGAGGAATCAGGGCTGTCTATAGGCATAATACAGTCCCCTTGCTGAAACAACTCATCTGTCTCAAAGTCAATTTCTAGGTACAATTCAAAGTACTGCTGATATTCTGTGAAACCCTATATAGTTTAAGTGTGCACTAAACAAAAGTCCATATCTCCCCATCTCTACAATTACTTCTCTTTCCCCCCCGTAGTGCTACCTCTTTGTTCTAGGACTCCTAGTAGTAGCTTATTTAATGCTTATAACATAGGTCTTTCACATACAAGACATACAAATAAATACATTAAAAACCAGATTATTAAGTACAGTACAAATTACACAATTAAAATACTACATTAAAAATTAAAATTCCTCATTTGTTCTAGGACTCATTTATTTATTTATTTATATTTTATTCCATTTCTAACCCGCCCTTTTCTACCATTGAAGGGGAACTCAGGGCGGCTCACAAAAGGCAACAATTCAATGCCGCATACAAGAACAGAGCAACAACATATTAAAAAATACAACAAAGCAGATTAAAAACCGGTCCAGCCCAATATAACTTCAGTATTGTCCACAGTATCCGTAATTTTTTTTCTCCACCACAGTTCTTCCTTCCCATTAGCTTCCTTCACTACTGAGCTTTCACAACTGTATACAGAAATTGGAAAGATGAGGGCATTGATAACCCCAACTTCTAGATCTGTGTGTGTGTGTGTTGAAACAGTAATCAATGTGCAGTGACACATCTATAAACTAAAATACATATCCAAACACACTACATATGAGTAGTGTGTTTGGAGAATACGAAGAAATACAATATGTTTATTGTGAACACTAGAGGGAAGTATTTTCAAAGTCTGAAGATTGCACTTGAGCAGGAGCACAACTGAGGTCTAGCTCTTACTAAAGTGGCTGCCAGTAGGATCTAGAGTTTCACTTATTAAAAATACAAAAAATATGAATGCATACAGAAAACTGTTATTATAGAGAGATGGCTAGGAGAAGACTAGACTAGAATCCTTTCCCTGACATCTATTTACAATTTGCATTTTGGTTTTTGATACTTCCTTTATGGGCAACTGTTTGGTCATTTGAAACATCTAGAAGTGGGGCAGATAATTTATTGCTCTTGACGACAACTGAAACGAATGGAAACTGGAGTTCTATTCCAGAAGATTTTCCATGCCTTCTACAGAGAACCTATCTTGATTGTCATTTTGGTTCTACTTTGTAGGCTAGTTCAGTGTTTTTCAATCTTTTTTGAGCCGTGGCACATTTTTGACATTTACAAAATCCTGGGGCACACCACCAACCAAAATGACACAAAAATGACACTCTAACACAGTAATACATATAGTTAATATGTTTTTAAATGTATTTATACACTCAGTGTGAAACCTGGGCCTGTTTCGATGAACACAACATATATATGACTTCCTCTCACATATTTATACATGGCTATCATGTCTTCTCTCAGCCTTCTCTTCTTCAGGCTAAACATGCCCATCTCTTCAAGCCACTCCTCATAGAGCTTGTTCTCCAGACCTTTGTGAAATTTCACACTGAGGGAAACTTGCTTCCAGTTAACTATGGATGTCATGAAGCTGTTATAAACAGTTCCTTGGGGAGGGGGAGGCAACTCTCGAAAAATCCAGTAAAATAGTAAAAAAAAAAAAAAGTGGAGAGGCTCAATTTGTTTCTTGGAAACCTGTGAGGGGGCTGCTAGGAGGGGGGAGAGTGCCAATTTCCCACGGCACACCTGATGATTGCTCACGGCACACTAGTGTGCCACGGCACACTGGTTGGGAAACACTGGGCTAGTTCACACAGATCCAATTTAAAAGCTAGAGGGATTGTTATGTGGTCAAGGCTATGCATTGAGACAATGGGCAGTCATCACAAAAGTACCACAAGGCTTTAATAATCTATGAGGCAGGTTTCTTAGTCATTCAGTATCTGGGTTGCTGGGCAATTTTAGACCTTGGATATGATTCCTTGTTGCCATGCATCCCATGGCTTTATACGGCAAAACATGTTATTAATATACAGGCATCTAACCTTGCTGCCTTTCGGCCCTTCTCAGTTATTTTGGGACTCTTTTTATCTGCCCTGCAAAATTCTGCTCCATCAGAATAGATGGCAATTTGGCCTGGGAAACTTGGAATCCACTACTATAGACTATTACTGTTGAACATTGGAAGAGAGGGTCTGAGAATTAGAATAAACTGAAATGGACAAATATTATTATTAAAGGTTTAAGATACCACCAATCTATTTTAGAATTCAGAAAAAGAATACATTCATGTAATGTTTTCAGTGTCTCATGATAGATTACATCTACTGTATATCTACTAATAACTGAAGCTGGCTATTTAACCACTTGCTTGGGGTTTTGGAATTATATTTCTAATGTACCATTTATCACTGTTATTAAGCAAACTGGACAGAAGACAGGTAAAAGTCAACATTCTTTGGGATTTAAACATGATGAATTTCTAAAGCACGAACCACATTAACTTATGATATTCATCATTTTATATGAAGAGCTTTAATGTCTCTTTCTTAAGCCATCCAAGATTTTCCCAAGATTTCTAAGATATGAAGAGAAAAATATTTAACCCCATGAAAGCAATTGTAAAGAGGAGATATTTTATATGGGTACCTCAAAAATGCATCATATTTGACCACTTCTACTTGGAGAATTCCTGATCAACCACAGGAACACAGTGGGTGATCTTTGGCATGTTAGCAGGGGCGGTCCTACAGGTAGGCCAAGTAAGCGGCCGCATAGAGCGCCATCTGAGAAGGGGGCGCCATCCTGGCTGCATGGGGTGCCATCTTGGCCCTGCTGATGTTCTTCAGGCAGCGCCGCAGCTGCCTGCTTTTGGGCCCCGGCCTTGTGTGCTCCGACGCCACTTCTGGGCATGCGCGGAGGTTTTCGTGCAGGCGCAGTTGCTCCGGAGCTGAAGTTGAGCGCAGGAGCAACTGCACATGTGCGAAAAACCTCCACGCATGCCCAGTAGCTCCCTTGCGCAGAAGCCTGTAAGCAAAGCACTCCCTATCGGGCAGGCAGGGAGTGCTTCCCCTCTCCCTTTGTCTCCGCCGCGCGTGCGTTTGCAGAGAAAGAGAAAAGAATCAGCGAAGGAAGTGTAAGTGAAGGAATGAATAAAGGGCTTTTTTCCTCCTCCTCCTCTGTGACCTCTCCCTCCTTCCTTTCTTCGGCTCTATTTCTGTCTAGACTTGAGGGGCCTGAGGCTATGAGGAGTTGTGGGAGTTGGTGTTCAAAACACCTAGAGGGAGGGAGGGCCCAAGTTTGCCCAGTTTGCCTGTATTCGACCTCATTTGAACATTTTGGCTGTTTTTCTATTTACATTTACATTGGGATCCTAATTTTGGACTTATGGGAGACTCCTATGAATTATGAGACGGGTGGTAGGTAATATATTCTGATTTTGATGCATTTACATTGCATTTCTTGTTGATTATTATACAGTTCTGCTTAATATTGTCATACAATATAATAAAAATACAATATAACAATAGAATAATGATATATTTTATATTGCATGTAATATTACAAACAATATTGCAGTATAGTGGTATTGTACAAAATAATAATATATAATATTTTATTTTACTTTATTTTGGGTTATTTGAGTTTTATAGGAGTAATGAAAATATTTAGTAGAGGATAGTTTTATTTAAATAAATAATTTTATTTATTATTTTATAATAATATAATAGAATGTTATACTATATTATAATGTCAATATATTATAATATAATTATATTGTAATGTAGTATAATATAATTATGATATAATATAGTATGAGTATGGTATAATATATTGTATATACATTGATACAATATAATACTACTAATGATATTGTGATATTATAATTGTATATTTTTTTTACATGGGGGGGCAAAATAATGTTTGGGGGGCACCAAAATAATGTTCGCTTACCATTTAAAATTACCTTAGACCGCCCCTGCATGTTAGTATAATCAGGAATTGAAGTTTTGTCTCTTTTGTAGGACGTCTATACTTTTCTGTGCATTCTCTTTCAAAAGTATACTAAAGATATCAGAAGAATTAGGGAAGACAAACTCTCAATGTTAGATGAAGACAAAGATGTGCGCGTGCACACACACACACACACACTGAACAAATCTTCTCAAGAAAACTCTGTAATAGGTTCACTTTATGGTCACCATATGTCAGGAATGACTTGAAGATCCACTCAACAACAACACAGTAGTTGCATATACAGTACACATGGATGTTCAATTTTGAGACTCATCCATTTACACCACTACCATATAATACCAAGTTGCTAGGTAGTGCTGTCAATAAACAATGTCCATGATGCAGTGTGGCTGTGCATTGAGTATGTGCTTAGGGGATAAAGATATAGGATTAGCCCTATAGATTTGAACAGGCTTTCAAGACACCACTTACCTTCCTTTGCTCTTTTTTTTGCTCTTTCCATCTGTTTTCTGAATAAAACCCAATGATACCTTCTTTACAGTGTTGTATATACTACAGTACAAAATACAAACTGTCTATTTTAGGGAAAGTGTGCATTTGTTTTAATCTTGCGTAGCCTTTTTTTAAAAGATGTGATTTGTTTAGCCGCTATTACTGACAATCAATGACAACACTTTAATGAGTGTTATGTTTCTCCAACAAGCAGACTAATTTATGCGGCATGCTTCCTTAAATCCTAGATGCTCGCTTTCTGGTTTAAGGACTAACCATCAACATAATGAATTGAGCAAAGAGAATGTATTTATGCTGATTCCTCTCCAATTTTGACATGCACAGCCTTCATTCGCATAATGAGATAGGCACCACTTATATTCGGGGAGAAATAATGAATAGCCAAAGAGGGCAATTGACATTGAAGAAGTTATTTTGGAAACTTATCTGCCTAAATGTCAAAAGGAGTCATAATCGGAATGAAAGCATTCCGTAAGCTCTGGAAAAATATATATGTAATACGAAGTCTCTGTACACGTGCTTGTTTCTCAAACTGCTCTTTCAGAGGAAATGGAAAATAACCTGTTCTCCTTGGATATTTTCCATTTCTTTCAACAAGCAGAATACTTTGTTAAACCTTCCAAACTTCACAAATGCCAGGCATTGTTTCAGCTTGACAGATGCCTAGTACTTACTGAAGCAATAAACATGGAGTGTCTGGACTTTTCAAATTCCAGTTAGAGACACATATGCTTCTCCAAACTACACCCAGAACACTAGATGTCAGGAAGAAGACTGACATCAAACACAAATCATTGCTAATCATCAATTTGTCAAATGAGAAACAGATCTGCCAGATTAACACTGCAACTTAACAACCCAGTCTTAAGAATACAAAAGTCACAATGCTTTTGAATGTAATTATTGTTGAGAATGGTTGTTATAATGTTAATGTAAAGATCGAACAGCCTGTCCAGAGCATTTTGTGGCACCACCCTTTGTATCTTTATGGCACAGGTGATAACTTTTTGGTCACCAGGCCTTTCAAATATTTCATGTTCAGTCTTCTGTTTTATAATACTGTAATTTATTTTAAATATGTAAATAAGAATATTAAAAACACATTGCAACAGAACGTTTACACTGCTCTACCCACTTCTTACTTTTAGGAGCCTGATTGCTTCTGAAACAATACTAAGCTCAGGAAAAAAACAAAAGCACTGGCAATGGGGAGTCAGAAAAATGAACATATGTATATGTATGTGTGTGTGTATTATTTTCTTTAAACTATTACTGATTATTTGTCACAGTTTTCTCTCAAAAATGTAACAACTACTTCCCAGTTTTGCTTACATTTCTCTGTTGTTCTTAATTAACTTTGTCAGTCTGTCTATTTCAGATATATAATGCCCTTCAATAATCAAATATCTGTAGGCAAAATCTTCTATTTCTATATTTGTAGATAAAGCATTATTGCTGCATGTATTATGCAATGTATCTCAACACAAATGTCTTTACAGTATTACAAATATACTACATATTGCAGTATTATAACCCAGCATAATCAAGGGTTACAAACTTACATACTTAAAACATATAACAATAAAATATAATTAAAAACAATAAAAACATATTTAAAACTTCAACCAACATGCTGGATAATAAAAAACATAAGCTAGGGTTGGGCAGTCCTGATCAGGCACTAAATCATTATTCAAAGACACGTAACCAGAAGCCAGGAAAAGTGGGCATGTTCAGAATTGATAGGGCAGGGCAAGAGCTTGTGCATATGCAAAAATTGGTGGGCTGGGCTTGAAGTAAAGTGTTGGGAAAGCAAAACCATAAGTTAGGGATTGGACAGTCCTATTCAAAGGCACAAGTTTTCAAGTCTTTCTGGAAGGTGGTCAGGGTGGGGGCTAATCTAATCTCCCTGGGGAGAGAGTTCCTGAAGTGTCAGCCAGTAGCCACCACCGAGAAGGCCTCTTTCTCATCCCCACCAACTATGCTTGTGACAGAGGTGGGAGTGAGAGAAGGGCCTCCCTGGCAGATCTTCGAATCCATGTCGGTTCATAGAGAAAGATACGATCATGAAGATAAGCAGGACCCAAACCATTTTGGACTTTGTAGGTAATAACCTGCAATTTTGAATTGGGCCCGGAAACTTATTGGCAATCAGTGGAGCTGTTTCAGTAGAAATAATCCCGCCCTAACTGTTTTCAAAGCCAAAACCCTGGCGCAATTTCTCTACGGGGCAGAAATCTGGGGCATACCTAGTGCCCTAGGTCTAGAAGTGCCTCAAAATTACTTCCTAAGGGCACTATTAGGCCTCCCTAAAGACACTCCAACTGCCATGATCCGCCTTGAAACCTCTGTCCCAACCCTAGAAAGCCAAATAGATAAAAGGATCTTGTGCTATTGGCTTAAAATCCAAGAAATGCCAACTGCTAGATTACCAAAAAAATGTCTCTTGGAACTTAACAATGGTCTACCTGTTAACAATTGGGTCCACAAGGCAGCACAACTGGCCATTAAATATGGTCTCTCGGTTAGTGAGCTGGCAAAGCTAGACCACCCCACAAGGAAGACAAAAATAAACAAGACAATATTAGAAGTCACTACACTTACAGACCTCCAGGCTGCCTGTGACTCCCGTGTGCCCCCTATACTACAGCCTTAGACAACCCACTGGCTACCCAGACTACCTTGACAGCCTGACCTTTGTCCAGCTCCGACGAGCCTTCACAGAGCTCAGACTAAATATGTTTGATTCAGCGGAAAGGGACGGGAGGCTTAAAAAGTCTCCAAAATTGAACGAAGATGTATTGCTGGTTGCCCTACCCAGAGGACCTGGTACATTACTTAATGTGCTGCCCCCTACACAAAGATCCTAGGGAGCGCTTTATCTTACCTTTACTGGACAACAAAATCTTTCTGAATCCTCAAGAGATACTACTCTACCTCCTTATGGATACAGATAAATATACGACCTGGCGCGTAGCCCTGTTTGCCCTTGCGGCTAAGAAGATTAGGAGGAGGCACATAGCGGAGATGGCTGTCCTATGTAAAGGAGATAATCTGGTTTAAGAAGGTTTAAATGTGACTCATGGTGTATAAGTAACTGGTAACCTTTTATTGTCTACTATGCAAATTCCATATGTATTGTTTTGTGTGTGCGCTCTTTTTTATTTTGGACTTGCAACGGCCTTTGGTCAAAAGCAATACATTTTATACACAGTAGAAGAATCGTGCACTCCCTGTAACTAGCTTCAGTTAACAACCTGGCTACCAACTTTTGCACAAGTTGCAGCTTTCAGGCCATCTTCAAAACCAGCCCCACATAGAGTGCATTACAGTAATCCAATCTAGATGTAACCAAGGCATGGACCATCCTGGTCAAGTCAGGCTTCTCAAGGTACGGTCACAGTTGGTGTATGAGTTTCTTCAAAATGAATTCCTGAATAATTGGGTATTCTGAGTAGTCAAGGGCACGTTCCCTAGTTACTCCAAGTATAGTTTCTCCAGGGGTTGAAAGCACAGCAGCATTTTCATATTCTAATTATTGTTCATGTTATGTTGTGTGTTACTTGTAACCATGCCACTCCTCAATAAAACCTTCATAAATAAAACTACGAGGGTCACACCATAATATAGAGATATTTCAGTCCAGTTGGGAACTTATATTTTAGCATGAACACATACACTCTTGGGGTTTCTAGGAACTACACAATGTATGCACACAATTTAAAAACCTCTTAAATATATAGATTTTTTTTCCTCAAGTGAAGGCCACAGTAAGTTCTTCTGGAGAAAAGCTCTCCTTTGAAGAAACTATTCTGCTACAATAGGAAATCCCCACTGAACAAAGAATTGTAGTTATATCAGCAAATATGAACAAAAGCAGCCAGTTCAAAAGGCAAACATACCAGAAGAAAATCAGGCAGATACAAAACTGAAAGCAGTTTGACAACTTGGTACACAATGCAAACATCATAAGGCAGGCCTTCTGTCCTGATACTTTGTACTCCGCAAGTTTTAAATGCATCAAAGAAAGGCACTGTGAAAGGCAGAGACATCAAGAAGAAAAATCACAATAGTACTTTTTAAGCTAAGGACAAAATGGTCCCATCAAACAGAGACCGGATTTGCTTCTGAAGGAAGTAGAAGAGGCCCTAAAACAAACCTTCCTTTGTGCAATGGAGCCAATCATACTTCTTCTCAATCATTCATAAAATTCAGTACCCAATGGAGTCAGAATGAGTGAAGCGTTTCACTCCTTCCCCAGGAAGATAAAGGCCTAGTTGCCCCTTTATGTCGGTGCCAACGAAAAAGGGCATTGAAAACATGCCTGTCTTTGTATACAAAACACAAAGAAGCAAGGTGAATGGCAAAATTATGAAGCAGCTTGACCAAGACCATCCTTTTTTTCTCTGTTAGCATGCTATTGTAATTTTGACCGAATTAAAATGTACATAAACATTGGTAGATGGACAAATTAGAAGAGGTGAATGCCTCCACTTTATCACCTACCCTTCCTCGGGGAACTGATTGAACGGGCAGCAGCGATCCAATTACAGGAATTCCTGGAAACCTCAGGAAGCCTGGACCCCTGCCAATCGGGTTTCCGCACCGGACACGGGACCGAGACCGTCCTGGTGGCCATTACGGACGACATCCGCCGCCAATTGGAGAAGGGAGGTTCGGCTATCCTGGTGCTGCTTGACCTCACCGCGGCGTTCGACACGTTGGACCATGACTTGCTGTTGCGGCGACTATCAGCCATTGGGATTCAAGGCACAGCTTTGGCCTGGTTCGATTCCTTCCTGCGGGGCCGTTCGCAGCGTGTTGAGTGGCGAGGCCAAGTGTCCAAGAAATCCACCCTGGACTGTGGAGTCCCCCAAGGCGCCATTTTGTCACCAACGCTTTTTAACATCTACGTCCAACCCTTGGCAAGCATAGCCAGAAGTTTTGGATTTGGGTGCTACCAATATGCAGATGACACCCAGCTTCTGCTGAAGCTTGAGCCAGGTGTAACATCGGTGCCTGAGAATTTCAGACAAGGACTAGAGGCAGTGACCAGATGGCTCCGCTCATACAAACTCAAGATCAATCCATCAAAGACTGAGATTCTATGGCCGGGACGCCCAGAGCCACCCATTCCGCTGCCTCTCTTTTGAGGGAGAGCCGCTGATCCCGGCCCGTTGGTGAAGAGTCTCGGTGTGATACTAGACTCGAGACTCTCACTGGAGGCCCAGGTTGCTGCGACAAGTAAGGGAGCTTTTTTCCACCTACGCCAGGCACGTCAACTGGCACCTTACCTTCCATCAGATGCGCTGGCTACGGTGGTCCATGCCACAGTGACATCACGGCTGGACTACTGTAATGCCTTGTACGTGGGGTTGCCGCAGTCAACCACTCGTAAAATCCAGCTAGTGCAGAATGCAGCCGCCAGACTCCTCACCGGGACACCACTGAGATGCCATATCACGCCATCTCTACAGCGCCTGCACTGGCTGCCAGTCGAGCTCAGAGCCATCCACAAGATCTTGTCGCTTGTCCGAACCAGCTCATTTAAGGTCGCCGCGTTCAGGAAACAGGGACCTTCTCCGCATCCCAGGTGTGAGTGAGGCCCGCCTCGACACCACGAGACGGAGAGCCTTTTCCATCGCAGCCCCTGTTCTTTGGAACTTGATGCCGGTGGATCAGAGAGCTATCCTGGACATGCCCCAGTTCCTGACCGCACTGAAGACCTGGCTCTTCCGAAAGGCTTACGGCTAAGGACACCTTCCAGACTTAGCCTGAGTTACTGGAACTATTTTAATTAATTTTCCTACTCTTTTAGCTTTTAACTATTGAACTCTTTTATGTGTTTTATGTGTAAGTCACCCGGAGCACTGACGTGGAGGGCGACTCATAAATAATAAAATCAATCAATCAATCAATCAATCAATTGGCAATTTTTTTTAGCACAGGCTGCTATTGAAAGTGTACAATAGATTCAGATTTTCTTCCTATCAGTTTAACAAAAACCATGGCTTAACAAGCCGAGCAATATTCTCAAACACTGGCCTCCCTCAAGGAAATTATCATCAGTTTCTCACTTGTTAATCGCCCTCCATTAAAATGCTCCAGGCATAAAACAATAGCATTAAAAATACACAATACCAAATAGACTGCATTAGACATTAAAAGCTCTGCTAAAAAGCCAGGTCTTGAGTGCCTGGGCACTGGAATTCATGGTCAAAATTACGATTGCATAACCCAGAATTATGGATCTATAATTGGTTGTATCCATGACCCCTTATGCATCTGTAGGGATCATGAAAGTCCCCCAATCCTGACTTCATGGCTGCTATGAATGATGGGTTATATTTTCCTATTGATTGGGATTCAGCAGACTGACTTTTCCACTCCTGCCAGCAATGTCCTGTGGAAAAGCAATTGCCACAGGGATCCTCCTTCTGTCTGTTGCATTGGGGATCCTATATAGGGATGGAGTAGGCTGGAAATGTCAGTTTATGGCACCCTGATCAGCAGGAAGGAATACAAAGTCCTGTCAGTTAAACAGGCTACTGCCTGGTGGATTAGGATGGCAGGAAAGATTGGAGTAAGAGATACTACATAGCTGATGTAGTTACATATTTAAGTTGCTGATCAAGTAGAGCTCAGAAAAGTTCTCCTTTTTTGCTACTATACAAAGAAAAAAAACCCAGTGAACATGACAACTGTATTCTAAGACCTGTATTCCAGAACAGTAAAGTTTTCAAGCTCAATTTTATAATCCATATTCATTGACTCTCCAATGAAATCTTACAGAAGTTTCCTGCAATCCCCAAGCCATTTCTTGCCTACACACATGTTGGAGCATTATATACTAGAGGTTGCACTTTTTCTAGGGCTATGCAGTAATCCTGTCAGTTCCACAAGACCTATTTTTTCCAGTGACTTGCTGTCTTCATGGCCTCTAAAGCAATTGGCTTTTCCCTCAGACTACCACTGTCCATGTCAGCATGATGCCCCAACAGCATCCAGCCATAAAAAGAAAACACGAAAGAGATCTCAAAGGAGAACAGGTTAGCTCCATTCTCTCACACTTCATAATACCATTGTTCCCAAGATACTGTGTCCTGTGGTGAAAATGCTACCCTGTCACCTCCATATTCAGATAATGTATGAAAGGGAAGTAACTTCTAGGTAGAAATATATTTGTTATCCTTAATTTTTTTTAACAAATGTTGGTAAATTATGGTTAAAGACACACTGGGATGAACTGGAGAATAAACAATTTGAGTCCTGAATAAAATGAACTAAACCAAAAATCGTATCCATTTGTTCCCTGTGTGCTGTTATGTATGTGTCATAACATGTGAGGAGGGACTTATGAGTGTGCCGTGCTAGCAGGAAATAGTTTGTCCTTAAGACAATTTGAAACCAAGGGACACACACCTTCAGACTAGTTAAAGCCTTGCAATTTAGAAGGAATTACAACTGTGCACAAGTAATTTCCCTCCTGATATCTGGAAGAGTAGAATCATAGACTTGGAAGAGATCAGAAGGGCCACCCAGTCCAACCTCTGCCATCTAGACCAGGGGTCCTTAAACTTTTTAAACAGAGGGCCAGGTCACAGTCCATCAAATTGTTGGAGGGCTGGATGATAATTTGAAGAAAACATGAATGAATTCCTATGCACACTGCACATATCTTATTTGCAGTACAAAAACACTTTAAAACAATATAATAATTAAAATGAAGAACAATTTTAACAAATATAAACTTACTAGTATTTCAATGGGAAGTGTGGGTCTGCTTTTGGATGATGAGATAGGATTGTTGTTGTTGTGTGCTTTCAAGTTGTTATAGACTTAAGTTGACACTTAGCGAGGGCCAGGCAAATGACCTTGGAGTATCTGGCCCCCCAGGCCTTAGTTTGAGGACCCCTGATCTAGACACACGGGGTAAGCTATAGAAAACTAACTAAGGCACAACACACTAGTCAGAAAAGTGAATACACTATTCAAGGTTCAGCAATACATGTACAATATAACATCACAAAATACTATTAGATATATCCTGAATTCAATGCATATACGCACAAGTATCTCTCAATGTGGAGAAAAGGACAATGGTAATTTGCAATCCGTTATATATATATACCATGCAATCCGTTATGAAGTATACACTATGATAATAAGTCCAGCATGGAGCCAAGACGGGGAACGAGATATAATATCAAGGGAGTTCCCATAAACAAAAACTTATAGTTTAGTAAGCCATATGTGGGCAAGACGCTGATGCAAAACAGTGGAAAATCTTGTATTCTTGTTTTATCTTGTGTTGTTGTTGCTGCTGTGAGCCGCCCCGAGCCCACCGGGAGTGGCGGCATAGAAGCCGAATGAATAAATAAATAAAATAAATAAAATCACCAGTAATACCATGGCTTTTTCCCACTTGCGACTCCTTTCCACCTGATAATGTTTTACCTAAATTCAGGTACAGAGATATAGAATAACGTATACAAACATGCCACTTTCCCCCTTTCTCAAACAGCAGCCCAATCTCTACTCTTTCTTAGTCCAAACATAGGTTTCCCACCTCAGCCAGGACCCCATTTCCTCTTCTTTCTTTATCAGTATACACCCATTTTTCCTTTCTCAACCAGCTGCCCAATTTCCCCTCTTTGTCCATATAGTTTTTGGCCCTTTTTCATGACCCCCACCACTCACTTTAATGAACACATTTGGGGTCATGAACCTCACTTTAAGAAACTCTAACTTTGGACCCTCTTACACAGCCCTATATCCCATAATATCAAGGCAGAAAATCCCACAATATCACTCAGATAATGTGGGACTTCCGTCCTTGATATTCTGGGACATAGAGCTGTGTGGAAGGATCTCTAGACAACCATCTTGCCGTAGTGTTTTTTCTGTGAGTTTGTGTTGTTAACTTCATCTTTGACATAGAGTGTGAGGTCTCCACCCCTTCAATACCAGTTTGGGAGTTTTCGATACAAGCCAGGGTCAATGCCAGGATATCTTTCTTCCTGCATGCTTTTGGGCAGTTACTTTGATGGTGCTACAATGGGGGTGTAACCTCTGGCACAAAAGTTTTCCAGTAATCTTCCTTAATTCATTACATTGCTGGTAGCTAGTCTGAACTTCTCTCTCCCAGACTTCATGTTGTAGTGCTAAAGCAATATAGTCATATATATCACTATTATGTGTTATATTATATTATATTCCCTCCCTCCTCTCTCAGGTGATATAAGGCTAGCACTATGGATACACACACATACATAGACAGAGATAGAAGAAATGATGTGTGAGCTGAGGAACATGGCTTGGCGAGAATCATACAGGAGGAAGTGTAGTGTTCATGTCAGGGAAAGGGAGAGAAAATAATTATTTAAAAGAAACATATGGCTCAGGGGCATGTTTCAGCCAGCAACAAACCAGGACCCAGGGGACCATTTGATGCCAGAATGGGAACAACCTGGCATGAATTATGAGAGGGAATGTACTGGCATTTCCTGGAACTAGAGTTTGAAAGAGCACAAAGAGACAGAGATGAATGAAGCAGAGATGAATGGAACACAAAGGGGAGGCCATGGGGCATAGTTCCATTCTGACCTCCATATATTTGCAAATAAAAAGTCAGATGAAAAAGGCAATTATATATGTGCTATGAAACCCCCCTATCTAAACAGAACCCCTGGCTTTGTATTACTGGGTTTTTTTTTGCTTCTTTGTAAAATCTATTACATTCAATTCTAAAGAAAATGCCAAAAGTTTCATATATTTCTTTGTTTCAATCATATGGTGTTTTTAAAAAACAATAAGCAAAATCACAGCTGAAAAACAGTAAGTTGTAAATAACCCTCCAGAAATTTCATTAAACTGTTTGCGCACAGTTGTGGTGTATGTGCATGTATGTAAATGCCAAAACCAAAGTGGACTGGACAGACCAAAAGTTGGCAATGGCCATGTGTCCATACAACTGTACTATGTATTTTTACTGGTCCCTTTTGTCTATCTCTTTTGTCACTCACCTCATCGAGAAACAATTCCGCACAATCCAACACACATCATGGTCACACATACCACTTATACAGCTAACTAACTAAGCAATATGAAAAGGGTTGTTGTAGGTTTTTCGGGCTGTATGGCCATCTTCTAGAAGAATTCTCTCCTGATGTTTCGCCTGCATCTATGGCAGGCATCTTCAGAGGTTGTGAGGTCTTTTGGAAACTAGGAAAATATGGAAAGGGTTTGCAAGGAAGATGAAGTTTAAGGTCGATCTTCTTACAGTCTGTAATCCTTCTCGGGTCAATTGAAATAGCTTTCCACCTATGGATGTAATTTCTTGCTAATTTTTTTCTTGAAGCTAAAAACCAGTAATTTCAGCAACTTTCTTCCACTTGCAAGAAAGTCTTTGATAACCACTGAGTTTTCAAATGCTGTTCACAATTTGGGACTTATTTTTCTTTTGTACATGAAATGCTGTAATTAGAGACTTATTCTGTATAAAATTAGCACATGGTTGTTTTAAATTTAAAAAGAAATTAATATTTTTGCATTTAGATAATGAAGCATGCATTTCCTTGCATAAAATATTATTTTTGACATACAAAATGCTGATTTTGCATATCCTAAAACCGGAACTTCAAAGATCCTTGTCAGTCAAGGATACTTGTCACAGTTTCTCAACACTAGACACAATGTTAGTTAACACTGGGGAAAAGGCAGCATATAAATAGAATTTTTAAGAAACATGGATTTGGGGTTTTTTTATTTTCAAATATTTTCTAACATTCATTTTATCCTGATTTCCACCCAGGTTTTCATTTGTTTCCCACCAATTGGCTGAGCAGTGAGATAATGCTCACAAAGGGAAGGCGCCTTGAATTAAAAGTTGGTAGTTACACAGAGTTGGTTCTGTGGGCTACACTTGCTACGGGAGTAGAAATGGGTTTCTTTCTACTGTTCTGAAAGAATAAAAGCAAAATTCTGTATTTATTTATGTATTTATTTATTCACTTCACTTGTATACCACTTTTCCCACCCCAAGGGGGGGGGGGGCGCAGAGTGGTTTCCAACATATTTATAACTTATAACAATAAATTAAATCATAAAAATGTAACGGCATTTAGACAATAAACATGGAATTAAAACTTATTAATATTAATATAAATGTTAAAATCACATAATCCAGAAATCCTGGCCCATGGTCGTTCCAAATGTCAAATATCAATTGCACATAATCCCTGATCATTCCTGGTATTGCTTATTGCCCAAAGGCTTAGTCCCAAAGACAAGTTTTTACTATTTTTCTGAAGTCCAGGAGAGAGGGCGCTGATCTAATTTTGTTGGGGAGGAAGTTCCATAATCAAGAAGCCACCACTGAGAAGGCCAGTCGCACCTCTGAGGGAGGTGGGACCAAGAGCAGGATCTTCCCAGATGATCTTAACCTCTTAGATTGTTCATAGAGGGAGATAGGTTCGTACAGGTGAGCTGGGCTGTGTAGCAACTCAGTTCTCTTTCGTGCCTGGGGGGCAGGGGGCAGCACCGGGGGTCCCACTTGCATTAGAGCCAGCCGCAGCTGAGGAGGAAATGGAGGAAGGGGTTAACGAGTTAGCTGGGCCTTCCTCTCCCACAGAGAGCCTGGCTTGGGATGAGGGATGGCCGGATGCTTACGAGGACTGGGAAGGTCAGGCTGAGTCAGAAAGTGCTGATAGTGATGAATGTTATGAGAAACCGGGGTACGGATCTCAGGAGTGAATTTGGGAAAACATGGGCGACGAGGCCATGGAAGCTGAAAGGGAGTTTGACTCTCATGAAGATAGTGAGCCAGGTGCTGGGAGGCAAGGACGAAGCTTTGATAGGAGACGGAGCATCGAGTCCAGTAGGAGGGAATGGCACCGCAGTCTAGAGCGCCAGAGAAGCGCTAGATCCCGTAGCACAGACTACCGCCGAAGCCTAGAGCGTCAGGGGCCAAGCCCCAGGGTTTAAGTATAGGATCCGTGGGAACGGATCCTCAGTACCTCAGCCACTTCTAATCTAAGCGAAGTGAAGCGAGCGAAGGATCACGGAGCCAAGTTGCCGGCTTGTGCCTTGCCAAAAAGTTTTCTTGGACCCTGTTTGAATCCTGCTTTGTTTCTTGATCCGCTTGGTTTTGCGGAGCCCTGTTCCTTGATCCGCTTTGTTTTGCAGAGCCTTTGCCAAGCCTTTGCCAAGACCTTTGCCTTTGGTCATTATCATTGCTAAGCCTTGCTTTTGGACTATACTACGCACTCCCTATTTTTGGATTGAACTTTCCTATATTTTAATGGACAAGTACCTTTTCATCTGTACTTTATTACTCAATAAATAGTTAGCTGATTACCGTCTGTGTGTGTGTGTTTAAGGGGCCGGCCGAGTCCTTGCATCGTGACAGGCTGAAACCAGTTAGGACTTTATAGGCTATATTTATTTACTATATTTGTATACCACCCCTCACAGCCCAAAGGTGACTCGAGGAAGTTTACATTTGGCAATCAATGCCCCACAAGATAAAAATACAGTAAAAAAACCAATTACATATAATAAGCCATGTAAAAACAATAAACAATTAACAATTAAAACCATAAAATACAATTCTCAGCGTCTCGTAGTTAAAATCATTTTTCGTCGCATCGTCTTGTCATTCCATTAATCAGTTATCTTGGCTTTTCTTTGCGAACGATTCAGGAAGGACCCATCCCACGCTTTCTACAAGCGCGTTGATGATTCGGAGGTTGGATGTGTCCTTTGAGCCTGTGCAATGGACCTTTCTGGTGGAGCGCACCTTTCTGGTGGAGGTGTTTTTCCAAGGAAATTATTAGCAGATTATAGGAGATTTCTAGTTTCCAAAAGTACAACATGAAACCCAAAGCAGACAAAGGGGGCTCTAAATTGGTATAGTGTGGTCCCCCAAGGAAATTATTAGCAGAAAATGAGCTTTCCAAAGTCAAAAGGGACTTTCTGGGATCCCAAAATCCAAAGTGTAACCCAAAGGGAATTGAGGTCTGTTGAAAATTAAAATCACTACTTCAAAAAGGAAATTTGGCAGTGGCAGGCAAGAGAAGAACACTTCTCCCAGCTTCCCTGCCCTTCTTCCCTCCCCACACATAAGGAAGACTCGCAGGCAAGGGGCCTGTTTCCAGCTGGTTTCCCCAATTTGTTCCTAACCCTGTTGTTCCTACCCAAGCTGCCTAGTCCTTTCCCGTTTGCGTCCCCAGCTCGCAATGAACCCACAAGGCATGTGCGGGCCTTTTTGAAGGGCAATGGCTGCCGCACCAAAACCCCGCCCCTCCCCACATGGTTTTCTCTCATTAGCTGGAGGCAAGCATCTCAGCATACAAGCAGCTGCTTGCCTCCAAACGCTGGGTCTTTTCCGATTCACTTCCTGAGTCGAAACAAAGATGGCGACAGTGGCTTCAAAAGGACAAGGATACTTCCGGGTTCCCAAATCACTTTGAAATTGTTTCAAAAAGGAATTTGATCTGAATTTAATCCGAATTACAAAGATTCCGACTGGACCTAACCATGCCTACTTACAATATGCATATCAAAAAGGATACTAACAAATAGTCAATGAGTAATAATAAAGTTTATATAAGAAGCAACATAAACGTGGAGCGCCCCGCAGGCTGCAGATAGCAAATATGCGATGTGGGGGCCTTGTACACCAATGTCCCATTGGAGGACGCAAGGCTTGTTCTTATGGACACTTTTGATCAGTTGCAACCATTGACTCAGGACATTCCACCTACTTCCTTTCTCATGGACCTGCTTGATTGCTGTCTGGACTACAACTATTTCATGTTTAACCATGATTTCTTCTTGCAAATTTGGGGCGTGGCCATGGGTAGCCCCATCGGGCCTACCGTCGCCAATTTGTATATGGACTCCTTGGAGCAAACTCAGATTTTCGGGCCTAATCCGCACCCGCTGGCAGCCCAGATCAAATTTTACGGCCGGTACATCGATGATGTAATACTACTCGTGAGGAGAGGCACATCTATGGAACCCTTCAAGTGTTGGATGAACTCCTGGGCAGAATCCATTAATTTCACGTTTAGCGTCAGTGAGGTTTCCGTGAACTTTTTGGATCTCAACATCTATGTACAGAACAGCAAACTCCATATGAAGTGCTACCACAAGCCCACCGACAAAAACGCCCTCTTACACTTTAAGAGCTTTCATAGTCATCCACTTAAAAGGAATCTCCCTTTTTCACAATTACTTCGATTGAGCGCAATTCCTCCTCCTCCTCCGATTTCCACCTGGAAGCCTCCCACTTGATTGACAAGTTGCGCATTAGGGGCTATCCTGATCAAGTTCTACAGTCTGCATATGCCAGGGCTCAACGGGTGCCTAGACCCCAATTGCTATCCCACCCCACCCCAAGGAACTCAAGGGACCGTCTTGTGTGGCCGCTTACTCTTACCATGAACTCCTCTCGCTTGAAACAGATCGTGTGCAGATATTGGCCCATCCTCAGGGACATTCCCGGCTTATCCAAACCACCCATCATTGCGCATAAGCGCACCCAGAATATTAGAGACTTAGTTGTGCACTCCTGACATTCGTACTCCCCACCGGGGAGCACCCTTACTCCCAAGACACCTCGCTGCGGACAGTGCGCACAGTGCGACTTTGTTTTTCCCGGCAAACAAATCTATATACCTGGCACGGGCCGCGACTTCGCGTTCAGGGAATTCTTCACATGCCAGTCTGAATCCTGCATTTATGGACTCCAGTGCCCATGTGGCCTGGTTTACGGGGATGACACGACGGACGATGGGAGTTAGAATCTCGGAACACCGCTCGAGGATTAGGAATTTGTCGGAGGATTCTCCGCTATACCATCACTTTAAATCGACAGCGCATGGCCCCGATAGCTTACGCTTCTTCGGCATTGAAAATCAAGCCTCCACCCCATGCTGATGTTGATTGCCTCCTTTCGCCGCCATGAAACCCGTTGGATTCTTCATTTAAATTGCGAAACCCCTGCCGGTTTAAACGAAAAGGTACATATCACCGGCCTACTCCACTAATTAATCGCATCACCTGTGGCGCACACTCCCTCTTCTGCCTACTTATTCTCACCTACTCCTATAGCCTTTTGCTACACGCCCTGGACTCTGCTACTGAGTGATTTCCTCTAGTTTGGTGAGCGTCCTCCTTTTCGCCTAATTTAATATATCGCTGCTGTTATATTTGTTCTCTCATGATTTAGCATTATCGCACTATGACCTTATGTACTATATGCTTATCCTAATATGTTTATGTATCTATTTCTCTTGGATAACTACTGGTTGCATTGGATACCTAGTGTCCTCTCTTCTGTATGTTATGTTTACTACTATTACTGTATTACTGAACGAAACTATGTATCTTACTTTAGGCATGTCCAGCCATGACCTTCACCACTATTTGATGGGATTATTTTGGCCTTGACAAAGACCCGTACTGGGTCGAAACGAGCTTTGGATCCTATACTTCTACTCGTCGGCCTGTCTATACAGCCAGTGGATTACAAATACACCCGTTTGGGGTGTTGGACTCCTATTCTCCGGCTTGTCTATACTGCCAGTGGATTATAAATACACCCGACCGGGGTGTTGGATTACAATTCTCCACCGCTTCGGCTACCCTCCATCCGTGGTTTCCATCTGGATTGCTTTATTTGGATCATGGACTAACCTTGGGTATCTCACCCACCTCTAAGTTGGACACTAATATTGGTGTTTTGGCACATTACTCCTATCTCTGCCTGCTGTTCTCAGCCCGTGGGGCCTCCAACATTTACGGCGCCTTGGCGCTCTTTGTTGTTATTTGCTATCTGCAGCCTGCGGGGCGCTCCACGTTTATGTTGCTTCTTATATAAACTTTATTATTACTCATTGACTATTTGTTAGTATCCTTTTTGATACACATTGTTCTGCAACCACCCCGTCTTGCTTTCTACTTACAATATGCACCCATCAGGTGTCAACACAGTACATTAAAAATCACAGATACAATTAGACAAGTTAAAACAATTATAAAACATTGAATTTAAAAAGAGTTCACCAGTTCAAAACATAGTCCAGGATAGTCCATCGCAGTCACTAAAACATTCTCTTTCTAGTTATTCCATCTATTGTTCAAAGGCTTGACCCCATAGCCAGGTTTTAAGTTTTTTTTACAAATGCTCAGGAGGGAGGGGGTAGATCTAATGACATTTGGGAGGGAGTTCCACATCTGAGGAGCCACCATGAAGAAGGCCCTGACTCTCTTTCCCACCAGACGTGCCTGCGAAGGTGGTGGGACTGAGAGCAGGGCCTCTTTGGATGATCGTAACGTCCTTGGTGGTTCGTAGAGGGAGATACGTTCAGAGAGGTAAACTGGGCCAGAGCCATTTAAGGCTTTATAGGCTAAAGCCAGCACTTTGAATTGTGCTTAGTAGCAAATAGGCAGCCAGTGGAGCTGGCATAACAGGAAGGTTGTGTGCTCCCCATACCCCGCTCAAGTGAGCAACCTTGCTGCCGTTCATTGGACTAACTGAGGCTTTCACTACAAGCATCTGCCTGAAAGGTACCTTCTTTGTAAAGAAGTGCTAATAATGTAGCAATGGATAGATAGGAGGAAGAATAAAAGATCTGCGTTCAATTTGCTGGTATCTTTGAGATTCACACTCATAGAAAAAGCAACTGGTAGTGAATTAGCTCTTTTATATTGCATCTGTCTTCAACTTGTTACACTTCACTATCTGGGTAAAATGATAGCTGGAGGAATTGAGTAACAGAAACAAAGATCAAAGTATAGAAATGAAGACAATGACTGTGTTTGTCAGATTGCTTTGCAACCTAATTCTATGCCAGTTTACTCAGAAGCAAATCCAACCTTATTCAATGTGAAATGTGAAATTCTCTGGTAAGTAGTAGGGATGTGTGATTAATAAAAAAAAGTTTCAAAAGTCGTTACAAAATTATGCTTTCTTTCTAAATTATTTCTAAAGTATAGTTAGTGAAAATTTCATTACTATAAATTTCATTACTATTTTGTTATCGTAATTGTGCATAATTAAATTACTATAATTGAGGGAACTAGGGGCTTCTTTCTTCCTTGTTTTTACAGCTATTTGGGTGAGACTTGGTAAAATGGTAGAACATATTTACAATTGCTAGCCTACTAAATTTCAGAAAGTTTCGCTTGCCCACAGATTTTTGGAGAATTTTCAATTTTTTATAAACAATTTTTTAATAATACAGAAATTATTGCTCTACTCCAGAAACTTTGTTTCTGTGGCACAAACTACATTACATTACATAGTATCAACAAGATACTATAGCAAAATGTGCTATAGCACAATGTCCCTCTCGCATTTATTGGAACTCTGCCTGGCTACGGAGGGGCAAAACTCTCTCCCCGCTATCCTGATTGGTGCTTTCTGATGCTGGTGCATTATGAGAAATGTAGTTTAGGGCAGGGCATTTTGAATTCTCTGGCATAGGGCTCCTCCCTTTCCAAACTACATTTCTCAGAGTTCTGTGCTTTTCCCAGCAAACTCTACTCTCTCCTTTCCAATTCTTAATTGTTTTGATTCTGAAAAAAATTGGTGTGGCCCATGCAAATGTGTTGGATATTGCTTCAGATGTACACATTTAATTAATTTCCTTCAGATTTACAAAAATCTGCAAATTCTGCCTGTCTAGTAAGTAGGCAAAAGATTGCAATATAATTATTATTTAGATACAACTCCACTAAATAAGTCCTACTGAACATAAAAAGACATAGTTCTGAATAAACATACAAAAGACTGAGGGCCCTTCCATACAGCCATATAACCTGGAATATCAAGGCAGAAAATCCCACAAGATCTGTGTCCGCACTGCCATATATTCCAGTTCAAATCAGAAAATGTGGGATTTTATTCAGCTGTGTGGAAGGGGCCTGTGTTACCCATTAAATAACCAGAAATTAGTATGATCTTAATGATAAAAAAGTCACTAAATTAAGCCTACATTCTTTAAGTGACATTTAGTAGACAAGAACACCCTGGAAAGGAGATTTATTGCCATTTTTTCATGCTAAGCAATTGTTATTAGAATAGAAGTAAACATTTATAGAGCCGCAGCTGATTAGGAACACTGTTGAACCATTAACTCAATTAATCTTCACAGAGTCTTCAGCAGAGAAGTAAGCTACCAAAGCTAATAAAACAAATGACAATACACATTCATGTATATCCACATGACAGGCTGGCATTTAAAACATCTGGATAATCAAATGTTCAAACAACAGCTCCCAACCATCTCAATAACAGCTTAGTTCATGATTCTAGTTATTATTTTAAGGTCTTAAATGGCTGTCCAAGAGCATCACTTTCTAATTCTTTAAAATATGTGACTAGGTGTCAGCAATGCTGATAGCTTCCAAGTTGGTAAGGCAATCAATCTGCTTTGGATTTATCCCACTTTAAAGGTATTGATACCTACTCACAAAATAGGCTCAGTACCATGGTAGCCCATTACATTTCAGACTAAAACATGGAGTAGATTCACCACCTCACTGCTTGTAGCATCACTAGGTCAGTGTGGAGGTGCGAACTGCACCGTGACACCAGTAGATGAGGTGACACAAAAATGTCAATCTATCAAATGTTTGTTCAATGTTTAAATACAAATGTATTTTAGTGAAAAAGGAAAACCTCATAGTTAGCTATAAGCACAAAAACATTTTCATAAATCCAAATTACATGTACAACTTACATGTACAAGGGCAACATTTTTTTGAATCTTCTAATGCACTTGCAGAGAATCAGAGGTTTCATGCACTGCAAGCATTAACTGTCCTTTTATAATTTTATAGTCATTGATTTTGTCAAATTCTTTGAAATTTTAGCTGCAATATTGTGGTGTCATCTGGTATTGGAAGAGGTCAATGGGGAGGACACCATGAGTAACCACACTGGGTCATATTAGTCCTAGTGATGCCACTGCCAACAGCTATGAAAGCTACCAGCCAACACTTGAGAAACCTCTGATCCATGTCTTTTGAAGAAATGAGAAAATTGAGAGACCATAAGAGAAAAGCCTTTGTCTGCTACCACTAACACCAGATTATAAAATCTGCCTCTTCAAGAAAACCCAAATACAAACAAAAATTACAAAACAACATTGAAAAATAACATGTCCATATGGTAAGATATTAAATGAGGAATAAATTGCTGACTATCTATGAGAAAAGAAACTGATCATTATAAGTGGGAAAATGAGCAATAACACTGAACTTGTGGCCATACACCATCTCTTACTTCATTATTTTATATTCCAGTTAAATATGTTTACATGTTTCTAGATAGTTGGGGTTTTAAAAAAAAGTTTTATTACATGAGGGAACTGAATACGATGAGGGAGAAGGGAGTTCCAATGTCTGGGAGGCACCTATAGAAGTAATAATGGGCAGGGGGAGATATGGGAAACAGAGACCATTAATTCGGCCTAGGGATTGTGGTAGAACATTAGTAGTTCCAAATCGGTCTCTTGACACGGTAAGTTTGGTTACCCAGGATGGCAGTTCCTCTGGATTAAGGATGATGTTGTTGAACACCAGATCTGTCAACGGTAAAACAGCTTTCATCCAGGATCTAATCCTGGATTAATGGGCAGATCTGGCATGCATAACGGAGACCTGGTTGGATGAGGCTGGAGGTGTAAATCTGACCCAGCTTTGTCCACCAGATTTCTCCGTGCAGCACCAGCCGAGATCCAGAGGGCAGGGAGGTGGGCTTGTGGTGGTCTATAAGGATTCCATCCCCTGACCAGGTGCCCCATTTCTCAGTTAACCTATTTCGAATGTGCCCACCTGAGGGTAGGTGACCGAGACAGAATAGGGATTCTGTTAGTGTACCGTCCACCCCGCTGCACTATAGTCTCCTCACCTGAACTAGTCGGGGTGATCTCAAGCTTGGTGTTGGAGTCCCAGTGGCTGATTGTGATAGGGGACTTCAACATATATGCCGAGTCCACCCTATCAGGAATGGCTCAGGACACCCCAAAGTTTTGCCTTGGTTTTTTTTTGCATATTGTGCAATCACACCCATCATTAACGAAGCGATTCGGAAATTTCAGAAGTTTTGGAATATTCTGACCCTTTTTGGGAAAATTTCAGAAATCACTTCTGAATCGAATTGCCAGCGCCCCCTACATCCGAAACGAGTTTTGAACCAAACAAGCCTAATTGTAAGTCATCCTGAGTCCCTCTTCAGAGGTGAGAAGGATGGGATATAAATGCTTGAAATTAATAATAAATAATAAAGCCTTACATGGCTTGTCAAACACTGTTGGCCTGTAGTTTCCAGAATCCATCACCACTGGGTATGCAAGTTTGGGCTGCTGAGAACTGCTGTCTAACATTTGGAGAGAGAGACAATTCCTACTCTTGTTATATAGCTTTGGCTACCCAAATCCACTTCATACTTGAGTTCCAATTCTTTGGCTGCTGCTCCTTATGGAGCCAAAATATTAACAGCCCTGACCATGAGATATAAGAAGACTTAAGATCACTCTCAGATAAATACATAAAATATGAGGGGACCTGGATAGGGGAGCTGAAAACAGCTTATTATGTTCAGCAATGAAAGAAGGAGAGGGAGAGTTAAAATCCAAGTATCACATAGGAATATATAGCCAATGTGCATTTGGCTATAAGGCATCCCTGTTCTCCACAAGTCACCAAATGGCCATGGAATGGGAGCCCCTGAAGGAGAAAAGTAAGGTCTGTAGGAGGGTACAGGGGAGGTATGGCATAGCTCCACTTAGACAGAACTTTCTGCTATATCTCCATCCAGATACTCAGCCATTATTGTTGAATGTGTGTAACTGTACTCTTAAAATACAATTTGAATTCTCTAACTTACAGTTTAATCCCATGCCTAGCTACATATCTTTGCAGTTCAATGGGACATCATTTGCAATACTATGCACCTGAGGTGGGAATTACACAAGTTGTAATATACTGATTTCCAATTCCCAGCATTCTTCACCATTAGCCATGATGGCTAGTGCTGCTGGGAATTGCGGCCTGGAAAATATCTGAAGGTTGCATAATTTCCATCCATATATATATATATATATATATATATATATATATATAGAGAGAGAGAGAGAGAGAGAAAGAGAGAGAGAGAGGGAGCGAGCAATATGTCCTATTGAATGAAATTGATTTCCAAATAGGAAGGAGGGAGGGAAGGAGGGAGGAGCGAAAGAAAAGGAGGAGGAGCCCCCCTTATTCTGACTAGACATGAGCAGAGCTATGTGTGTGAAATGTTTCATGACCTCATAATTAAAGCTTTCCATCTCTCTTACCTTGTACTTTTCCTATAATCAATGTTTTATCATGACACTTTGCACTGCATCTTTAATTAAGATTGCTATGTCTGCTATGCGTAGTCTCTAGTAACACTTGCTGCTTGTATAATTTTTAACACTTGTTTCTTTCTTCAACATAGGAAGTTGCAGTCATATACAATGACCCTCACTTAGGAATTAGCACCTTCTCAGCTGTATCCCTGATTAAACATTAATTTTAATGAGGCATTGAATATGGTATCAAGCAAATAGTGTCTTTAAAAAACCACTACAGCTATGGTTACATTGGTGAATGAATCCAATCCTACTTGAAGCCACAATATTTCATAGAAACAGAGAGTTGGAAGACATTGCCATTCAGTTCGACCCCCTCCGTGCAGGAACACACAATCAATGCACTCCTGACAGATGGCCACCCAAATAAAGGGAGTCCACCACATAGTGTAAGCAATTTATTCCACTGTCAAACTACTCTTACCATCAGGGGCTTATTCCCCTGATGGTAAGATAGAATCTCTTTCTTGTAGTTTGAATCAATTGCTCCGTGTTTAGGGTAGATCCGCACTGACCAATAATCCAGGGCCAATCTGGCATGGCATTCACCAGATCAGCCTCCAATTGGAAGGGTCTCCCTCAGCTGCTGCTGCTTTAATTGTACCCTCCCATCCTCTGTGTTACTCTCTGGCCATGCCACAAGTCCTACCTATCCTCCATTGCCTGCAGTGATGTCAGCTACAGGTGGAGGAAAGGACATGAAGGAATCATTCCATCTCTCCAACCCGTTTCCCAGAGTGCCCCATCACCCAAGCAGACATCATTGCAAGCAATGGCAGAGAGCTAGAACCCATATTACAGCTGAAAATGACAATGACATAACGCAGGAAGGGTGGGTGACTGCCATCTCATGCCCCCAGGTCACCTGGGTTCAGGACCAAGGGATGGCAGTGGGAACAGTTGCACATGGTTTCGTTCTGGAACTGGCTCAACTATTCACAAAGACCTGAAGTTAGTCGATACTCCAAATTATTGGATGGTGATGGGTGGCTATCCTCCATCATTAGTTAAAGTGTGGCATGGATCACATTAAGGTGGTCTTGCCCCACATTACACTGGGTCAGCTCTGTGCAGCATTTGGCTGCTATGGAGCTGATCCAGCCTGATCCCAAGCTAAGTAATCAGTGGTCCTCATCTCTGGAGCAGCAGAAAAAAAAACTAGCTCCATCTTCATTGTAATAATAATAATAATAATAATAATAATAATAAATCTTTTCACATATTTAAACACAGAAATGTTTAAACAGCATCATTAATCTATTCAAAAAGCACTGAACATAACAAGTGACAATAGATCACTTAATCTGCTTTCTAAAAACAATATTATCACAAATAACACATTTTATATCAATTTTGGTGTAACCCTTCAATTTGACATTAAAAAGGGAGAAACAAATCACTTAATGTTCATGAGGTTCTGTGTGCGCATATTTCATTGTAAACTACTCAGATATACATACATTAGATCCTGAGTTAAATGAAAGCAAAAATATAAAATTCATATTCTACTTGTCTCCAAAACCACTTTTGCCTTAAATCAATATATTGATACTGAGAAAGGTGGCAAGAATAATGTTCTCTTTTGTTTCAGTCATGGTGACTTAAGCTATCTGTGACATCAGAGATGTTAAAAATGAAAAACCGAGAGTGGTAATTCACTTTAGACGTCTGTGTTCTCGTGGTAGTTGAGCATTTGCATTTATTTGGACTGCTTCATTGTCATTAATATGTCTTTATTTATTTCAAAGTTAGGAAGTATATCTTATTTTTTGTGCCAACTACTTAATTATTACAGCAATAATATGGAATGGAATTTTCACTTATAATGATAATGGCTGAATCACTACATTTCAGTGTAACATGAATGGACTCTCTGCCTGATAGTTATTATGAGTGAGCGTGCTGAACAATTGTAGTTGGGAGAGGAAGAATCATATGGGTTGCTGCGATTGGGAAAGTTTGCTTTGTAATATCTTTGGCATAACTCTTGGGGAAACCACAGAGCACTTTCATGAAAATGTCAGATGGCCCAATAAATGACCTGTTGGGTGACCAAGGTGACTAACTCATCTTGAAAAATAACTCGATAAGGTCTCATTTATTATGTTTACATCACACCTTTCGGTAACCAGTGGCAAGACTGATCTGTAAAAATCCAAAATAGTAACAAAAATCAGATATACACAAGAACATAATACAACCAGTCAAAGAAACAATTGTGAGAACGCTTCAATTCTCCGTAAAGATCACGCTCAGGCAGGGCTCGATCCAACCAGATTTATTGCAGGTATAACACCTATAAAGCCAAAGCAGTGTCCCTTCACCCAAACACACCTTATATACCCCAACCCCCTCCTTCCCTTCCCTTGCAACATCCTGGGAAGGTTGCATCATGTCCTGCTGACTCAGCAATCCCACTGTCCAAGGGATATGACCTCATCCCCCTCTGAGTCAGCATATTCACATTCAGTGTCCAATGTCCAGAGGAGGTTACATCACTTCCGTTCTGATCCAGCACTTTCCCCAGAGGATTGCATCATCCTGGGGATTCCCCAATGTCCAGTGTCAAAGCAGGTCAAGGCAGACTGGAGCTCTGAGCCTCTTCCAGGCTAAGAGTTCCCAGCTCTGACAACAATATTGTGGTTTTATTGTATTTGAGCATCACAACTTGACACAATAAATAACCAATCTTGCAGTAAACAAGTGATGATAGTTCTACTACACTATTTAGTACTGCCACTGTGTCTACTGCACCATTTACCACTGTCACTGTTTCTACTGATTGCTAATATTCCACTGTACTGCTACACAGTAGTAGTATTGGTGCAGTAGTAACAATAACAGTAGTAACAGTGGCAGTAGTAACAGTGGCAGTAGTGTGGTGCAGTAGTAATACTGCAGTAGTAGCAGGGGAGTAGAAACAGCTTTAGCAGCTGCAATAGCTTTGACAGCTGCAAATTCTCTCTCATGCAAATAATTTCCAGTGCAAAGGGAGATTTTTGATGGACCCCTTTTTCTTCCTTTCATTCCCAGAGATTATTCATGAGAAAGGATGGGAACATCAGAATAAATCCCTGTCAATGCCAGTGGCTGGTCCCTGTTGGGAGTGGATCTGGCCAGAATCCACTATGAAGTTCCATTGTAATGGTATTGCGTAGTATGTGGCTGTCATACAAGATTCCAGTGTATCCTTACACATAACTAACAACTACAGATACTTGGAGATTGTTTATGAGGAGTTGTTGGGGATTGTTTTTTATATATCCATGCTGATTGAGAAGAGAGAAGAAGAAAGCACATGGATTCTGAGAATCATTCAGAGAATGTTAAATCATAGTTTAGGATTATAATTGAACCAGGCCATAATAGCCTCTGTTATCAAATCATCTTTCTAAATCCCAAAGGCACAATAATCAGTAAAAGAAATGATTGTCAAGAGAAGGAATTGAGATTGTCCAGCCATTATTTTGCTGTGATTAATAACTTCTTTATTATTGTTCAGGGAAGATAGCATTTTATGATACTTGTCAATTTGTCTGCTCAGCACTTTTGAAACCAGACTGAATTCTCTAAGGCTAATCATAACCTGTCTAGGCTTCAGGTTATGCACATGGTTGTACATACTCTTCTAGAAGAAAGGCAATTGCTAGGTCAAAATCCAGCAGGGCAATTCCACTCACACAAGGAATGTTGCACCTCCAAAACCTGGCTCTGGAGTATGTACATTCAAGTTGCCTCTCGACTTATGGAGCTCTCACAAATTTCATAGGATTTTCTTAAGAAAGGAATCCTCAGAGCTGGTTTTGCCAAACCTTTCCTCTGAAATATGTCTACTGCACCTGGTATTCATTAGCAGTTTCACATCCAAGTAATCAAAACTCAACCAAGTTACCATATTTCATCACCTAATAGTCACATTCCCCCCTCTTTTATGGGGAAAACTATTATGCAGTGGTGACTATTATGCAGTGAAAAATATCCCCTTTGAGGGGTTTTTAAAAACTACACAATAGTCTATTTGAGAGTGCAGCCATGTGGGTGGATGAAACTTCACCCACATACATGGCCCTGCCCTTAAAGCAGTGTTTCTCAACCTTCCTAATGCCTTAATGCAATTCCTTGTGTTGTGGTGACCCCCAGCAGCGTTTGATAGATTACGCATTGTTAACCCACCGCCTAGCTGTGACAGGGGTGAGGGGGACTGCTCTTTAATGGGTGTCCTCCTTCCTACTGGATCGGGGACAGCGAGTGGAGAGGGGAGGTATGGTTTCCGAGAGACTCCTTCTAAATTGTGGGGTCCCTCAGGGAGCCATTTTCTCCCCTTTATTATTTACAATTTATATGCGACCACTTGCTGAACTGGTGCGGAGCTTTGGTCTGGAGTGTCACCACTCCAGACCACCACTCAGCTGGTGCTGAGGATGGACGACTGGCCAGACTCTGTCCCCAATACTTTCCAGCTGTGCCTTGAAGCCGTGACTGGTTGCCTACGAGCCAACCAATTGAGAGTGAATCCATTGGAAACGGAGATCCTATGGCTGAGTCGCCCGGGTGGGTGTGAGCTCCAGCTGCCTACTCTGGATGGCGAGGCGTTATGCCTGTTGTCCTTAGTAAAGAGTCTGGGGGTCCAATTGGACTCGCTGCTGACAATGGAGGCTCAGGTCTCCGCTGTCAGCAGATCTGCTTTCCATCTGCAACAGGCTAGGTGCTGGCACCCTACCTAACCGGAAATGACCTAGCTACGGTGATCCAGGCGACGGTCATCTCGAGGCTAGACTACTGTAACGCCCTCTACATTGATCTACCTTTGGCGGTTATCCGGAAACTTAAGCTGGTGCAAAATGCTGTAGCTAGACTCCTGGCTGGAGTGCCGGCCAGGAGCCATATCACTCCAACTCTGCGGCAACTGCACTGGCTCTCCAATTGAGCACCAGATCATCTTCAAAGTGTTGGTTTTGACTTTTAAGGCCTTGTATGGTCTGTGCCCGGTGTACTTGAGGGATCGTCTATTCCCATATGTTCCCCAGAGATCCCTTCGGTTGGAGGCCCAAAACCTGTTTAAAGTCCCTTCTATACGGTCCATCCATCTGTCATCTACTAGGCAGAGAGCCTTTTCTGCTGTGGCGCCGAGCTTGTGAAATGCCTTGCCGGCCGAAGTTCGAGCTGCCTGCCTTTTGAAAGGCTTGTAAGACAGTTCTCTTTCGGCAGGCATTTAATTCTTAGCCATTCTCCAACAGAAATATTGTTTTAGTATTCTGGTGTTTTTATTGTTTTAGTGGTATTTTATTGATGTTATGCTTGTATGTTGTGAACCACCCTGAACCTGTTGGAAAGGGTGGTATATAAATTGAAATAATAAATAAATAAAGTTATTTTCATTGCTACTTCATAACTCTAATTTCGCTACTGTTATTAATCATAATGTAAATATGATATGCAGGATGTATTTTCATTCACTGGACAAAATTTGGCACAGATACCCAATACCCCCAAATTTGAGTAATGGTGGGATTGGGGGGGGGGATAGATTTTGTCATTTGGGAGTTGGAGTTGCTGGGATTTATAGTTCACCTACAATCAATTCAGTGTGCCAAGATTGGTTCAATTCGATCCTTGGTGGAGTCCAGAATGGACTCTGGATCTGGCCAGAATCCACTATGAAGTTCCATTGAACTCCACCAATGATCGAATTGAACCAATCTTGGCACACTAAACTCCCATAACCAACTAAAAATACTGGAAGGGTTTGGTGGACATTGACCTTGAGTTTTGGTGGTGTAGTTCACCTACATCCAGAGAGGACTCAAACAATGTGGACTCAAACAAATACTCAATATGCCCAAATGTGAATACTGGTGGATTTGGGGGAAAATAGATTTGAGATTTGGGAGTTGTAGTTGCTGGGATGTATAGTTCACCTACAATCAAAGAGCATTCTGAACCTCACCAATGATAGAATTAGGCCAAACTTCCCCCATAGAACCCCCATGACCAACAGAAAATACTGTGTTTTCTGATGGCCTTTGATGACCCCTCTGACAACCCCCTGGTGACCTCCCCCCACCAGGGTCTCAACCCCAAGGTTGAGAAACGCTGCCTTAAAGTGTAGTTGCAGAGGGGAGAGGTTGGAGGGGTGAGGCAGGTTCATCTACTTGCCTACCTCTCTCCTCTGCACCACTATAGCTTGGAGGGGAGAGGCAGGGAACAGGAAAAGATGGCAGGCAGGTGGGGAAGCAAATTTATTCCCCTGCCCACTTTATTTTATTTATTTATTTACAGTATTTATATTCCGCCCTTCTCACCCCGCACTGGACTCAGGGTGCATTACAATGTACATATACATGGCAAACATTCAGCACATATAGACAGACAGTCAGACGCTATTTAACATTCCAACTTTTTCTGGCCACCAGGGGAGCTGTCGCTTCACTGTTCATCTGCAACACTGATGTACTTCTTCATTCCCTGGATGCTTCCTGGAGATTTTTATGGCCTCATAAATCAGTTAAATTAGCCTCCCCACAAAGTGGTACCTAAATTTCCTACTTGACAGATGCAACTGTCCTTTAGGCTGCGAAGGTCAACAACAAGCTACACAAAATTGGTTGGAAGCTCACTCCGACCCGGGCTGGCTTCAAACTCATGACCCTTCGGTCACTTTCCCTTTTCCTCTTTTGGCCCGAAGTCAAGCTCTGTAGCACCAAAAGAGCAACTAGACCCTTAATTAACTAAGGCTGTGACTTTTATGTGGGGAAGAGCAAAACACCAAATTTGACTTCCCAAAAGGCAGTGCAACTATTATGCGATGACAACTATTATGCAATGGAATACAGCAGGGCTGTCCAACTTCTACCGGCCCAGGGGCCTGAATTCCGGTCACTGATGACCTGAGGGGCCGAAGGGTCTGCCCCCGGCTCCGCCCCCGCCCCACCCCCGCCCCTCCCTCAACTCCAATTTACTTACAATTCATAAGGGGCATCCATACAATCAAATATAATCTTTTACTAAGGGGAAATGCAGGGAGGGAATACATAAGAGGCATCCATACACAATTACATAATAATAACATAAAGGTTAGCCTACCTTCCCAAACGCGCAGGATCCAGGAGTAGCGGACCATGAGCAGAGGCGACGACCGACCGAGGCAGCAGCCGAGAAGGTCCAAATCGCGTCTGCGTGGGCACCAGGGATTAAGTAGCCGAGATTTCGGCAACAGGAGTATCGCGAGACTACGGAAGCCACACGGGATTTCGCTCTCAACACAGGCGTGATATCGCGTTGAGAGCGAAATCCCGTGTGGCTTCCGTAGTCTCGCGATACTTGCTCCGAAACCCGGAAGTGGGTATTTTTTTAAAATATTATAATTTTTTTAAAATTATTTTTTTAGAAAAAAGCTTAGGGGGCCGCAGGGAAGGGGCTGGGGGGCCTTATGCGGCCCCCGGGCCGCCAGTTGGACAGCCCTGGAATACAGTATCTTCCAAAATCAGTCGGGCTCTGATGCTTTCATGTTATTTAGGCCTGGACTTTGTACATAGACAAAATCCAATGCAATTTTCCATGCAAATGTTTGCTACAATGGGTTGCAAAAGTAGTAATTTTTCTGTCATTCTCCAATGAATAACAAATGTTCTATTCATTGGGGAACTGGAAAAGCCACTAGAGGTCTATTAGCATATTCTTTTCTTCTGTTTGGATATATTTCATGGACATTGCTCACCTTTCTTTCTGTAAATATATTCTACTATAAAATTATGCCTCTGCTCTGAAATATGGACTGTTTATGGGAATTCTTGGATTAGGCTTTCACTATAGGAGTGTGGTGCATGTACATTGCACATATAATATTATGGAAATGACAGGTGATGAACCTTCTACTATGGGTGAAGAGAGGTTGCAGTGAGTATAGTACATAGTATAGCTAGGGTAAGGCTCCCCTGTTGTTGTTGCTGCTGCTGCTCAACCTTTATTAGTACAGTATCTCTTCCATCCACCTCAACCAGAAAGGTTGCACTTCTTAAGCAGCAGCAAACCATGATTCAACCCCAACCCTAACCCTTTCCTTTTCCTTTCTCACCTTCAAGCAGCAGAATGAGACTGATGTGAAGTGTAGTAAGAGACTGAGAAGGAGGGAAGGTAGGAGAAAGTGAAACAGGAAAGGGAAAGGCAGAAAGTCCAGACAGGGCATGTATGAGTTGTATGTCCTTGTGTGGATATATTATAGTAATAATAGACTGTCCTGAGATGACTGATGCCATGGAGGCAATACCATGAGTTGCGTGTGTATGGGTGATACACCTCCCCCTCATAATACCAAGGAGACACCGACACAAGTAGTTGGGGTAAAATTTTGGCCACAACTCATTTATTGATAACAGGAACAAGGGTTGGCAGCCATGCATGGGTCCTGGATCAGGGGTCGGACAGCCCGCTGCTGTCCAAAGATGCTTACATTCCTGGGTGCCACCGACACACTGGTTCCCGTAAGTTCGGCACTCCAGGGGCCTTCCAACAAGGAGCGATACACCACCCTGAACCAGAGGCCATGCCACACACCCAACACAGAGTTGTGACAAGATAAACACCCAACAACAGCAAGATCAGCTAACAAAATACATAGCAAGATGAATACCAAACGACAGCAAGATAAGCTAACAGATGCGAAGTAATGATACATGCAGGGAGGGTGGGTGGAAAAGCTGATGCAGGCCCAGTGTCTGCTAGTAGGCCTCGGGCAGCCTGAAGTATGCTGCCCGCGTGGAAGAGAGGGCTGGCCCCAACTTCGCGCCAGGCCAGGGTGTGGCCAGCCCCACCATTGGCCAGCTGGCTCTGGTGGTGGGAAAATCTCCCGCCACCCAGGGGGCTTCTGGGGGGAAGAAGCCCTCTCCCAATCCATAATGGCGGCGAGGACACCCAAGCCAAGCCATTTATTGCATTGAGTAACACCAACCCTAGTGATGCCACTGGACTTTCCAAAAGGTTTAGATGTTGATGATTTCAGTCAGTGATTTGGGGTCTGCCACACTACTTTATTTTGTTATTTTTGGGAAAGGAGCTTTCCTGACATTTTGAATAAGAAGAGAATTATTCAGTGTTAAATTCCTCACAAGCTCCTGCCTTCCTTACCTGGCCCCGAACACTCTGGTTTCCGATTTCTTTTTTCCCCTTGCTTTTTTCTTTTTTCTCTTTTCCCCCTTGCAAATATCTAGGTCACCTTCATCCTAGATTGCCTTAGGGCTTCCTGGACATTTGCTGTTGTTATCATTTCAAGGACACAATAAACTATATTTCAGTTTTTTAAAAGTACCGTTATAGCTTACTATAAGAGTATTCCATCTAACAAGAAGGCCGTTTTAATTCATGTAGCAGTATAATCGATTGGAAAACAGGGAGGCTGAAAAAAATTGACACAAGTAGTATTGCAAATTTACATTCATAACAAAGTCTCTTTTCCATAAAGATTTTTAAGCAAAATTCTATGTGGTTCAATCTAAAATCATTTTGAAACATAGTTGACGAAGATTGAATTAACCTCAGTTAAACCAGTTAATTATCCACTGCTTAATTGTCCAATTTAACTCACATTATGGCCAAATGATTTTCAAGGTCCTGGCATTGTTTTTGCTTATGTATTCATTTCTACAGATTGCTTTCTACTAGCAAGCAAAAACAGAGCTCAGTAGCAAGCACTCTTAGAAAAAGCCACACGTTGCCTAAAGCAATTTCTTCTGACCTTTTTAGGTCCAGTTTATTGATTTCTTAAAATGTGGGTGTTAAGAATACCCGTATTTGCCAAGATGCCCAGTTCATATGTGATGTCGTTTCTCTCCCTCACTCCAGAAACAAAGAAAACACATATATTTCCAGTTCTTCAAGGATGATTGCAGTAGCTGCTCTACTCACACGCACAATTCAAAGTGCTGCTTTGTTCAAAGATGAATCCCTGGGCAGTTTGGGATCATCTTCCCTGAAGATATTCTCCAGGAGCCTTCTACTCTTCTTAGTGCTAGGAAGAAACCATGGAATATATTTGTTAATCCCAATTAGAGACAAAATACTACTGAATCAGTGGAACTTAAATAAGTATTGATTTACTACATTACAGTTGATTCAGTGGATCCCCTCTAGTTGAGCCTCTTATTGGATTGTACATCTACGTCTGAAGCAAGTTCAGGTTGGCAGGTTATTTTATTTTATTGTTCTGCTGTGCCTTGTTTTATTGCTGTTGTTTTAAATTGTGAGCTTGTGAATTTATTGTGAGCCATGCTGAGGCCATTTGCTGGAGATATGCCTATAAAAAATAAAGATAAACAATTGCCTACATCTTTCCTATTGCACTAAATTGCTGCCATCTTCAAGAGAAAGACTATTTTGCTTTTCTCATACCGTCTATACCCTGGATGATTCTCTACGCTAAAAGGATGGTCACCAGTATTTTCCCATCTCAATGTTATGAGGTTGTTAATTTGGCTGTAAGAATCTGATTAATCCCCTGCCATCATACTCTTTTCATGTTTTAAAAAAATGTTCCAGTTTCCCTCTTTCCCCCATATTTCATATTTATTCTCATCTTAGTTCAAAATGCAAAAATAGTTAACTTAACAGGGAGAGGAGTTCTGGACAGTCCTGAATTAATTTGCTACAAATCAGGAAAACCCTGGTTTGTAGCAAATTAATTTGATAGTGGATTTATTTCGCACCTTCTTGGATAAATCCATTACAGTCCAGACTAGGGTTGCCACCTTTTGATATACAGTAAGAAATAAGGGACATTTACCTAAAAATACAGGATTTTTCACAAAAATAAGGGACACTTCATTAAAAACTTGAAAATCAAATGTTAGGCAACCCTAACTATACTCCTTTTGATGCAGCCTTGGCTTTTTCAGCTGCGGCATCACACTGTTGACTGATCTTTAGACTGAGGTCTAACAGAAGCCCCCTTTTGCATGCATTTAGGGCAAAATCATCTACTTGGACCATTCTGCAAGAAAGCACCACCCAAGCCCTTCCAACAGATGCCCGTCCGGCTCAAAAGCCCTCCAGAGACCCCTACCCGTCCCTCAGCCCCAGCGTGGCTGTGATTTGTGTGACTGGCAGGGGGTCACCTTCCTTCCTCTCCCAGCGGTCAACAGTAAAGGCGGCCCTATGGTCGAGGTGGGCAAGGGTGCGGCAGACCTGGCTCTGGGTCTCCATGATCAGCAGCTCCATGCGGGCCCGCATCTCCCCACTCCGCACCTGCAGTTCCCTCAGACCACTCATCGGCGGCACCATGAAGACCGGCAGGCTCCCTTCTCCCTCTTCCTCCTTCTCTTCCCCCTGGGAGCAAGTGCTCTTGGGAAATGGAGTCCCGCCCAAAAGAAGGCAGCCTTGGACTACAATTCCCGGCCGCTTGGGGGGAGGCAAGTGTCACACCCCAGCCAGGTTCTAGGAACAAACCAGACCAACGCCATGTTAAAATCAAAGTTTCAGAGGGACTTAGAAGCAAGCTTCTGCGGCAAACTCTCAGTGAACCCCAAGCGCCCAAGGTCAGACACAGCCCTACTGTTTCACAGGCCGATAAGGAAGCCTGGTACCAAGAAGCAACCGATCCTCCCGAGAGGCCAGGTGGTTTCACTAACAAGTTTACATTCCAATCGGACCAAGATGCGGTGGGAATGTAAAGCCGTTCCTGTGAGAGAGCTCCGACGCAGCCGGCGTATTCTAGATTAAAGCATCTATAAAGATTCAGCCCGGAATGAGCTCAGTTTCTCGTGCCAACGTTTCAGCTACCTTGCCAAGCTTCATGGAATTTTGTCGGGGCCAGGGAAGCCTTCTTGTTTTTGGACTCTCAATCTTACCAAGCTTTGTATCAAGAAACCTCTGGATTTAGCCAATTGCGGCACCAAGATTATTATTGCATTTATTGGACTCTTAAAGACTATTGCTTGCTACAGCTGGATGCTGGGAGCATCTCTGGACTATTCTATCTTTGCCTTCTCTACCTACTTTTTACTTTTTACTTATTCTAATTAAAGCCTTTAACCGCAGTTGCTGAGTGTTGGTTTACTAAGGGTCCGTCCAAGTTTAAGTCACAACAGCAAGAGGAAACGGGAGGAGCCAAAAGGGGTAGCAGGATGGAGGAAGGAAGAAGGAAGTATGTGTGTATATGTACTGGCCCAGCCTCGCCTCCTGCTGCCACCTGTCCCGTCAATAAAGGAGCTGAAAATAAGGGACAGGAGCTGAAAATAAGGGACATGAAATTTTGGGCTGAAATAAGGGACGCCCCTTAGAATAAGGGACAGTTGGCAACCCTAGTCCAGGCACCATTCCCACAGTTTACTGGGCTAAATAAGCTCAGTAAACTGTGGGGATACCCACCCCTTTCCCCCTAAGCCTTCGGACCTCTTAGAAAAGTAATAAAAACATACCAGTCCTCCATTACAAGCCCCGGCTGGCTCTCCCAGCATGTAGAAATGATGCACCAGGAGAGGGGGGGGGGTGGAAAATCGCTCTGCGATATCCAGAGGAGTGGTGGTCCCCTCCACATCTGCGCTAATCTGGACTGGCTTAGATTAAAGAGCTGAGCCAAAATGTGTATATGTAAGGGAAATGGGCTTCATGAGGTTGGGGTTTGCTGCTGGTCCAGGAAGGGTGAGGAAGGTCTCATGTCATGAACAGGAGCTGTTGCAGTTTTTCCTAGCCCTGTTTCCTTGGGATACTATAACTCCCTTTCAGGGTCAAACTATATCTCTCTTTTATTAGGGGTGGGAGTACCGTGTTCACTAACACCTCTTCAGTCTTCCCTTGACTGAAATATCTAAAGTTCTGAGAGCAATTCAAGAATGGGATGTAAATGGGGTGGAGATGGATGGCTCTGATCTGTCTCCAGACATGTGACCGAGGGGGAGGGGGCACATGTCCCAGGACTTAGATTGAGGCAACCCTCCCAAGATTATCTCAAGGTTAGATTCCTTCCCTGCCTTCTAGATCCCAGGAAACTACACCGTCATATAATCCAGGATATCAAAACAAATAATCAAGATTGTTTGCTTTGAACAAGACTATATGAGTCTACACTGCCATATAATCCAGTTCAAAGCAGATAATCTGGATTCTATATGGCAGTGTAGAAGGAGCCGAAGAAGCAGACTTGAGAACCTTGCCCTTCAACAAAAGCAGGACAAGATATACCTGAAACTCCTCTCTATCATCCCTTGCTACCAAAAAGGGACCGGTGTTTGCTTAACCCCCTTCCCTTATCAGACCACTTAAATAAGGCTTTCACCTCTTGTTGAAAGAGGCTGTGAAGGGAGATGGTAATGATCTAAATAGCCAGATCTGTCTGGCTATCAATTCTACCATATTTTTAGAACAGTTCCTGGTCATACATAAGCCAATCATAATCTCACAAAGCAACTTGTTCAGTCTTAATTACTTCTCTAATTAAGTGTTTGCACTTTATTTCTAATTTAAATTCATTTAGCTGTCAGTTTCAAGATTCACAACTCATCCTACTCTGTTAAAATTAACACCTTCAGCTTCATTAAGGAACTGCCAATGCAATCAGCTCTCCAAATTCACAGATTCTGCATTCATGGATTCAACCACACGTAGTTTGAATACATACCCCCTCCCCCACATAAAAAGACATAGAAATTCCAGAAGGCAAACCTAGATTTCACCATTTTATGTGAGGGACAACATTTACAATATAATTGCATATAGTAGGACCCGAGCATCCGTGGTGGGTCCTGGAACCAAAACCCAGCAGATGCTACAAATCCATTGCATGTTAGAGACAATTGTGTGCTTAAGTTTGAACATAAAAAGTACAACCACTCTTCGGAATAGTGTGTCTTTTGCCAATATGGTAAATTATACCATTTGGTTTTGCTGGTTATTATTTCACTGTTGTTAGGGTATAGGCCTTGTACCAGGGCATTGTCTGGACTTATCCTACTCTAGTAAACTGGAGATTGATTTTTAAAATTGTTAGATTGAAAACCTCACTGAAAGAAACAAAGGTGAACAATGCCAAGCTCTGTTGATTATTAGCAATCAATATGAACTTTCTGAACTGACCAGGCTTGGATTATTACTAGAAAACTATTTTTGGTTTTGCTATTTGTCAAAACAGCAAAAGCTGGAAGGGGCTCCATCCCATTAATGCTTCTTTTTTTAAAAAAAAAAAAAAAAGAGGCAATTTCAGCAGGTGTAGTTTGGTACACAATCAGGCCACAAGCAAAATCCCTTCAATTCAAGATAGTCATCTGCAGTTTTCACTCTAGTAGTCCTAGCTGCAACTTGCTTCATTTTTAGCTTATCAATAGTTTTAAAGTTTAGATGAGACGCGGGGATGTTGACTGTTGACTGCAACTCCAAGCATTGCCCATCATTGTGATCCTGAGATGAAGTGATCCTGAGATGAAGTGAGTTGAAATAATAATATCTGGATGGCCACATGTTTTTCACTCCACATCTAAATCCAAGCATAGCCATCTATGCCTCTTCCCTGTTGACTTTGAGCCATGGGCAAGTTCCCCACAATAACTACTTTCAATAAGTGTAATAGTGCTTAATAAAACTTTATTTATTTATATATCTCCCCAAGAGAACTCAGGACAGTTTCCAACATAAGGCAAAACATTAAATTGCCAAAAGAAAAACCATACCACAAAATGAAACATTCAAAATGACCGTAACAGATTAGAGAGATGGGCCAAAACTGGCAAACTGAAGTTAAACAGTGACGAATGCAAAATACTACACTTAGGCAGAAAAAATGAAATGCAAAGATACAGAATGGGGGACTCCTGGCTTGACAGCAGTACATGTAAAAAAAACATCTTGGAGTCCTTGTGGACAACAAGTTAAACATGAGCCAACAATGTCACGCGGCAGCAAAAAAGCCAATGGGATGTTGGCCTGCATGAATAGGAGTATAGTGTCTAGATGTAGGTCTCGATCCATGCTACCTCTCTATTCTGCCTTGGCCAGGCCACACCTGGAATAATGTGTCCAATTCTGGGCCCTGCAATTGAAGTGAGATGTTGACAAGCTGGAATATGTCCAGAGGAGGGTGACTAAAATGATCGAGGGTCTGGAAAAGCCTTATGCGGAGGGGCTTAAAGAGCTGGACATTTTCAGCCTGCAGAAGAGATGATGCCTATGTATAAAAATATGTGAGGGAAAGCCATAGGGAGGAGGAAGCAAGCTTGTTTTCTGCTGCCCTATAGACTAGGACGCAGAGTAATGGCTTCAAACTATAGGAAAGGGGATTCCACCTGAACATTAGGAAGAACTTCCTAACTGTGAGAGCTGTTCTGCAGTGAAACTCTCTAACCAGAAATGTGGTGGAGGGTCCTTCTTTGGAGGCTTTTAAACAGAGGCTTGATGGCCATCTGTTGGGGGTGCTTTGAACACGATTTTCCTGCTTCTTGGCAGGGGGTTGAACTGGGTGGCCGATGAGGTCTCTTCCAACTCTATGATTCTATGATAGAACTGGGGAAGTGGATAAGCTGCAGAGCAAGGTCCTAGCTGATGGCCAAAGGGAAGGCCTGGGGCATTTTTGAAAGCCTGCTGGAACCACCAAGTTTTCAGGTCACTGCGGAAGGAAGACAGTGTAGGTGCTTGCCTAATCTCTCTGAGGAGGGTGTTCCAAAGTCACTAAGAAGGCCCTCTTCCTTGTCCCCACCAACTGTGCTTGTGACAGTGGTGGGAGCAAGAGGAGAGCCTCCCCAGCAGGTCTTAGAGCCCGTGCCGGTTCATAGGGAGAAATGCAATCACACCTCTGCAATTACACACTTCTGAGTTGTTTCACTCAGGAGACCCACTTGTTGCCACACACCCATGCCATAACATCATTAATACTGAGATGGATTTATGACTACCAATAAGTGTCTGCTCCCAATTCAAGGTGCAGGTTATGACTTACAAAAACTCTAAATGGCTCAGGCCCCACCTACCTTTGTGATTGCATCTCCCCCTATGAACCGGCAAGTGCTCTAAGATCTGCTGGGGAGGTCCTTCTCTCACTACCACCACAGTCACAAGCATGGCTGGTGGGGACAAGGGAGAGAGCCTTCTCGGTGGTGGCTCCTGACTTTGGAACATCCTCCCCAGGGAGGTTAGGCAACCTCCACTCTATCCTCCTGAATGTTTCAGAAAACTTTTCAAAAATGATTTGTCTCTAGGCCCAGTCCCTAGGTCATCAGATAGTACTCTGTTCTGCACTTCATCCACTTCCCAGGTCCTATTATATGCTTTTTGCACTATCCCTTGCCCTAGTTGATTAGGTCTATTATTTAGTACTCCTAGGAATTGAACTTTGCCTGATGGAGCTTCAATGTATTTAGTTTTATATTTTATTTTTAGTGTGTTTTATCAGGGTTTTTTTTTTATTTTGGGATGTTTTATTTTAATTTAATTTAATTTTTATTATTTTGTTTATTAAGCTACAGTTAAGTTTTTCTATATTGTCTAGTGTACCTTGTCCAGACAAAAACTGTTTGTATGGTTTTCTTTTCACATTGAATGTTTGCCATATTTTTGGAAACTGCCCTGAGTCCTTTCGGGGAGATAGGGTGGTCTATAAATAAAGTTTATTCTTATTTATTATGATAAAATTGATACTAGAGAAAAGTAAAAATGAGAGATAATGAATGTGTACTTCCTGAGGAATAAGAGGACAAGAAAATGCTAAATATGTTAACAGGTCTACAAATAAAAATCAAATATCTGAATAATTGAGTTATCTTGTTGTTCATGACAGTCAAAAAAAGTTATGAAGTTCACTTGCTGCAGTAACTTTGTGCCACTGAGAATAGCTCGGAGGAAGTAACATCAATATGCTGACTATCTAACCCATATTCATGGGATGGTAGATCCCATTACCATAGATGGTAATGCACTTTTGTTGTGATGAAGGAATAAAGCCCATTCTTGCTTTCTTTATTTTTAAAACACATTTTGGGTGGAAAATAAGCAAAATTATCACGGAAGTGCCAATGCATTGGTCAATGCACCTTCATTTCATGGTATGATGGCTAAAAGGGCAGATTGAAGCAGTAATACATTTATTCATGGTGCAGGGGTTTTTGAATGTGCTTAAAGAGGATCTGGAGCGCAAAGCCCTCATTTGTTCAAGGGAGAGGGGGAGATCAAAGTAAATGCCTCTTAACTTTATAATGTGTTCACTCAAAATGAATTTGTACTGGGTAAAGAAGGCATTTACTTCTCTGTTGGAATACAATGAATTTTAAAGTGGGCAGTCGTAAGAAATATAATGTGCGAGTTTATATGCAAAATCCTAGCATATTGTCTATTGACTATATTACACTTCTTCATTCCACATCTTAGACTCTTCAGCCGCTGTCAACCTAGCAGTCCCATTTGATTGTGAACCTAAAGGACTTTGCCTTCTATGAGAATGCCATCTGAGCAGATTAGAGTAACCATTAGCAGCCTTTAGGCATATACAGGTGTAAAAAAGTATAAATCATGCTTAGGCGCATCCTCGTATTGTGAACAAGAAAAACAAGGGGGATTCTCCTCATTGAAGGTTTCAGTGAACGGGTAGACTTTCCCATCTATTCTGTTCTTGAATAAAAGTTGCATATTTTCAAGAGCGGGATTTTTGGACAAAATCCCCATCCGAGCTGGTCCTGCCATTCCAACCACTGGACTTCTTTTGCTCATTTTATCCTTTACTTTCAGAATCTTTGAGGATCCCTAGGTGACTACTATTCTAGATCAGTGACTGTGCTGATCAGTAGGTGCTAAACTGCCATGACACATTTTATATCCTGTTGAGGTTTTGAGGGAGGATGGACCATAGATTATGGGATCTGCAGTACCTTCACTCACTTCCACAGACCACTGTGAACCCCATGAATGATGGACCTGGACCAAACTTGGGACACAGACCCCATCCCCATGATACACTTTGCATCCTGGTGAGGTTTCAGGGAATATGAACCATGGACTATGGGATTTGCAATACCTTCACTTTCCTTCTGAGACCACTGTGACCACCACCAGTGACTGACCTGAACCAAACTTGGGACACAAACCTGTCATGGTGCACTTTATGTCCTGGTGAGGTATGGGGGAGGAATAACCATGGATTATGTGATTTGCAGTACCTTCACACTTCCACAGACTTCTGTGACCCCATGACTTGAACCAAACTTGGGCCACAGACCCCCATGATGTACTTTATGTCCTGTTGAGGTTTGTGATTTGTAGTACCTTCACACACACACAGAGACTACTGCTAACCCCATCAGCTATGGATATAGACCATAGCAGGCACACAGTCTCCCCCACCCATGACTACTTTAAAATACTCACAGAGTTTGGGGAGAAATGGCAGAGGATGATGGAACTTACCACCCACTCATATTCATACCATTCAAAAGCAGTGGGGTTTTTTTCCTAATGTTTATCCTTACCAAATTATCTCTTTTCAGATAACCCGGGCATCAACGGGTACTCAAGCTAGTATGAAATAAAAACATCTACAATTTATTTATTGCAAATAAAATGAACCTTTAGTCTTGGGCTGGTTCCGTGGACAGTACATAGTAACACTTTTGAACAAAGTACCCTATATGTTCATGTATAAGTCCAAAAATGTAGTCAAAAAATCTACCCATAAAACCTCAAGTTATCCAGGGGTCCAGAGTACCGTACATTCATTTTTATTTAAAAAGAAACCAGCCTTGATTCTGAATGGAATGCCAAAAGGCTAGAGCTTAGCCTAGTCCAGGAGAATCCAATAGAAGCACCGACCCCCTTATTTATTGAATATCTGGATTGGGAAATGGTGGCTCCTGAGGCAGCATTGGTGCCGTCCCCTCTCCACGGAATGATTCTCAATTTATTCATGGGTTATATCAAAATCCATATTTTGGCCCCAAATTCTGCCCTGGATTTATACATGACATTGACCCATATATAATTATACAAGGTAATACCACTCCCTGAATTCTTTCTATAATCTCAGCTTCCAAAACCAGATCTTATCATTTCCTTTCTCCCTAACAGCTTGAACTCTCTGACTGCCCTAACTAACTTTTCTGCAAGCAAGCTTTGGTGTTGATATTTGTCTTTCCATAGGTCACTCTGCAAAGCAATTATCTGATTGACTGGCTCTATTCACAAGTGCATTCATGCCAAAGGCCACCACAAGTCCTAGAAGGCATGTGGGGGTAAAATTATGCCAAACACACACATACACAACCATACATATACGAAGGCATGTGTGTGTGTGAGTTGTAACTATCCAAGAAGGTTGATAATGCAGGCTTCTAGCCTCACCAATTGCTTTACACAAATGGGAAATCTAAGGAGAGAAAATATGGTTTTAAAGCTTGCCTGTCTGCAATCCTTGGTCACATATTTTAGATTTTGATTTTTGCATTGTTACTCTGGATGTGCAATAATTGCCACCACTAACTATACCAGGCATATATTTTCCAATGCAGTGAAACAGGAGGTTTTTCTTAAAGGTTGCATACTACTTATTAAGCCTTGAAATCAAAATCTGCATTACAAAAGCCAAATCTTGACAGCTGTAGCAGCTCCAGGAATTCACAGACTTCTACTCCTGACACCAAAGCTCTGTGTTTGAGACTGAGAAGCTTTCTTGTTTGCCCTTTTATCATATGATAAGCAATCTTTCTATGGTTGCTTCAATACGAGACAGCTGTGAGACTATTTCTTAAAATAACAAAACACAGAAACAAGCTCAGGCATGAACAGGAGCTATGCATGTGCATGCATGTGGAAGAGAGGATTCTGAAAACAGACCGGTGAATAACCCGTGTTAAACTATGGTTCATACGGTTGGTCTTATGCATCAAAAGAACACACAAGGAGGTGTCTAGAGCTGCTTGGATGATGGCCCTGTGCCTTTCCTAGATCAGTTAGCAGTCAGATTTCACCACCTTGATTGAAGAAATAAAGTCAAACAGCGAAACTGGTTCCCCCCCCCTCTCTCTGTGTGTGTGTGTGAAGTTACACGTATAATAACCCTTTTGACACTGTTGTGCAAACAGATACCAATGTCATCCTTGCACAATTGTTTCTTCCTGTCTGTTGGGTGCTTTTTTTGCCCCTTCAGCTGTCAAAGTGTTCACTGCTGAATTGTGGGATGCATTGGGAATGCTCCTTCTACGCCCTCTTAGATTCATAGAATTGGAAGAGACCTCATGCAGTCCAACTCTCTGCCAAGCAGGAAAATCACATTCAAAGCACCCCCGACAGATGGTCATCCAGCCTCTGTTTAAAAGCCTCCAAAGAAGGAGCCTCAACCACACTCAGGGGCAGAGAGTTCCACTGCAGAACAACTCTCACAGTCAGGATGTTCTTCCTCATGTTCAAGTGGAATCTCCTTTCCTGTAGTTTGAAGAAATTGTTCCATGTCCTAGTCTCCAGGGCAGCAGAAAACAAGCTTGCTCGCTCCTCCCTATGACTTCCCCTCACATATTAATATATGGCCATTATGTCTCCTCTCAGACTTCTCTTCTGCAGGCTGAACTTGCCCAGCTCTTTAAGTTTCTTCTCAGAAGACTTGTCCTCCAGACCCTTGATCATTTTAGTTGCCCTCCTCTGGACACATTCCACCTTGTCAACCACCCTTCAGTTGTGGTGCCCAGAATTGGACACATTATTCCAGGTGTGATCTGACCAAGGCAGAATAGAGGGGTAGCATGACCTCCCTGTATCTAGACACTAGACTCCTATTGATGCAGGCCAAAATCCCATTGGCTTTTTTGCCACTGCATGACCATTGTTGGCTCATGTTTAAACTTATTGTCCATGAGGACTCCAAGATCTTTTTCACACATACGATTGTTGAGCCACCATTCTGCATCTTTGCATTTCATTTTTTCTGTCAAAGTGGAGTATCTTGCATTTGTCACTGTTGAACTTTGTTTTGTTAGTTTTGGCCCATCCCTCCTGGCAGCTCTCATTCTCATAATCCTCTATCACCCCAAACAGCTCTCCCATGGCAACACATCATTAGAGCTTTTTATTCCAGCAATGCCAAAGAGGATCTCAGCTTCAGAACCAGATCTTTCCAGCACACTTTGCAGATGCCTCTTGTCTTTAACCTATCAATTTAGCACATACATGATAATTCATTTTGTGTTAAGTAGCTCCCTTTTCAAGGATGAATATGAAGTCAGGGAGGACTCCTAAGGCAAAAGTGTTGGTTATTTAGAAAACCCTGATTATAAACATATAGAGAGTGAAAGTCAGCAGCTCACATCGAAAACTACCTTCTTTGAATGTCAGTGTTTGTGGTTTAAAAACTGCTTTTGTCAGGATTTTCTTCTTTACTCTTAGGAGAGCAAAGGGGCTTTTAACAGGAATTTGTCAGTAAGCGAATTTTCTTCCCTGGGATGAAGTCTTTGTGATATTGATCAGACAGCTACTGCCTTGCTGGATTATTTTCTACCACCTACAGCATGGACAACTTTAGCTACTAGGAAAGATTATATGTGAACTGAATTTGTCTCATGTTGCCTAGCTTATACACCAAATTGTGTATATCCAGAATTAAAATAAAACAAGGTCAAATCAATATTTCTAGTTGTGGCTTCTGCTTTTATTGGTTCATATTGGTTTAGGTAATTACATGTAGCTGATTTGTTTTATTTGATTTTGAGTGAAGCACACCAATGAGACTAGGAGTGAAAAATGAAATATTTCTGTAGAACAGCTTCTCATTGATAAGTCTTCTGGAAATGTCTTGTTCATGTGTCAATAATGCTTCAGGTTGGGTAAGTCTATGTAACAAAACTGAAGAGAAAGGGCCAGGAAGTTTTAATAAAGATCATATGACTCTCGCTTCTAAAGCATTGTGTAGGGTTTTAATCTATGTTTGTCTGGGCTTGTCTCAATGTAAGCCACCCTGGAGATAGAGACGGGGGATAAAAATAAAGTTATTATTATTATTATTATTATTATCAAAGCTGAGGTCATGTGGAACCCCAACATTGAATCAAAGGGACCCCGTTTAGAGTTGAGACTCACAGTTTAAGAAGGTAGAATGTCCCCTGATTTTGCCCGAAGCAGACCAAAGCCAGGTTATGTTTAAAAATTCCACTTTAACTGCCATGACCTGGAATATTGTGTCCAGTTCTGGGCATCATTAAGAAGAATATGGACAAATTAGAACATGTCCAGAGAAGGAAAACCGAAATGATCAAAGTTTTGGAAACCAGGTCTTATAAGGAACAGCTGAGGGAGCTGGGCATGTTTAGTTTGGAGAAAAGAAGGTTGAGATGGAAATGATAGCCGTGTTTAAATATTGGGGGATGGGAGAATGTCCAATTGAGGATGGGGGGTAGGTTTGTTTTCAGCTGCTCTGGAGACTAGGTCACAGAACAATGGATTCAAATTTCAGGAAAGAAAAATTTACTTAAACACGAGGAAGAACTTGCTGATGGTAAGAGATGTTTGGCTATGGAATATATTGGCTTGCAACCTCATCAGATGGGGGACTTTAGCATCCGAGGATGCTTTCACCTCATCCAATGGAAAGAGCCCCACACCAGTCATCACTCAATGTTGTGTGACTTCCAACGGAAGCCCCACACCCAACCAAGGTGAAAGCATGACTGGATGCTTTTCCCACAACACAGGAGGCTTCTCATGTTGTGCTGGCTCCAATGGCCATTTGTCAGGGATGTTTTGATTGTTTCTGCACAGCAAGAGGTTGGATTGGATAATCCTCTTCTTATTCCATGATTCTATAACATCTTACAGGATTCTGGAGTATACAGTTTAGGGAGGAATATTTAAAAGTCTGAACCAGAGAGCTCAAGTCCTTCATCAAACTACAAATCCTAGGATCCCATAGATTGAAACATGGCACTAATTGGTGAAAGGACCACTCATTTCAACAAGATGTTACTTCAAGAATACTGTTATATCTTGGATTGCCTTATCATGGCTGCGTTATCCTCTATCTGATATTTACTCTTCTCATTTCACTTGGAGCAGATCTTCTCAAGAAGGTAGAACATTTACAGGGGTAGCCATGTTGACCGTGTAGCAAAATAAAACAAAATTCAAACTCCACAAAACAACACAACATATAACAAGTGAGCTCTTGAATTTTCAATGACTTTTAAAAAGCTCTTAATTTCAATCAATTCATGACAACTGCTAATGTATTTCCTTGGTCTAGGAAGGGGATATTGGAACCTGTAGAGGAGGTCCCAGAGAAAAAGAATTTGGCCCCGAAAAGACTTTGCCTAAAGAAATACTTGTATCAGTGGAAATAGACAGAAAGCAAGGGAGCCAAATGTCCTATAACTTGGAAGAAAATAAGATATTTGAACAAGCAAACAGAAAAGAAATATGTCATTCAAAGTCAAAAGTCTAAAAACCCAAGCTTGTGGAATATGTTCTTATTTCTCCTTTAGAAATCTCATGAGACAAACTCCCTCTACCTATATAAAATTATTTTTTGTTCTTGCTTTCACACCTATCTCTCTAAATGTCCAGGTGCTTCCAGGAAACATGTTTATAAATAAATTCACATTTTTATCAAATCCTTGTTCTTTAAAATATCAAGAACAAAAACATCCAAATGCTCCAGAGATTTGAAAAGTCAGAATAAAGGTATTGTCCCCAAATGTTCCCCTTCTTCTGCAAAACATGTGTTATAGGTCACTAATGAAGATTATATATTGCTAGAGCAAATAATCAGGAACCTACAAACCCCCTGTTGTTAACCTACTTTCTCTACCAACCTTTCTGTAATAGTTCTATATGATCCATTGTAACCTCTACTTTCTTTCAAATGGCATCTTAATTAAAATCTAGCAGGTTGTGAAAGGAAGGACTGCGCGGGTTCCTATTTACTAAGCTCACTCCCTGTTTCCTGTTTGTTATTCTTCCTAAACCATAGCACTGATCTTTTAAATATTTGGCTTTGCGGGGTGCATTATTATTTTTCTTAGGGCCAAGCTGCATGTTACAGTAAACATGTAGCAAGCCACTGTCTCTTTTGGGATAATTAATTACAAATAGGTTAGACACTGCCTATCCAGCTATGCAACATGCAGGGAAGGGAAAGAGATCTCTTCCTTTCTCAGCACAAAGAGAATGGCTATTCCCATTCCCACTGCAACTAGTACACTTAGGGGACATCCAGACAGTGCCAAAACATGGGTTTTAAGAAGAGAGGCAAAAACACCCAGGACTTCAAAGTAGGTCCCCACACAGAAAACAAAACAAAAAAAGGTTGATTATCTAGAGGGCACTTCATTCCCCAGTCCCTCCATTTCTACTTTAATACAAAAATTACTAGTAGCAGTTCACAACTACAGGAAGAATGAGTTAATATTGTGGCTCAAATCTCGTTGACTGCCACAATTGCATGAGGGAAGATTTGGCATTTCTAATCAACTAATGAAGATTATATATTGCTAGAACAAATAATCAGGAACCTTCAAACCCCCATTTAAAAATAATTAGTGGAAGGGAGAAATCTGGTGGAAGTTTTTTTAAAAAAATTCCCTCTGTTATGCACTGATCAGTATATGTGCACATGCAAATATGCTTGTATTTATTTGATGCACATATACAGTATGGATCAGCACTTCCGGGGAATATCCCCCATCTACCCTCCATTTTATCCTGAGACACAAAGGGAGGCCAGCGAGGATGGTGAGGCAAGAAAGTTCAGGACTGGCAGGTCTGCATTGGCCCTCTCAACCCAGGGGCAACTTGAAGCGGTTAACAATCGGCAACAATTTGATGCCAGTACAGTTACAACAAATAAGACAATCATAAAATACTATTAAAACACTAGTAACAATATAAAAATATAAAAACCATGTGTACAAAACCTTAAAAACATTGTCATAAACATCTCCATATAAAATAATTGTCCAGTTGCGTCGTCAATAATTCCATGATATCGTATATCTATGCCGTATATGGAAAGGCCTGCTCAAAAAGCCAGGTTTTCACCTTTCTTCGAAAAGTCAGGAGGGACACATGGCAGGCCTCGCCCACATTCTCCCAAAGTGGACAGGAAGGAGGAAATTGTATTTTGGGTAACTCTGATGGAACGACTCATACTTTCCACCCTTTTCCACTGTATGATCGGGTAAATGGCAATGGGGCAATGTGTGCTGATGTACATTGCTGTCTTTCTCCGATCTGATGGGGACAGGGTGCCAATGCAGTCTGTTCCACCCCCACCATATTATGGGGAAAGGAGGGGGGCACCACGAGCCACCCTGCACACCTTCCCTTTCACCAGCAACTGCCAGTGAAATGGCACGGCCCAAAAGGGCCATGTGAAGAGGTGTTACAACTCCTATGAATCCATACCATTCAGTCATGGCAGTTAAAGTGGTGTGAAACCACATTAATTCTTCAGTATGGATGCACCCTCAGTCCCCAGAAAATATGCTGCCAAATATTTCTCAATCCTCCCAAGGAAGTTTTGAGGATTAACTAAGGTTTATGAAGGAAAATCACAAACTTTCCAGCTCTACGAATGGAAGCTGTTGTGTCAGCAGAAAAAGAACAATTGTAAGAAGATGTATGCAAAGTGCAACCCTCCAGATATTGATGGACTACAACTTCCAGTATTATTCATCATTAGATATGTTGGCTAGCCTGGAGTTTAGCAGAAGCTGGAAGGTTGATTTTCTCCTATTGCAGTCTAGCTTAGTGTATAGCACAGAAAACAAAAAAAGGTTGATTATCTAGAGGGCACTTCATTCCCCAGTCCCTCCATTTCTACTTCAATGCAAAAATTACTAGTAGCAGTTCACAACTGCAGGAAGGATGAGTTAATATTGTGGCTCAAAGCTCGTTGACTGCCACAATTGCATGAGGGAAGATTTGGCATTTCTAATCAACTCTAGTCTAAAATTGTCATTTGAAGTTCCCCTAGGAAAAGCAGTTCTGAAATAAAGGTTGCTCTTCCAACTAATTAAGCTTAATTGTATCAGCTTGAGGTGGTTCCCTTGTTCAATACAGAATATCATAACAAGGAAAGTGTTTTGACTCTCTAAGGATTTGAGTAAGGGTCAGATATGACGTGAAGAATTTGTGAAGAATGTTTTATAAAAACTGCAATTTAAAAAAAGAGTTTGGGTAGGAATCATGCATACCCATCAGTGGATAACAAGGGCCCACTGTATAGCAATAGGACCTCATGGCACAAGGCAGGGTTTTCTTTGTCTTTCAGATAAGAGGTTCCTCCATTACTCTCCATGGATAGGTTGGCTGTGAGAGTTTGCAAGTTGTAGTCTAAAATATATTTTACCAAACTATGGCATAAGAAGAGGAAAAGAGGTTGTCTGCAGCTCAAAATCCACTCTTCACCTCCCCATGAAGGTTTTGGCAATGATGGAACCTGGGGCGGTCTAAGGTCATTTCAAATGGTAAGCAAACATTATTTTGGCGCCCCCCCAAAACATTATTTTGCCCCCCTCCCATGTAAAACAAACCTTTTCCCTACCCTACCTCTTCTTTCCTTCCTCTTCCTTCCTTCCTCTCCCTTTCTCTCTCTCTCTCTCTCTCTCTCTCTCTCTCGGAGGAGGAGGAGGGGGAGGAGCTGCCACTCGGCTCACGCTACAAGGAGGCGGAGAGGAAGGGGCTGGTTAGGGAGGAGGAGGAGGCGGCAGTGCCATGCGGTGCTGCTGCTTCTTCCTCCTCCTCCGCTCCCTCCTCCTTGCCGCTCGGCTCAGCTTCTGGACATGCGTGAAGGTTTTTGCACATGCGCAGTGGCTCCGGAGCTCAAGTTTCGCTCCGGAGCCACTGCGCATGCGCGAAACTTTCCGCACATGCCCAGATGCTGCTGCAGGCACTGAAGCCAAAGACTTAACAGGCTTCAGCGCCTGCAGCAGCTTCTGCACATGCATGAAGGTTTCCGCGCATGCACAGTGGCTCCGGAGCTCAAGTTGAGCTCCGGAGCCACTGGGCATGCGCGAAAATCTCCGCGCATGCCCAGAAGCTGCTGCAGGCGCTGAAGCCAACACAGCGGCGGCGTGGATGGCGCGGCCGCGGCAGCACCCCCCATCCAAGATGGCGCCCTACGCGGCCGCGTAGTTCGCTAATATGTAAGACCGCCCCTGGATGGAACTGAGCATTGAGCAGACCTCCAAGGATCACTTATATTCATTTCACCCATAGGATCACAGCTGAAAGCATAAGAATGTACATATAGAAATATGTATATAAGGACACTGGATTTCTCAGTGATGTCCTTCACCCCACTATGTACTATTCCCCAGACACAAGAAAATGGATCTAAAGACCATTTGCTGACCTATTTAGAACCTGTGAATGAAAAAAAAACTGTTAAGGGGAATTAAGAAAATAACACTTTAGTTATAAGCCACCAAGGACCTCATCACATTGATCTTCAGCTCCGTCCTAGGATGCTTGCAGGAAGGAGCCATGACGGAGCCTGAGAGAGCCCATTATATTACACAGGGCTACTTCTGACTGGGCTCCATCCTACTTCATCCTGCAAGCATTATAGGACAGAGCCAAGAGAACATGGAGGCTTCCGATATTCCCATAAGGAAAGTATGGGGGGAAGCTGGGGGATCTTTGGCAAGGTTTCCTCTTCTGCTAGGTGCCAGGTACGCAACTCATAACTCAGATCACTGCTTGCATCTCAAAGTGAGAAGTGGGCCAAGCAATGGCTCGTATCTCAAAAATCCATATGTAAGGTTGCTTGTAAGTCAAGGTATCACTGCCGTTAGTTGGTCAAATTGGCACATAGAAACACAATGGTTTTACCTCTGTCATTCTTCATCTTCACATACTTCCCCCTCTATTACATATTCTTTATTCATCTGTTTTTCTGTGCTATAGAGACCAGGAGACAGCTGGTCAAGCTGTGATGTTAACAAACTACCTGGTGTTCTGTCAAACCAGTCAAGAGTAATTTAATGACAGAACAGGATCTTTGCTCAATAAAGGGAAACTGGCCTATTCTGCCATGACTCCCAAGACAGAATCATTTATGGACACTCTTTGCTCTGTATAGATTGTTATATTAGAGGTGACTGAATATCAAATTACAATTCATAGCAGACAAATTTGTGTGAGTTTCTGGTCCAGTTATACAAAACAGTGTATTTTGACAAATAGTCTCAGTGCCCCATCCACAAAATGGTGAGCAAGGCATCTGTATATTGGAGGAAAGAGTATGTAGAGATAAGGTTTTGGATGAGAAACATCCCAGGTTCAGTTATGGATGTCTTCAAGTACAGTTAAGAAGCATCCATCTGAAATCTTTACATGTTACTACCAGTCAGTGTATAGACAAACCAAAGATCCACTTCTGCGTGAAGCGTCTTCAAACTTTCCTATTTTTTATGTTCTTGGGTAAGTCTTGAAAAATAAAAAAATACAGCTTTGTTGTGGAAATATTTGAACCAATGATGTGCTTTTCACATCATTGGTCAGCCCGGTCAGCCTGGACAGCTTCAAGGCAGGATTAGACAGATTCATGGATACCAAGGGAATCAGTAGCTACTGAAATGGACATCCAAGTGCCACCTCTGTGTTGATGGAGGCAGGCAGGATTTCCCCGGGTACTGGTTGTGGGGGGTCGGGAGCAGGTGAGGGTTTTGCCCTCCTTTCTGCTAGAGATCCCTGTGTAAAACTAGTGGGCCACTGTGTGACACAATGCTGGACTAGATGGGCTGAGGCCCGATTCAGCATGGCTCTTCTTATGTTCTTATGTTCTTATATAATCTTCACTTGATAATGATCTATATCTAGCATACTTTCATAGTGTGGTGAGTAAATTAGAACCAGACATCCTGAGGAGTGAGTTTGAATGGGCCTTAAGAAGCATTGCTAAACACAGTGTAGCAGGAGATGATGGGATCCCAGCCGAACTTTTTAAATTCTTGAAAAAAGATGCTATCAAGGTGGAAAACACAAGAATGGCCATTAGATTAGAAAAAATCCACTTATATCCCCATACCAAAAAGGGAAACACTAAAGAATGTTCAAACTTCCATACAGTGGCACTTATTTCTAATACCAGTAAGGTAGTGCTCAAGATCCTGCAAGGTAGACACCAGTGATACATGGAGCAAGAGTTGCCAGATGTACAAGCTGGGTTTAGAAAAAGCAGAAGAATGGAAGACCAAATTGCCAACATCTGGCGGATAATGTAGAAAGGCAGAGAGTTTTGGGAAAAAAATCTGTTTTATTGACTATTCTAAAGCCTTTGACTGTGTGGATCATAATAAATTGTGGCAAGTTATTGGTGGTATGGAGCTACCAAGTCACCTTGTCTATCTCCTGAGGAATCTGTATAACGACCAAGTAGCAACAGTAAGAACAGACCACAGAACAACAGACTGGTTCAAGATTGGGAATGGAGTATGGCAGAGCTGTATACTCTCCCCCTATTTATTCAACTTGTATGCAGAACACATCATGCAACATGTGGGGCTTGATGAATCCAAGGCTGGAGTTAAAAATTGCTGGAAGAAACTGTTGTAGTTCAGCCTGTGTTTATGCCTGATGTCAATGGAAAGGATGGGTTTTCTGGGCCTGAGTTGTCAAGTTGAAAGGCTTGGTTCTGGCTTTTCTGAAAGACCGGAGGTTTCTCATGAATGGGGTGCTTCTCCTGTAGATTCTCAAGGTTAAATTCCTGAAAAGGGGCCACAGCAGCCTTTCTCTGAGGATGATTTGTCAGGTGCAGAAGTTAATAAGATTGAAGATAGAATACTGTACATGACTTTTGTAAACTAATAGAAAGTTCCCAAGCTCACCGAATGTCTGCCCATCTATTAGAAAGGAGAGAAAAGAAATCCTTATCTGGCTGTAAAGACAAATAGAATGTTTTCCTTTTGTTTCATGAGATGGAAAATCTTTATATGAGACAGGGAAAGGATTTTAGCTCAGTCCGGTCAACGTTGAATTCTCATGACCATCTTGTTTTCCAAGTGGATTTCTAGCTTCATGTTTCAAGTTTTTCCAGGTTCATGATCTGTGTATTGGATTTTCATGCTGTTTTGTTTTTCTGGATTTTGCAACCTTGGATTTTGTGTTTTTTCAGTGTACCTTGAAGTTCATGAACTATCAGTTTTTGACTATAATGTTTTTATCATTTCTATTGCTTTACTTACATATATACTTCAATAAACTGCTTGCTGATTTTACTATACTGGTGTGGTGTTTAAAGATGGAGGTGTTCCTGCTCTGGGATACAACCTTAGATATGTAGATGATACCACTTTTATGGCTGAAAGTGAGGAGGAGCTGTGTAGCCTTCTAACCAAGGTGAAGAAGAAAGTGCAAAAGCTGAGTTGCAGTTAAACATTAAAAACGTTATGGCAACCAGACTGATTGATAACTGGCAAATAGAGGAAGAAAACATGGAAGCAGTGACAAATTTTGTATTTCTTAGACTGCAGCCAGGAAATCAGAAGACGTTTACCTCTTGGGAGGAGAGCAATGACTAATCTCGAAATAATAGTGAAGATTAGAGGCATCACACTGGCAATGAAGATCCGGATAGTTAAAGCAATTGTATTCCCCATAGTAACCTATGGATGTGAGAGCTGGACCATAAGGAAAGTTGAGCAAAGGAAGATAAACACTTTTGAACTGTGGTGTTGGAGGAAAATTCTGAGTGCCTTGGACTGCAAACCAGTCCATACCCCAGGAAATAATGCCCTGATCTGGCGACGGTGGTCAATGCTCTTGTCACATCTCGAATAGATTACTGCAACGCACTCTACGTGGGGCTGCCTTTGAAGATGGTTCAGAAACTTCAACTAGCCCAACGGGCGGCAGCCAGGCTATTAACTGGAGCGACATACAGGGAGCATACCACTCCCCTGTTGTGTCAGCTCCACGGGCTGCCTGTCCACTTCTGGGCTCGATTCAAAGTGCTGATTTTGACCTTTAAAGCTCTATATGTTTCTAGCCCAGCTTACTTGTCCTAATGCATCTGCTGCTACGTCCTACCTCGTAACTTAAGATCATCCGGGGAGGCCCTGCTCTCGCTTCCGCCAGCAACTCAACTGCAGCCCCCGACAAGTGAAATAGGATCGACCTCTAGCTTTCAGGAAGAAAGTAAAATTGTGGTTGTGAGACTAGGCCTTTGCACAGTAACTTAATGCAGCACTTTACTTGGAATGGACTAATATGATGACGGAAATGAAAATAGGGCTTCTGCTATTGATTGAATGTGGACTTGTTATAGATGGAATTTTAACTTAATTTGATTGTTGATTATTGTTTGCCTCTGATGTTTTTAATCTTGTTTTATTAGTGGTTTTATATAGTGTACTGTTGCTGGCATCTAATTGTGCCTTGTAAGCTGCCCTGAGTCGTCTTGTCCCGTCCCCCCCCCCCCTTTGGGGGAGTAGGGGTTGAGAAAGGGCGGGGTAGAAATATAGTAAATAAATAAATAATTTTCTCACTGGATGGAAGGATATTAGAGGTAAAGATGAAGTCCTTGGGTCACATAATGGAAAGCTTGGAGAAGATAATGATGCTGGAGAAAATGGAAGGAAAAAGGAAGATGGGCTGACCTTGATTTCTTCCCACAGAGGGGAAAAATGTAGCAGCTATTTGCATAAAGTCCTTTGATTGGCCAGCCTCGCCACTCCAAAATTCTAAGGCACCAGACAGAGGGCATTGATTGCCACTGATTAGCCAGCATCCCAGAATCCAGACCTCTACATTCAAACAACAGGATTTCTTCCCACTGAGGGGGAAAAATGCACCATCAACATTCCCTCCCCACTTGGCTCTGTGAAAACAAAATGGATTTCTGTTTTCTCTCCCCCAGCTTTTAGAAAACGGCTGCCTGCCATTCGGTCTTTTAACGTTACCAATTACCAGCAGAGCAGGCCAGAACATTACAGGCCCCAAAAGAGAGTTTAGGACAGGATGGGCCACGAATGATGGGATTTGCAGTATCGTCACCCTATTAACTTCCCAGAAAACACTGTAGCCCCTACAAATCACAAACCAGGCCCAAAATTTACAGTACGGCATCATTAACTTGATTTCCCTGGCTAGGCCTCAGTTAATGGGACATTGTGTATGGCCTGAATTAACAGTAACCAACCTTGGCACACTGAGCCCCTATGACCCATGATTCATTCTACTGCAGTTTGGAGTAGGAGGACCATGGATGATGGGACTTGAAGTACCATCACAGGTTATGAGATTTGTAGTACTTTCAAACTCTTCATTCCCCATAGACCAAGGCGGCCCTGAACCACGAGACCAAACTTGGCACACAGTACCCCCATGACCCACACTCCATCCTACTGCAGTTTAGAGGAGGATGGACCATGAAGGATGGGATTTCAAGTACCTCCATTCACTTCCCAAGCCCACTGCGACCCTCATCCAGTGCATAATCATGACCACACTTGGCACAAAAAGCCCCCATGACCCAATGGACGTCCTGATGCAGTTCGGAGGGCGGACCACGGATGATGGAACTTGAAGTACCTCCGCTCATTTCACCAGACCATTGCCAACCTCATCCAAACACTGATCAAGACCAAACTTGGCACACAGAGCCCCCATGACTCATTCTACATTCTGGTGCAGTATTGAGGAGGATGGACCACGAATGATGGGACTTGAAGTACCTCCACTCACTTCCCAAGACTGCTGCGACCCTCATTCAATGACTAATCAAGACCAACTTGGCACACAAAGCCCTCATGACCCACTCTACATCCTGGTGCTGTTTGGCGGGGGATGGACCATGGATGATGGAACTTGAAGTACCTTCACTCGCCTTCTGAGACTACTGTGACCCTCATCCAATGAATGATCAACACCAAACGTGGCACTAAGAGCCCCCATGACCCACTCTACATCCTGGTGCTGTTGGGAGGGGGATGGACCATGGCCAATGGGACTTGCAGTACCTTCACTAACTTCCTGAGACCACTGCAAGCCACATACACATCTAATAGGAACCAACCTTCCTCAAATAACCCGGGCACCGCCGGGTCCTCAGCTAGTATTTAATAAAGACCGACAAGTATGTCTCAAAATCTGATCTATTAGTTTCCCCCCTGAATACCTTCATTTCCATTGTTAGTTTATCATATAAGGCTATGATCCAAACCTCCCTATACCAAGCTTCCAGTGTAAGATTAGTTATTATTTTCCAATTCCTTGCTATTATAATTCTTGCCACAGTGAATAAAATAATCATCAATTCTTTCTTTTCCTTTTCTAAATTCAACATTGTGGCGTCCATTAGTAATGCTAACTTAGCATCCGGAGTGATATTTAGCCCTATAATATTGCTTATTTCGATAAATATAGCATTCCAAAAATTCTTCACTAGGGGGCATTCCCACCATAAATGAAAATACGTCCCTTTGTGCATGCCACATCTCCAGCAGAGTTTGCTTTGCTTGCTATCCATCTGATGTTGCTTGACCGGTGTGGTATACCATCTCCATATAACTTTAAATACATTTTCTTTTAATCTTATTGATACATTCTTAACCACTCTCCAATCAAAATCTGTCAGAGGCCCTAGATCTCCTTCCCAGACCTTCTCAAACAGCTTCAGCCCTGTTTCTTCACCAATTAATCCATTATATATTTTCCCAATTAATCCTTTCCCTCTTATTTCTTGGGTTTTAAGTTTACTTAGCCATTCCTCAAATTTATTCAATGCTCTACATCTGGGATTTTTACTTAACCAGTCCTTTTTCCAGCTATACAGCTGTTGTCTCTCAAACCAATTCAGAACACCTTGTTCTTCTAACTTATTGAACTTGCCCATTGAATTTTGTATCCATTCTTTCCAGGAAAGAGCAGTTTCCACCTCCACTAATTTTTTTATATTTAAGTTTAATTCTCAGGTCTTCTGGAAAATTCTCCAGTAACACTATTGGGGTTAAGGGGAAAACTCCTGGAAATATTTTGTTTTTTAACTTAACCCATATCTCCATAACATCTTTAGCCAGGTTATTTTTACACTCCTTAATTTCTTAGCCTATTTTTGGCCTGAAAAACATTTCTCCATAATCTCTTTGCCAACATTTCCCTTCCAGTTCCTGCCAGATCAATGTAGGTTCCGAGAGCAGCCTAAACACTCCCTTTATAATGTGTGCCTGGTGGTAGGTTTTTAGTTTTGGTATTCCTAGTCCCCATAATTTCTGAGAAATATACCATAAGCCTCTCAGTAGCCTGGATCTTCTAGTTCCATTACAAAATTCATTGACTATTTTCTGCCATTTTTAAGATCAACCTCCGGCAGTTTAATAGGTAACATATTACAGAGGAAGTTAAATTTAGGTAATATTTTCTTCTTTTTTTTCATGCTTTATTGCGGGGTTTTGTCAGTAGTCCATCAGCTACCAATCTAATCAAAGTAGGAAATTTGGAAATCTTGGATTTAATGTAACCTTTCCTGGCACTTGCAGGTGAACATTGTGCCAATATAAAGGAACAGTTTACAAAAATTATTTGAAACCTGTTCTTCCCATAAATAATATGTAACAAAAAAATCATTAGTGTGAATTATAGTTTTCACACGTAGGACCTGAAGCCAACATTGTAATGCAAACCTCTTATCCTCACAGAAGTGTGATGCAGTAGTATGACTCAGCTGTACTGATGGTTTTGAATACAAGATTTGTTGACAACCATAACGCATGCCAACCACGTCATCATCTGGCAGCCACATCAATTACAGTGGATCAGCCGCACTTATTTCTGAGGGTTAGATAGTTGAAGAAAGGGGATTGGGGTGGTTGCCATGGCCACTGCCTCATACAGTTTTAGATTCTGTCTACTGGATATTGGCAGAACACCATGAAATCTTTTATTATCCTGAATTTTAATAGCTTTCCAAATCTTTCCATGGCCTGGGGGTCAGAGATCAGGGAAGCTCAATAAAGCCTGTTAAGAAAAATCCCTACCAACATGGCTGTGTGTCTAGTCTAAATTATATTGTCCTCCAGATTCTCTGACAACTTATTTCTATATGTGTATATGGATGAGGGAAAGAAAAGATTTAGAAATCACACAGTTCCATGTATCTAGGGGGAAAAAAGGTAAAATTTTGGCTTGAGTGGAAATATCAGGCATTTCTGCTATTGGTAAAAATATTTTTCTAGTTATTTTTCTAATTACATTTAAAGTTTGAGTCTGCCCAATGGCCAGTTTTCATCCTTGTCCAAAAGCCCTTTAATTTAGATCAGAAGTGGGCAATTGTCATTACTATGGTTGCCCCCCTCTTGTTTTGGATATCTCAGAAGTCATGCAATGTCACTTCCAGCTGTCTGATGATTTTGACTTTTATTTCTGGCATGCAGAAGGCTTTTGTATGAGTTCAAGATTACCCCAGCTTCTGAGCTTTCCAGAGCAAAACTACTAGTTGAGCTGGAATTTTGCACATAGTCCCCAAAACTTGATAATTTTTGCTCATAACTCAAGTGATAACTCATGAAAGCTGCAGAAATAGGTTTTGAGATCTGGTAACCCTAGTGAAGAGAAGGCAAGTAAAATTGTTATATTGCCAGGCGGTATTTGGTGTTTTCAGCTGCTTGGGGGGCAAGGAAATACATGGAAATTAACCTAACTTTTTAGGCAGGTTCTGGGGTTTTTGAAGGTCTTCAAACTCGTGCACAGCTGGCTGGGAGTCAGCTGCATTAAGATAACTACTGACCAAAAGGTCATGTGTTTGAAGCCAGCCCGGGTCGGAGTGAGCTTCTGGCCATTGTGTAGCTTGGTGTCGAACTTTGCCGCCCAAAAGACAGTTGCATCTGTCAAGGCACCTTGTTGGAGGTGCCTGGCATAAAGATCTACAGGCTGTCTAGTACGCGGCAGAGGGCATTTGCTGTGGCTGCGCCGACTCTGTGGAACTCCTTGCCTGAGGAGACTCGAGCCATACAGGACTTGATGCCATTCCGCAGATCCGTTAAGACCTGGCTATTTAGGCAGGCATTCGGCCTTGACCAATGCCCCCCATAAATTGCCACTCTGCCGTGCCGCCACCACTTGCACTAGGCTGCCGTGCCGCCACCACTATCACAGTTTAGTGCTGGAAACGGGGTTTAACTGAGGGTTTAAACTTGTTTTTATAATGTTTTTATGTGTTTTATTGATGTTTTTATTGCTGTAAACCACTCTGAGCTCCAGAGAGAGCGGTATACTAAGCCAAATAAATAAATAAGTAGGAAATTTAGGTATTGCTTATGCGGGGAGGCTAATTAATTAATTTGGGATGTGATAACATCTCCAGCAAGCAAGCAAAAGAATGAGGAAGTACTCCACTGTCACAAAAGGATGGTGAAGCAGCAGTTCCCCTGGTGGCCAGAATACCCTTATGAAAGCTGGAAAGTTAAATAGCCTCTGTGTCTCTCTCTCTCTCTCTCTCTCTCTCTCTCTCTCTCTCTCTCTCTCTCTCTGTGTGTGTGTGTGTGTGTGTGTGTGTGTGTGTGTGTCTACGGCATTGAATTTTTGCCATGTACTGTATATGTACATTGTAATCCGCCCTGAGTGAGAAGGGTGGAATATAAACACTGTAAATAAATAAATAAATAAATAAATAAATTCAGCAACTAGACCAGTTACATGTGGCCCATAGAATGCACTTTATCCACCCCTGAATTAAACTTGCCCTAGTTTTTCACCAGTTCCTGTAAAAATTACAGAAGAACACATTTTTCTTGAGGTATCCCTAGAGTGGAAAAATGTTGAAACCTAGGATCAGTTTAGCTCTCTTAGAGAATGCGGACAACCATGTCCTCAATCAACAACAGCAATAATAACAATCTAACAACAGAAAAAAAATTGCCTCCTCCTGTATGATGTCAAGGATGCAACTTGCAAGAAAGAAATTTGAAGGGATATAGCAGGCTCAAATTTCCTTTAGCAATAAACACATGGAGAAAGATAGTGCATTAAATCCTGGGTCAACACTCATTTTATAATGCAGAGTTCATTCTGTATTGTTTGTCATCAAACAGGTAGAACAGCCAACATGACTCCCCGAATCAGATTAAGACAGCTTCAAGGTCAATTTGTTAAGATTCATAAAGCAAAATCTCTTTGTGTGAGCCTTATGCTTGTTGAAAAACAGCTTCTTCATCTTGCTATCTTGTTCGCTAACATAAAAAACTGCCTTAAAACAATCAAGATGTGCAAATAAAAATTTATTTAATTTATTCAAACTTGTCTGTCGCCACTCCCGTGCAGCTCGGGGCGACTTACAACACTAAGAACACAATTAAAATACATGTATGTAACACAGCAATATACATAATAACACAATTAAAATAGGATATAAAGCACAGCATATACACAATAAAACACATAACATTTACAGCCTCTGCACAGAAAGCGGGTAGCTCAGACCTGCATTATCAGCGGTAGGGTGCCTGTGAATTAGCAACCGAACGCCTGTTTAAATAGCAGGGTCTTGCAGGCTTTTTGAAAGGCCAGCAGGCTAGGCAAGGTATGAATCTCGAGGGGGGAGCATTCCAAAGCGTTGGAGCAATGATGCGGAATGCTCTCCTCCTTGTAGCAGTCAGGTGAAAGTTCTTACAACTTGGGACCTCCAGGAGATTATTCAACTCTGAACGCAGTGGTCTGGAGGGACAATATAGGGAGAGGCGGTCCCTTAGGTCAGTCTTTCTCAACCAGTGTGCCGTGGCACATTAGTGTGCCGTGACGGACCTCCTGCTGTGCCGCGAGAAAAGCTCTCTGCCCCCCTTCCTTCCCCCCTCCTGCCGAACTTCTGCTGCTTGGGGGAGGAGGAGGAAGGGCCGGGCAGTGGCGAAGAAAAAGAAGAAGGGGCCGGGGCGCCCCCTCCTTCGGCCATTTCCCCAGCCAGCCTCCAATCTGCCATGACTCCCGCCATGACTCTCGCCCCTCGCTTGCTGAAGCCCACTGAAGCCCATCCACCGCTCATGCTCCTCCTCTGTAGGACAGCTGAAGCTGGGGGGAGGGGGCGGGGCATGGCGTGGCCTGGCTCTGCCCCCCCCCCCCCCGGCACTCCCAGCAGCGGCTCCACCCTTGAGGGGACAGTGCGAAGCCAGCAGTGTGCGGGCTCTGGCACCGCGGGCTGGGCACTGCTGGGAGAGGTGAAGCTGGGGGCCCATGGCACAGCCTGCTGGCTTTGGCAGCAGCTGCTGGGAGAGGTGAGAGCTGGGGGTAGGGGGCGGGGCATGGCACAGCCTGGCTCCGCCCCTCCCCAGCTTTGGCACTCTCAGCAGCTGCTCCCAGCAGGCCACCAACCCCCAGCCGTTCTTTACTGTGTTAGAGTGTCATTTTGTGTCATTTTGGTTGCTGGTGTGCCCCCGGATTTTTTTAATGTTAAAAGTGTGCTGCGGCTCAAAAAAGGTTGGGAAACACTGCCTTAGGTACACTGGCCCCAGACCATTCAAGGCCTTAAAGGTCAACACCAGCACTTTGAAGGTGATCCGGAATTCCACTGGAAGCCAGTGCAGTTCGCGCAGGATGGGAGTGATGTGACAGCATGTTGGTAAGCCTACCAACAGCCGGGCTGCAGCGTTCTGCACCAGCTTAAGTTTCCGGATCACGGACAGAGGAAGGCCAATGTAAAGAGCGTTACAGTAGTCCAGTCTCGAGATGACTGTGGCTTGGACTACTGTAGCTAGGTTGTGGCGGGACAGATAAGGGGCCAACTTCCTTGCCTGGCGGAGATGGAAAAACGTTCCTCTACTGATGATGGAGATATGGGTCTCCATCATCAGTTGAGAGTCCAGAGTAACACCGAGGCTCTTAATAGCTGACGACGGACATAGTGTCGCGCCAACAAGGAACCTCACCCGTATCCAGACGACCCAGCCACAGGATCTCCGTCTTAGCCGGATTCACCTTCAACCTACTGGCTTGCAGCCATCCAGTAACAGCTTCAAGGCAACGATGGAAATTATCGGGTACGGATCTGGGCCTGCCCTCCATCCCCAGAATGAGCTGGGTGTCATCCACATATTGGTGGCACTCCAGCCCGAAGCTACGTAACAGCCGAGCAAGTGGTCGTACATAGATGTTAAATAATAGAGGGGAGAGGATTGTCCCCTGAGGCACCCCACAAAGTAGAGAAGTACCCCCGGAGACAACCTCACCCCTCCTCACTCACTGAAGCCAGTTCTGGAGGAAGGAGGACACCCATTTAAGGACCGTTCCCCTCATTCCAGCCCCGGCAAGGCGGTGGGTCAATAGATCGTAATCAACAGTGTCAAACGCTGCTGTGAGGTCCAATAACACAAGCAACGCCGACCCGCCCTGGTTGAGCTGGCAATGTAGCTTATCTGTGATGGCTACCAGGACCGTTTCCATCCCATGCCCTGAACGGAAGCCGGACTGGAAGGGGTCTAGCCAAGTTGTGTCATCTAGGAAGGACTGCAACTGCTCCATTGCTGCCCTCTCAACCACCTTGCCCAGAAACACTAGATTGGATACTGGGCGGTAGTTGGAAGGTACCGTAGGATCTAATCCCGGCTTCTTTAGCAATGGAGTGACCACTGCCTCTTTCAAACCCTCTGGAAACACTCCTTGCTCAAGGGAGGTGTTAACTAGTCTCAACAGAGGGTCTCGTAACCCCTCCAGGCAAGCTTTAACAACCCAGGAGGGGCACAGATCGAGGGACCAAGTGGTCGGACGAGTTGCAGACACTATCCTATCGACAGCTTCTGCGTCCAGTGGCCGAAACCGGTTGAAGGTGGGCCCGGCAAGAGGCCACGGAGTCTTGAGTTCGCTCACTGCATCAATTGTGACTGGAAGGTCCCGGCGGAGGGCCGCAATCTTGTCTGCAAAGAAGCTCTGAAAAACCTCGGCTGAGAGGGCCTGATCATCATTGTTTAGGATGGTAGAGACCATCGTCAAGGATCTAATTACTCTGAATAATTGAGCCGGGGGTGAGCTAGTGGACGCTATCAAGGCCGCATAGTGTAAACTTTTCGCCGCCTTGATAGCTTGCTCATAAGCATCCATAAATAGCCTATAAGCTGATTGCGAGCCTCCGTCACGGAGTCTTCTCCACACGCTCTCTAGCCGTTTCTTCTCTCGCTTCATCGATCATAGCTCCTCGGTAAACCAAAGTGACCGATTTCGGTGAGGTCGGAGAGGGCATCTAGGGGCAATCTCCTTGAAAGCATTGGACAATTCCCTGGTCCAGATATTAACTTGCTCATCGATGGAGACGCTGACAGACTCCAGATCCCTCGGAGCATTCAGGAACCTGGTTGGTTCCATAAGCCTCTTTGGGCGAACCCAAATTTGTTCGGCGCCCTTGCAGGGCGGGGGAGCCAGCTCAATCCGGATTCTCGGGGCACAATGACCCGACCATGGCACCTCGATAGTAGAGGCTAGGGTCACTTGGATACCTGCACTGAAGACTAGATCCAGGGTATGGCCCGCTCGGTGGGTGGGCCCCGAGTCACATAGTGAGAGCCCTAGCGTTGCCATGGTAGACACTAGGTCCACTGTGGGACTGAAATCCTGTGGGTTATTCTCACCTAGAGTATACTATTGAATCAGATGTTGAATGATAAGTCAACATTGATGATTCAATGGTTCTACTTCAATCAGGACTAAGATGACTCAATCCAGAATATGAATGATAGCATTTCCTATATCACTTCCTCTTCCTTCATGTTATGCTTTCAATTTATAGTGACACCAAGACAAATTTGCCATAAGGCTTCCTTGGCAAGAGTTCTTTGGAAAAGTTTGCAATTCCTCTGAGGCAGAGAGAGTGTAAGTTTACATGGCTGTATGGGGATTTGCATCCTTTCTCTTCCAATGGCTTTGAGGTAGGGACACTCGCAGTCCCAATCAGATGGCGGAACTTGAAGTTACAAAGTCTTCCTCTAAAGGCCAGATGACGGGTTTGAAAGTGCTTGGAACTCCCCAGAGTTATTCAGCCTTCCGATATGCTGAGCCTTCTGCTTGAATTCCAAGGAAATCAGACTGGTATTGAAAGATGGCCTGACCAAGGGCCTGGTCCGGCTAACCCATTTAAACACGCCCTTCCAAGAGGGATCCTGGAAGCCACTGGAATGTAAAAGTAGCTGGTTCCCAGATCCCTGGAAAAAAGGGGTAGAACAAACTCAACTGGGCTCTGTCAATGATTAATGGCAGGCGCCAGGGACCAATCAATGCAACCAAACCTCTTGTAAACTGCAGGCTGCAAAAACACACTTTAACAATGCAAACCTTTAAGAACTCAAGATTTTCTATGCAGGTGGCGCTCACCACGACATCAGAGTATTTCAGGAAAAAAATATTTTTAATTGTAAAATCCCCTATACTGTAGTTACAATATAACCACAATTTTTTAAAATAAAGCCAGCTTACATGCACAATATCAAGATACTTACAAGATTAAATGTCTGTGCTGATTTATTTTTTGAATCTTTCAATGTGCATGTGCTCCAGTCAAAGCTGTCATTATTACTCAATTGCAATAATGCTTTGAACCACGTGTCTTTATCTCTATGTGCTTCAAGCACATCTGCTGTTTAATGTATTAGCTACTGCTGTGTTTTTATAGTTGCTTACTTTGTCACATGTTCTTGTATTTTAGGTATATTATTGTGGTATACCCTGGTATGGAAGGAGGACACTATGGGTGATGCCAATAGTGACATCAACCCTATAACTCCATCTATTATAACTTTGGAGAGCAGGGCTGAAATTCCTACTCAGCTTTGGAAATTCTCTGTATGACCTCAGGCAAATCATATTATTTCAGCCTAAGTGAAAGGGACTTCCTCAGAAGCAATCTTGCCAGGAAAATCCTGTGAGAGGGTCCCTATATGTAAGAGTCACTTTGGAAGTCCTTGTTTCAGATGGAGCACCAAAATATCTCCACCCAGCTCTGCCGAGACATTAATCTTTTCTGTAAAAAAAATCTCAGCTACATATGTTTCTATTAGTTGTTTTGCTTTATGACTTACTAATGGAATGAGGGAAGAGACATTTCAAATTCTCAAACTGCATATGTAATACTTCTAGTTTTTGTATTGATAAGTTACCACTAATATCAGTACCTCAATTTTAACGTACCTAGACAATGGCATTTGCAAGTCAAACACTTTAACTCTGAAATTGCAATTCTTATTGGAATTTATGGAAACTCTGCCAAGTATTCAGAGAGATTACCTCTACTTTTCTTTCTCTCTCTATATATATATCTTTTTAGATACTCCCTCCCTGTAATTTCTCTCCCCCATCCCCTTCTGAACAGAAATAATTTACAGAAGGCATTGGAAAGGCTGTCAAAATCTTCAACAACATTATTTATTTATTTAAGGAAACTTCAAATAAATGGAATACATTAAGCTCAGTCTTACACCACGATCTACGATCATGAAATGTATGCAAGGGAAGAAAAAGAGTCTTTCATGTAGCTGTATAGTTGGGGAAAATGATGGTTGACGGTTGTCAAGGTGAAGGTTTGTATCTTCACAGAAGCTTTCTTTGCCCTTTGATTTCATTCTGTTCTAGAGGAAAACCCTGAAGACAGCTGCTACCAGGCATCTTGGGAATAAAGGTAAATTTCTGTACTAACTGCCAACTTTCGTGGCTCCCTCTCCTTTCTCTACATCAGAACCCACTCATCCCCCAGCACCAGCCATGACAATTTGTTTTTAAAATGTCAAAGCAAAGTGTGCAGTCATGTCTAAAAATAGACAGAGAACTGTGAGCAAGATTCATATTTTGGTTGTATCAAGAACGCCATACAAATTGGTAGGCTTCATGAAACCAGTAGGACATTTGGCTACTAGAGGCCGAAGCCAAGGTGACACTTCTCACTATTCTACCATACTTCAAGACTAAAGAACACTTTAGGTCATGTGGGACAAACTGGCCTAAATTCTTTTGTGAGTTCTGATTAGAGTTAACCAATTGAATCAATGAGGCATACCTATATGTTTTCTGATCATTCATCAGTGTATTGAATGCCGATCTCCTTTTTGGGATTAACCGACATAATGCCAGCCACAGTGTGGGGAAGAAGAATGGTGAGGGGCTCCAATGCTGAGAGTGGGAAGGTCACAATATCTGCTACCTGAGATCATTGTCTATTTCTGGCCAACCTCAAAGATTTCTACATGTAATTTTTTTCCTATTAAGATAGACCATCTTCTCTTTATTCTATGTGGAATGGATAATATGCAATTATGTTTGAATTGAAATTGGTTCAAAATAATAAATACCATCACTTGTCATTTAGATGGGTACTCTACAGGTATCGATGGAACAATATGAGCCCTTATGTATATGGCTTTGAATCTTTGCCATTTTTGTTTACGGAAGCCACCCTGAGTTCCTTCAGGGAAGAGGGCAGGCTAAAAATAAAGTCATTTATTTATTTGGGATCATACCATATGTTGCTGTAATAAAATGTTTAAACTCTTGTATATACTTCAAGATGGAAATGTTTTTATTTGGGTTGTTGTAGGTTTTTTGGGCTATATGGCCATGTTCTAGAAGCATTCTCTCCATGGTCTAGAAGCATTCTTCTGGGAGAGAATGCTTCTAGAAAAATGGCCATATAGCCCGAAAAACCTACAATGACCCAGTGATTCCAGCTATGGAAGCCTTCGGCAATACAATGCTTTTATTTGTTTTGTTTTGTTTTGTTTTGTTTTGAAAATATCTAATTATGCAGTTTGGGGAAGGAGTTTTGTACCGAAGTTTACTGAAGACAGTTTCTAATGACAATTTGTGCACACTGAAAATCTGTGACACTGGAGTAGTTAGTTTGCTTCATTTTTTATTATTTGTTAAAGAAATTTATGCTCAGCTTACACATGGTGCTATTGCAAGGACAATGTATTTTTAATGCATGTTATTATGTAAATTGGCTTAGATATGCAATCTATTAAAGGTGATTTCTCCATCTCTTATGAACAAAACCAATGATCACATAATTTTCATTAAAGATAAAATCATTTTACTTTTCATAACTGATTCCCAAAGGCAGTGCCCTGACAACTTCAATTTCCACAAAATTGAGAACCTGATACTCATTTTCAATACTCTAATGAATACAGTGAATCAGAAGTAATGTATTTCCTGCAGCACAGAGTCCTTGGCTGCAGAATATAAATTATTTTAAAGAGGTAGCAAATATGGTAGTTAATGAACCAATAGGCTGTCTTCCAAATTTCTTTTTTCTGAATTGGTTTATACTTTTTATTTTGTTTTTTGAAAATGCAAAATCCCAGTATGAGGATCATGTTGCAGTTCTTAAACTTGTTGAGCCGCACTGTGTCTTGAATTAACTGATCTGGTCACTGGCAGCTACTAGAGCCTGGAATTTGGAGTTATGCCAGAGATTTAGAGCTAAGAGCCAAAAAGCTCATTGGTGCTTCAACAAAGATCTAGCCCAGGGCTGTCCAACTGATGGCCCGTGACCCGTATACGGCCCCCAGCCCCTTCCCCACGGCCCCCTACCCTCCTGCAAGATATCTGCTTTTTAAGATTTTTTTTAAAAAAATTAAATATTTTTTTGGAATATTTTTTTGAAATATTTTTTTGAAAAATTTTTCCGGGGGTGAGGGGCGGGGGGAGGAGGAGCAGGCTCCCTTCCTCCTCCTCCTACTTCCCTCCCTCCCCCCTCTCTCTCTCCCTCCCTCCTTCTCTCTCTCTTTCCCCCTTTCATTCCTTCCCCCTTCCACCACCTGAACAAAAGAAGGAAGGAGAGAGAGTGCACCAAGTGAGAGGGGGTGTGGCCAGAGTGAAAAGGGGCGGGGCCAAGTTTGGAGCGCGCGCGGGGGGGTGCTCATCCATTCCCTTTCCGGCTTCCTCCTCTTCTGAGGATTCCTGCCAAGTTTGGTCCTGATCTATCATTATTTGAGTCCACAGTGCTCTCTGGATGGAGGAGAACTACAACTCCCAAACTCAAGGTTCAGTACTTTCTGTTGCTCTCATGAGAGTTTAGGTTTGATTCAACATGGCTGAGGAATGCTTTGATTGTGTTTTCCCCTTATGGCAGAAGGAGGCAGGACTGGATGGCCCTTGGAGGTCTCCTATTCTAGGAACCCATTGTAATTAATATTATTATTATTATCATCATCATCATCAGAGGCTGAATGGCCATCTGTGAGGAATGCTTTGATTGTGTTTTCCCCTTATGGCAGGAGATTGGACTGGATGGCCCTTGGAGGTCTCCTATTCTAGGAACCCATTGTAATTATTATTATTATTATTATTATCATCATCATCATCATCATCAGAGGCTGAATGGTCATCTGTGAGGAATGCTTTGATTGTATTTTCCCCTTATGGCAGAAGGAGATTGGGCTGGATGGCCCTGGATGGCCCTTGGAGGTCTCCTAATCCAGGAACCTGTTGTTGTTGTTATTATTATTATTATTAGCAGAGGCAGAATGAACATTATGCCTTGTCATTCAGGGTTATAGGCCTGTGTGGAAGGGCCCTGGCTTCTTATTTGACTTCCTTTCCACACATCTGAATAAAATCCCATGTTATTTGCTTTAAACCAGATTATATGAGTGTGGACTCTGATAATCCAGTTCAAAGCAGGTATTCTGGGTTATATGGCTGTGTGAAGGGCCCTGAGTCCACACTGCAATATAATCCAGTTCAAAGCAGGTTTTGTGGGGTTTCCTGCCTGGATATTCTGAGTTATATGGCTGTGTGAAGGGCCCTGAGTCCACACTGCAATATAATCCAGTTCAAAGCAGGGACTGGGACTTGAGACTGGGATTTTGGTGTTCATCTCTATCTCCAAGTCAAAGCCCCGGTGTCCTCCACAGACACCTCCAAGGTGGGGGGAGAGGGCAGAGCCGGGGAGGGGGTGGAGCTGGGGAGGGGCGGAGCTGGGGGCGGGGAAGGGGTGGACCCGGGGAGGGGGCGGAGCCGGGGCGGAGGCAGACCCTTTGGCCCCCCAGGTCATCAGTAACCGGAATTCCGGCCACAGGTCCGGTAGAAGTTGGACAGCCCTAGTCCATATAAGAATCTAGTCCATATAAGAATCTTCTTAGGCCAGTAGTTACCAATAGTTTCCACACCAGATGTGTAATGAGTTTCTTCTAGGAATTATGTAGACAGTGACACTAAGGGCCCTTCCACATAGCAATATAAACCAGAATATCATGGCAGAAAATCCCACAATATCTGCTTTGAACTGGGTTATCCGAGTCCACACTGCCATATATTCCAGTTCAAAGCAGAAAATATGGGATTTTATACAGCCTTGTGGAAGGGGCCTAAAAGAGCTGTATAAAATGCTGAGTTATATCTCCTACATGTGTTCTGTTGGTTTAATAACTTATTTGAAGTCCTGAGCACATTTATTGATGAGGATGTCCTCAGCAGCAACTGTAGTTCATCTTCTCTAAGAACTTCATCAGACAGATCTAGGCAAAAATTGGGGAAAAGCAGGGGTGAGTGGAGGAAAACGTGTTAAACCTTTCCATCCTGTCTTTCCTCATCTTTCCCCATTTTGAGGGATGACCAACCATCCCACATCCTTATCTGTCTTTCCCCTGCTTTCTCCTGTCTGGAATCTGTTTGGAATTGGGTAACATCTGATTCCTGGTGATGGACTTCGGGCTCTATGTGCTGTGGAAAGAGAGCCCCATGAATCCCCATCAGTAGTGCCCTCACATAATGTGATGGCCTCAGTAGGACTCCGCTTCCTAAGCTCATGAAAACAGAGCCTGAGGGCCATGGATGAAGTCCTAAGAAGACAAATGACCAGCCCAAATGCAAATCTACATCCCATGGAAATGCTCAAAATGCTAGAGTGCTTCCCAGACAGGGCAACTGAGCAGAAAGCCATATGCTAAAGTGGATCTCAACATTAGGCAGCACAGATGGGGAAGATGTGACTTTTTAGATACTATTACAGAGTAAGTCCTGCAATATTTGTGATTTCTGTAATGTTGCAATCCTAGACCACAAGGAGAGCTGTATCTTCCCCAACCTTGCAAATCTCATAGAGTACATTTTTTTTTCTTGCAGCTGCACATATCTTGGGACTACCAGGGACGCTTTTCTCTGGAACCCCCTATAGAGTTGCCAAGCATCACCACACATAGAATTTTAAAATCTTACTCAAATGCAGACGTATTGGCTCACTTTCTTCACAGGATGTAGAATATGAAATTTATAGTTATCTGCAAAATGTGGCTCCTTCTCATGCAAACATGACATTTTCAAACATTTATGTGTGGGTTTTAAAGCAGGCTTGAAAAGCAGTTTCAAACTTATCTGGGATCTACACTTATTACTTTAACATCACTGGTCGTGGGAGCCATTTTTACCCCTTGGATCCCCATGAGATGCACCTTATCCAGCTCCTCCTCCTCCCCCCTCCCCCCACACACCATGTTTACAGTCATCTCTAGCTCCACCATTGGCCCTATTTCTCTGCTGCAGCCTGCAGTGACATCAGCCAAAGATGCCATCAGCCAAAGATGCCACTGGAAAGGGCAGGAGAGGAAGAGAACCCATCACCCCAGGTGAAGTCATTGCACATGATTATGAACAGGTCAGATCCGTGTCCTGGCCAGAGACCACTATGATATGATTGCATGAGGACAGTTAGAGTGGTCATCCAGTAGTGCTCTTGTAAAGAACACTGGATATCCGTAAAGATGACGTGCAGGCAGCAACTCAATCTCACAAGATTTATTCCAGGTATCAGCACCTTTGAAGCCAGGATTGGCTTCCCCAGTGACAAACTTAACTTATATACTAAACACACCCCCATCACCTATCAATCATCCCAAAGACCAATCCCCCTGGCTTGCAATCCCCAGCAAAGATTGCATCATATCCCCTTTGACCCAGTTACACAATGTCCAGTGGATATTCCCTCATATCCTTTCTGAGTCAGCAATGTTCATGCCAGGGCTTCTCACGTTGGTGTGGTGTGGCTCAAGGCCCATCTCCAGCTCTGTGCGTCTTCAAGGCCACACCTGTTCAAGATTATTTCTGTTGGAAGGGTCTAAGATAAGAGCACTCTTTGCTCTAATCGACAGAGCCTTACATAATACTCTCCTCCCTCCCCCCTGGGAGAAAAAGGACCCAAGAACATCACTCAATTATAACATCCTCAACCACCCTCAAACAATCAAACATTCCCTTCTCACAAATGTCCAGCTTGTTCAAGGCCAAATCCTATCTCCAGCTACCACCTAAATCTAAACAACTCCTTCCCTTCACTGCCATAGCAGAAGGTACTAATCTGCAAACTATAACTCCCATGTAACTACCGATCACACAAAACCTAACAACACATTGCGCAAGGACAAATCAACTGCGCATCCTTAGGGCATAAATCAAAACCACACAATCATACCTATCCCATTAGACTATACTTAAATTCCAACTCAACAACAAACTGCCCCCTGGAACGCAGGTACGAGCATCTGCGCCCAGGTATCCTGCACACATCCACTCCTGAACCCATACAATTCTCCACCAACTCCCTCCTGGCAGACTCAACAGGAGATCACACCATTCCCTACTAAACTAGCCCTGAAGCTAATCCTCTAACCAAGTCCTTCCATGAGGAAACATAAAGCGACCTGCATCCACACAACTCCACTGGCCCACAATCAACTCAACCTATCTCCCCGCAAAACCAGGAGATCCTAACCAACTATAACCCCTACAAATGGCACAGGACCAATTTCAACTGTGTCAAGCAACCATACAAAAGAAACCCCCTATCCTTGCCACCTTGGCAAAAAGGCACTTGGGAAAACTACAATCCCCTCGACTGCCATGGCAGGAGGTATCGACCAAAACTACAATTCCCTAAACAGCCATCAACCACTATACCATCCATCATATACCACATCAACCTGGACTTCATGAGTAAGCTGAACCCATACACAAGACTATGTCAATTGTGTCAAAACAGCCACCAAACTACAAGTCCCTAAGCAACCACCAATCACTACACCATTCATCATACACCACTCTCCCATGCGGCCAAACACAGCCCTCTATCTAGCCATACACCGGCAAAGAGACACCAATAACACTGAAACTCCCCACGCAGGCAATTTTCAACTGCGTACTGAACCAGCCACCTACTTATTCCAACACAATATTATATAACAAAGAACGACAAGCCCAATCAAATCTGCTCTCCTGGAAAATTCAACAGGAGACAACAACCAACTCTAAAACCTATCCTCCACCTTCCTACCGCAATTAACCTCATTGCAGCAAAGGCTGTACCTACCCTTCTGAGTACAAAACCCTCAATAAGAAACACTTACCAAACTATAACTCATCACACAGTAAACAGCATTTACATCATCCTATAACCCCCTGATCCATGAACAAACTCATACATATCCTCACATGGCAAGAGGAACCTGGAAAACTATAACTCTCTATTCCACCTAACACTAGAGAAAAGAAAGTACTCCTCAATAAGCACATGAAACAAAACTCTTCTCTAAACATAATAAAGCATACACTTACAAAGATCCACTATTAAACCAGTGAAACTCTAATACACATTTCTAAACATCCTTGCAACACATGTATCTAGCCTAAACTCCAGTTCTTGAATGCATATTGGGATACATGAAAATAACCACATAAACCCCCAAACTACATAACACACATGAATACCACTTCAATAAGCATCAACTTATACACTTCTAAAATCCCTCAATGTGCAAACCTTAAAGGTCCCACACAAATATTAATTAAGCACATAATGTTAAACATTCCAATGTCATATAATCCAGTCATGATTCCAGCACATACAATTCTGACCCAACTGCACATTGGATTTCTCTCAGGTTACATCTGATTCCCAAAACACCTTCTCTCCCCAAGAAAACATCAGGTAGGGCATATACATTTCTCTCTCCATGCCAACCCCCAAGTTCAAACCCAACTCGGCTATTGCCAAAACGCCTGAATATAGTTCAATTGCTGGAAGGCCCAAGTTCAGCATGTTGCCAAAACCCCTCCTCAACTTAGCAAGGGCACGCTCCCACAGTTCAGCCATCTTCTTTGCCCAAATTTCTGTCCTTGGCACTCGGATTAAACCCTTTCCAAAGATTCTCACCAACCACCCGAGTGACATAATTTGTTTGGCCCAAAAAGGACCCTTCTGGAACAGCTCTCCTCCCGAACTCAGGACTTTACTGCACTGGAAATCTCTGCTCAAGACAGGATCAGCCAACATCACACAGCTCCACAGAAGCTCCGTCATCCCCTCCACGTTGGCTGGATAGGGCCCAAACAGGAACTCGGCATAGCTGAAGTTCTTCTCTCTCACCACCTCGACAGGAAAAGCCTGGGGATCCCCAGCAACTTGTAGCTTCCCCCTCTTCTCCACGAAATGAAAAGCCTTCTGCACACTCACTCTGTTGGAAAGGAATAGCTGATTTATTTTCTCAGCCGACACCATTCGCAGCTTATCCCTACTGGTTTCCAAGGCTACTTGCCCTCCTGGACTCCTTGAAACACTTCGAAGGAAGGGATCAAATTTCTCCGGCTGAGAAACCTTCCCTCCGTCAACCAGGAAAGTTTCCGGAACTGCTTTCTCACCAACTTGCTGGGAATTTCTGCTCACATGCAGCCAGTCTTCCCCTCCTCCTTTAACTACAGCAAACTTGGCAGGCTCTTCGGTTTCTCCTTCTAGCAAAGACTGAGCCTTTTCCTGAAACACTTCTGGCTCCTTTGAAATATATTCTTCACAAAGGGGCCTTTCCTCCAGCGGCACACTTCCTTGACACTTCTCAGAACACAAATATGACAAGGCAACAGCCCATGCGATGGAAGCACCGACGACTTGGGAAAAGGGATCCGGCAGCTCTTGCTTTTCCTCCTTCCCCTTTTTCCCCTCCAATTCCATTTCAGCATAACACTCTTCAGCCACCCACACGGTTTCCTTTCTTTCCGGTAAAGCAGCCTTTGTACTAAACTCAATTTCGCTTTCCACACCATTGCCAGCCGGGACATCAAAGGGCGAACATTCCTCTGCCGCTCCTATCTTAAGACTCTCCAACTGGGCCTCCTTTTCCAAGGCAAAGGCGTCTTCCTCCCCTTCTGGTAAAGGCTCTTTCCGAAGTATTGCTGGCTCCTTCACCTCGGAAAACAGGTTTTTCACACCAACATCTTGGCCTCCTCCTGCAGCACCTCTACCTTCCATGCCCAAATATAGTAACACTGCCGTCCAAGCAATGGAAATTCCCACACTTTGAACAAAAGCATCTGCCTCCAGCAAACTAGGGGACAAACTCTCCAGCCCCATTTCTTCAGGACACTGTTCGACTGCTTCAGTCATCCACTCTGTGGCCAAAACAGGCCCACTTCTTACCCCTTCACAGCAGGTTGGGACTTCAAAAGACAGGCATTCCCCTCCCACTTCTCTCCCAGGAAGCTCTTCTCCCAAACCAACCGACTGAGCCGCTCTCTCCATGGCAACAGTGTCTTCCTCCCAAGCGTCTTCAAAGCACCCCTCATCTTCGGCCGGGAGACATGCAAGCATTCTTTCATATTGGTGAACTTTTTCCTCCAAAGCTCCCATTCTCTTTAGAAGTATACTCACTTCATACTGTCCACTATAAAAGGCTTTCTTTAATTCTTGCCATTCCCAACAGCTCTGTTGCCACCTTCGACCAATTCGTCTCTGCTCCAAACAGAAGACGGGGCTCTCCTGCCCAACCTCTTCAGCCTTCAAGCTGCACCTCATCACCTCCACTCCTGATGGTGATTCAGGTCTCATGGCCTCGCTGCCACACTCCACCAGGTCCCTGGCACTGGCCTGTCCTTCGGCACAGCCACCGAAACTGGCCCGTCCTTCGGCACAGTCTCCCTGGTCCCACACACAACTGGGTCCACCTGAGCTGGCGTGTCCTTCCGCTCAGCTTCTCTGGTTCCCACTTCTTCGAGCAAGGCCCCCTCAGCCTCTCGATAGCCCACCTGGGCGCATTCTGCTCCTCTGAGCACCTTTTCCTCCTTCTTCTCCCAAGAAGGGGCTCCATCTGATGATTCCTCCATCACCCAATGAGGGAACAGCCGGTGCAAGATCAGCCAAGCCTGCTGCTGCTCCACCTCACTCGGGGCACTTGAATCATCCTTTGCAGTTTTGCCTCTGCTACGCCTTCCTCCACGGCGGCGGCGGCCCTTGGCCCCTGGCTGCTTCAGACCAGCCACAATCTCTTCACTCTCCTTCCAGGAAGGCTGGGACAAATCAACTTCCGTCCTCACCTCCCCATACGGTCCGCAGAATTCGTAGGGCAGTCATCTCAGAAGCCTCCACCTCTCCTCCTAAGGAAGGTACGCTCCATTCACCCGTCTTCCGAATCCAAGCGGGGAGTACTCCTACTTTCCCGGCACCGTCTTCATCCGCGTCGCTGTCCCAGAACTCCTCGGGACTCACCCATTCCACCTCCATAAAGGGTTTTGACATTGCGGATGGCATCCCCAAAACGAAAAAGGATAAGCCCTCAGCAGATTTCTCCACGATAGGCTTTTTTTTGCAATCCTGGCTTTCTGTAAAGAACACTGGATATCCGTAAAGATGACGCGCAGGCAGCAACTCAATCTCACAAGATTTATTCCAGGTATCAGCACCTTTGAAGCCAGGATTGGCTTCCCCAGTGACAAACTTAACTTATATACTAAACACACCCCCATCACCTATCAATCATCCCAAAGACCAATCCCCCTGGCTTGCAATCCCCAGCAAAGATTGCATCATATCCCCTTTGACCCAGTTACACAATGTCCAGTGGATATTCCCTCATATCCTTTCTGAGTCAGCAATGTTCATGCCAGGGCTTCTCACGTTGGTGTGGTGTGGCTCAAGGCCCATCTCCAGCTCTGTGCGTCTTCAAGGCCACACCTGTTCAGGATTATTTCTGTTGGAAGGGTCTAAGATAAGAGCACTCTTTGCTCTAATCGACAGAGCCTTACAGCTCTTTCAAGCAGTCACAACCCCCTCCTGCTTTCATAGCAGCTGGGGACTCCCCATGCAGTCCATATTTGGGATTGGAGTAGCAGTCAGTGTAGATCACCCAGAAGTGCAGTAAGAAAAAATGCTAGCAGTTTTCTCAGATGCTGCCAATACTACCAACAGTAGATATAAGAACTAAGGGAAATGCTTTTGTTTCTAAGAGTTGATTTATACTGAAGAAAGTACTTCATCTTATATGAGACTTACAAGTCAAAATGCCCAGAACTGTAAACAGAACAAAAATGAATTGGCTCTGATTTTTACATTACAATTTGAAATTTTCAATTGTTGAACATTCCTCCATATATTTTCTGAGTACCCCAAGATTTATTTAAATTTAGATTCTGTCTTTGATTTGAGTCTCCATTTACATTTGGTTTTAATGTCTGATGTTGATATTTGAGAAGGGGTTATTATTGCAAGATGTATTTAATATTTGATTATACCGACATGTTTTTGGATTTTTTTCCTTAGGGAATATACCCTTATAGATGCCTTCCAAGGATTTCCCTGCACTTTATTATTGATTCTGTCTTCTGTTCTAGAAGGCATGATGAATTCAGCTTGGGTGTTTTTAATAGAGGAAGCTACTTTATATTGAGTTAGTCCATTCTTGCATTGAATCCAGTACTGCCAATACTGGGAGTAGCTCACCAGGGTTATAGATAGGAAACTTTCCAATAACAATAACAACAACAATTTTATTTTTGTACTCCGCCTCCATCTCCCCAGAGGGACAAGCCCGATCAACATATTTAAAATATAAAACACATACAAAATACTTAAACCACAGCATAAAACAAAATAAAACAACAACATTATAACAGAATATGAAAACAACCATCAAACTAACCATCGAAAAAATCCTAGACGTATCTGAAGACATGAATTAAACCTAATAATTGCACTGCGACTTACTAGTAGGAAAGGGTGGAACATGTCGTCCTTAAGTGCTCTGTTCACCAGTTGATTTAGCTGTCTCAATTTTAAGATGGGTTTTAAAAGGTTAGATTATGAGTCAGATCATAGCTGCATCAGGATAACTACACCTCCCATATATGATCTTACCTCCCATTTCATAATATTTGTGTTAATCTGACTGTAGACCTTGGTTTATAGACATCAAAAATGTTGACTAATATACTATGGCATAAATCTAATTGCTAGTTCCAGTAAGTGTACACCCACTGAATCAACTGCTGAGTGCCAAGAATAAACTCACATGAACCACACTGATTTAGTGGATCTTCTAACAAATGGGACTAATATGCGGATTTGCGTGTTGAGTTCTCAGATATATTATCTGACTCAAGTGCGCCAACATGGCTCGCCATCATTTCATGATTTGCAGGAAATGGATGGAAACTCTGTTTTTAATTCTTTTTGATGGTAGCAAAAATCTAATTAAGAGCAGTAATTTATTCTGTAGCTAACATATTGTTGGTGCTAAATAAATCTCGTGGAGATGTAGAATTGATTCATTAATTTATCAAAAGCTATTCATCACTTCACACTTCTAAACACTATTAGCAAAATTCATCTATAGCAACAGTGAAGCGCTTAATGTTTCCAGACTATTCTGTGATTTTTAATAAGATTATATTATATATATTTTCAGGAAATACTTCAAAAGGCCCCTAATCCTATGCATGCACACAAAGGTACACAAGTATGCATGCTTCCTTTATTTTAATTGCACACAATCCCCTTGAGTATATTTCAGGCTGAGCTTTTAATATTTCATGTGCAAATGATGAGGACACGTAAACGGTGTCTGAAATGCACCTATTAGTCTTATAGCCTTCCATAGAGATACATTGTAATTGCTTGTTTATACCTACAACTTAATTAAAGAAAACGAGCTTGGCATGAGAATCAGACCACAATGCTAGATGTGAGTAGCTAAATTCCATAGATCTTTGCTGTCTGTGTTGACATAACCAGATAGCCAATATGTACCCACTCCAGAGCCAATTTAATTTTTGAGAATATCCAATTTATGTAATTGAAATTCTGACGCCATGAAATTAGGGATCAAGAGAGTCTTGTTGTATATGTCAATCATTTTTCCCATATATTTGTTCCCTCTCTTTGATCATATCAGGAACATTGTTTGATAAATATCAAACCCTTTCCTGAGGCCTCTCCCAATGTGGGTAAATAGTTCATTTTCTATATGCATATAGAAAATAGCAATACTGTCCATAGCAATACTGTCCTTTTTTAAAAGGAGGACAATAATGTAAATAATAAAATTATATAAATGTTAATTTCTAGATTAATTATTTCCAGGATTACTGTAAACCCTAATTTAAAAACCCAGACATATAAGTCAGAAAAAGAAGATGCATAACAAAAGAGCACAAGAAAACACTGCCAGGAAAACATACATCTTGTTAGCATCTGTAAATTCAAATTATTATCTAAAAGCTCTCCTAATTGATGGGTGCATAAATGTATGGCAAATGTTTGGGAATAACTTGGATGGATTCCCCAAAGAAAGAGTTCCATGGACTGGGTGTTATTACATTCACCAGATGAGTTTGATTCAGAAGAAGGCCAGAATACAGGATCTGGATCACAGTTTGAACTCCAAGTAGGTTTACATGAGTAAGTAGATACAAAATTGTTAAGGGTTTTTAAGGTGAAAATGCAACACTTTCACCTTTGCTCTGAAACAAACTAGTGAAGTATAGCTACTAGGCTTAACTACCTTGCTTTTATCTTGGCTCAAATATTTCAAACAACTGAAAGTCTAAGGATTAAAGACAGGAATGGAATCTGATTGACACCAGTTTTAATGTAGTTGACTTCAGGGCCTCAACTTAAATCATGCTTTACAAGTAGCAGTTTGAATCCAGTTACTGTATATACTTGAGTATAAGCATAGTTTTTCAGCCCCCTTTTTAGGCTGAAAAAGTCCCCCTCGCCTTATCCTCGAGTCAATGTTATTTATTATTTTACTCTGTTATTAGTATTATTTATGACATTTGCTCTTTTACTCTATTTATTATTATTACATTTATTATTTTATTCTATTTATTATTATTACAATTATTATTTTACTCTATTATTACTGTTATGATTACATTTACATTATTATTATTATTTTACTAATACAAAAGCACACTATGTCACAGCAAACAAGATCTATATGCTGGATTTCGTATCAAAAAATCACAAGTCGAACACTTCCCAAGCATCTAGGATCTGAATGACAGGCGCAGATCCAAGTAAGGTGGCTTTTTTCAGTTGACAGATCGTGACTTTGTCAATGTTTATTGTTTCCAAATGCACTTGATGATCCAAATGTGTGGGAGTGAGTCAAATACTTTTTTTATAGTCAATCCATGTCATGTGAAGATTGGTTTTTCAGCCTTTGCAGTTCTCCAGAATTATTTTGTCAATTAGTAACTGGTCTTTTGTGCCCCTGCTTCTCCGTTTGTTGCCTTTCTGTTCATCTGGCAATATGTTATTTCCTTCAAGATAATCTTGAATTCTGTCAGCTATGATGCCGGTTAACATGTCTGCCCGCTATGTTTATGGAGAAATAAACCAAAACAAAGTCTATACTGGTGCAGTCGATGCCCGGGATAAAAAGGACCACGGTGGATGCTAATGATTCTGGACATCAATCAACAAGTGGGCTATAGAATCAAAATACAAATGAACAATCCCCAAATACCGAAGGGCTTTTACCCTGGCAAGATGCCATGCCCTCCCATCAGCTGTATTGGAGGGGAGGTATCAGAAGACCCCCTTCAAGCAGAGACTATGCCCCTGTGGGTCTGGTCATGTGGAAACAACTGAGCACATGCTTCTTCAATGCATGTTCTACAGAGATCTTAGATCCAATATCATTGGACCATGGCTTTTAAAGTACCCGGGGCGCAGTGAAAGATGTTATTCCACCCTGCTGCTTTCGGACTCTAGCACTGCAATGACTTACAGTGTTGCTAAGTTCTGTGCTGCTGCCCTTAATATCAGACGGATGATGATTGACACCGTAAGGCAACAATATCCTGTCTTTTAAAATATATTTTTATACTGATTTCTAGTCTGATTTTAAATAACTGTTTACTGGGGAGTTGTCCTTCTCCTCTTAGGGCGCTTGTGCCCGCTTTGTGCTGGTCTGTGACCGTAATAAAGTTTTGATTGAAATGAACAATCACAGAAACAGCAGAAATATACAATGCCATAAAACCGCACAATTATTATTATTTTACTCTCTTTATTATTATTGGAAGGATACGCAAGTACATTTACATTGAAGAAGGTTAGAATAATGGTTTAATCAGAGTTGGAGAGTCTTATCTTAAATTACAGTTTTATGCAAATATTCAAAAACATTTAACCTACTGATGCCTCAATTAATGTAATTTTATAGGTATCAATTTCTATTTTTAAATTTATCAGTAGCTGCTGCATTTCTCACCCTCATCTTATACTCAAGTTAATACATCTTCCCAGTTTTTTGTTGTAAAATTAGGTGCCTCAGCTTATATTCAGATCAGCTCGTACTCGAGTATATATGGTTTTATTTCCAGCAAAAATCCAGCCCTTGAATTTATGGACTTTGCACAAATGTTGATTTACCTTTTTGCAATTGATTCAGTGGCTGTGCACTAGTTAGTCATTCAGTTCAGGCCAGTGATGTTACCAGTTACTCATTCCTACAGGAGTGGAAGGTTAATAAAGTCCAGGCATTTACCTGATTCTTTTCCAAATCATTAACATTATAAGTGGCTCGTGGTTTTTAATTAATTGTTCTAAATTAATGTTTTATTATTTTTACATGCTGGTTCATTGTATTGATTTATCATGTAAACCAAGACCAAGATATGTGCTATCAGGGTTTTGTTTTGTTTTTTTAAAAAACCACAACATTGGAAATCCCACCAATTATTTTGCAGTGAGGATATATCTTGACCTGCTCAACCTCCAGTCTTTCTGCAAACCGTTTTGCATCCTTTTTGTGATAAAGATGAAAACAACACCCTTGGTAAGCATAGCTGTGGATGGGCACATAGCTTAATGAGACTCAGCAAAAGCATAAGTTAACAGAAATGCCTGTTCATAAAGTTACCAGAGTCTAAATATTCAGCATGAGAATTTTGAGCTTGTATTTTTTTATATTCATGTGTGATTGTCTGATTTTTGAGAAGCTTTTGGAGGGCAAAAGAATAAGAGGAATTATGGAATCTCTGCGGCCCCATCTACATTGCCATACAATGCAGTTTGAAACTGCATTATATGACAGTGTGAATGGGGTCAATAGTAACACACTAACAGTTCATATACTGCAAGTACAATGTAGCAAAACACACAAGGAGACTGTAAATGTATCAAAAATAACGATTATATTAACAAGTTGTGGAGAAACATAGGTAGCTCTCAGATAGAGAACAACTTGTGGAAGATACTGATAGAGAACAATGACATTTGGCTGCCCCGCGCCTCTTTCTGGGTAGCTCTCAGGCGCTTGCATAAACAATAAAGGTGTAAATACCATACATTGCGCGTTTCTGTGTTGTTTAAACGGTCTGTGATTTATACCGCACCTGGCCGCTTGAAAAAGCCTTCGCACGGCGAAACGGATCGGGCCCCTGCAGCTGACACCATTGTGGCGTGCCCGGCGTTTCTGAGTGGATTGCACCACTGGCCGTGTTGTGGTTCCTTCATTTGGCTGCCCCGGGGGACCTTGTGATCTGCTAAGGCATAGAGGCACAGCGCATCCGCGCAGTTTCGCTCCCGGCTATTGGCCGCTTAGGAGCCTGGATTACAAACCAAGGCATTTTGTCTTCACCGCGAATTGACTGCGGTTTGGAATCAGTGCGGCTTGTACTCCCGGTTTATCTTTCCCTGTCGCCTGTGTACTCGATCCCCGTCCCTCGTTGTTTACCTCGCTGCACTTCAGAGCTTTTTCACTCCTCCTTGGGACTTCGCCTGGGAACCACGCTGCACTTTCAATGTATGGTATTTACACCTTTATAGTTTATGCAAGCGCCTGAGAGCTACTTATGTCATTGTTCTCTATCAGAATCTTCCACAAGTTTGTTTACTTGTTAATATAATCGTTATTTTTGATACATTTACAGTCTCTTTGTGTGTTTTGCTAGTGTGAATGGGGTGACAGTTGAAAATGACTACAAGAGCTATATTGAATGAGTAATTAACAAAACTGCTCACTGAACAGCAGAGAACCACCATTCTCTCCAACCTTGGGGTGGCATTTATGGAAACTAGCGAAGAAGCTTTGGCCTTGCTAAAAACTATGCAGGCGTCTCCTGTGTATCTATGTAACACATCCAATACCTTCTATGCAAATGTGATCAACCTTATCTAATAGGAAGAGACAGGCTTTTAGGAGGTGTAGTGTTATTTACACACCAAAGAGCTAGGCTTTTTTCGACAGTGTCATCTTGTTCACATGCAACGTAGCCTGTACTCCTGCAAGCACAGTTGACTGCATTATACTTTTTGGTGGTGGTAAGCAGTATTTGTTTTGACAGCAAAAGTAAAATGCTTAGTATAGAAGTAAATAAATGTCTTGAAGGGGCTTAAATATATTTCTGTCTTATATTTTGCATAAACACAAGAGAACCAGACCTGGGACCAGCATATATTATGCACCAATAATTAAATACTGATTCAAATGTTTTGGAAATGGACTGCTGGTAATATATCGCCATCCTCCTGACTAGCAATCATTAATGACCAAATCCTACATGAATATGTTTAATCCTCTTTTAAACAGGTCCAATGTGAAAACAATCACCGCATCTTGTAGCAGCGAATTCTACAGTTTAGCAATACAATGTCTGCTCCTTCTGTAAAAAAGATGTACAGATAAGGAACAAAACAGAAAACGTTTTCTTCAGCTGTGCCACCATTATAAATGCCTTCCCAAAAAGATATGTCTTACATAATCTTTACTGATTTAGTTAAAATGGTTTTACCAACCATTTGAGCAAGTCTTGTGCTGGGTCCATCTGAATTTTATTTCAAATTTACCCAGTTATGTGGGGTTCAATTCTTCTTATATTCTATTATTGAAACTAGAACCGTGGAATCTTTGACTCTTCTGTTCCTTTTTTTTAAAAATTTTTTTTTATTTACATACAATACATTAACAGCTTACAGTGTAAACAGAACATGAAACAATGAACATTTTACAAACATATAACCCCACCAACAAGGCCTGAACAAGTATCTTTTCCTTTGCCATATATTTATGAATCAACCATTAACCAAATGTCATATCCAAAATTCCTGACCATCAAGATTCTATTGTTTTCCTTTTTCACTCTCTAATATGTATTTAATAAAAATGACCAGAATTAATCAAAAACGGATTTATTAGTCAGTCCCCCCGAACACCCTCATTTCCTTTGATAATTTATCATTTAAGGCTACATTCCATAGCCCCCCATACTATGCTTCCAGCGTGAGATTAGTTACCATTTTCCAATTCCTTGCGATTATAATTCTTGCGACTGTGAATAAAATAATCACCATTTTTTTTCTTTTCCATTTCTAAATTCAACTTTGTGGCATCTATTAATAATGCTAACCAAGCACCCGGGTGATGTTTAGTCCTACAATGTTGCCCATTTTGAGATACAACTTCCTTCCCTGGACGGCATGACATTATGTCCGTCGTCAACAGTTGAAAGTCTCGGCATCACTCTGGACTCTCAACTGACGATGGAGACGCAAATCTCCGCTGTCAGTAGAGTTACTTTTTTCCATCTCCGGCAGGCAAGGAAGTTGGCTCCCTACCTCTCCCGTTGCAATCTAGCCACAGTGGTCCAAGCCACGGCCATCTCGAGACTGGACTACTGTAATGCTCTCTACGTTGGCCTTCCTCTGCTAGTGATCCGGAAATTGAAACTGGTCCAGAATGCAGCAGCACGCTTGCTGGCTGGCGTCTTGACGACCAGCCACATAACACCTGTCCTCTGCGAGCTGCATTGGTTACCGGTGGAATGCCGGATCACTTTCAGTGTTGGTACTGACCTTTAAGGCCTTGAATGGTCTGGGGCCAGTGTACCTTAGGGACTGCCTCATCCCATACTGTCCCACTAGGCCACTACGCTCAGAGTTGGGTCAACTCCTGGAGGTTCCCAGCTTTAAAACATACCACCTAATGGCCACAAGACGGGGGCCTTCTCTATAATCGCTCCGATCCTGTGGAATGCACTGCCTTCCGGAGTCCGTGCTCTCACGGACCTGCTGGCATTCCAGAAGGCGTGAAAATCCCTCCTGTTTCGGCAGGCTTTTGGGTAATGGGCGATGACCTGTCCGTTGCTGTATATGACTCCTGGTGAAGTCATTTTTTGCTTCATCAGTTGCTATGTATTTTATGGTACTTTATTGTGTTTTAGTTATTTCTTGTGTTTTAAACTGTAAGTCGCCCTGAGCCACACTGGATGTGACGACTCACAAATGCAAATAATAAATAAATAAATACATAAAATATATTATTCCAAAAACTCTTCAATTGAGGGCATTCCCACCATAAAAGAAAATATCGAGCAGAGGATATTTTGTTTACTATCCATCTGATGTTGTTTAATCGGTGTGGTATACCATATCCATATGACTGTGTGCACAGTTTTTTAATCTTATTGATATATTCTTAACTACTCGCCATTTTAGCTTACAACTCCTATCAGCCCTACTTGTAAGTATGACCAATTATAAGGATGATAGATACTGGCCAGAAATATCTGAAAGGTAAAAATGTTCCAACCCTGACAAAAAGCAGCACATGATCACTGCCCCAGATACTGAAGTGCTGGTGCAGTCAGTATGAAAAAGTAGTAATTCATTAAAGTTGCTGGTTTGATTCTATGCATAAGGAGATCTTTTTTAATAATTTATTTTTCTAAATTCCATCATCTAAGTACTAAAGAAAACAATATCAGGTAACAAAATTGGATAACATGAAGTCAATGAAATGTGCTATCAAACCAGAAAGAATAAGAATGAAAGCTCAGAAAGATCCATTCATGATTAGGACCCACTCTTTGATGTTGCCCTATTGTCTGTCTTACTGGTTTGCATATTTTAGAACATAGATGTGCCTCTTTTTCTTTTTTAAATCTCCAAATATTCTTAATGTGATTTTAATTTCACAACACACCACAAAACCAATACATAATGACAGTGATTAAATACACCAGCTTCTGAATAGTTTAATATACTATGTTACATGGAAAGGTTTTTCAAAGGCATCTTGGGCATGTCCCAGAATTGTTTATCCGCTTGCTGAGCATTTCAGGCCTCCTGAACAGCAGAATGAAATTAAATTTGTTGAAGAAGCTGGACTGAGACCAGTGCTTGCTGTGCTTTTGTCAGCCGAAAGCAGGAGGTGTACTCCTCTATAATGTAAGCAGGCAAGGAAATCCCACTTCTGGACTTGAGGCCTTTTAACTTTTTATATTAATGGAACTCATAAGCCCTGGTGCATTACAACTATTCAAGCATTCTTCATGTTTCTTCTCTTCATGCTGTCCCACTTTCTTCTCATAATGGAAAGTGAATATCTCAAAACATTTCTGAGCAGATGTCACTTTGATGGAATGTCTTTTGAAACTGATGGCTGCAAAATCCTTCGTGTAAATAATATTGGAGATAAACATGGTTTATAACACTTGCCAACACATTTGGCAGATGCTGAGATTTGGCAGCAAGTGGTCTTCTTGTCTTCTTGTCTTCGGCCATAACCGAACTTCCCTGATCAACTTGAACTTTGATTGAGTATTAACTGGATGGTCTTCACCCCAACGGGGGGGGGGGGGTGTCTTGAATGCCCGCTGAAATAAGGGAGTTTTCCTATCTATTTTCCACTAGGCCTATTTATAACCACCCCTCCATCTAGCCCCTAAACAGTAAAGGGGGGTAGGCGAAAAAAACCCCTAACAATGGGGGAAAACTCCTCCCCAGCTCCTTTTTACAGGCAACCGGGCCGATACTGTTAATGGGCGGGAGTGGTGGGTCGCTGTCCTCAATGAAGTGAGCCTCTGGGGCTGGCTTCCGGTGGATGAAGCCACACCCCAGCTGCAGGGAGGCTCCATCTGGTTCCTCCCCTTTTCACTCCCCCGAGGGAGGGAGGCAAAGCTCCTTCCTCCCAATATGCATTGGGGGAAGGTGGCCTTCTCGGGTATTGGAGGTTGCTGTCCCATAATCAGTGTTGAGGAAAGCATCGCTAACATGCCAGCTGTTTTATATCATGGAACTAGAGGGAGGACCATCTTGTCTTCCACCTACATTGAACACTGTCTTTGGTACATCTTAACTAGCTAGGCTAGTTCTTTGCCATCATAGTTGCCTTTTGCCAGTACAGTGAAAGAGAAAACCAGAAACCTTTCCAAAGATGACTGCTGGCTTATTATCAAGTTGTAGTACAAGGAAGTCCTTGCTTATTTGACAGGTTAGAAACTGAACCATTGTTGGAAAATGGAATTGGTTGAAAAACTGAACCTTTTTTGTTTTTGGTTTGTTTTGGGTTTTTTTGGCAAATGCAAGATAAACACTTGATGGCGTATAGAAAAATACGCAGTGTGCTCCCTTCCCAAAAAGCAGTGTTCAATAGAGTAAACCAGGGGAACATGGCTATAATTTAGATTTTGTGGAATAATGGAATGTCCAGAAATTAGTTCTCAAAAATGCTGGATGCCATTATTGTTCTTGGCCATTTTCAGTATCAGGTTACAGCATTTTGGGAAAAATGATGGGTTGTCTTCTTTGAATTCACATCCTATCAAGTATCAGTAAAAATGCACTTGTTCATGTTCAGAATATCCTGGGCAGAATATTAGATCTGAAGTAAGAAATAGATTCCACTGACACTATGAAATATTAAGCTGACTGAACAGCATGGGGGTTTCTGTAATATTTCCCCTTAGAAGTTTACTTTTGGTTTTTCTACAAAAGCTTTCTCTTTTGATTTGAGGTTTATAACTAGAAAAATGAGCATGCTTTGATTCAAAAAGTACATTATCTCCACTACCACCACCTTTTTCAGGATTAAAGAAAATTATCTTCAGCAAGATGGACTGACAAATTGCAGAACATTAGATCTCTCAATGGCTTTGCAAATACCATTATGACCTTTGAGGTGCAATAGAGAGTGATAGGTATGAAGGTTTGTAGGGGAGAAGTGAAAACATAATGCAGTTGCAACTTTCTTCTGTCATATGTTCATTAGATGAGTTACTCTCAAAGAACTTGAAAAATTTACTTTTTCCATGTCCAGTGGAACTGTCAATATCCAAAAATTAACTTTTCAAAGTTTTGATGGCTCTCAGATTCAGCTCCTCCCTGCCATCTTGGACTAAGCAGAGGCATGTGGCTAGATTAAGTGTTGAATTAAGTGGGTTGTGAAAGCTCAAGATTGAAATCATCATCCAAGTTATGAAGATCCATGAAGACCTCAAGCTGCTACTATCTCTCAGCTAATGTACCACACATGGGCTACTGTAAGAAGACAGCAATCCTACGCCTTATTGATTACATTATCCCTTCAGCACAGCTTAATGTATACATGGGAGGTCTCCCATACAAGACATCACATTCCCCTTTCTGGAACTGAGGCAAAGGAATTTCTTAATAGGTGAGGATTATGTATTCCAACACGAATAACTTTTAGATACTGTAAATACTAATCTAATTTTAAATAACTGCTTACTGGGGAGTTGTCCTTCCCATTCCGGAGGGCTTGCAAAACTGTCTTGTTCAGGCTTGCCTTTGACTGAAGCCCCCGGATATCAAAATTGTCAATTGTTACTGTTGTTGCACTACTTGCAACTTTTATCCTTGCTGTTTTATGATGTATTGCTGTTTTATTGTGCATTTGATGTGTTATGTGAACCGCCCCGAGCCTGCCGGGAGGAGTGGAATATAAGATCAAATAAATAAATTAATTAATAAATAAACAAATAAATACATTCTCAGGGCGCTTGTGCCCGCTTTGTGCTGGTCAGTGACCGTAATAAAGTTTTCTTGTTGTTGTTGTTGATACTGTAGTGATGTTTACAGAATCAATAAAGAATCTGGCACTAAAGCAGTTTTGGTACTTTCTGTGGAGGAGAAAGGTCAGAGAGTGATGCTGCACACGTGTAGAGCTTTGAAAAGTGGGTTTCTGTGCCAAGAATCAGGCAGGCACTGGCTCCGTGAATGTAACACGGGGAGTGGAGCGGCTAATCAATGCTATGACTGGTGAAAAGACACCCCGTGCCTAGCGTGAGATAACGTAGGCTGAGATTGGTCTAACAGTACAAGATGTGCTATTTGGTGACGTTAGTGCCAAATGGAGAAGAACTGCGCATGAGCAGAGGGATTCTGCCCCATCCGTTGCTGGCAAGGAAAGGCAGAAAGTGAAATGTTGCTAATCGGGTACATGAGAGTCCCAGGCCACTGAGATGTACTGTGGGAAAGACTACCATAGAAATGTTCATTGTTCTAATACATAGGAGGGGTTTTGAGATGTGATGCTAATGAAAATGTAATGTTTTATTGGATTAATGAAATGCCATGAGACACCAGCCAATTATGATTGTGTAAAATCCATGAAGGAGGGCGGGCTTTTCTGGATGCCGCCATGGGGGTATATATGCTTTGTACTGAGAGTGACCGGGGCCGTTTGCCCCTGATCAACAGCTTGTTCTGTTTGGCAACCCCACCAGCTGGTGTTATCAATAAATCTCTTTGATTTCACACGAGCAGTGAAGTTGTTGCGTGTTTCCTCATCCCTGCTGCCCGCACGTTTGCGCACCTGTTGGTAAGAGGTCGTTTGCCAATCTGGAGTTCCATAACTCCCCAATTTGCTGCTTCAGCACAGCCTAACACCAAAAACCTTTCCACTCTATCCACTTATAGTACTATGACTACAGTTTAACTGCCATTGCTTCATTGTATGGAATCCTGTGGTTTGCAATTTTGAGAGGCATTAGAATTCCTCACCTAAACTGCAGAAACCATATTTGCTTTAGATTGGACTATCATGGATACATTGTGCTGTAACCAGGTAGTCTGTACTGGGACTTCTTTGGGACTTCTGTTCCAGCTTTACACCCTTTAGGAATTCAGAGTTTTTGGAGTGGGAAGAGTAAAGTTACTCAGGATGGCTCTGACTTACTTGACTTTGCTTTTGTTGCAAGGGTAGAGGTGAAACGTTTCTGAAAGCAATCCTTCATGGTGAGTTGTTTAAATAGATAGGCCCTTCTTTATTTGCATGTGAATTCAATTAAAAGACAGCAGTTGATTTACACTTGAAATAAAATGTGTTTTTTCTGGGGAACACATTGAATTTAGTCAATGTCAACAGGTTGATAGCTATGCCAGCTCACTAGTAACGCAAATGAGACTGAATTGGCTATTAAAGAACAATGGAAGAACTGGTAATAATATAATGATGCTGAGAAAATTCTCCCCACACTTTCCTTGAACTATGATGACAACTGCAATTGAGCTGAGATGCAACAGGGGAACCTTCTTTTTTCTCACTCTTCTTGCAAGCCATTCCTCCGGCTTTTGAAAATTACCTCCCAGTATTCATAGAGATTGAACACCACCGCATTGGATGATTGCTGGACAGCTTCCAACTTTCAATTTCTGGGTAAAGTGCTGGAATATGTGATGGGTCTCCCCAGGCATGTAGCCAGGGGGGGCTAAGGGGGCTTCAGCCCCCCCCCCCCGAAATTCTCAGGGTGGTCCCCTGACTGGTACATTATTTAAACGTTTATGTTTATTCATTTAATGATCTGACCACCCTGCTCAGTATATCCCACATTCATGGGGTTATTGGGATAACCATAGGGTTTACCGTCTTCCACCCAGTCTCAGCCCCCCAAACCAAACTCAGCCCCCCCCCAAACCAAAATCCTGGCTACGGCCCTGGGTCTCCCCACTCCGAGTGGGTGTTCCAGGAAATTTCTCTTGGGATAATGCAGGAGATAGATAAAAGAAAACTGCATTAATTTCAGTAGAAGAGCCATGAAAACTGGCCCTTGTGTGTGCATGCAAGCCTTCCTGAGATGGGAGTCTCAGGAAGGCAAAAAACTAACCTTTGCAGAGAGGCAAGAAGCAAAATGGCACCAGTACATGGATAAAAAAAAGAAAAAATGAAACAAAAGGGCAGGAATGTTCTCTAGAATTCCCTCTCAGTAATCACTTTTTACGAGCATTAAGCACCACATACACAGATAGACAAATGCTGGTCAGTGAAAAAGAGGACACCTTAAATGAAATGTCAGAGATGGAAAGCATTTTTAATCTCATTACATCATAAGAATCTCTGGGCACAACCTCTCCATAGGGAAAAAGTGCTACTTTTAAAAGCTGCTTAAGACACATCTATGCATTCTGGCATACAGAGAGGAGGAAGACTAATACGTCTTGACATAGAACATCATCTAGATATTAGGCATGGTTAGGTCTGATCGAAATCTTAGTAATTCGGATAAATTCGGATCAAATTCCGTTTTTTGAAGCGATTTTGAAGCGATTTGGGAACCCGGAAGTATCCTTGCCATTTCGAAGCATTTTCCGCCATTTCTCTTACAAATCAATAAGTGAGTCGGAAATTATTCAGCTTTTCAAACCAGTGTGGATGGATTCCCTTCGGTTCCCTTTCTCTCCTGCGTCAGTCCTGGGCAAGAGCTGCTGTTTAACACAGTTTGGATGGCTTTCCTTCACTTCCTTTTCTCTCCCACATCAGTCCTGGGTGAGAGCCGCTGTTTAACCAAGTTTGGATGGCTTTCCTTCGGTTCCCTTTATCTCCCGCGTCAGTCCTGGGTGAGATTTTTTTGTCAATTTTTCTGATTTTTTTTAACATTTTGGAGTTTTGTAATAAAATTTCATTTTTGCATGAAAACTTTTATTTTTCATGAAATACAATGTAATTTCATACAATGGAAATGTTTGCAGAAAAGTATCAAAGTATACAAAATAGTTAACTATTTGCAAAATCTCTTGCCACTTTACTGTGAGAGTAACTATGAATTTTATCATCTATAATGAAATGAGCAAAGAATGTATGTCATCACATAATAGTCACCATTGCATAAAAGTCGCAGTCCCCTCTGGGGGAAGGCAAAATTCGTATTTTGCTCCTCTGCTTAATACAATCACATTTGGAGAAGTGAATTAAGGGTGTGATTGCCCTTTTGGGGCTGCAGGGTTTGACTCAGTTCCCAGATCTTAGTAGAGTCAAGCCCTGCAGCACCAAGGAAAAAAGCAGATGAGTGGGGAAATTAGTTTACTCCCTTGCCCACCTGCCCTCTTTCCTTTTTGGTGCTATGGGGCCTGACTTAGCTGGGAGCTGAGTCAAGCCCTGAAGTGCCAAGGAAAGAGAGGAAGTAGGCTAAGCTCATGACTCCACTCATCTGCCCTTATTCCTTTTTGGTGCCGCTGCACGGGTAGGTCCTTAAAGAGAATCTAATATTACATGGTGAAAATGCCCCATAAAGGGGCTTTTTTTACTATGTAATAATTGTACTACTTAATAGTTGCATCCTCCCCCCCCCCCAAAGGAAAGCAAAGTGTGACTATTATGAGGTGAAATGTGGTATTTACACTTAGTTTGGCTATATTTTTTGTAGTACACCTTTCTCTATGGGAAATATGTTTTTTTGGAAGAGGAGACTTTTTCACTGCTGTTTCTGAGGTCTGAAGGACCCTAAGGGTGCACCTGCAATGTAGAATTAATGCAGTTTGACACCATTTTAACTGCCATGACCCAGTGCTTGTGTCCTATTAAGATCCATAGTTAATTTCCACATGTACAGCTGTCAATTCAGATGTCGCTCACCCTATATTTGTGTACCTGATTTTTTTCTGGTAAACGTTAATCTCAGTTTGCCAATCTATTAAGGTAATCTGGAAACTCGATTGTCTCTTCTGGAGTCTTAACAACACCTTCCAATTTGCTGTCATCTGCAGACCCTTCTATTCCTTTATCCAAGCATAAGTGAAAATGATTGAATGGTTTGTTGGCTTTAAGACAAATTGTTTTGGCAGTGGGGAAAATTGCCATGAAAAAAGCTGGCACTTCAAAATTTATAACTGCCTCAGGAGTAAATCCAACTGAATTCAATGGTTCTTACTCCAAAGTAACTGGAAATGGAATTGCAGAAGTTATTTCATTTGTCCAAGAATTACGCTCTTCTGCTATGGCATTTATTTTCTCAATTGTTTGGACATGAAAAAGGCTTTGGCAAAACAAAAACAAACAAAAAGGGTCTTTGAATTTCCATTCCTTACATATTTTTCATTTTGTATATTTGGAACATGGGGTGTATTTGAATGATGATGCAGCTAAATAAAAGAAAGATAAAGCTTTTGAAAAATAAGAAAAATAGGAACAAAAACTTCATAGTCTAGGCAGAAAACTATTTGTGTTGTTCATTGGGTTCTTGAAAGCATCCCTATCTCTTGGCTTTTACTGTGTTTATCTATCATACTAAAGACGGCTGGGGAAAAAACCTAGGCAAAATATACTTGGCTCAATGAGCCTGTACTAAAGAGAAATTCTTTTTATAGGCTATTTAAAAAGCACATTTCAGCTTCAGTTCTTGAACACCATCCATTTCAATGACGTCTGATGATCGTTTAAGCATATGATTTAAGATCATAAGAAACACAACTAGAAAGCAAATACAGTTGAAAGGGGGACACCCTTCAAAGCGGCACAGAATGCAAAGAATGATATGATACCTGTCTGAAAGATGGGAGAAAGTTGGTCACACCGTGAAAGTACAGTCAACACTCCACATTCATTAGGATGAGGGGCACAGGATCGCCATAAAAGTGGGAAAATGTGAATTAAAAATCCCCTTTTTATATCTGAGAGAATACCCAACTTGGAATCTCTAGGTTCCCCAGCATGACTCTATGGCCCACTTACACTGGAAGTTGTGTTGAAGGACATAGACAGGTGATCTCTGTTGACCATAGAAAGGAACTAGAGATTCCTAAAGAGATAATATTAATCAAATCCATAAACATATATTAAACACACAAATATGGAGGGTTGAGTGCAATGAGTAACTTATTTTAAAATCCTGGTAAATATTTCACTTGTTGGGATTCAGAGATGGTCATTGCTAATACCTGATATCTCTGAATTTCTAAATTCATCATAATCTGAATCGAAGGATAATTTGTTTCCCATACCCTGAGCAGCTGTGGGAGGGAAGCTTTTTGCCTCCTACACCAAGGGGAGGGCAGGGCCATGTGTTAAAGTCTTTATCACCTGCAGCAGGGGTTGAAACCTGCCATCATGTCCATCGGCTCAACATCTGTCCTCAACACCTCCACCACTCTGATAGTGTGATCACCGACCTCTGCCCTTTCTTCACTGTGCTCTGCCTCTAAAGTGAAGACACAAGAAGAAAGAGCTTGGATTAGTAAAACCTTATTGATCCCATGAGCTGGACTGGAACCGAGGGAGAAGGCTGAGGCCCCCGAGCTCTGCGAGTGCAGCATTTTTCCAAATGAATCACAGAGTGTTTGAGGACTGGGACATCTGTAGGAATATTAAGGTGCTTGTTTATAAAGCTATTGTCCTCCCAACCCTGCTATATGCATGCAAAACGTGGACTATCTACAGACATCACATGCGACTCCTGGAATGATTTAATTAGCGTTGTCTCTGAAAAATCCTGCAAATCTCTTGGGAAGACAGGCAAATAAATGTCAGCATGCTGAAAGAAGCAACCACCAGCAGCATTGAAGTGATGGTTCTCCGCCATCAACTCTGCTGGATTGGCCACATTGATCATGCTTGATCTCCATCTCCCAAAGCAGTTACTCTACTCCAAACTCAAGAACAGAAAATTGAATTTTGGAAGACAGGAAAAGAAATTTAAAGATGGGCTCAAAGCTAACCTTAAAAATTGTGACATAGACACAGAGAACTGGGAAGCCCTGACCCTTGAGCGCTCTAGCTGGAGGTCAGCTGTGACCAGCAGTGTTGTAGAATTTGAAGAGGCATGAATAGAGGGTGAAAGAGAGAAATGTGCCAAGAGGAAGGCATGTCAAGCCAATCCCGACCGGGACTGCCTTCCACCTGGAAACTGAGGCCCTTACTGTGGGAGAACATGCAGGTCAAGAGTAGGGCTCCACAGTCACCCACGTACCCACTGCCAGGACACCAAACTTGAAGGACAATCTTCCTCGGACAATGAGGGATCTACTAACAACACTGATCCCACGAGCTGGCCTGGGACTGAGGGAAGAGGCTGAGGTCCCCTTTCCCTTCTCCAAGCATTGACTCAGACCAAGTGATGAGAGAGTGCCTCCATGGTAGTGACATCATTGTGTGATGAAAAAATGCATGAGAGGAAAGGGGTGTTTCACCAGGGCCTTTTTGTAAGGCCCTTGCCCCTTGGGGCCACAAACATTTTTCTTAGGTGTTATACTGTTGACAAAAGAAAAAGATATTAGCCAATAGAAAGAGCCACTGCTCCTTTGTTCATTTAGGATCCCTTTGTTCATTTAGGATCCCTTTGTGTCAATAGTATTATTGTTATTGACACTAACCATTAAATTCATTGTTCCTGTATAAATATACACCCTGAAATTAACCACTCAGTGATTATCCTTGTCATTTAACATTGTTGTTTATTCAATGCCAGCATTGTATACATATAGAACTATATGTATATAAATGTATTTAAGTTAGATGATAATGATGATTATGATGATGATTGTATAGGCCTCACTGGGCCACCAATGAGAAGCAACAGAACTCTTGGATCCCCAAATGGAGCGAGTCCAAAATGACCGACCCGATGTGTTGTAAAAAAAATGGCCACCTGCAATAGAGGCACTCAACATGGCCACCCCCACACAGAGCTACTAAAAATGGTCACCTCCGCATGGAGCCAGGTAAAATGGCCAACAAAATGTTTGCTGCCGAAGTCATCCCCAAGGCAGCACCAGCATGTTCACCACCGAGGCTGCCCCTATGTCAACATCAAAATGGCTGTGTAGGAAGGAACATTAGGGGCAGCAGCCATCGTCCCAGGCACTCACGGGTGCTCAGGCACGGCCATGGGGTGGGTGGGAGACCAAGTCCCAACTCATGGATCTCAAGAAGGGAAAAAATGTAAGTGTGGCACACATGATGCCCAGCAGCCAGAGCCCAGTGGCGCTGCAGCCTGGCAAAGCACAGAGCCAGGCCCCACATCACAGCTACCATGAGTGGGGATGTGGGCACCAGGCCATGACAAGGACACGCTCCTATAAGTCACCCCACCAGCCCCTGCAGCTATGCTACCTGGGGGTTTGGAGCATGAAAAGGGGGGTACAGCAAAGATAGGCAAGTGGTGCCACCTCCCCAGCAATACAAAGCATAGTGCTGTCCCCCTGCCTGTTCTGCAAAGAAAGGAAGGGGCCCTGTTGGAAGGAACAGGGGCAGGAGGTTGACATCCCAGGCCCTCACATGTGCCCAGAAGCTGCTATAGAGTGGGTGGGAGGCAAAAGGGGGCTAACCCTTCCCACCCCAAGGCTCAACTCTTGGACCTCCAGGTGGTGCTACCACCTGCTCTAACAACGAGCTCCAGTATGGACAAGCTGTTGGCCATGGGAAATTTGGGAGTAGCACTATTGCTTTTGTGTCACTCTTATATTCAGATATTCTGTGTGATTCAATATATTCTTATGACTGGACTGTAAAATGTTAGACTATTGAATGAGAGTACATATTAGGCCTCCTTGGTGGCTCTTTCACAAATCCATGTTTTTCTTTGATGATGAGCCATAACCTGATTTTGTTGAAGAAACATTTTTAAAGAAGTGTTTTGTAGAACCATTGAGAGGGTCACTCGACACACACACACACACAACAAAGGGGAAAATGAGTTTAGGGAACATTGCCCCAGCATGATAAGATTATCTCTCTAACGGATACATTAAATGCATGGCATATAGTAGTAGACCTGCTTCTGACTTCTAGAAGTATAAGAATCTGTGATGGGAGATATAGGCCTGTAACATCTGGAGGGCCACATGTTTCCTGTCTTTGTCCTAGAGTTTTATTATGTATGAGTACAGATATATTATTTGCGCTTTGACCATTCTCTTCATTTCTTTCTGCAAATACCCTTTTGTTTTTCATCATTTACACAGAAGAGCATTACAAGTTGTGTTCCTAGTATCATCTCATGGCATCCCAGACCTCTCAGTTTCTATCAGATCCACATCATCCAACATTTCAAAATAACCTTCTGCATGAACGTTGCCCTTGCCAGAACTCTGTCTTGTCTAATGAGCCTCATGCTTCATGCAGTTTCATCTCACCCTCACATTTTCCCCCACCCACCCCAGTAGGTTTCTATCTTTATCTCTCGGCCTTAATGACATTTAGCCTCTTACAGTTTTGACATATGGGCTCCTTATGTGCATCACTCTATCACTGCTTCCTACACTCTGCTAACCACATGTCAATCTAATGCCAGCTCTTTGGACTGAGGGTCCAATAGTACTTAAAATATAGGTGGCTGCTGCAATACATAGAGTGATTTAAACTGAGATAGCTACAAGGCATTTTTCCTGTGCAAGGTAACCAGGACAAGGTCAATGTTTTATGATCCTTGTCAATTACTGGCAGAATATATGTGCAGAAAGGTATCCAGCCAATGCTGGCCATGAAGGTAAATTCCCTTCAGTTTTTCTGCTGTCACAACACTCTTCACTGATTTGCTCTGTCCGGTCACAGTTCAAAGGAGTACCTCCAAGTATATTTGGACATCTCATTAAATTATCCCGAGGAGCATTATAAATAGGACTTTGATTTAATGAAGCTAATTCATCTCTCTCACTTCAATTGATTAACAAGACAGCAGGGATTGATGACTTTATCTATGTAACTATCTTTTATGTTTGTATTTTTTCTAAATGACAAACCGTTTCCAGCCAAAAAATGAAGAAAAGTGTGAATTTTGGAAAATTCAATTTTTAAAAAGAGACTTTTATTCCAAGAGAATCATGTTATCTCTGCCAGACCTACAGGTATGAAAATGAGGAGAGTTAAAGATTAACAGACTCTGGGCTTGTATGGGTAAATCTAACCCTTTGGTTTCTTTGAATGGAACATCTCCAAGTCCTTTATTGGAAAGATGTGACTAAACTTGAGGATTTTGCTAATTTACCATGAAGGAAATACTAAAAATAAAAAAGATGTCTTGCCGATCCTTTAAAGAGACTTTAATTGGTTAACAGATAGAGCTTTGCTAAAAATCCTTCCAGACAGCACTAAATCATTTTATTTTGTTTCCATTGTCCTGACACGTTGATTTGTTGTGAAATTTAGAGGCTCCCAAGATGGCCACCACAGCACTTCCACTGGAAACTTCTGTTGATATGCAGAGGATCACTGCAGAGAATCACTGCAAAAGTTCAGTTCTTTGTCCTTGCCAGAGAAACTGTGCCCTCCGGACGTTTCATGAAGTATCTGCCACACAAACAAAGTTACGGGGTAGGACCACTTCTGCCCAAGTCAGCACTGCACAATCAAACAAGAAAACAAACTTTCAAGCCAGGAACATAACTTTGTCATTATTGACACTTTTTAGTTGTGTACTTGTGGTATCAAACAACAGGGTGCTGTTCCTGGATTATACATGGCTATTCCTGATTGCTCTCCTTTTGAAAAAATACACAATGTTGACTAGGGGGCCACAACTTTGTCCTGGCCAGAGAAAATATGCCCTCCAAACATTTCATAAAATTTCTGCACACAAAGTTTTCACATTCTAGTCAACTGTCACCTTCTTTTTAGAAACCAACCCATCAGGAACAAGCATCTAAAACCCAGAAACCTTGATTTAAAAAATCCTACAATTTCCGATTGCAGGGACATACAGACATTCGAAGATGCAGATATTCAGCTCAAAACCACAATATTCTCATGCCTGGAAATATTGTGGTTTTTTGCCTTTTGTAGCAATTGCTTCCACGTTTACAGGGAATGGTGTCTGGCCACCCTCCTGTTTGCTGTAGAAGCTCCTGGGAAAAAGGTGCTATCTGGATGGACCCTAAGAAGACATTGAATTTTCTCATTTTTAACCTTCAGTAGGGCACATTTGTAGTATTTTGAAGGCTGATCTGAGACCCAATAGAACCAAGTTCAAATTTCCACTCAGTTGTGAAGGTCATTGGGTGACCATAGACCAGTCATGATCTGAGATTAATTGATAGGACTCTTGTGAGAGTAAAACAGTAAACAGGAACATTCTGTGCCATCAAGAATCCTTCAGAAAGGGGTAAAATAAAACATGAATACTAGGCATGGTTTCGAACCCAAAAATAGGGAATCAAAAATCTAATTGGGGGGGGGGGGGATTTTTGTGATTAGTAATAGAAAGACTTACAAAAAAATTTCCAAAATTTCTAAAATGTAACATAATTACTAACGAAATTCGTTAGTAGTTCTAAAGTAGGCAAAGCAGGGAAACAGGACTGATACTGTTTTAAGCACAGGCAAATCAAGGGGCAACATTTCCCTTGGTTTCCTTGCAGGGAGATATAATGCATTAATATATTATTATTAATATTATTAAATACCTCTGGTGCAGGCCTTGCTAATCTGTAGAGTTCTCCTCACTCCAGCTTTTTCCCATTCAGTTTTACCATAGCAGTCTAGGACCTCCGTTTGAACTCTATGGCTTTTCTTGATTTTGAACTCTTCCTTCTCCTCTCCGTGCTCTTTTCACTCCTGCTGCCCTTCTCTCAGCAGTTCTTATGTCCTTCTGCTCTGTCCTTCTATCTAAACCCCCTTCCTTGGTGTTTAAAGCGCTTTTCGTCAGTCCTCCAGCCCCTCTAGGAGTCCCGATCTGGATCTCTCTATGGTTACGGCTCCTTTTTCACTTCCTGGAAGAGGCCTTTCACTCTAATTAGGCTTCAAGCATGGAAAGGCCCCGATTTGACTGTGAGTTATGTCTGCAAAGCTATTTTGGAGGGGGAAATTTTCCTGTTGGGTGGGCATCTGAAATATTTAATAATATAACGAAATTTTGGGCCCAGGGAGTGCGAAAAAGAAAGTCCACTTCCGGGATTGGCCTTGCGATCCGTATAAACTTGAAAGTCCCATACATACGAATCCCTTCTGATTTCTTTTCATTTTCATAACTTTTTTCTCATGCCTAATGAATACATCAAAACCATAGGCGAGCAGGGATTAATTTCTACAGGATGTAAGAAGATAAGGTGCCTTTAGTGGATACAACAAAGAACAAAGAGAATGTTTTCCTTTTCCCCAACATTAAATTTCAAGGAAATATTTTTAGAAGACCAAGGCATTTAATAATAAACCAAGTATAGATACTCAAAGGAAGGGAATTCAATGGATGCTTATTTAAATGCATAAAAGCAGTACATTCTATTCAGATTTTCCAAAGCCTACACATTTTTCATTTTCTATACAAAACAACTTTACTAAGAAGTTAGTGATGGTCCTTTATGATAGGGAACAATGACAGAAGATTATTACTTAATAAGTATGCCATCTGTATGGATAGTTGTAGTGCTTTGATAAAACTGTGTGAGTAGGAAGCTTAACTCTTCAGCTATTGCCATATCTTCCTTTGCCCTGTATATGTTCACCTGACTTTATTTAAGAAAGTTTTAAGTTAAGGTTAGCCACATTAATCTTTTAGAAATTTACTAATGCAATTGGCTGCATATTCTGGATCTTTCAGTTTCAGTCCTACCCAACAATACAATTAACAAAAGGTATGGATAAGCAAACAAATAAGGTGATTAGTTCTATCAACAACAACAACAACAACATTTCATTATTATCCGAAGACCCTTATTGCACCGTAGGCGTAGAAGGTATGCAGGTAATGAGATTTCCTCCACTGCCGTTGGTCTCTTGATGGGCATACTCTAGAACAGGTCAAAAGTTTTCAATATCTGGGGCTTTTTTTTCACCACAGACTAGGCCTGGGCAATCATGGTTCTAAATGGTTCTAAAGTACTTACAAAACTAAAGTTCTGGTGGTGAAAACTAGGTGGCGCTGTTGCTTTGCTTCTACAGTGTTGCGAAAGTTCTGGTGGTTAACATTTCAGAACTCTAACAAAACTTTTAAAGTTTTGTTATAAATGGCAGTTACTAATTGGTTCTGTCTTAAAAATGGCCAATAATGAAATAATAATGAAATTTTGAAAGTTTTGTTAGAGTTCTGAAAATTTCACCACCAGAACTTTCTTCAGTGTTCCATTCATGAGCCATAACCAGGGCTTCTCCTTATCGACTTTCCCTTCAATTTTGCAAAGGAACTGTCCATGCAATGCTCTGTTGTGCCAGCTGTCAGTTCTGGTGTGTAGTGCAGTTTTCTTGCACTGATCCGCTGTCTGCTGTGCTTTGAGAAGTTTCCGATTATTGACTTCAATCAAATCCTACCAACTTATCTTATGGTGGTGGTGGTGGTGGTGGTGGGGGGCTTAACTGCTCCAAGGTCCAACCAATTCAGAGAGGTCACAGCTGAGGAATGGAACTAAGAGCACCCAACCCATTAGCACTAGGAAGAAACAAAACAAAACAAAATCTATACTGGCTCGGTCGACGTCCAGGATAAAAAGGGCTGAGGTGGATGCTGCTGATTCTGGACATTCATCAACAAGTGGGCTACAGAATCAAAATACAATTGAACAATCATAGAAATGGCAGAAACATACAATGCCAGAAAACTGCACTATTATTATTATTATTATTATTGTATGACAATAGCCCTTCAGTATCTTTAAAACCTTCAATATATTTTAGCTCTCTTGCTCTAAACTGGAATATCTGAGTCACACAGATACATGCTTTATTGCAAACTCCATACAGAAGAATCATATAAAAATTATGGGATAATTTCACCTGCACAGTTCTAAACAATGGTTCAGAAACCACCTGTGGAGACACACAGCTATGATATATCAAAACCAAAACTTTATTACGGTCACAGACCAGCACAAAGCGGGTACAAAGCCCTAAGAGGAGAAGGACAACTCCCCAGTAAACAGTTATTTAAAATCAGACTAGAAATCAGTATAAAAATATATTTTAAGAGACAGGATATTGTTGCCTTACGGTGTCAATCATCCTCCGTCTGATATTAAGGGCAGCAGCACAGAACTTAGCAACACTGTAAGTCATTGCAGTGTTAGAGTCCAATCTCATCAATGGAAGATCTCCCCATGTGGCCTCCAGTGACGCCTTCTGAAATTAAAAGACTTGTAGCTCAATTAAAACCAGGAAAGGCACCAGGAGAAGATCTGATCCCCCCTGAGGTCATTAAGAACAATCTGGACTTCTGGTCCCCCATTTTAGCACCATTTCCTGCATAGATAAATATGGACAGGTACCAAAGGACTGGGGGCTGGCAATTATTGTCCCCATATATAAAAAGAAAGGGAAACAGGATGACCCTGCAAGCTATAGGCCCATTAGCCTCCTCAATACCATCAGCAAAATATACGCTATGATATATAATTTTTGTAGAGTTGGAAGGATTCTTCTTACAGGTTAGGGGCAAATTATTATTAAACTTGACAGGAGTTAGGTCTGTCCATAACTCAAGTATTAATAAGGAGGTAGTTACTAACAAAATTATTGAAGGATATAATTGATGTTCAGTAAACAAGCAAAGTAGCATGGCCTTGGTGTATTGTCAGGTAATTGTGCATTGAACATTTATGTTTGTCTATGACTCATTTCACCTTTCTCTGGGTGACATGAAAAAGAAATGCCATGGCAAAGGTAACCCATAGCCAAACCTGCACACAGTTACCAGCCATTTTATTTTCATTTGCTAGCACAAATACTTTTTTCCTCATTTCCTACTCAAACATTAACTGGCTGTAGCATGGCAACAAGACAGAAGTGTCTTTACACAGAGTTTCTCTCCTAGTTATCTAGGATGGTTCAATAATAGCCAGACATAAGAAGCGCTGAGAACTATCATCCTTTAGAATAATTGATTCTTTACTCTGAACCTATATTCCTTAGAAATATGCATTTTCTAAGAAATGCCGTTTTTATTGGTACTATGTGTTGTCAAGGGCTTTCATGGCCAGAAACACTAGGTTGCTGTGAGTTTTCCAGACTGTATGGCCATGTTCTAGAAGCATTCTCTCCTGACATCTTGACCAGAGGTTGAGGGTCCTGTTGGAAACTAGGCAAGTAAGATTTATATATCGGTGGAATATCCAGGGCAGGAGAAAGAACTCTTGTCTGCTTGAGGCAAGTGTGAATGTTGCAATTGGCCACCTTGATTAGTATTTAATAGCCTTGCAGCTTCAAAGACTGTCTGGTTGCTGCTGGGGGAATCCTTTTTTGGGAGCTGTTAGCTGGCCCTGCTTGATTTTTGTCTGGAATTCCCCTGCTTTTTGAGTATTGCTCTTTATTTACTGTCCTGATTTTAGAGGTTTTTTAAAAAATAAAATAAATAAATACTGGTAGCCAGATTTTGTTCATTTTCATGGTCTCCTCCTTTCTATCAAAATTGCTTGTGGATTTCAACGGCTTCTCTGTATAGTCTGACATGGTCATTGTTAGAGTAGCCTGGCACTGCTGTGTTCTCAAATAATATGTTGTGTCCAGGTTGGTTCATCAGGTGCTCTGCTATGACTGACTTCTCAGGTTGAATTAGGCTGCCGTGCCTTTCATGTTCCTTGCCTGTTTGATGTTCCCCAGGGCCGTTTTTGTTTCGAGGGGGCTGAGTTTGAGCTGAGACTGTGGAAGAGGGTCTTAGCAAATCTTTTGTATTGTTATCCCAATAACCCCATTAATGTATAATGAGCTTGTTCATGAGCATAACATTTAAATAATGTACCAGTATACCACCCTGGTGCTGTTTCACTTGCCCTATGTAGTCCATAGCTGCATGGTATACTGGTGTTGTTTCACTTGCAGTTGGGAAGGAAGAAGGTGGGCTTTGCCCTTTTAGAGACATTTTAACAATGCTTAACAACTAATTGAATGTAGGAGCATGTTTTGGAGGGTCTTGTCTCAGAGCACATTGGACTGAAGAAGTGTTTTGACACCCCTTTACATTCTTTTTAAAAGTAGTTTTTATTAAAATGTAAACAGCATAATTAAAAGAATAATAAAGGTTTGGGTTATAAGGGTATGGGGCAAAGAGGAAAAGTCAGGTTGGGAGGGGGAGAGACTGTGGGAGAGAAAAGAAAAAGGGGGGAGAGTCCATCAACTTCCAATCTTCCTCCTAGTGGTTTGTTTTCTATTATCTGTGTTTTATTCTCTTCTTAATTTGGTGCTTTCTCCTTTTGCTCCTTTTTATTGTGAGACAATTGTTCTTGGTCTATTTAGATTGCTCAAGATAATAGGAAAATGATAATGTAGTCCAATGTAGTCTTTTAAAAGTTGCTAATCTGATTCTTTCATAGGTTTTCCCTGGTATTTTGTTAGTAATTGAGTTAGTTTGTCTATATTCATAATTTCCATCGGTTTTATTAGCCATTGATCAGTTGAGGGTATTTCTTTCCATCTCTAAGTCCTTGCAGTCTTTCATCTAGTTAAAGAGTTTATCTCTGTTTATATCCATGTCTTCATCTATTATTCCCAATAGGAAATATTCTAGCTTCATTTGTATCTTCATTCTGAATATTTTTTGGGGAGATTTCTTGAATTTCTTTGCAGTACACCTTTGTTTTCTGCACATCCACCACATATGGTAGAAAGTGCCCTCGTGGGTTTCATATTTCCAACATTCGTTTAGCATGTTTCTGTAAAACTTTCCTAATTTTTGTGGGGTTATATATTATTGATACATCCTTTTATACCAGTTTTCTGTGAGATCATATGCATATGAGTATTTCAATTTATAATTCCATATCTGTTCCTATTCCACCATTTTTTATTGGGTGCCCTATATTGGTTACCCATTTTGTCAGCCATTCTTTAACCTGCTCATTTTCTTTGGTCATTCTAATAATTTCTTGTAAATTTTGGTGATTATTTTCTTATTCTTTGTCCCAGAAAGTTTCTATCTCAACAAATTCAGTTATTTTGTCTTTATTATAGTATTCGTTTAATTGCCTATACTGGAACCAGGAGATATTTTTGTATGTTAGGTTGATCTCTTCTTGTGTCTTCATCAAATAGATTCCATTTTGTTTCTTTAAAATTTCTCTATAGGTGGACCATTTTCCCCATCTCAGTAATTTTATCTGTCTCACTGCTGATGGAGAAATCGATAATGGGGTTTTGGATATAGTCTATATTTGTATTGTTCCCGGATTTTAATTTTAAAGTATCTTATTAAGTGATTCCCAACATTTTTTTTCTATCTTTATTTTTCCATACCAAAGGTAGAAGTGTCACCCAATTCTAGGTTTAATTTTTCCCCCTGTTTAATGTTGTTCAATCTTTTATTCAGGTTAGAACACAGTCCTCATAGTATGACTTTAAATCTGGCCTTCCAAAGCCTCCTCTCTTCTTCTCATCTATTAGATTTATCTGTTTCATCCTTGGTCTTTTCCCCTACCAAATATATTTTGATAGATTCTTATTCCATTCCTTGAAGATCCATATGTTTCTAATTATTGAGAGATTTAAAAATAAATATAACTTTTTGGTAAAACAATCATTTTTATGGTTGCAATTCTTTCCATTAAGGATACATTCACTTTTCCAATTTTCCAAATCTTTTTTATTTCTTTCCACTTAGTTTAATTATTGTTTTTCAGATGTTGAGAGTTATTTGCAGTTATAGAGAGGCCTAAATATTAAATTTTATTTACAACTTGTAGTCCCGCAATCTCTTTTCATTGTTCTTGTCTTTTTTGATATTTTATTGTTAATATCCTTGTTTTTTCCTGTTAATTTGGAAGCCCGGGAGTTTCCCAAACTCGTCTATTTTGTAAATCTATTTATTTATATTTTCTAGTGGGTCTTCAACAATACAACAATATTAGATCATCTGCAAAGGCTCTTATTTTATAAAATTGTTTCCTTATTTTGCTCCAGATCAGATTTTTGTCCTCCCTTATATTGTTTAAAAGGATCTCCACTGACATGATAAAAATTAAGGAACAGCCCTTTATATTCTTAATGCTATTGGGAGTAAAATAGAATTTCCATGTCTGAAGAGAATTTCAGTTATTTTAGCAGAATGGACTTTTTGAAGATTGCTCTGAACAGAAAAGGGGCATTTACCCAGTAGAAGCTCAATTTGAAGTCATTGATGAAGGACATTCATTTTTTTTCATGTAAATAGATATCCTTATGCAATATCATTAGCAGCCATGGTGGCTGGTAGCTTCCATATCAGTAGACTGGTGAGCCTGTTTTAGGTTTCGGAACTGTCCAAGGACTCAAACCAATATTTAGGATGGGATCAACAGCTTGGATAGTTTCTGTAAAGCTGTGACTGAAAACTAGAACAGCTTCACCACACTGTTTAGATGGAAACAGGAAGATGTAACAAGTCAACATGATATTGGCTCAAGATTGAAAAAGTTAGTAATGAAAACACACAAACTAGGAGAGACTGCAGCAGTTTGCCTACTAGGAAGGGCAGATTCCACTCCCTCATAGTAAGTTACATATATGCAAATATCTAAACACCCAACCCACCCCACAAAAATCTGAAATCCCAAACACTTCTATTATTAAGCATTTCAGATAAGGAATATTCAACCTGTATCACAAAAAGAGAGTTTGAAAGTTCTAGGTGTCAAGCATTGCCTAGTCACTGTGACTGATACCTCCAATGTTTCAAAGGCTGTCCAGATCTAATAACCAGCCAATGCTCTTCAGGCCTAATCTTTGAAACTACTTGGTTTTCCACTTGTTTGTTCCCTTTTTTCCCTGCACTGATTCTTAGTTCCACCTTGTGCTTTTGGGAGTGGTCTCTCTACTTTTGGTATTCCAGTATTTTTTAAACTACAACTCCAGTAATCCCTCAGTGATCACAGTGACTGAAGGTGTTGAAGAAGCAGTTGACATCCTACTACACATTCTGCCAAAAAAATCATTCAGTGATACAAGAAGCAATCACAATATCATAACGTATTTTGATGTACAAAATGTCTGGGTAGTAGAAGTTGGTCAATGAGACTAGAATGAAAAAATGTAAACAACATAAATGTTCTGCAGTCAATAGTACTTTGTACTTGCCAGGTCACCACTCGCATAAAACAAAACATGGAGGATCTAGGATGTTCAGATAAAACTTTGCACTCCAGGGATTCCTGAAAATGTTTTATATTTCTAACAATCCTTTAAGATTTCAAGCACTGGAAATATGCCCAACTCAACCAATTTAAAAGCAAAAAACAGGAGAAATATACATGTAAAACAGAACACATCCTATATATTAATTTTAGTAGGTAAATATAACTAGAATATTTACACTGTAGTGCATAAGTTCATGGAAGTGCATGCGTTCATTAGACAAACAGGGCTGGCACAAGATGCTTGACTGTCTGAAACAGAGCTGCTGACATGACATCCCACACAGTCAACTTATGGGGCATATTACCCAAAGTTAGTTAATTATTCTGGCACATGAGGCAGAAAATCCTAAAACTGTCTTTTCACATCACTGGAAGCAAAAACGCAATACTAACACATTAAATAGTTCATAACTCCCCCTGCCTGATACAGTTGTCACTCTCTGTCTCATGTAGGACTGACCCTGAGGAAGCATATGTAAAACAATATAAGAATGATGGGTTACGTGCATGATCCCAATATACACAATTACAAGCTGTGATGGTTATTGAATTTGCAATCTGTATATTAGTGCTAAATTGTCCACTTGCATGTCTACGTATGCTGACATTATACATAGTTTTACTACAAGCATAAGAATTGGTTCATCAATTGGAAGCTGGTACATACACTGATATAAGATATTTTTAAAATTAGTGTAAAATTAGTCCGCTTGAAAACAGAACTATGTTAATTGGGTCTCCCACATGAACAAATTAAAGGCATTTATTATATATAAGTTGTTGCATCATATAATTTTAACAGTGCAATTGCTTTTGCTGTGTGTACATGGCCCCTAAACTAGAACCTATGCAAAGATAATGATGAAAAACCAGTTAAATAATTGCTTGTGTATATACAACAAGAAATTAGCCTGGTGTGTGTTACACCCACCATCTTTAGGAAAATAGACATGAGAAAATGGAAGTTATCAAGTAAGGCAGTAACCAGATGCTTTTGTAATATCCAGTCATATATCTACAGAAAAAAAAATCTGCAGCCATTCCATGTTGGTTTTCTTTTATATTTGATAGTGTCTAAGCCTGAGTTGTCAAGCTAAGTCAGGCTTGGTAGAGATCAATAAAATCTTGGAGAGGTTATAGTTGATAACATCTTAGACACTTCCTTTATAATTGGGAAAACATCAAGGTAATGGTCGATGGATAGAGACAATTCCAGGTAAAAATTCCAAAGTCAGTAGAACATTCTGAAATTGAATTGATCACCTGGAAAATAAGATCAGAGAAGGAAATACCATGTGTGGAGAAAGGAGAAGCCAAGGTACTCTTTCCAGAGTAGATTACTGGAAAGGAGGAGGAGAGAAATTAGATAGCTCTTAACACTCTATTTTAAGATATGTGCTACATATCAAGTCCTTTGAAATATCTACTGTGCAATATTCTAATCCTTAAAGCAGCATGCTCTTTGCCAGTTTTTAAATTTTATATTCGGAATTTGAAAGCTATGTATCAATTAGAGATTTTTTTAAACATCAGCTTTAAGCCATTAAGGTACAGCTTTGAGCGGGAAGAGCACAAGTTGGCAAATTTTAATAGAACTACATCAATAAACTGTTTAAAAAAGAAAACAAGCTGGGCATTCAGTATTGATTCTAATAAATTGATTCTAAGTGCAAAAAAAAAGAGAGACTAAGTCAAAAAGCACCTCTCAAACAGAGCACGATGATATAATAATATCAGGGCTCCCTAATGTTTGTTTATTTCTCTTGCATCTAGAAATTTTAACTGTCACTCAGTCCATTCAAACTCAGGTTGAAACTCTACCTGCATTTATTTCTTAAGAACACAGTTAGACTCCAATTGGAAAAAGAGCATGGGACCAGGGTGCATGTCCCACTGAAAGCAAATAGGACTCACAGAGCAATCCTATGGGGTAAAGAAAGCTAAAATCCATGGTGAAACAAACACCTCGTCCACTGTCATCAGCTGGGACAGAAAGTGGAAGGGGCATAATTTCCTCTATCTCCCCACTTTTCTTGTTGTTGGTCCTGGCCATTCCCTTGTTTATCCTTCTTTTGCTTCAGTTGGTGGGGAAACAATGCCAGAACTCAAGAGAAGTTTGAAGGAGTGTCTTACAAAAGGGGACTTCAGATACATTGGATACACAATGCCACCTTTAAGCTTTAAGCATGGATGGCTGAATGGTAATGATGGAAAGACAAGAAAACTCAAAGGATAGAAAAAACACTCTAGACTATATAATCAAAATTGTTATACAATCTATAAATGCAATCATATATAATAGGAATAATCCCTCATGCACAGCAAAAGAAAATACAGTTAATTCTGTTGTTCTATACAAAATCCGGGATAAGCATAAAGTCCACAGTATAATAATAACACTCCACAGCAAGATTATATACTGGGCACATGAACCATTACAAAATATAATAAATTAGACTCAATATACAAGTCTCTATTAAAGGTAAAATCCATCAATTAAAGAGTCCACACAATGCGATAAGATAGAAAAAATCGGGGATATACGAGGCTCTTTCAGGACATGTTTTCTTTTCTCTCTTTAAAAAAGAACAGCCAGCTATTCAGAATTGGTACTCTTCCATTAGGAGCTATTATGAGTTTCAGAACCTGCTCAGGATGGATTGCCCTTTGAGGAAGAAGAAAAATGACCATCCTTACCACCATACCATGCAGAGAAGATAATCTCACATTACACACCATATGAAGAACCTAACTTGGAAATGAAAATAAAACCGCATCATTCACCGGGGAGAGCAGATTAGTTGAAAGGGGTGAGGATATCGAACCCACATCAAGGACTTCCAATGGGGTGAATGTTGAAAGATTTCAAGAGGAATGGTCAAGAATTATATTAATTTGCTATATTAATTTGCTATATTAATTTGCCTTTTTTTGCCTGAGGCAGATGCTTCTGTCTTTCTGCTTTTATTGGGATTCTGAATTGGAATCAATGCACTAAATATGCTTCCATAGACTACTTTAAGTATAATTTGTCTGACACATAAAATATGAAGGAAACTCTTAAACTAGTTGGGAATAAGGTGACTTAGTTGAAATTGATGAGAGCATTAAATCTGGCTTTTAGAAAGGGTCACTTGAATATATATTAAATGTATTAGAGCTGGTGGAACTCATCAGTTTCAACTATACCAACTGCTGGTCTGGGCCAAGTTAAAATAGCACTTTCCCCATAGTGAAGCCGGCAGGAGGCAGATTTAGGTACCTGAGTTCTAATTTGAAACAAAAACAATTCAATTGCATGCTTCTCCTAAGCAATACTTTCTCTTTGGGCAGAGTTTTGCAATGGTATGATCTATGCACATGAGACAGAGTACGTTACGAAATAATTTCAGTAAGATTTCATATATCAGGCATTGTGTTGTCAAAGGTCAAGCTGAAGTAAGTTGTAAAATTAGCATGGAGTGCCAAAACATAATTAGAACGTACTTGATCAGTTCATAACAGTCCATTTACCATTGCATTTTTATTCTATACTGCTACTATACGAGGCAGAATAGGATTTAATCCAATCATTAGAATTCTGTGCTTTGAACTTTAAAACATTAATTCTGAATATGTATCACATCACTTGAAAATTAAAGTCAGTGAACATAGATAATCAGGCATGTGTGAAAGAAAAAGGCCATTCAGATAATCAGGCAGGCAGTTTCAGGCAGGCAGGCAGGCTGTGAAGAAGAAGGAAAAGGAAGGAAGGAAGGAAGGAAGGAAGAAGGAAGGAAGGAAGGAAGGAGGAAGGAAGGAAGGAAGGAAGGAAGGAAGGATTGCAATTTATAATGGAACATTGAGAGCTAGAATGGTGAAGTGGTTTGAGCACTGAAGTAGTCCTAGAGAGGCAATGGCAAACACCACCTGATAAATCTTGCCAAGAACATCTAGTGACAGGTTCACCTTTTGTCTGAAATGACTTGAAGGCACACAATGACAATGACTGTAGAAGGAATCAGCTTTTTCCAAAGAGATGATCAGACATTAACCCTGGTTCCATTTTCCAAAAGATTACTGCTGAAAGGTTTAGACAGGAAAAGTTAAAAATGTCAAAACACTGGGGGGAAATGAGAACAATATTTGAAATGATGCTTGAACGTGCTTGCTTTCTTATAAATCTTTAAGGCAATAATCAAAATATAGGAAGAGCCCTGTGGAATCAGACTCAAGTACATCCGATTCAGTGTCTTGCTTTTCAGAGTGGCCAATCAAGAACAGGGTCTAATGTTAATATCCTCATCATCCAGCAACTGATATTTAGTGACATGTCACATCTTGTTATGGAAGTACTACTGAACCACGGCAAATGATGGACATCCATATACTCGTACATATATATTTGTGAAACTTCTGGCATGTCCCAGCCCCATATACAAATAGAAAGACAAGTTGACAGGAACTCAAGTTGAAGGGCCTAATGGGAAGACACTGAAGGTGACTTACTCCACAGTGACAGGGTGAGGTGACTCCTTTAATCAGATAGCAGACTTCCAATGACCAGGGGGCTGAATTATCATGAGGGAAAATTATCATTTTAGGAAGCAGCTGCTTTTCTCAGGATTGCTTGTGGGGGGGATCAAACTATTAAACTGGCAGGTAGTCAGCACTATGTGTAGTACTCAATGCTATCTCTTACAAATTCAAAAGGGTCCGACTGAGGGAGAAATCAATCAAATAACATCATGTCATAAAAATATTTCTTTAGTGTAGACAATTTCCAATGTGCTCAATAGCTATAACAATATCACAGTGGTGCAATGTCATGCAATTTACACACAATATAACACATAATATAGACAGATGCAGCCCTTACAATCTACTGGGCCAGAGCAATGCTCACACTCAGTTGGATTCACCCTTGGTAGTCAGTAGGAGTCAGTCAACTCTCATACTGTGGTCAAAGTCACTGGGGAGCCTTGAAGCATAGGAGAGCTGGCTTGCTGCTAAGTAAGCAGGTGCCTACGGCGGGAGGTAAGCTGACGCCAAGATGGCCGTTTTCAGTGAACCGCTTCCTCAGGGCGCTTGGAACTTCTAGCCGCTCCTCCCGGTATGGAAGTAACTCAATGTTTGACTCAGGGTGAAACAGGAGATTTCGCATGTTTTGCGACGTAATACCAATCGGTCTGATCAATGATCAATGATCTCCTGGGCTGGATTCATTGGAGATCATTGATCAGACTGTCAAACATTGAGTTACTTCCATACCGGGGAGGAGCGGCTAGAAGTTCCAAGCGCCCTGAGGAAGCGGTGCACGCGAAACGGCCATCTTGGCGTCAGCTTACCTCCCGCCGTAGGCACCTGCTTACTTAGCAGCAAGCCAGCTCTCCTATGCTTCAAGGCTCCCCCAGTGACTTTGACCACAGTATGAGAGTTGACTGACTCCTACTGACTACCAAGGGTGAATCCAACTGAGTGTGAGCATTGTTCTGGCCCAGTAGATTGTAAGGGCTGCATCTGTCTATATTATGTGTTATATTGTGTGTAAATTGCATGACATTGCACCACTGTGATATTGTTATAGCTATTGAGCACATTGGAAATTGTCTACACTAAAGAAATATTTTTATGACATGATGTTATTTGATTGATTTCTCCCTCAGTCGGACCCTTTTGAATTTGTAAGAGATAGCATTGAGTACTACACAGTTGCCTTAGTAGCATATTTTGTTTAAGGTAGTCAGCACTAGTCAGAAGTTAGTCTGACTAACTGAAACACATGAAAGTGAAAGTCATTAACGGGAAGTTCTGATAAAATTCCATCGAAGCTCTTGATTTTTTTCTGAAAGAACTGAGACAGTTAGAGGGGTCAGAGGAGTACAAGGGGCAATTCCATGAGGGGAAAAAGGCAGTGATTCTCAGAATAGAAAAGACCAGATGACCCCATGCCATGCTTATGAATCCATAGACTGATAAAACCCTGAGAAGTTATAGGAATTTTGAAACAAAATCATCTGATCTCAAAAGACTGGTAAGTGTGTAGGTTACAATGTTGATTGTTGGCATGTGCTTGGATTTAGACAGCCATTTTTATTTACCCAGAATCGGCATTGGTTTTGTCAAATTAGAGAAGAGGACATGTAAGTAAAGCATTAAATGGTAATAAGTGTAGGCAGCGACTCGGTGGTTCCCAAACTTTGGTCCTCCAGGTATTTTGGATTTCAGCTCCCACAATTCCCAACAGCTGGTAAAATGGCTGGGATTTCTGGGAGTTGAAGTCCAAAACAACTGAAGGAGCAAAAGTTGGGAACCACTGGACTATATGATGATCCTTTTGCTGCTAGCTGCCGTAATGTCAGGTATCTGGCCTTGTCAAAGATACATTAGACATGACAAGATGGTACCAATAAAATAAACATCTCAGTAGCATCACCCCAGAAATGGCTATGACATAATTGAAAGTCATTGAGGAGGAAGAGGAGGAGGAGAAATAATATTCTCATTTACTAAAAGTGTTGTGATGTTTGTCAGATTAAATGCTCATGTTTTTATATTTTTTCCCTTTTGGGGGTGTTTTTTTTTTGTCAAAATAAAAATTAGCATTGTTCATAAGCATATGCCTTCAAAAATCTACTTCAGCTTCAGTTTTAAGAGGGTTTTTGGGTGGGTGGGGGTGAGAAGTTCACCCAAAGAAAGCAATTTTATTCTACCAATAACTCACAAAATGCTTATCATGAGGCAGCATAAAGTGTTGAAAACAACCAGGCATTGAAGATCTATGCAAACTGCAAACCATAATTTAATAGTATAGGCTTTGCAGCAGATCTTTTTGTTCTTTCCAAAGGGACTGCATTCACTGTTAGGTCTTAATGTTTTGAATATGGAGGATAGCCTTGGGAAACTGCAACACTGCTAAATTGGAAAGGTATCCTTTGTGTAAAGCAATCACACAGAAACAAATTAACTAAACTTGAGAAAGTTAATGTGACTTTACTTTCCAGGGAGAAATCTGAACACAACAGAAACAGCATGGTGCAGTGGTTTGAATGTTAAACTATGATGGTTGAGATCGGAATTTAAATCCCAGTTTGACAATGGAATTAAACTGGGTGACCTTGGACAAGTCACACTCTTTTGACCTCAAAGAAGGAAAAAATAACCCCCCTCTGAACAAATCTTGCCAAGAAAGCATTATGATAGTTTTGGATTAGGTCACCATAACTCAGGACACTGACAGACAGGCAGCCAAATGACGCCTTAGGTAAACCCAAATTAATCTGAAGTAAACTGTGATTTCCCAGTTTACTCTGAATTAATTAAACACCTTGAAAGGTCCAGATCTTTCCAGGTGTTTGTCCTGTAGGGACACAGACTGCTTCTCTGTGTGTGTGTGTGTGGGGGGGGGGGGTCAATCCTCAGAGTGATCCTGGTTCTTTGGGCTCCTGGAATCCAACAGAGTGGGATGGCACCTTCGCCCTCCCCTCCCAGCCCACCATTTACCCCATAAACTTACCTGAGCCCACCATTTACTGTACAAACTCACCATCAAAAGCTCCTGGCACATCAAAATGACATGTTGGGAGGTTGAAGGTGGGTGCTATGCCACTCCATCAAGCTCCATGAACCCAAAGAACCAGGATCACTGTGGAGATTGACACCCCACCCCCCAGATCATGGAAGCAATCCCCAAAGTGCCCACACCTGAAAAAATCTAGACCTAACATTAATCCTTCCTCCCCACTCCCAAACTCATTTTAACATGCCAGGATCTTCCAACTAAATGGAGGAGGGGGGCTAGGGCTGGCTCCATGCCTTCCTGGGTCAACCTATTCTGCCTCATATAGTAACAGTATAGAATAAAAACCAATATACAGCATTTTAATTCTATGAATATAAACACAAAGTGGACTCACTGTCTCACTGATATGGAAGCCATCAGTAGTGACAATTTACTGTAGAAAAACCATACTCTTGTGTTGTCAAAGGTCAAGCTGAAATAAGTTGTAAAATTAGCATGGAGTGCCAAAACACAAAGCTGATGGCTTATATTCATCCATGTGGAGTTATCCAAGATAGGGAACACTGTCTCCCAAATTCCTCTTTTATAGTTCAGCCCACATTACTAAAAAAAAAATAGCAGTGACAATTAGAACGTACTTGATCAGTTCATAACAGTCCATTTACCATTGGGCATGTATTCCCAACTGCATATATTCAGTATATATTTAATTTTTAAAAAACGATTATTTTAAGATGCAAGCCATATTGTAAGATTCCCCCCCCCCAAATAAACAAGCCCACAAAATCATTCAAATTAATCCAATCAGGACAGTTTTGATGGCTAGAGCAGGGGTTGTTGGACATTTTCAGTTTTTGAAGCAAAAGTTTCCCATGGAGCCTCAAGAAATGTTTATTTCTTATACTACATATATCTTATATCTTATACTACTACAGATGTAAGGCAGCACGTTAAAGAGACAATCTGGAATAACAATACGATCAACGAGACTGGTTTGTTTTAATTATGGCTTTTGCGTGGTTTTAATTATGTATTGTTTTTTTAAACTATAGTATGTTCTATCTGTGATTTTAATATTGTAATCATGTGTAATAGCCTCTTAACGTGGCTGATTGTAAGCTGCCCTGAGTCCCCCTTCGGGGGTTGAAAAATGATGGGGTATAAATGCAGTAAATAAATAAATATTATATTATAGAGCTTAAAGGTAAAGGTTTTCCCTTGACATTAAGTCCAGTCATGTCCGAATCTGGGGTTTGGTGCTCATCTCCATTTCTAAGCCAAAGAACTGGCATTGCCCTGGCATGACTGCATGGAGTGCCATTACCTTCCTGCCAGAGCAGTACCTATTAAGCTACTCACATTTTGCATGTTTTCAAACTGCTAGGTTGGCAGAAGCTGGGACTAACAGCGGGAGCTCAGGCTGCTCCCCGGATTCAAACCTGTGACCTTTCAGTAAACAAGTTCAGAAGGTCAGTGGTTTAACCTACTACACCACTGGGAGCTCCATACTATATTATATATAATGCATATATGTCAGCCGGGGACAAACATTTTGTCCAACATAAATGTAACAGTATAATACTGAAAGGCTCTCCAGTCAAACTCCCTTCTGCCATGCAGGAACAGCACAATCAAAGCATGTTCAACAGATGGCCACCCAGCCTTTGTAACAATAATGATGATGATGATGATGATAATAATTATAACAAAAACAACAGAAACTCCAGGGGCCATCCAATTTCCTTCTGTTATCAGGAAAAGCACAATCAAAGCACTCCCTCAATGGTGGGAGGGAAATAGGGTTTTAGAAGCAAGAAAGGCAAGAGGGAAGGAAATGGACAGCCAAAGAAGTGATAAAAAAGGTTTTTCATGGCGAGAGAGGCAGGGAGAAAGGAAGGAGCAGGAAAGAGGAGGGACAGCTGGGAGGGGGAAGGAGGAGGGAGGAGGAAACTGTGGAGCCCGTCATTATGCATTGCAGAGCCCCAAGGCCTCCAAGGAGCACACTTTGAGAAATGCCAGGCTAGAACATGCTGCTACATTATGAGGGTATGGGATAAAAAACTGAGGTGGGAATGGAATAGTAAAGAAAAGTTCAGAATCTGAAAAACAACACTACATGATCCAACATGTCATTATTGGCCCCACCTCTCTTTTGCTTCCTATTCAAGCCAGCTTCCAACTATCATGAAATCATTTTGAGGATAAACGAATGTTTCATCAATTCATGCCAAAGCTCGACTCCTGCAAACTAGTGGTATTTATTTCAACTGGATGAATGAGTATATTAAGTATTGATCGATTTCCCTTGAGAATGTAACTTGGCAACCAACACAGAAAGAAATTGGCACAGTTGATACTTGGGGCATACTGCTGCTAAGCTTTTGTGGCTGGAGCTCCCGCTGGTGTCAGGATGAGTTCAGCACAAGAGAGAATTATAAGTCTGGTGTTTCTCCTGAGTTCTGCAGAAAGGATTTTTTTTGTGGTGAGGGTTGTTTTTGTTTTTTTTTTAAAGTCCATTGTTCTGTTTCTTTATCCCTTCCTCTCCCATATTTATTACACTAAACAAATATTTGTTAATGTAAAATTGCATTTCTTTGTTTGAAAATTCTAATTTGAGGTTATCTGTGTTCACAAGATAAGAACGCTGCAAAACTAAAGTTGCTTATCTTTTTACATGTATTTAAGCAGCATTGTTTTTGCTTTACAGAGTTATGTAACAAGAGATATAAGTCCTAGACCTAGTCAACTTAAAATGCCACTAGAAGGATAGCAACCAGAATTTATTAATACTTGGGAAGCAATTAGCTGTTCAGAACCGGCTGAAGATCATTGCTTATAAACTGCCATAAAAATTGTACACAAGTCATTAAGTACTTAGAAAAAAACTGGGGAAGAGATCTATTAACAATGAACTTTATCACATAAGGCTGGCAAATTGGAACTGCAGCAAGATAAGCATGCCTGCTGCCACATGATGCCATGAGCATCTAGTTGCCTCCCATTTAAATCTCACAAGCCCAGTATCTTCCCATTACTTAATGTGATAAGAACCTTCCATATCTGTGCCAAAACTCCAATCAATCATCTACCAAGAGAAGGAGAATCATGTGAGCATGGATGACCCTGGTAGATTGGATGGCCCTTGGGATCTTTTTCAACTTTATGATTCTGTGTAATTTGTAGCATTTTAAAAAAGGAGATAAAGAGATCTGAAAAAATGGTATGTTTGGTTTTCATCCTTGTTTACTAGGGCTATATTTTTTGTTCTTCAGGCCTTTGCATTCCAATATGTAAATTATATTGAACTGTCAATGCAAAAGCTTTCAGGAATGCAAACTCTGCCATTTGTCCATCCAGAGCTCCTGCTGTAGGCAAAATCTTTCCAGGGCATTCAATTGCTTCTTATTACTAATCTCCAATTGCTTCCCCTGCCTATAGGAAGCAGATTCCAAGACTAATATAGCAGGAAGGAAGCAGCAACAATAGGGGTGTCTTTCTTCACCATTTTTCTTCCCAAAGGAAGCAAGAACTAGTTTTAGAAAATGCTGGTTTGCACACAAAACCACCATGAGTGAATTTTGTACAGAATAAGCATCAAACTGGGAAGAATCTCCTTAGTCCAAAACTGCTCACATCAGGCCTTCCCGACATGTAAAAACTGCCTTTAAAAATATTTTCAGATATTCTTTCCATCCCTAGGCAACCCAGCTCCAGGATTCTTCTCTGACCTTTAGAGTGAAGCAAACCTTTTTTTTATTTGTCCCATAAAGTAATTTGAAATTAGCATTAAGGGAAAAATTATGCTCTTTCAGCTCATTTGGTGAGGCAGGGAATGAATTAACTATTGATTCCCTGCATTTTCCAAGATGTGGCCATAACATATATGATACATTAAGAGTATGTTCTGAATATCCCTGGTTTCCAGGATATAGGAAACGATAAAAGAAACATGCAGGTGAAAACAGTAGTGGCCTGGCTTGACCTTCAAACTGAATTCATGACAGCCATGAAATGCCACTGTGACAGGTTTCAAGCATAAACAAACCGCTTGATGATAAATGAGACTTGCTTCCAAGTACTGGAAATGTGTTTAGAAGTGGACAGACAGGTTTTATGTGTTTTATATGTTCCTCAGCCTCCCCAGAGAAAAAGTCAGTTAGAGCCCCCTTTCCTCTATTTATTAGCATTCAATTTCAGGAAAATAGTTCTCAGTATGTTCCACTGTTATCAAGTCAGTCTGTCTGTCACAAGTGGTTGACATCACAGAACTACTTTGCAGATGCTTGAAAGCATAACAAATTAACTGGCATTTATCAAGTGCTGTATATTGGTTTTTCTTCAGTAAATCATCAGCAGTGACAGCTGATGGCTTCCATATCAGTGAGACACAAAGTAAACACTTTGTGTTTACATTCATCCATGTGGAGTTATCCAAGATAGGGAACACTGTCTCCCAAACTCTTCTTTTAGAGTTCAGCCCATGTTACTAAAAATATCATACTCACTGTGAACAGACCATTGGCAGTCTTCATGAGGCACAGTGGCCTCTGGTGAGTATTATGGGGTTTTGTTTCTTTTCTTGCTTAAACTAATTTTGCCCCAATTTTTCAAAATCAGGGGATAATTCAGAGTTTGTTGGAAACTCCAGAGTATCCCAAGATTTTGAAGCAGTGTATCCAACTGGATTGAGTCCAAACTGTACACTGGCACAAGACAGGGAAAGGGGTATTGATTATGCTCATGTAACTACTACCAGAACACCATGGCAGGCTAGGGGTAGTGGTGGTAGTGGTGGAGCATGCCGAATGGAGGGAGCAAACAAAGGAGATGACATTATAGATGAACTGATGCACTCCTGTGCATGCTGAATCCAGGGCTGCTTCACAGAAGACTCACCCCAAACTGAATTGCCTGATTTAGATGAGCCTAAAAATCCAGAGTGGGTCCATCTCTCCACTGATATAGCAGCCATCAGCCAAATGGCTAACCACAGCATGGAAAATGATATTACAAATTCCAGAATTTTCAAATGTATTACAAGAGAGATATCTCTCGGCATTCCTTCGCGAACAAAGATTCTTTAGGAAGGACTCATCCCACACTTTCTACAAGCGCGTTGATGACTAAAAAGGCCAATCTGAGTTAGGCAAGTCCGGTTGCAGAAAGCAAAGCAGAAAGACTCCTTGAGTGATGCTGTTTCCAAGTTGCGGTTCTTTCTGCGTTGTCGTTTATCTTCGAGACCCTTCAGCGTATCCTCTCGAAAGAGGCTGCAGCATTGTGGATAGTGCGTCTCCATGCGGGAAGATGGGAGGCCAGGGTGGACCATTTTTGGTGATCAATCTGGCCAAGCCTGAGATGTTGTTTCAGGGAGTCCTTATATCTCTTTTTTGGGGCGCCTCTCTTGCGCTGACCCGTGGTGAGTTCACCGTGGAGTAGTACCTTTGGGAGGCAGTGGTCCTCCATCCTAGAGATGTGCCCTGCCCAGCGCAGCTGTGTTTTCAATAGCATGGCTTCAACGCTGGTGATCCCTGCTTGCTCAAGGACAGCAACATTCGTCACATAGTCGGTCCAGTGTATATTTAGGATTGTGCAAAGACAGCGCTGATGAAAGTGTTCGAGGAGTCGTAGGTGCTGGCGATAGGTGACCCATGTTTCAGATCCATATAGGAGAATAGACAGTATGATAGCTCTGTACACACTGATTTTGGTGCTTTGTCTCAGGTGTTTGTTACTCCAGACTCTTTTGTGAAGCCTTCCAAATGCACTATATGCCTTTGCTAATCTGTGATCTATCTCTTTAACAATCTTGGCGGAAGATGATGCTTCCCAGGTAGGTGAACTGCTGAACGGACTTAAGCATAGATTTGCCTATGCTGACGTGGGGATGATGGTGTTCTTCCTGTGGTACGGGCTGGTAGAGAACTTCCGTTTTCTTCAGGCTGACTTCCAGCCCAAACAGCTCTGCAGCTGTTGCAAAGCAGGATGTTAGGTGCTGCAGAGCTGCTTCTGTATGGGCGACAAGGGCAGCATCGTCAGCAAAAAGCAGCTCACAGACTAGATAGTTTTAGAGTCATAGTGCAAGCCCTCAGACAGCTTAAGTTGAACAAGTTACCATCAGTACGATAGCATATATATATATGCCATCTTCTTCTTCGAGATCTGCCATATCCCTTTGGAGCATCATGCTGAAGAAGATTTTAAATAGGGTTGGTGCAAGAACACAATCTTGTTTCACTCCGTTAGTTATTAGAAAGCGCTCTGAGAGAGCATCGCCATGTCTGACTTGACCGTGCTGGCCCTCGTGTAACAGGATAATCATTTTTAGGAATTTGGGGGGACATCCTAGTTGTTCCAGGATCTGCCACAGACTTTTTCTACTCACAGTGTCGAAGGCTTTGGTGAAGTTGGCAAATGTTACATAGAGTCCTTCGTTCTGCTCTCTACATTTCTCTTGCAGTTGTCTAAGGGCAAATACCATATCTGTGGTGCTCCTATTAGCTCTGAAGCCGCATTGGCTTTCCGGGAGAAGTTCTACTGCAATAGCAGGAACTAATCTGTTCAGGAGTATCCTTGCAAGGAATTTTCCAGCAATGGAGAGCAGTGTTATACCTCGATAGTTAGATCAATCGGATTTTGTTCCTTTTTTCTTATACAGAATGATGAGATCTGATGCATCTGAAAGATCTGATGGCAGTTCACTTTTTTCCCAGCAACTCACAAGGAGCTCGTGGAATTTAGCATGAAGTACATGACCTCCCTGTTTCCAAGCTTCAGGTGGGATTCCATCAATCCCGGAGGCCTTGCCATTTTTCATCTGCTGTATGGCCTCAAGGGTCTCTTCCAGAGTGGGAGCGGTGTCCAGTTCATTTTTCATTGGTTGTTGTATCATGTGTTGGATAGCTGAACCTTGGACTACTCGGTTGGCATTGAAGAGACTCTGAAAATATTCAGCCCATTGGTTCAGGATGGAGGCTTTATCAGTAATTAGTGTTTGACCATCTGTACTGTATAAGGGGCTTTGGACCTGATAAGTAGGTCCAACACTGCTTTGAGAGCAGGCGTTATCTGTGATTTTAAGGCAGTTATCATCTGCACCATTTCAGATGTTTCAGAATATCCTGTCATGCATTTCCTATACTTAAGAGGGCCCTTCCACACAGCCCTATATTCCAGAATATAAAGACAGAAAATCCCACCTTATCTGAGTGTGGATTCAGATAACCCAGTTCAAAGCAGATATTATGGGATTTACTGCCTTGATATTATGGGATATAGGGCTGTGTGGCAGAGCCCTGAATCAATGTAAAACAGAATGACTTCCCCCCACATATGTTATAACTACAATCCACAATCAGAGTGGCCCACAGTGCAAAACAGTGGGCTTCCATTGCCAAACAGGAGGAGGAAAAATGTGTGTGTGTTAATTACTTCTAATAGATGCACTTCTTAAAATAATTACTTAATATTGACAGGAATGCAATGCAAATCACTACAGTGGACAAGGCAGGGCCTGCTCTACCAGTAAGCAGAATGAGTCAACTTACCAGGGAGTAGATTTGAGGGGTGCCATGAAAGACCCACAAATTGTCAGATATTTACTTAGTGCTTATTACTGCATTTTTATGGCCAGGGATGAGGAGAGGTGATAGTGGGATTTTCTGCCTCATCAGCCAGAATAACTTGGCTGGCTCTGAATACTGTGTGCAGTGACGTTGATGAGGAGTGGGATTCAATTTGCCAACAAAATGAACTGAAATGGCCTTGACAGTGGGGAGGGTTGTATCCTCAGACAACCCTCCCTCCAGGGTCCAAAGCATTAGAAAGCACAGAGAAGTGTGTGTTCATATATATGCACATACATGCAGCAAGTATTGCTGTGAACTGGGACCATCTTCACTGGTTTGTGTCAGTCTTTGCACTTCGATCTTTAAATCCTTGTATCACGTCAGCTTTTCCAGTTGCTTCTTGTAGATTCTGCTGACATCTCGGATTGCGACATCAACAATCCATACTTTGTTTTTTAGCATGATCATGACATCAATATTATTATTATTATTAGATACACAACAAAATTAGTACACAGCAAACAAGATCACTCTGCTGGCTGTTGTATTGGATCACACATCAAATATTTCCCAAGTGTCTATGACTGTGTGATGTATTGGCGAATAATGCGTGCAGATCCCAGTAAAGTGGCCTTTTGCAGCTGGCAGGTGGTAATTTTGTCAGCGTCAATTGTGTTTAAGTGCAGGCCAAGGTCTTTAGGCACTGCACCCAGTGTGCCGATCACCACTGGGACCACCTTTACTGGTTTGTGCCAGAGTCTTTGTAGTTCGATCTTTAAATCCTCATATCATGTCAGCTTTTTTTGTTATTTGTCTTCAATCCTGCTGTTGCCTGGGCTTGCAACATAGACGATCGATAGTTTGTTTTTTTAACATGATTGTGACTTTCATTGTTACAAATGGAACATGATTAAACCATAAACAAAAACAATGTTTGGGGGACGATGGACAATGGATGATGGGATTTGCAGTACCTTCAACTGATTCAGGTGTGACTTCCACAGGCCACTGAGACCTTCACGAATTACAGACCTGGACCAAACTTGGCACATCAAACCCCCATGACCAACAGAAAATACTGGATGGTTTTGGGAGGAATTGACAGTGATTTAGGGGAGATGAAATTAACACAACCAGAGAGCACTGTGAATGCAAACAAGTATTGATCTGGAAAAAACTTGGAGGGGTTTGGGGTAAATAGACCTTGGCATTTGAGAGCTGCTTGGATTTATAGTTCACCTGCAATCAAAGAGCATTCTGAACTCCAACAGCAATGGAATTGAACCAAACTTGGCACGGAGAACTCCCATGAGCAAGAAAGAATACTGGAAGGGTCTGGGGAAAACAGACCTTGGCATTTGGGAGCTCACTGGATTTATAGTTCACCTGCAATCAAAGAGCAGTCTGAACTCCCACAGCAAAAGAATTGAACTAAATTTTGCACAGAGATTTCCCATGGGGAAAACAGACCTTGGCATTTAGGAGCTAATTGGATTCCCCTTCGTGCCACAGCCATTGTCTGGGAGGCACCTGCAAATGCCCCTTGAGCCACCAAGGCGATTGCAGGCTTGGGGGGGGGGGGGGGGCTTCGATTGTCTTCTGCCTTCCTGTTGTTTAGGTACCGCTGGGCCGCTGCTGGTCCTGTGGGCCTTGTGGGGCTCTCTTCTTCCCCGGGCCTGCTCACACAGTGGCAAGTCTGGCGCCACTTGCCTCCCGCTGCTGTGCTTCAGTTTCATTGAGTGGCTCCACTCCATGCCCACCTTGGCTGTCAGTGCAGCGGTGGAGGAGGAGGCAACGCGGCCATCCGACGAGTATATCGCCTCCTCTGCCGCTGCTGCACTGTGGGCATAGAGTGGAAGAGCCCCTCGGTGAGGCTGAAGCCCAGCAGTGGGCGACAAGTGGCGCTGGAGGAGAGCAGCAGCTGGACAGTTGCCCGCCTCCCTCGCCTTGATCCAAAACAGGAAGTGATTTTTTATACCCGGCATACTAGACAACCTCCAAGTTCAGCAAAGGATTAAAAAGTTATCTAGTATGCTGGAAAATACAGTAGTTAGGATTCATTCCCATATTGAAGTACTTAAAAACAAACCTGATTCAATGGCATTAGCTTTAGAGTAGACATGAATAGGAATGCATTGTCTGGTAGGAAGGGAAGATGGGTGTGAAGATCTGTAATATTTTACAGCCAGAGATAACAAAAAAAAATCAATACAAAAGGACAAAGAGGGAATCTTAACCAGTTGACCAATTCTAAGGGAAAAAAACGATATCTCTAAATGTAATGCAAATGCTGTCTGTCCATGTAATATTAAATACTTTAAAAGCTTTTTAACACAAAGCTTGTAACTGGAACATTAATATCTTGTGATAATTCATTTAAATGTGCTGCCATATGCTATCGAATACCTCAGTATGTGCATAAAAACCAGTTGCTAAGGAACGTGAGTGGGAAGAGGGTATGACATTTTATTATCCTGCTGTGGGCTTCTCAAAGGAAACTGGTTGACCAACATGAATTAAATGAATAGTGAATTAGATAGACTTTTGCTCTAACTGATCTGGGTTTTTCTGATTTTCATAAACTGATATAACTTTTTTTTAAAAATATGATGATGATAATGTGGAGGGGAGGGATGGAATACAAACAAAATATTGGATAATGCTTTATTGTTGCATTGCTATATTGTAAAACTGTAATAAAATGTAAAATAAAAATAAAATATAATAAGGACAATGTATTTGATCTATACCCCATATTAACTCATGAATGCTAAGAGTGGTGATAAACCTAAACAAAATTTCAGTTGAAAAAATGAATTACAAATGCTTAAAATCATAGAACTCAACTCAAAAATACAGATTTTTACTACTTGTTTTAGAATATCTGATTTTTTGTTTGATTACATCAGAAGGTGTGGCATTCAGGTAATATTCCAAGTTCACCTATCTGGTCAAGAGCTAAGTAAGCACTTCAAAGAAGTGCGCCAACGAATTAATGACATTGCGGCCCAAACCGATATAGACTCCTTGGGTTCTACTGTTTCCCTGAGATGGTTGAGTGGTTTTAAGAAATCCTTCCAATTAACCACTTACTTACAGCAAGGAAGGTTACACCACCTAAGGAAAATTTTCACTAGAGCCAGGTTTGAGCAATTAGATTCAATGGTGAGATATGGGAGGTTTAAGAAAATTCCGTATGAAGAGCGTATCTGTATTTGTGGTGCCCCTGAGATCGAAGATCTAACTCATCTTCTGCTCTATTGCAAAATCTATCAAAAAGAGAGAAAACAACTGCTAGAGATATTTCTCGTGGGAAAAAATCACTGGGACCCTCTAGCAAAAGTCTCACTTCTGCTGGCCGGCTCCAACAAGCTGATAACAGATGCTACTGCACGTTTTCTCTGTAAAGCTATGAAACTAAGATCTGATTACATAGATGCAATTGGAATTAATTGTGTTGGAGATGAGGACCTGTGAATTGTTATCACCTACCTTAGATTCCCTCCTGCTGGGCAAAAAGGGGGTCTAACTGATGTAATGGTCTAGAATTCTCCTCAGATTGTTTTTAGAATTATTGCGTTGTGACTGTACTCTGTGTGTATTTGATATGGCTTTTGGCTAATCAATAAATTGTGTTGTTGTTGTTGTTGATTTAGTACAAAACTGAAATTCAAACAAGCAAAATAAAAGGCATATTAAACACTGACTTATTCCATGGAAATCTCTATAGATAGATAAATTATTAATTAGTGCCTAAATGTTCAATATATGTGGAACAATGGCAGTGCAAACACCAAGATAGCCCTGCCTTATCTGCAAACGTGGAGGCAGTAACAGACTTTGTATTTCCAAGTGTAAAAATTCCTACAGATGCAAACTGCAGCCAGGAAATCAGAAGATGTTTACTTCTCGAGAGGAGAGCAATGACCAATCTCGATAAAATAGCTAAGAGTAGAGACATCGCACTGGAAATGAAGATCTGCATAGTTAAAGCAATGGTATTCCCCATAGTAACCTATGTATGCGAGAGCTGGACCATAAGGAGGGCTGAGCAAAGGAAGATAAACGCTTTTGAACTGTGGTGTTGGAGGAAAATTCTGAGAGTGCCGTGGACTGCAAGAAGATCCAACCAGTCCATCCTCCAGGAAATAAAGCCCGACTGCTCATTGGAAGGAAGGATATTAGAGGCAAAGATGAAGTATTTTGGCCACATAATGAGAAGACAGGAAAGCTTGGCGGTGCTAATGATGCTGACCAAAAAGGAAGGAAAAAGGAAGAGGGGCCGACCAAGGGTAAGATGGATGGATGTTATCCTTGAAGTAACTGGCTTGACCCTGAAGGAGCTGGGGGTAGTGACAGCCAACAAGGAGCTTTGACGGGGGCTGGTCCATGCGATCAGGAAGAGTCGGAAGCGACTGACTGAATAGAAAACAAATATCTGCAAGTTCTGCAAAGGCTATATTGCAGTAGACTTCAGGATCACACAACACATGCAGGCTAATGAAATGTAACCCCTCTCCTATGCTTCCCAGGTTCTTTTGCTAGTCATATGACACAGTTCAAGCAAAAGGAGTTGACCAAGGGTATAGCTACATTGCCATATAGAGTTGCATCCCCACAACACACATGGGCTAATGCGATTTAACCCCTCCTACTTTCTTTTGCCAGGTACAAGCCATGAAGGCAGAAAAGGAGGGTGCTACCATGAGACAGGCTCTTTTTCTTTCTTCTTCAGGGGAAAATTGGGGGTGCAGGAAGGGTGGAAATTGAGCCTATATTTTTCAAATATTCTTCCCATTCCTATGTAATACTATCAGTTTTATTTTTTTCTATAGCTGACATGTTTACAATATTGTGTATGTAGCTAAATTATTAAGTCATAATTTAGGGAAACCCCATTTAAATGCAGGTCTCCTAAATTCTAGTCTGACAATCTGTCTCACTTTACTGCTACTGGTTACCCATTCACTTCAGTGGGGGGGCTGAAGTTGGTTGGAAAAGTAAATTTCAACCACTTCCTGGAAAACAATTTGTCCAACCTCTGCAAAACACGCATCTGCAGCCCCTATCACCTCATTAGCCCATGCATGGGAAATCTCTGCAGTTTTGGAAATAATCTGTAGTCACTGGGAGTCAGATCCAGTGAATACGCAGGGTATTCCAGCAATTCAAAGCCTTTGTTATGAATGGCGGTAATGCAATGCAAGATATGTGGCTGAGTACATTGTCATGACAAAAGAGCACCTCCTGTCTCAGCTTTCCATGACGTTTCTCCTTGATTATAACACATAAGTTTGTAATTAAGTCTTCATTGTAATTACTGTTATTGTAACCCCACCTTGTAAATAATCCATCAAGAGTACACCATTTGTACCCCCCCCCCCAAAAAAAAACACCTGACAGCATAACCTTGCCTGGTGATGGCATGATCTTGAATTTCCTAGGGGGTGGAGAACCATGTTGTTTCCATTGCTGATTTTGCAATTTATTTTCAGAATCATAGTGGTGGAGCCATGAATCATCCATCATCACATATATGTTAAGGAATTTTTTTGTCCATCCAAAATTATCATAAATGTTGCCTGCAAAGAATCACCCTCATTCACTTTTGTGTGACTGTTAATGTTAATGAGGTATGCATTTTGCTATTAATTTTTTCATGTCCATTTTTTTCAGTATTATGTATACCTTTTGGTATGAGATATCTGTTTCTTGTACTATATCCCTGATGGTCACTCATCAATCTTGCATAGCTATTTCATGAATTCTGTTGATAGTTTCTCTTGTGTTGATAGTTTTTGATGGATCACCACCATGTACATTTTCACACAATGTTCTTCCACATTTAAATTCTCAACATCATCATTTTACAATATTATATAACACAGCAGATTCCCCTAAAGAGTCATCCTCTCCTTTTGCAGGTACTCAATCATGGCACTCTGCTCAACGCAATCCATTTTCCTACTGAGCCACCACTGTCACTCTTTTCAAAAATCATGTAATGAATGAATGAATACACACATGTATACACATACACATACATACACGCACGCACACACATGTAATTTGGCATGCACACCACAAAGATATCAGTAATTAATACTGCAAAAAATCATAATCATAGCACAATTCTAAATGTTGTTGGGATAGAGAATCAGGATCAGCTCTCATATAATTAAACTACAACATATTTTAGGGAGCATAAAGACTCTTGATGCAAGAAGGGGTACTGAAGAAGTGTTTGAAAACCAGATGTCTTGAAACTAGAATGTACAGAGACAGTGAAGAATTTGATTTAGTGTCTCCAACTTGCCCTTTAGACATAACTGTCAAAAATGAGTGATTGTCCATCATTTTAGCTTAAACTCTCTGTTGGTCATTGAGTCAAAAGTTTGAGTTTTGATTCTTTAAGGAAGGATAAAGAAATTATTTAGAAAGTTGTCAATTCAACAATTGTCAAAGTTAGAGTTAAGTTTATTAAAGTTAATGTAATTATCATCCAGGTGGAGCAAAAAAGTCAATGCAAGACATAATCTTGCATCTAAACCTCATTCCACCCCATGATATTAAGTCACTGTTTCTCTCTAAAAACATTGCGCATACTGGAAACTGGGCTATCCAAAAATCAATGCTGCTTCCAGGAACACTGAACATGTATTTGTAATTCCAATGAACTGGACTTATATGAAGAAAACCCTAGAAATCAACGCGATGAATAACATCATCGCAAGGGTCTCCATTAGAAGAAAATTTCCTCCTCCCCATTCTCATATTGAATCTGATGTGTTTCCACCTCTAACCTTTATTTCCCAGGGTGGTTTAGGATAAAATAAAAATCAATATAATAAGCATAACATGTTCCTGGGGCACTGGTATGATGCTTCTGACTTTGTTTTAGGCTGTCTGAATTTTAAAGGAGCTATCCAAATTCTTGAAACTTTGGTAGGTGTGATTCAGAACTTTGGATGGCTCCTGTAATGTTTCAGCTAAAAACTATAGGAGGTTAACTGTCCTAGTAGAAACTGCCACTGAATTAAGTCAAATAAGAAATCAACAGATAGAATGGGAAATAAAATTGATTAAATTACAAATGGCAAATGAAGTGGGAGAGCTTGGCAAAAGTAGGAAACAGGAACTGAAGTCTTCACCGTGTTTGCTCTTCATAAATATAGCATTGGTTTGAGAAAAGCACAAAATGTTCCAGGCAACATGCTGTCAAGTTTACAATATTTTGGATTATCAGCTCAGTTGCCTCAGTGCACTGGCAAAAGTTTGTCGAAAAGGACCAAAGACTTTTATTCACCTCTTCCTTCTCCTTCTTTATATCCCAACTTTTCTCCAAGATTGGAATTAGCTGCCTGCTGTTTCCATCACCTTCAGATAGGCTTTTGGAATTTAAGGCTTTTACAAAGGACTGTAAATGCTTGATTGTTTAAGGATCTTTTTATAGTGTATGGCCAGAATGCTGTATAGCAGTGGCAAACGTGCAACTTGGAGTTACACACTCATGACTGTTAGGTATTCATGGATCCCAAAGTGCAGGGACATTTTGTATTCTTACCAGATATACTGTACCTCAAAGGGTAGTGGGGCAGAGGTCGCTTCTACACTGACTATAAAATGCAGTTCAAAGCTGATTCAAGGCCGAAGTGCCACAAAATGCATATCATGAATGCACCCTGCAATACATATCAATGGTAATACAGCACTTTTTTAAAAGTCCCAGGAAAGACCTAGTTCTGTAAAAACAAAAATGTACTGCAACAGATGCCAGTGTATTTCCAGATCCTGGGTGAGTTGACTCCACAAAATGTAGAGCACATAGTAGACATCCACCCTAACTGAAGCACAATAAAGAAACCCAAATGGAGGGTTGCTGACAAAGCCCCAAGGGCAAGGCTGTGCAACAGAAGTCCAATCAACTCTGTGTGAGGGTTAATTCATTATATCCACTGCTGTCATGTTCCCTTTTTAAAATTTTATCCTCTATGCCCCTGTATACTAATGTGCATCTCTCAGGAAATTGAAAGAAAAAACTCTACAAAGCAGTTTGAGGTCAGGTTCTTTGTTCAATGCAATCACCTTCCTGGTCTCAAAACAGTTCCAGCCATCGCAAACTGAACAACCTGCGGTGAAACTGGTCTCCTTTGAACTAGTTACAAACAGGATTATAGTGTAGAAGCACCCTGACAGAAAGTCCCCACCTGTGGATTCCTTGCAGGCAGGCTAATTTCAGGAGATATAGTCTGTAAAAAGCATAGATCTAAGTCATAAAGCACCTTATAAGTGGTAACAAGTAATTTGAATGATAAGCACATTCTTATATTAAAATTAATAGGGAAAACACAATTCATGAGCAAACCACACATTGTATTTCTTTGCCTGCTGTCTTGTACACACATCTTGCATTCAAAATTTTGGAGTTACACATTTTAGCGTGTGGGTGAAAATGTGATGTGAAATAAGCAAGGACAGACAGTCCCCACATTGCTACAAGGCACACAGCCAATTAACAGGAATGTCTCTGCTGTCCATACAGAACAATTATGGAGCCATGCTTCACCACCCAATTAATATTCACTTGTCATCACTTGCATCTGACAAACAATTCTGAAACAGCTTTATTGTTGTCCCCATTTGAAATCATTGCATTACACCATAGCAATAACAAGGAAGGAGCGTTGTGAAGCAAGAACTAATAATCACTCATTTGAGGAAGAAATTCTTTGACCAAAGTAGCAATACTGTAAATACAAATGTCTGATAACAAAGCACCATGTAAATTTTATCAAACAACAGAAAGCCTTGTTTCTGTTCACTCATCAACACGGTGGGAAAGAAAGAGGCCAAGTGTACAACAGAATATGAAAACTCTCTATGTGTCATTGGGGACTTCACCAGACACATCTAGATGGCTTTTATGTATATATGACATCAAATATTTTCTATTGTATAACAGAATTGTATAATTTACCCACAATTAATTATTTCATACAAGTCAAGTGAGCACTGTGTTAATGCCTTCATCAATCAGGAGATGTCCCACAAAGGAAAGAAAAGGTCATGGGAGCTTTTAAGAAGCTCACATGGCCTTGTCTCAACCAAACAAATTAATCACCAACAGTTCTTCTCTTGTTTTAGATTTTCAAAACTAATACTTTTTTTCAGGAAACGTTGAGCCCCTTTTTCAAAGAACTTGTGTTCAGTAATTAAATCATACCAAGTTATGTATTTAAGTCAAACCCTATACTGATATTCTTTATTTTTTGTATTACCCTGAGACAAATACAATTTTAGGAAGGGAAGAGGTATTTGCATATGCCTTTGGAGACAGCCTGTGGATAACAGTGACATGGGTCTCTGTTATCTACAGAGCAGCAGGCTATTTAAGGCCACTCCACCCAGACCTGTAGCCAAGGGGTGTTTAGGGGTTCAGTGCCCCCCCCCCATTTTAATTTTAAAAGTCTTGGTTTACTTATTGGTTTACTCATTTGGTCGGGGACCAAAACCTGTTAAAAGTCCCTTCTATACGGTCCATCCATCTGTCATCTACTAGGCAGAGAGCCTTTTCTGCTGTGGCACCGAGCTTGTGGAATGCCTTGCCGGCCAATGTTTGAAGGATTAATGAGCTGCTTGCCTTTCGGAAGGCTTGTAAGACAGTTCTCTTTCGGCAGGCATTTAACTCTTAGCCATTCTCCGTCGTGTGCCTACAGAAATATTGTTTTAGTGTTCTGGTGGTTTTATTGTTTTAGTGTTATTTTATTGATGTTATGCTTGTATGTTGTGAACCACCCTGAGCCTGTTGGAAAGGGTGGTATATAAATTGAAATAATAAATAAATAAAATTTACTGGTTAACCAAATCCCCATACTGCTAAGTCCATAACCATACACATGCTAAGAAAGCTTCTGTCATCATCCCTTCAGCTTAGCAAAACATTATGAAGAGTAGATAATGATATGGACATTTTCTGTAATCTACAACATGTCAATATCCTCTTAGAAAAAAATCAGGGAGATGTGCACAGAACCTGTGAAAAAATTCAGGAGACACACTGATGGAAGAATTTAACCTGCAGTGTAGAAAATGGTAAAAGATTACACCTGTAGAAAAAACCATCAAATGCACTAGAAGCATATTTTGTCTATGTTAGACAGTTTTTTCCTAATGTGAAGAAACTTCTACAGATTTCTGCAACATTGCCAGTGTCAACCCCTACAAATGAAAGGTCGTTTCGTTTTCAATGTTTGAAAACATACATAAGAAGCACAATGGGGCAAGAAAAACTAACTGGACTTGCACTCTTGAGTGTCCACTGAAGTTTATCGATGGAGCTTGATTTCAAAGTCTATTGACACAGTTTTAAAGTACTTCCAACAAATGTGGTATTCTTCTGTAACCATAATTACTAATTATGAGTCCTTTCAGTTTTTTTAAAGACTTGAAACTTTGTAACTAAAATACAAATTTGATTTAATTAATTTTATATAAATATATAGAATGAATCATAATTTAAATTGTTTTGTGTTATGGACCTACTTTTCATGATCAACCAGAAACAATTGTTTCAAACCCTTGCCACCCAAATATTTTTTTCTGGCTATGGCCCTGGTCATTCTGAGATCAGCAGAGGCATTCACAATAGTCAGTAGCTTGGATGGAGCTTTGTGGCTATTTGGAAGCAGTGATGGTGACATGGGACAAGCTATTCAGCATAGGGAAAGGTGACAGTGGGGGTCCTGATCCAGCTTGAGGGGCTTCAGCTCCTCCCCCCCCCCCCAATTCTTAGGGTGGTCCACGAGAAGTCCTTATTTTGCAGGGCTTCGTGCCTGTGCATTGAAGTCTCACCACACTCGTGGCTGGGAGTGGAGTGCATTGAGCCCATTGGCTGCCTTCTGGGACTCTGGATCCAGGTAAACAACAACTCCCATTTGAAAAAGGGCAATCATTCCCCAATCCCTGCCTCTATGCACAGTTGGGCACATTAGCTCTATGTGCCAAGTTTAGTCCAGATCCTTAATCAAACCATTTAGTCCCTCATGAATCTTCCTATAATTGACTACCCATTTCAATTCCCCTTTACAGATCTCACTATCAAGAGAGAAGAGGTTCACTGAAACACGTGAGAAAGGAACTTGTGCATGGCAGCACCCATCTTTGGAAATCCCTCTCCAAAAACCTTCATATTCTGTATGATCTGTGTGGATTTCACAGTACTCCTCCTCCTCTTCTTTTTTCTCCCTCCTCTCTCTCTCTCCTCCTTTCCAAAAAGGAACTTTCTGGGGCTATTGAACTTTGGCAGGTCTACTTGTCTGAGGGCTTTCACATCCTAATTATCTTTTCTCTTCTCTCTGAGGAGGTATCTGATATGAGACAGAAGATACAACAGATCAAGAAAAAATAATATTCTGGTTCACCCGGGGCTACTCTGCAGGCGGAAAGAAGGCAAATATAGTAATTGCACATTTAATAAAACATACATTATTCTGCCTTTGGAAATAATAGCAAGTTCAATATATTTCTGCTAATTACTTTTCTTTCAGCAGTACAGTTCTTAAAATAGGCCTACTTTTTTTTCTCGTGAGCTTTTACTCTGCTGCATAAAAAAGCTCTGATTGCAGGATTCTCTCTATTTTATTATCTGACAAGGAGCAATATGAAACCGCCCTTGCCCTGGGCAGAATATTGCGTACTATTTTCCATCAATACCAAAACACTCAGCTAAAAGAAAAAAGAACAGATGGAATTTGGATGTCCTTAAGAAGAAAGTTTGCCCCTTAATTTGCCTTTTCACAATTTCTTTTAATATGTGCAGATATTGGCTGGGGAGATGGGAGCCTTCATTGGCTAACTTTTCTGAATTGCTTATCTTTTCAAAATGTGTGTAGAATCATCCCTCCACATTTGTGGTTTTAACATTTGCAGATTTGACCTACAGATCTGATAAACCTTTTCTCTCTAGCTATCCATAGGTTCTTCAGTGTGACTCTATGGTCAACCTCCTCCTGTTCTGCTGGAGGATCAGAGATTTTTTTAGAGAGAACATTTATCTATAGCCCCTTCTACACTGCCATAGAATCCTGATTATCAAAGCAGATAATCCACGTTATCTGCTTTAAACTGAATTATATGAGTCTGCACTGCCATATAATCCAATTCAAATCAGATAATCTGGATTTTATACAGCAGTGTAGAAAATGCCTAGGAGTCTCAAGGTTCTCCAACGTGATCCTCTATTCAACTTCCAGCAGAAGCTGACCATAGACTCATGCTGGAAGACCTAGAAATTCCTAGAGATTTGTTCGGGGGGAAACCAGAAAGTTTTAAAGAATAGGCCAAGAGGTGCTGCATGGAGCTAGGAATTGTTATTAGCATTTCTCATGTAAGAGTTCTCGTGTTAGGTACAACTACAGGAAACATCCTAAACCCTAAAAATCAAAACAAAATTCATGCAAACCCAAAGTCTGTTCAAGTATATAAATTCATCCAAAACTAAAATACAAATACATTTTAAAAGGAAGACTATCTTTGCAAGAGTCTGACAATATTTGCAGTGTTCTAGTTCCAATGATGTTGTTGTTTAGATATTTTCAAATAGATTTTGGCTTATGCCAACCGTGGCATAGTTTTCTTGTCAAGATTTATTCAAAGTGGGCTTGCAATTGCTTTCTGTTAAGTTTGGGAGAAAACAACCTCTTTAGGGTCATCTGAAACTGGATTCATGTTCTGGAGTCTTCTCTAACAGCATTTTCTCACATAGGGACAAATTCGATGGCATGTACTGATTTGGCCCCGGTCACCAACTGAGTCAGTCAGCTCTCATCACATAACACCAGACTGGCTCCATGGGTGAAGGAGGGCAGAACCAGCCCATGTTGCCAGAAGGGTTCCCATGTTGCCATTGCAATGAATGAGGGGAAGCTGCACACACCATACATGCTCAAGCTTCCCCCATCTGATCACCCTCAGCTGGAGCCAGGCAATGTGGGGTGCCAGATTCCCCCCCCCCCCACCTATGAAGTGGCCATCTGACGAGGTTGTCAAACTCTTGCACCACACTACCTATAATCGAACAATGAAAATATTCAAAATGCTATATATTTATCAGGGCAGTCCCTAACTCAACCCTGTAGTAGGGGTCAATATCATTATGCCCAGGTTGGAGATCTAAGGACTGAGTTCTTCAAAATAGTAGTTTACCAGTCTAGTAAGTTGTAAACAGAATTTGGGATTCTCCCAATCATGGCATACCATATTGTATACAATTTTCCCAAGTCAGTTCTCACATATCTAGTCAGCTGTCTACACAGTCTAAGCTTTTGTTTCTTTAGTTATATTAGTGTAGTACAGTGTGAATTTATTTTTTCTTTCTTCCATCAATGATTTATTGGCCAAAGCAAATAATGTAAACCTGCAATGAATTTTTCTTGAGAAAAAAAATCCTTGAACAAAAATTATTCTAGTAATGAGAAAAAAATGTCTCTGCGATCAAATTTAAACTTGTTATTTATCATTACATGATGGCCTTGGTCTCCTGGCTAGTAGGCAGAGGCTAAAATGTGCTTTACTTCAGCTCAGAAATCCTTCACTAGCCAGCAAGGAAACAAGAGAGAGAATTCACCTTCAACTTTTCATATATTCATCTTTCTTGTACATAGATTATAGTATAGATCCCAGGGACCCATAGGATAGAAAACTCTCATGAGGGCCACTGCAATATGATAATAATTAGTCTTATCTACTCAAATGAGTAGAAGAAAAATATAATATGAACCCATTGGAACAAAGCTATGTATCTGACATGATTTATAATTATTAATAAATGTATGCAAAATAAGGGAAAGTATGTAATATGAGGAGAAAGCACAATCATTCTGGTTACAGAAAACCGCAATGCCACAAATATAACCAATTAACAAGCCACTGGATTTGCTTTTCAAAAGTGCATCAACAACATATGCAGCCTTCCGTGTCATACCCTAGTTTCCTTGATGTTTGTGGCATCTTATTCCATAGGGGGAAAAATAATTAACCACAAAAGAAAATAAATCATTCCACTTTTTTAAAAAATGAGTGTTGTTTCCCAACTGATAATGTGGTTTGGGGTAATAGCAAAGGATATAAATGGGATGATGCAGACTATTGTAAGACGTAACATTTCAACTAGTCTTGAAATACATAGGCATGTTGCTATTTGAATGACCAATCAGAATACTACAACAACAGAAAAAGACTAAACTTGATAGTTCAGAAGAGTAATTGCAGATGCCAAGAAAATAGTCCCTTATTGTTCTTCATGGAAATTAGTGAGGCATAATAATGCATGTCATTACCGTGAGTCAAAGCCATTGGAGAAACTGTTATTGAATTTTAATGAGCGAGGTAAATGACTGGGATTGTCAATTTTGCCTGAGGAATAATTATCAGAGAAAAATTAATTCTGACATTCAGTAATTACTCTTTCAAATATTGTACGGTCCCACAGAAAGGAAGCTTTGTTTAAAGGCTTCCCAATAAAAACAAAGAGTTCAGCAACAGAAACACGGTCTAGTTTTGAGATGATGGCCGAATTGTTGGACCTGAACATAGGGAAATGTAGAGAAAGGTTTCAGAGTACTACCACACTGTCAAGAGGGCTGCGACATTTTTAAAAACCTGAAGTCTACATGGGAACCCTGGAATTCTTTTGGGTTGTATGACAACATGTGACAGGGTTTCAATGTCAAATCCCCCTTCTTCATGCACACAAAGAAAACATAATGGTGAAGCCTTGAGAACAGGAGGGCTTTAAGGTGAAGGGGATATCTATTAGAAACTTTCAGGGCAAGAGAGGCTGTATCTGGGTTCTATCCTTCTACAAAAAAGAAGTATCCCATATATTCATGTATAAGTGGAGACAGTTTAGTAAAAAAATAATCACCCCCTCCCAAAAAACCTGTGTCGATTCAAATCAATGTAAGTACTGCAATTTAACTCTTATTTAAAAAGGAACCATCCCCTTCTGTGAGTCAAGGGGTAAAGAGTAAGAGCTTAATCCAGTGCTGTTGAACCTATAGCATGGGTGCCAGAGGGGGCACACAGTGCCATCTCTCCTGCCACATGCACTCTCCCCCCACTGCTCACCTGCCCACCCCCCAGCCCTCGCTCACTTGCTTGCTCGTCTGCCCTCATTTCCTTGCCTGCTTGCTTGTCATCTTGCCCTTGGGCACTCACTCACCCACCCACTCACTATCCTACCCCCTGCTTTCTTGCTCACACTCATCTTCTTGCCCATCCCGTTTGCTTGCTCACTTGCCTGCCCACCCACTTAAATGCCCACCCGCTCACCATCCCGCCCACTCATCTGCTTGCCTGCCTGCCCCTGCTTGCTCACTTACTTGCCTGCTCACTCACTTGGTAACCCTCTATTCGTTTCTTCCATCCACTCCCCACTCACATCCCACTAACACCCCCCCCCCCCCGAGTGCCCAACACACACAGGCTCTCTCTCACGCACACACATATGTTTTGGGCACTTGAGGGGCGAGTGAGGAGTGGCTCAAATCTAGGATTTTTGGAAAACCAAAAAGAAACGCCAACCTCTATATGTTGACTGGGCCATGCCATTGCCCCACCCCTCCCTGCTGCAGATGCTAGGATCCAAAAAGAAACACCCCACCGCTACCAGCAGGAGGACTGGGCCATGCCATCGCCCCACCCCCTCCCTGCTGCAGATGCTAGGACCCAGCTGCAGCCATCCCAGCCGCTGCCCTTAAGAACGCCAGCAGGAGGAGAAAGGAAGAAGAGACTGGGCCACGCCATCGCCCCATCCCTCCCTGCTGCAGATGCTAGGACCCAGCTGCAGCCGATGTCCCTTTAGAAAATGGCAGCAGGAGGAGGCAAGAAGGACTTTTACTTAGGGGAGGAGGGCATGGGGTGTAGATTATTTTCATAGGGCGCTAGTTGATTATTCCAAGATTTGGCATTATTAATTAGGTGGGTTTTAGTAGTTTTTCAGTGTAGTAGTTTTATACCATGTATTTTGGTTGCCTGTATAGTTTATTATTATGATTATTGTATTGTACTGTGTTTAATTGCCCACTTATGTTTTTGTATGGATGTATATTTTTGCATAATCTGCCTTTGGAATATTGTTAAGTGTATTTGTACACAATTTGAAGCTTGTCTTTGCCCTGTAAAATTTGTTTTGGAAGTTTCGCTTCACTGTCTACACTGTTTTGTATTGTATCGTGTTGTGAGCCGCTCTGAGTCCCCTTCGGGGTGAGAAGGGCATCATACAAATAAACTGATTGGTTGATTGATTGATGTTCTCTGTTGTGGCGCTGCTTCTGCCTTTGTTGAATGCCAGGAAAATGGCGATGGTGACCAGGGGCAGCTGGCCTCCTAAGGTCACATTGGTGCTTTACCCTCTAACAGAATGAACCTCAACTAATTCAAGGGTCATATCAAAATCCATAATTTTGGCCCCAAAACCTGCCCTAGGACACAGATCACAGCAATTCTGGCAGCACTCACCCAGGGGGCATTAAGACCTGTCGCCCCACACTGTCCTGCCTTTCTCCCTACCTTATCACTTGGAGGAAAGCCTCTTTAAGCCAGCTAAACCCATATTTCCATATGGAAAGACAAAAGTATCCCATCATCTGCTGCTGGCAAGTGTTTTGCAGCAGCAATGTTTTTGAGACAGTTCTACAATGAAGCCACAATGGAAGTACTTTTAATGTGTGTGATGAGAGCCAGTGGGCTCCATGACAAAAGTCCAAAACACCTGTTGCCACTGCCAAATTTTGAGCCGTGTGACGTCCCTAGACTTCTACATGAGTATATATGGTAGCTCCAGCAACTTATGATTTCTAGGCTCTTTTGCTGAAGGATCCTTCAGAATGACAATCCCACAGACATAGACTTTCTCCTCACAGGCATATCTGCAAACCAACATATGCCACCTGTCTTGCTTTCTGCAGTTAATATAGATAAAATCTGCCTGCACTCTCCTTTGAGCATTAGCCTTCTTATCCCATCTAATCTCTCAGCTGTAAGGCATGTACTGCTGGGGTGTGTAATCCTGAAGTTTCTTTGAGTGGTTTGCCAAGGATAGGACAATTGTGTGAACAATGCTTTCTCCTTTCATGGACCTTTGAAATGTCTCAAATGAGGACGTGTGGGTCTCCCTTGTAGTTGGGAATGTGTCGGTCTCTAACGAATGGTCAGCCCAACAAAGAGGTGTGTTCCCAAGTCTCCATTTGAGATATTGTAAAGAAGTCATTAAAAAAGCAAAAGAAAAAGAATAAACATATTGGTAACCTAGATTTACATGTCTGAAATTACACTCTGAGAATAAAATTTTCCCAAAGAATATCTGGGTTCTAACATTATCTGGCCTACATTCAATGCTGAACTATAAAAATTATTGAGCATACAAAGAGCACAGTGATTCAGACATATAAATATCACCCCTCCTCATCTCTGAACACCACAAGGGATCCAGTGAGATGGAAAACAGTTAAGGAAGGACCGAATGATTGAATAAAATGTGTGGCAGACAGTTTCAGAACTGGATTTGATATTTGACTATGACAAAAAAAAACTGAGGATAAAAATGGCTTGGATCATTTGGGCAGGATTACACCAGCATTTGAAAAGTCTTTTAAGATAAGTTTTTGATCTTCCCTATTTGATCAATTTGAAATGCCTATTCCAGAGCAAGACAAGTCCACAATCCAACTCATTTTCTTTTTTCTTGTTCTTTTTGCTAGTGAATCTCTTACTGTGCTTTAAATTCACAATTACTCTTTATTAAAATGTAAATTTAACAGTATGGAGTTAACTGAGAATGTAGATCTATGCATTGTATTTTATAAGTGACCCAGATGTAAAAAGACAATGTTACCCTTTGTTAGCAAGCCTGTCATTTCATTACTATTTTTCTACATATTCCTTGTGACATATCTGTAATTAGATGCATAAGCTGTCAGACACCTGTTTCAGCTCCCTTTCAGGCGGGTATCTGAGAGTATGTCAAGATTTCTTTCACATACACTCTCTCTTCTTATATGAAATAGTGTTATATGAAATAACATTTTAATAACCTTCAATATTATGAACTCTGAGTGCACAAAAACTGTGCCAAAAAGGGAAGCAGATATAATAATGATACCTCAGTATAGAGAGAACCACCTAACAGCACCGAGAATAAAGTAAAAGAAGTAATGCTTTGGGTGTCTTCATATTGCACAATATAGCAGTATGATATCACTTTAATTGTCATGCCAACTTCCCATGGAATCCTTGAATCTGGAGTTCAGGGAAGGGCATTTGGAAACCTTAGGCAAAACCTCCAGTGACAGGAGTCCACAGGATGCAGTCATAGCCGATAAAGTGGAATCATACAGCTATAATTGTGCAGTATGATTTGATTAAATTTATGATTTGCATTTGATTTATTTATTTATTTATGTACTTCGACTTATTAGTCGCCACTCCCGTCAGGCTCGGGGCGACTCACAAATGCTAAAACACCATAAAAACACAATTAAAACAACAGGATTAACACCCATAATTAAAAACTATACAGTAATGCATGGGCGCCAGAATTACTTCTATTTACTTGAATCAGTATAACATATGAAATAGTCGTTCATATGTTATCTATTTTAACATTTTGATATAAGTGCTTTATGTTTTAGAAATAAAAGTGGAAATGAATAAAATAATGTTCTCTTACTAATTTTTGTCAGTATAAAAACACAGGACTAGAAAGCAATAATTTGGGTGGTACTCTGTGTCAGACGTTTCTTAATACTTTATAAAGGATTATCTTGAAGCCAAAGACTTCTTAAATGCTGAATTTGATAACATATTCAGGCCCCATCTACACTACCAGATAAAATCCAGATTATCTGTTTTAAACTGGATTGTATTAGTCTACACTGCCATATAATCTGGTTCAAAACAGATAATCTGGATTTTATCTGGCAGATAGTAGGATCTCATACTGCAGATGGAAGAGTACTGAAGTCCCATCCACAGTGCCATATAAAATCCATATTACCATATAATACAGTTCAAAGATGATAATCTGGATTTTACTTGACAGTCTAAGGGCCCTTCCTGACAGGCCCTATATCACTGATGCCAGGTTTTCTGTTTGTCCCAGATTATGTGGCAATGTGAAGCATCAAGCCTCCTTCAAAATGTTGGTTATCACCTTCAAGGCCTTATATAGTCAGGGGCCAATGCACTTGAGGGACCGTCTCAGCCTATATCAACCTTAGAGGTCACTGTGTTCTATTGATTGAAATTTTTTGATGATTCCCAGCTGCCATTCATATCAGCTGACATCGACAAGATGGTGAGCCTTTACAATCATAGCTCCAACTCTCTGGAATGCTCTGCCAGAAGATGTGCGAGCTTTGAGATATCTAACAAAGTTCCGCAGAGCATACAAGATGTTTCTATTCCAGTAGGCTTTCGGGGTCTGATCTGACCAATCAGCTGCAAACAGTTTTACAGTTTTTTTTAGTTAAGAGTTCAATTCCTTTTGTTGTTTTAAAGTGTGTTTTCTATATTCTATAAGCCATTCTGAGCCTCGGGGAAAGACGGCATACAAAACTGAATAAATGAATAAATAATAAATAAATATAATCCAGTTTAAAGCAGAAAACCTGGGATCAGGTCCTGGGGTGTTGCACCTGTCTGGAAAGGCCTTCGATGTAAATATCTGCTATTCAGGATGTATTTTCATTCACTGGACAACATTTGGCACAAATACCCAATAGGCCCAAATTTGTACATTGGCAGGGGTGGGGGTTGATTTTGTGATTTGGGAGTTGTAGTTGCTGGGATTTATATTTCACCTACAATCAAAGAGCATTCTGAATTCCACCAATGATGGAATTGAACTAAACTTGGCACACAGAACTCCCATGACCAACAGAAAATACTGGAAGGGATTGGTGGGCATTGACCTTGAGTTTGGGAGTTGTAGTTCACCTACATCCAGAAAGCACTGTGGACTCAAACAATGATGGAACTGGACCAAACTTGGCACTGATACTCAATATGTCCAAATATTGATTGATTGATTGATTGATTTTATTATTTGTGAGTCGCCCTCCACGTCAGTGCTCCGGGCGACTTACACATAAAGCATATAAAACAGTTCAATAGTAAAAAGCTAAAAAATGGGAATTTAATTAAAAGAGTTCCGGTAGCTCAGGCCAAGTCTGGGAGGTGTCCTTAGCCATAAGCCTTTCGGAAGAGCCAAGACTTCAATGCGGTCAGGAACTGGGGCATGTCCAAGATAGCTCTCTGCTCCGCCGGCATCAGATTCCAGAGAACAGGGGCCGCAATGGAGAAGGCTCTCCATCTTGTGGTGTCGAGGCGGGCCTCACTCACACCTGGAATGCGGAGAAGGTCCCTGTTCACTGAACGTGGCGACCTTAAATGAACTGGTTCGAACAAGCGATCTTTTAAATAGGCCGGGCCGGCACCATGGAGGGCCTTAAAGGTGAGCAACAAGATCTTGTGGATGGCTCTGTGCTCGACTGGCAACCAGTGTAAGCGTTGTAGAGATGGCGCAATGTGGCATCTCAGCGGTGTCCCGGTGAGGAGTCTGGCGGCTGCATTCTGCACTAGCTGGATTTTACGAGTGGTTGACTGTGGCAGCCCCACGTACAAGGCATTACAGTAGTCCAGCCGTGATGTCACTGTGGCATGGACCACCGTAGCCAGCGCATCCGATGGAAGGTAAGGTGCCAGTTGACGTGCCTGGCGCAGGTGGAAGAAAGCTCCCTTACTTGTCGCAGCAACCTGGGCCTCCAGCGAGAGTCTCGAGTCTAGTATCACACCGAGGCTCTTCACCGACGGGGTGAACACTGGTGGAGTTTTGGGGAAATAGAACTTGACATTTGGGAGTTGCAGTTTCTGAGATTTATACTTCACTTACAATCAAAGAGCATTCTGAACCCAGCAATGATAGAATTGGGCCAAACTTCCCACATAGAACCACCATGACCAACAGAATATGTGGGCCCGAAAAAGGAGCAATAATTAGCAACCCTCTATTATTAGGAAATTGTTTCTTGTAAAGGCAATAGGTCGGAGCATATTTAAGACTAACTGCTATCGTTCCATTAAAAGAAGCATTGACTGGGCTTGCCAATAAAGACTCTGCTGACTTAGCATTCACCTTTAACAACAGAGGCAGGCATAACTCTTTATAATACAGGTGAAGGGTCCGCAAATGGAAAAAAAACACTTTGGAAACACTAAGCTCTACATCATCCATGATGAATGCACATGTAAGATTTGTGACAATCCCCTAAAAATTAGATGCAGGAGATGAAAGGCTGATTTAACCATAAAAAGCATATATTATGCAGGGATGTTATGGTAGCAACAAGGCATCAAACTGTTTGGTTGCTGTAAGTTTTCTGGGCTGTACGGCCATGTTCCAGAAGCATTCTTTTCTGATATTTCGACCACATCTATGGCAGGCATCCTCAAGGATTGTGAGGTCTGTTGTCAACTAGATAAGTGAAGTTTATATATCTGTGGAATGTCCAGTGTGGGAGAAAGAACTCGTCTGTTTGAGGCAAGTTTGAATGTTGCAATTGGCCATCTTGATTAGCATTGAATGACCTTGCAACTTCAAAGTCTGACTGCTTCCTGCCTGGGAGATGTTTGTTATTTAATTCCTTCTTGTGGTGTTTACTAGATGATACCCATGTTAGTCTGTGTGTATGTACATGCTTTCAAGTCTCCTGTTGATGTATGGCAATCCCATGAATTTCACACACAAGGAATACTCAGAGGTTATTTTGCCAGTTCTTTCCTCTGACGTATAGACTTCAGTAACTAACTGATATTCATTGGTGGTCTCCCATTGAAGTATCAACCAGAACTGACTGAGCTTAGCTTCCAAAATCAGACCGGTTCTTCTCCCTTTCAGATATTTAGACCACATGTTAGACTGATGTGATCTAAAAAGAGGAAAAGAAAAAGCAGTCATGGAGCACCTTGTGGAGTGACCAATTTATTTCACTGTAACATTTCATGGACTATGGTCTGTTTCTTCAAGTATATAATTCTTCATGGCAGCTGAAGTAGTGAACTGAGTCCACAGAGGTTTTTTGCTGAAATAAATAGGTTAGCCGTAAAAATGCCACAAGATTCCTTTCTCTCTCATTTCTCTATCGTTTCAGTCTGAAGAATTTTGTTAGCAATCTTATTAATTCCCTACTCCCTTTTGTTCCTCCTCATTCTCAGAAAAATCTCTCTTATTTTATGGCCTGATTCCATATAACTCCCTGAGATCACTACGGTCTAAGGACCAGAACCTTTTGGGCATCCCCAGTGTGAAATCTTTCCATCTGACAGCAACCCGGTGAAGGGCTTTCTCCATCATTGCCCCGGTCCTATGGAATGCTCTGCCACCAGAAACGCGGGCTCTGTGAAATCTGAACACCTTCCGCAGAATGTGCAAAATGCACCTGTTCAGGCAGGCTTTTGGATGATTCTGGATTTTATGTGTTTTAATCTGGGTATTGTTTTATATTAACTCTACTGTAAACTGCCCCGAGCCTCCGGGAGTGGTGGTGTAGAAGTCCAATAAATAAATAAATAAATAAATAAAATAAGAGAACATGGTTTCCCATATTTCTTTAAAACATTTCTTTAAAGGTATGACTTACAGCAAACAAATGAAAACCACAACATTTGATTTTAAGGCATTAAATACCATTTTCCTATTGAGTTGTGGTAGTAACCTCTATTTTGCTTCCTCCTCTTTGGCATTTCAAATTTTTGAGTTTGAAACTGTCCACTGTAACCTGAATTGCTGAGAACCACCAGGAGTCATAACTGGGGAGATCGAGCTACATCTTCATAGCTATAACTCCCAAATGAAACCCACCCAAGCCTATCTTTTCAACAGTATAGTGCCTCCACGAACACATAAAATTTAATTATTTCCCAGAGAGTCGGGTGATTAATGAAGTTTTGACTCTTTGCAGATGATTGTTAAGTATGAAGAGAGTTGGATGGATCTCCGCTCATCTACCTACTTTCCAGCAATGAGAAAATATCCTTGTTGGAGTTGGGGATAATGACTTTATCACTTAAGGAGAGTAAACTAGAATTGCAGTTGAACCGTCACCTTTGGTGATGGTAGCTACTATCACATAGCACTATGTACATCCTACTGCCTATTCCTCCCTCTGCCCAAATCTCCCATCCTTAGCTATTGACCCTGTCAAGAGATACTACTTTAGTGAGATGGATCCATTATGTTTCTATACTGGCATTTCAGCAGTCACGTGATGTCAGTGGGCAGCATACTCTGATTCTGCTCCTCTCATCTTTTCCCTCTCTCTTTCACTGTTCCCAAGATGGTTCCATTGCATTTATAAAATACTAGCTGTACCCAGCCATGCGTTGCTGTGGCATAGTCTGCCCCATGCACCTCTTGCTGCTCTTCAAGGCTTCCGCCAGAACCAGAGGCCGCGAAAGGTAGTGAGAGGAGGGTGGGGCAGGGTAGCAGCACCAAGGCCTGTCTTCCTTCTTCCCCTCCAAGGTCTTCCTCCTCCCCCTCTCTGTTTGCAGAGGCCAAACGGAGAGGAGGAGGAAGAAGAACCCAGAGGAGAGGGATGAAGGCAGGCCTCGGTGCTGGTGCCGCTGCCCCATGCACCTCTCTCTGCTCTTCGAGGCTTCCCCCAAATGAAGGTACAGACCTTGCTGTGGGGGCATGGCCTCCTCCTCTTCATCTTCTTCTACCTCCTCACCACCACCAGATTCACCTCCCCGCCAGGCCTGGGCCCTCCTGCATTGCCCAGCAGCTATTGCAGGGAGGCGGAGGGGGCGGGGCCAAAGGAGGTGGTGTCGCAAGCCCTCTGAAACATTGAGAACCGCTGATGTAGGAGCTCTCCTGTGTGTGCGCACACACCCCACCCCCCATCCCTGTACACTTGCGCAGTGGATTTTTAGGATTTGTAAGATATGTTTAGTTGCGATTTTTTGTTTTTTATTATTGTTGGTCACACCTTGCATTGTGAGATGTTATGTTGCCAAATTTGGTGTGATTCCGTTCATTGGTTCTTTTGTTTACTTCAGCCTAACGACGACAGCTCCTTTATATATATATATATAGATATATCCCTGTCAATCTTGTTTTAGTTGCTAAAATTGTACTATCATAAGAAAATAATTTCAAAATTACATGAACCACAAAGCCAGTTGAGTCTGCTTTGGGGAGATAAAACATTATTCTTATTATTAGTAGTAGTAGTAGTAGTAGTATTAATAATAATGCATACTTAGTAGGGAATAGTGTAGGGAGACAGAGAGTATGTGAAAGATTGATTGCAAGAACACAAATTAGCAAACCAATACAATTTCACTGATGAAGAGAGGGGCAATATTGAAGGCACTGAGCTTTGAATGGATCCATCATCTACAGCGGGAATGGGCAAACTTTGGCCCTCCAGGTGTTTTGGACTTCAACTCCAAAACAGATATTTTGGCCTATTAGCTGCTAGGAATTGTGGGAGCTAAAGTCCAAAACACCTTGAGGGTCAAAGTTTGCCCATGCCTGATATACAGCATAAATTCTACAGTGATGCAACTGTCGTGGTATAGTGGGTTGGTCTGATAAAGTCCTATGATGCTGAAAAGGTGGGTTTGGGGAGACTTTTGGTTGATGCATTCACAACCATAATAGTGAATCATGATGTTGTAAGTCAGATGTACACTGTAACTGCTGAATAGGGTATCACTGTAAACAAATGTTGAATGATTTTTTTCCTTTGGGGTTTTAAAAAGTATTTGCCATTAATAATGAGGGATTTCCCCCCCCTTCGTGGTTCCTTTATACCCTGTGAACCATTACAATGTGCATATATAATGTTTCATAGAGATCATATATTCTAGTTCTTGAGCTGGAAAAAAAGAGACTACAGCACCATTGTAGAACTGCAGTGCCCTCAAAGGATGAAATATCTGGAGTTTGGTTAATACAAGTCTGCAAGCATTAAAGCACCAGATAGCATAACTGGCATTAACACTACATGCATGCTGTAATTTACACATCAAATATGTATATAGTAGTGTCATTGTAACATGACTGAAAAGGACAGCTCCTTGCTAACACAAGCTGCATCACCAAATAAAATAATAGGTGGTAAGATTTCTACAGAGCAGAAATGGGGGACAAAATAAATAACAGAACTGTACATTTTGACCCCTAAATCCACAGGGGATAAATGCTCAGAGTTTGCATGGATATGTGAAACCACAGACAGCTAACGTTTTTGAAAGAAAAGACTTCTGACCCAAGAATACAATATTGTGCTGGTAGACCTAGAAAATGCCCAGGGAAGATATATTTTGTCAGATGAGGATAGATGAAACCAATATATCGATCCCATGGATTTGGGTATTATACTGTAATTTATTCCATTTTGAACATATACTGCAAATATATTAGTTAGCATTCAAGGTCTATGATAAGTCAGTTATTTGAATTTTAAATTACCATGTCTCATTTTAGGTGTAATAGTTTTGAGCATCTGGACTATCAAAGTCTGGGAGCCATTTCTAAACTTTGTAAAAAAAAAAAAAAGGGGGGAGGTTTTATAGAAGGCTTCATAATTTAGTTTGCAGGAATCTATATAGGGAATTTATAAACAATAACTATCAGGCCAGAAGGAAGAACAGAAAAAACAATGGCATACGAAGAAAGAACGGAATTATATATGAATTTCTCCAACCCAAGGGACAGGAAGTCACCAAAATGGGAAGGGTGGGAAGAGGGTAGGGTATAACCAAATATGAATATTGTATAGATGTTGGGTAGTATTGTATTGGTGTATTTATATACACATGTATATAGATTTGTTTCATTGTTTTTATGAATATTTAAATTCAATATAAATAATTAAAAACCAGAAGTCAAAAGAGTATTTGGAGAATTTGCTTTCCACTGATCTCATAAATTTCTATTTTTCCAATTGTAATGCCATCATGGAACAAGGCATCACAGGGTGCATCAACACTTAGAATGAATGCAATTTGACCACACTTTAACTGCCATGGTTCATTGCTATAGTGTCCTAGAAGTTGTAGTTTTACAAGGCTTTGCTTGCCAAAGAGTGCTGGTGCCTCACTACAAATCCCATAGCATTGAACCATGACAGTTAAAATAGGGTCAAATTGTATTCATTCTACAGTGTGTATGTACCCTTCCACTGATGATAGAGATAAGAGTTAATAATGACAGATATTAGATCTAGTTTTGATAATCTCTTTTGAGACTCTTCTAAGCAATATCATTTATTTATTGTTCGAATTTATGAGTCGCCACTCCCGGGTGGCTCATGGGAACTGACCCTAAATATTTGCTGATTCAGAGTGTCACTCTTAGCTCCATGTGCCAAAAATGACACTTGTTGAGTCCTGCCCAAATTGAGTTATTTCAAATACATGACTGCATGCTTCCTATAGGAACAGAAAATAAATTTTAATTGACCAAGACTTGTAAAACTAGCATATCCCATTTGTGATCTGTAAGAGTATAATGCAGACATATTTTGGTTTCCCATCATAATATCAAATTCTTATTATGGACTTGGATTCTTATGTTAATAAATATGCATGTTTGAAATGTGCTCAAACACATTTTAAGTAATGGAGGAAACACATTATTTGCCAAGTATAATGCAAATATGAAGAAAAGTACAACAGAAAATGTACTTCTGAAAATAAACACTATTTTCTATGCAGGAAAGGGAGAAATCATGTAATGAAATGTATGCAGGATGACACAGAGTGAATCTTGAGAAATTAAAGAAAAATTATGCTGGCAAATATTCACTCTTCTCTGAACAATTAGTCAGTGTTTGAGAGGTGATTTATTGTAGTTTTTGAAACACCTTGCCTGTGGCTACTAAGACATTCCTAATGGCTTTTTGAACAGGTCCTTAGTGTTTGCATCTCTGTGCCTGTCTTCATTCTCTTATCCCCTACTCCCTTCCATTTTACTCCTTGCTCCTTCTAGCATTTTTGCTCCACATCTCCTTTTGGTAAATGTCTGCCGCATATAATTGAATGGATTTATTAGCACAAATTATCAAATAACATTTGCATAAACAGTGTAACTTTTCGGTAATGTATTCATTTTGTAATGACCTTTTGGAAAGTGATGTTCTGGGCGATGGGATTTCCATGTCTAATTTGCAATAAACAGAGGACTGGGTTTGATATTATATCACTGTAGAGAATTACAGATGAAACTGCAGAGTTGGAATCCTTGTTAAACAAGCCACATTCAAACTATTATGTGTAGGAAATCTGCTTTTTTCCATTCAACTTCTCATTTCCACCCCTGACGACAGGGTCATTTGTATTGGTTTTTGCATGAATTTGTCATTTTTAATGGCTGGACATATATTTCTACATATTGTTGAGCTATTTTTTTCAGTTATAAACAATTAGCTCATATTTTACAGGCAATTTCAGGGCCATTTTAGCCAGTATAAACTTTTTGGTACTTCCCTCCTCATGATACAGAGGTTGCGGTGGGGGAGGGGTGTGTGTATACAGACTTCACAGCAAGCCTCCTCACTTCCACGTGTTTTAAAGGGGTTTCGATATATTTTTTTGTAAAAACTAGAAATCTTCTTTACTTTAGAAGGAAAAATGTCAATTTCACTAGGTTTGCACACAGATACAAAATGTTTTAGGGCAGTTCTACACAGACACTAAATACACATGCTCAAACCAGTTCCTAGGATATTTGCATAGGCACTCTGCAGTGGAACCAGTTTCTTTTGTTCCATTTCCAAACTGGATTGTAGTGTCTATGAGTATGTAGTATGTACAACTGCCCTTTGGCCCAAATAGGTCTTCTTGAAAAGAAGAAGGGATTAGGTGCCACCTTCAGTTTTGGGGAGGAAAAATCTATAGCTAAAAACAATGGATGGGAAACACATTACAAAATTAATCTCACAATTAATAGGGCAGAAAACAATCTAAAAATAAATATGATTATTATTACTATTATTATTATTTCCCAGGGTCACAATTTGCAGTGGTCCAGGAAACTACTTATTCCAAAGGGAATAAGTTACCCTTTCACCAAGGGAACCCTTGAAGGTAAGTGAAGAGGAAAAGCATGTTCACAACAACCCAGAACAAAGGGCCTACCCACAAATCTGCTAACAAAGGGAAATCATTTTTGCACATATACAGTCCAGCGCTTTTAGGTAAACTTATTTATTTATTTATTTATTTACAGTACTTATATTCCGCCCTTCTCACCTCGAAGGGGACCCAGGGCGGATCACAATACAGACATACAGACAGATGGAGGTCATTCAGCAATTCTTCCACCAGACCCTGGAGGTTGCTCGATTCACCCACAGGGGGAGCTGTCACTTTGTCCACTATGACACCGAGCCTTTTTGATTGTAGTATTTCCTCCTTGCTTTGCCAGCATTTTTATGGTGAACTAAATTAGCCTCCCCGCTTTAAGCGGTCCCTAAATTTTTCTACTCACAGCTCACAGCCGTTTTCAAACTGCTTAGGTCAACAGTGAGCTGGCTGATTTTCTTTAACAGCTTTTTTTAACAGCTATTAACAGTCGGGCGCTCAACTCTGACTCGGGCTTTGAACTTGCCACCTTTTAGTCAGCAGTGATTTATTGTAGCTGAATAATCAGTTGTGCTACCAGCCCAGCCCATTAAACATTGAAGTCAGTGGTACATTGATGTCACCCAGAAGCAAAAGTCAGGGTGATCCCAACAACACTTCCGAGACCAGTTCTGTGTGCTCGGCCAGGGAATCTGCTAGGCAGTGGGGTGGACAGTACACTAACAGAATTCACAGTTTATCCCTAGTTTTCAGACTCAGGTATACACACTCAATGTGATTCAGCTCCCTAACAAGTAATCTGGTCAAGTTAAGATGGTCTTTATAGACCACATATATCTCCCTCTGCCCTGTATGACTTGTAATGCTGCTCCAGGTTCTGAATACATTGAATTAAAAACAAAAATAGAGGACCAAAGAGACAACCAAAAACAAAAAAATAAAATGCAAAAAAGAAATTATAACACATTTAATACCACAAAACTTAAGACACAGTCAATGAGTGTATTCCCAATTGGCCAGGATGATTGATTAGCTAGTCCAGCAGCACCCTACTCCCACTAGAGCAGTGTTTTTCAACCTTTTTTGAGCTGCAGCACATTTTTACATTTACAAAATCCTGGGACACACCACCAACCAAAATGACACAAAATGACACTCTAACACAGTAATACATATAGTTAATATGTTTTTAAAATGTATTCATACACTCAGTCTAAAACCTGGGCCTGTTTCGATGAACACAACATAGATATCCTGTCAGGAATGGCAGAAAGACACACACAAAGGTCTTCCGCAATTTATAGTTAACACACAATCAAAGAGCATCCGGAGCCTTGCAACAATGGAATTGAACCAAACTTGGCATTACCAACAGAAAGTACTGAAAGGGTTTGCTTGGGAATTGACCTTGAGTTTGGAAGTTGTAGTTCACCTACACCCAGAGAGTACTGTGGACTCAAACAATGTTACGTTATGTTGTTGTTTGTTTTCTATCCAGAATCACAATGTTGGAAGGAGGCTCACCACTTTAAGGTCCCTAAAACAGGCATGGGAAAGCTTCGGCCCTCTGGATGCTTTGGACTTCAACTCCCACCATTCCTAACAGCCTGAGGCCCTTCCTACTTAAGTGGCTGAGGGGGGAAAGGAAAAGGGCCAGAGGCTGCTAGGAATGGTGGGAGTTGGAGTCCAAAACACCTGGAAGGTCCAAGTTTGCCCATGCCAGCTTTCGACAGAGATCTCTTCCTCCCACTTCCCCTTCGCACGCTTTCTTCCCCCTCCTGCCGAACACTTACTTTTTCTTCTCCACTCGTGCTCCCTTCTTCCCAGCCTCGCTCTGATTACTTTGCCTCGCTTTGCTCATGCTGCCGCTTCTGCCGCCATTTTGATCCGAGGGGGCAGAGTGAGCGTGTTCAGGAGGGGAGGAGAGAGGGAGGAAGATGTGACCCGTGCGGGCGCTACTGCGCAGACTCGTCTTCCTCCCTCCCCCTCCCCTCCTGAACATGCTTGCAGCAGTGTGAGCAAAGCGAGGCAAAGCGAGGCTGGGAAGAAGGGAGCCCAAGAGGAGACAAAAAAGGGTTCAGCAGGAGGGGGGAGGGGGAAGAAGAGTATTGGAGGTTCCAATTTCCCACGGCACACCTGATGATCACTCACGGCACACCGGTTGGGAAACACTGCACTAGAGGACTGCCTAGTAGCCAACTACATGGTTTTGGGTACCCCTCCCATGGCTACCTAGGCCTTCAGTTGGCTCTCACAACCAGCTGGTGTAACAGTCCCAGAGCAACCAGTATCCACCCAATGTACAGTTTTTACCACAAGACATTAACAAAATGAAACAATACTTAACACACTCTACCAGTCAATGGAAGGGGTTCTCAATCAATTGGGCCAATCAGTTGGTTAGTCCACTAGAACCATATTCATACTAGGTTGCTGCCTTGTAGCAAGGTGGCTCCATGTAGTCCTCCCACCAGTCCTTCACCTGGCACTCATACTGCCAACTACGCATCAATCTGAGAACAGTTGGCATCCATTCAAATAAACTGATACATACAATTCTCATACACATAACAGTATACAACACAATTTAAACAGAATAAAAATAAACTCTCTTTCTAGCCAGAGAGATAAAGCCCAATCAATAGAGCAGCCATAGAAAAGTAGTTGTTCTTCTCCGATGAGTCTGCGATAAAAGCATTGTCACTGAAAACAGACTCTAGCCTTTAGTAATATTAATAGTAATAGACACACACACATGTGTATGTTGAGTTAAATAGACTGTCATTTAATTTCTTGCATTTCCAGATTCAGGCAATATCTCAAATGCCTTGAATACATTTATATAAAGAGATAAAACCTAGAACAAGACAGCAACTGCATGTTTAAACCATTTATGACTGTGATTATTTTGGAACATAATTTTCCCCTCAGTCCATTCTTTTCTTTTAAAAAACAACAAACCACCGATTTACATTGTGTTGTGGCACATTGATATAAAAATATAGTTCTAAAATAAACATCTCCTGTTTTCCACTTCATCACTTTCAATTATGCCAGAGAATTACAAAGCTGGCTTGTCTGCCTACAGCATCATAAGGGTCTATGCATGTGTATGTTTTTATTTTTTTAAAATCCACACTGAATATTTATTCAATAGAGGAAATATGCAACAGTGCTAAGGGATTAGCAATTAAAGATCTATTCCTTTGCCCACCTATTCAAAATTGTGCCTGTAGTGGTTTGAATGTTGAACTAAGACTCTGGGGTCCAGAGTTTAAATCCCTGCTTGGTCTTTGAAACAACTGGATGTTGTTTGGCAAGCCATACTCTCTCAGCCTCAGAGAGAGGGAAAGGCAAAACTCAATTTGAATAAATTTTTCCAAGAAAAAAATTCTTTGTGATAGGGTTGACCCAAACCCCAGTGATAATAGAAACACCTTATATACAAATAACACTAGAGTCTTAGGCGTCTTGATGAAATACTAGACAAGTTTCATTAGCAAGTTCCAAAGCAGAGGTGGCTCTTGAGATATTGTTGGACTGAGATGCCAGTGACTGTGTTAGCTATGAATGCTGTGATTTTATCTTTACAGCATATATAGGAGTCATGTGGTCATGTGGAAAAGCTAATAGTGAAAAATGCTTGCATTCCAGAAATATCACATAATTCTCATTTTTCTAAAGGTGAAGTAGTCTTAAATACCTTCTTGAAGTTATATACAATGTTCTTCCATTTACATCTCATTAAAAGAGAACAAACAGGTAGCAAAGTATAGCAACATAATGGGGTGCATTTGAGTTACAGTATGTTGAAAGGCGAGGTCATTGGGACAATGTAGTAAGTAAAGAAATTCATCTTCATGATATCCCTTCAGATATGCAAAGATGGTTATCATGCCATCTCTCAAGCTTCTCCAAGACAAGTAAAGGTAAAAGTTTTCCCCTGACATTAAGTCCAGTCATGTCTGACTCTGGGGGTTGGTGCTCATCTCTATTTCTAAGCCAAAGAGCCGGCATTGTCCATAGACACCTCCAAGGTCATGTGGCCAGCATGACTGCATGGAGTGCCGTTACCTTCCTGCTGGAGTGGTACCTATTGATCTACTCACATTTGCATGTTTTTGGAATGCTAGGTTGGCAGAAGCTGGGGCTGACAGCAGAAGCTCACTGCGTTTCCCAGATTCGAACCTGTGACCTTTCTGTCAACAAGTTTAGTGGCTCAGTGGTTTAACCCACTGCACGACTGGGGGCTAAGCATGTCCCATTTCCAAGATCATTCCTCATAAGTTTGGTTTCCAGACCTTCTGTCATCTTGGTCACCCTTCTCTGGATATGTTCTTCTAACTGGATATATTCCAGGACTGGATACAGTATTCCAGGTGAGGTCTGACAAAAGCAGATCTGATTAGTACTACTGTTTCACTTGACTTACTGTGTTCCTGTTGATGCAATCTAGAATTACATTGGGGTTTTGGCAGCTGCATCACTCTGTGGAGTCATGTTTAAGTTGCAGTCTACTAAGACTCTTAGAATCTTTTCACGTGTTCAAGTCACGGGTCACATATTTTATATTTTTGCATTGCTGTACATTTCATATAAATGCCATGGCCTTTAATGCAATTAATTATGAATGAAGCTTAAATCAAGGATAACTATATACACTACTAGCTGAACCCGGCACGTGTTGCTGTGCCCTATGTAGGTGATGCGAGAAAGTCTGGGTATGTATGTTGTGGAAGTGATGTGAGCATGTGTGTTGTGTGTGTATAGATGTGTGTGTATGTGTGTTTATAGTTGTATGTGTGTATGTGTGTGTTGGTATTTGGGGGGTATGTGTGTATGTGTTTTGGTATGTGTGTGCATGTATTTGTGCCCTATTTAGGAGATGTGTGGAAGTGTGGGTATGTAAGGGTTGGAAATGATTTGTCAATGTGTTTTGTGTGTGTATATATATGTATGTGTGTTTGTGTGTGTGTTTGGGTGTTTTTGTGTATGTATGTGTGTGGCTGTGTGTGTATATATATATGTGTGTTTGTGTATGGATGTGTGTGTGTGTAGGTATGTGTATGTATATGGATGTGTGTGTGTGTAGGTATGTGTATGTATGTGTGTGAGTATGTATGTGTTTGTGTGTCAGTATGTATGTGTATGTACCCTTTTCCCCCTCTATCTGTCTGTTTCCCCCCTTTGTCTATCCCCTCCCCCTCTCTCTCTGTTTCTCTTTCCCACTTCTCTCTCTCTCCCCCTCCCTCTCTCGCTCAGCACCGATCTCCGGGCCTGCCTCACGCCCTGGCGCTCATGGGCAGCGTCGTACGCGGCCCGCCCCTTTTTGTGTTTGCTGGGTGAAGTGCGGCGTTTTGGACTACACTTCCCAGAAACCCCGGCATGGCCACTTCCGGTTCTTGCGGAGGTTTCTGGGAGGTGTAGTTTGGCGGCCTAGAGCTGCTCTGGAACCGGGGACCGTGGTCAATGGCGAGGATGGCGAGGAGGTGGTTATTGGGTCGCTGGTGTGGTGGCTGCGAAGGTCCCGGTGAGTGGGGAGAGAGGGTGACGGGATGGGTTGGTGAGTTGGGGGGGGGAGGTTTGCTGTGCGCCTGCGCGATTGTTCTCCCTCTCTCCTGCGCTCGCGGGCAGCGCAGAACGGGAGTCTACGGGCGGTTTTGGGGGCTGTTTTTTGGGGTTGCAAGTTAGGGAGGTGGGTTTTTTGTGTTTTGTCTGTACCTCGTGGTCTGGGGGGGAATGTGTGTCGTGGGATTTGTGTTGGGGGGGGGTCTAGTTTGGCCGTGCATATACGACATCCCACGACCACTCGGATTTTATATATATAGATTATGTCACTGCAATGGTCTGAAATAGTTAACAGTCTTAATCCTATTTATTGCTAATCTCAACTAGAGGAAAGCCATTACAGTATTGAGATCTACTTAGGTGCTGACTCATTGGGTTAATTCGTTGGGTTTACTCTAATTGGGACAAACCAAAGGCCAATAGATTTCAGGCTAATGGATTTTTGATATAAAAAAGTCCTGAAATGTGAAATAATATGTCTTGTTGAAGGTTTTCGTGGCCAGAATCACTGGGTTGCTGTGTTTCGGACTGTATGACCATGTTCCAGTAGCATTCTCTCCTGATGTTTCACCTATGGCAGGCATTCTCAGGGGGAATTTCAGATAGCGAACACTCAAGTGCCAGTTGACACCTCCCAAAGCATGCCCCCAGGCAGCAACAGCCAGGCTTTGTAGCTGCAAGGATATTCTATTCTAATCAATCTGGCTAATTGCAACATTCAAGTTCAAGTTCACTTTATTACAGTCAGTGACCAGCTTATGAGAAAAGGGACACAGTCCCATACAAACAAATCAGGTCTAAGGGTCAAGAGATTTAAAACTTTACAACTTTAAAAATTCAATACTTTAAAACTTTAAAACCTTAAAACAAGTGCAACATTCACCCTTACCTCAGAGAACAATTATTTATCCCACTTTGGACATTCCACACACACATATACATACACACACCCCACTTCCCTAATTTCCAACAGACCTCTAAGGATGCCTACCATAGATGGAGGCAAAAAGTCAGGAGAGAATGCTACTGGAACATGGCTATACAGTCTGAAAAATTCACAGCAACCCTGTGAAAGAATATTTAATTAAAACACATTAAACCCCATAAAAATGCTCTGATTCCTTTGTATCTATATTGAGAAAAATGAAATATGCAGATATTTATTCCCAATTCTGGTAGAACAAAAAGAGGAAAACGGTGGTCATCCCATGGCAGACATTTACTTATAGCCATTGATTTTCTTATATAGAGTGCTCTGGAACACAATTCAAGAAGAGAGAGGAAAGGAGGAAGCAAACAAGCAATCAAGCAAGTAAACAAGCAAGGATGTGGCTACTAGAAATACTTTCTAAAATCACTTTTCAACTATTGGCCATCACCCAACCAAATAGCAAATGTTTACAAACTGGACATGAAAGTACCCATTCATTATAACTTCTTTTATTTTCTTTTTTGGCCTATTTATTTATTTATTATTTACAATATTTCTATCCCACCTTTCTCAGCCCAAAAGTGACTCAAGGTTCAATTCAGTTTCCCATCTTTTGTTCCACCCTATTTATAGTTGTTAGCATCCAGGACTTTTAAACTACTTTTAAAATACTGTTTTATTAAGCAAAATATACATTAAACAAGTAATTTGAATTAGAGTAAAATACATAATAGTGCAGCAGGTTTCCAAAGAGGGGGGGCTCTCCTAATCTCTCCGGGCAAGGCATTCCAGAGTCAGGGGGCCACAGAGGAGAAGGCAATCTCCCTTGTGCTCATCAAGTCTGTGAGACTGGCAGGGGCAACAAGAGGGCCTCCCCCGAGGAGTGGAGAGTTCGAGCTGGTTCATGAAGGGAAATCCGGTCACGAAGGTAGGCGGGTCCTGAACCATTTAGGTTTTGAACTGCATTTTATTGTTTGTGTAAACCAGGGGTGCTCAGAACGGTGATCGCGATCACCAGGGTGATCTTCAGGCCTCATCCTGGTGATCTTCAGGCCCCTGTCCAGGTTTTTTTGCTGTTGGTCCTCTTCACGCGCCCTTGCACGCTGCAAAGAAGTCCTCCGTCATTGCTCCTCCCCACTCCCTGCTTGCGCAGGCCTGGGTGACGTGATGCATGCGCAGAAGCACCCATTCTGCCTCTCGGACTTCTCGTGAGCTCTTGGAGGCGGCACGCATGCTGGTGGCATGGAAATAGGAGCAACGACGGAAGAGAAGAAGGAGGACGCTTTGGGGTCATTTCCTTACCTCAAAGGTCGGTCTTTTTACTTTGGGGTGGGTGCTTGATTGTTCTGTGGCATGTCTCTTTGTTTATTTTTAATGTTTAAAATGGCCTTTTAGCTCCAAAGCCTCTCTGCTTGCTTTGTTCCTTGAGAAATATATGTTGGGGAATATGGAAATGTGGGAGAAATGGGGTGGGTGCGTGATTGTACTGTGGCATGTCTCTTTGTTTCCTTTTATTTTTAAAAATGGCCTTTTAGGTCCAAAGCCTCTCTGCTTGCTTTGTTCCTTGAGAAATATATGTTGGGGAATATGGCAGTGTGGGAGAAATTGGGTGGTTGGATGTATTTTTGCATGCCCCTTTGCTTACCTTGCTGAGTATTAAATGGCCTTGCAGTTCAAGGCCATTTAATGGCTGATAATATGTGTGGTAATATGGCAGTGTGGGAGAAATGAGGTGGTTGGATGTATTTTTATGCTCTGTTTTATATTGTTGTTATTAAATTGAAATGTTGATGTTTTATAACTTCATTTTATGTAAACTGCCCCGAGCCTGCTGGAAGGAGCGGTACATAAAAATGAATAATAAATATAAATAAATAAATAAGAAAATAGTTATACGTTTTACATTTCTGGGCAGGTGATCTTTGGGAATTGGTTTTTTAATCAGTAGCTCCCATGCTGAAAAAGTGTGAGCACCCCTGGTGTAAACTCATATATTGCAGTTTGAACTGCATTTTTTTTAGTAGTGTACACCCAGCCTAAAAATGTTCTGGAAAAAAGTCTATATTTTATTAACAAATTGAGGGAAGATCATTACTGTGAAAGGGGATTGTGTACTTAAGGTCTATAGTTCTTCATAGCTGATTCCACCTGTTGATGAGTTGGGTTGTTGTAGGTTTTTCAGGCTGTAGCCCCAAATGGCCATTACTCTACAATTTAAACATTATCTCCTGACGTTTGATCTGCATCTATGGCAGGCATCCTCAGAGGTTATGAGGTCTGAGGATGCCTGCCAGAGATGCAGGGGAAACGTCAGGAGATAATGCTTCTAGAACATGGCCATAGAGCCTGAAAAACCTTCAACAACCCAGTGATTCCAGCCATGAAAGCCTTTGACAATATGTTGGTGAGTTCTTTTCATGTCAAGACGATGTACAGCACTTTGAATTAGTATAGAAAAAAGAGTTGCTGCAAAGCTTCCATCGCTGCTTTTTTACACTTACACATGAAACCTTCTGCTAATGGTGAACTCTGATCTCTGCTAAGCAATATGAGAAAATAAAACACTAGTATTCCCAATTGCACATGGAGATGCTGTAGTTAATAGGGCTTTCATTAGCAGGCATGTAAGCCAGAAAAGAATATGCATGTCGTCTATGCAAATGAGTAACATAATGTATGCTTTGCTTTTCCGTGGCTTCCCTTCTCTTTCTTTCCCCTCAATGCAAAATACCTGACAAGTTCTTTCAGGAAACAATTGTGGTAAGAATGACTTGCCCCCTCCCAAAGAAAAAAAGCTTTTTTCCACTGTGTCTCTCTTCAACAATCACAATCTATATCTTTTACATCCTGACTCTTTTCAGGTTACTCAACATGCTGTAATCAAAATTAGCTTTTATCTGCCTAATATTCTGACCTTGCCCATTCCCTTAAATAGAGCTGTTCCTTGATTTACATTCTACAGGCTTTCGACATCACTATCCGTGAGTTCGCCCCCCACCTTTATAACAATAATTCCTTGGATCAATCAGATTAGTTCCCTCCTTCTCCCCCCCAAACCTCTCAACAACCCTGTGAAGTGAGTCAGTCTAAGAGAGTGCAACTGGTCTGAGGGACTTATCCCACCACTCATCATAGCAATGAAGATGGAAAATAAGGTTGGGGCAATAACACATCCCTGTTTGACTCCTGATTCCACCTGAAATGGGTCACTTTGGGAGCCATTGCTGTCCAAGACTGCTGCCATCATGCCATCGTGGAGGAGCCACAGGATGTTCACAAATTTTTCAGGGCACACGATTTTTTGGAGGATGGTCCAGAGAGCACTGCGATTCAGTGTGTCGAATGCCTTTCCAAGGTCAATGAATGTCATGTCCAGAGGTTGATTTTGTTCCCTGTATTTTTCTTGATGCTCTGTATAGAAACCTTGCTGCATTTGTGCTTTAAGATCATCATTTGCATGTTTCTTCATCTGCATAATGATGTTATTGTTGACATATATCCTACCCCTCACTTCATGATTGGTGCACCATTTTTTTTACAAGTAGTTGCAGTAGTGCTATAATGGCATGATGGTACACAGTAGGACATGTTATAAAATGTTGACAATATCATAGAAAATTTAAAAAAACAAATCAGAAAAAGGTATAACAGTGCCGGTATATCATATTGCTTTGTTGTGTATAAATATCTCTTTTATATATTCTAATTTTTTATATATTTTTATCTGTTTTATGCTTGTGATTGTGAGCCGCTCCGAGCCCTCAGGGAGTGGCAGCATACAAGAATGATAAATAAATAAATAAATAAATAAATAAATATTCTTGGGTAAGTCTAGAAATTTAGTCAAAAAATCAATCCAAGAAAAAAAACCTGGGTTACCTATCCACAGGTTAATTTTAATACCTTAATTCTTATTGAAATTAGAGCTACCCACTTCTCTGAGTGGAGTGATGAAAGGCAAGAGTTTACTCGACCCTTGGAAAACATAAAAGAAGCACTAACCTCTCTACCCTCTCCAGTTTTTGCACTGAATCTAATCTTTTTTGAATGCCTGTACAGCCAGGAGCAATTGGTCCTTTCTCCTCTCTATGGAATAACCCTTGACTTTCCCCCCTATCATTGCAAAATCCATCATTTCGGTCCCAAAAGCCTGTCCTCAACTTATATATGAGGTCAACTTAAAAATGAGTTCATCCATAAATTCAATTCTTTTTCACCTCTAAGAGCTTAAATCCAAGTTTAAAGATCAAAATGGCTTCGGTCTTGAAGCAGGGTGGAGTTTTGCATGGATAGATAGGAGATGGATAGGAGATACCATGATCTTTCTCTTTATGAAATGCTATTCATTTTCATTTTGTCACTGTGCAATCACCTTCATTTTTGAAGGTGTGTTTGTGCAGATAAGCCACCAATATTTTTTGCATTCATGCACACCCCCATCTAACATTTAAATACCATATTTCACTGCATAATAGTCACACACCTCTTTTGAGGGCCCCCAAAATGGTATTTTGAAACTCTGCCCCCTTGGAGCTATGGGGCTTCACTTAGCTGAAACCCTGTAGCTGGAAAGGGGGCCGCTGCATGGGTGAGTCAAGCTTCACTCACCCATGTACCTGCCCCTTTGGAGCCCTAAGTGAAGCCCCATAACTGGAATTCTTTTTCCTGCATCATAATCACTCACACACCCATTTTAGCCCACCCAAAAGAGGTAAAAAGTGCAACCCACTTTGATTAATAGGCTACTGACCTGTTAAGACATTTGTGTATAATGTGGAGATATATATATATATATATATATATATATATATACACACACACACACACACACACACACACACACACACATAAACGGATGGGGGAATGAAGAGGTCACAGCCATGTGGACACAAATTATGTAAAGTGTAGCACATGTGATCATTGCAGGACTGCCTTTTAACACCAAAGTGAGCTCACATGGATGAAATGTGTGGTTGGCAATGCTGTTTTCAGTTCACTTTAAAAGACATGTATATGGAATTAATGTGATCTCTCCTTGGCTTTTCTTCGCAGACAAAGATTCAGGAAAGATTCATCCCACGCTTTCTACAAGCGCTTTGATGACAAAGGTTGGGTGTGTCCTTCGAGCCTATGAAATAGATTTTTCTGGTGGAGCGCAGCATGCACAGAACTGGCCTCACCCTTTAAACCAAAGGTTCATTTTCCGGGGCCTAGCAAGCTGGGATGATTGCAGCGAGGTCCTCAGGTCGCAGGTTTGGTTCGAGTTTCCTTCTCTAGATGGTTGACCTTACAGGGTTAGACCACCATATGCCCGAGTTTGAAATCAGAGTTTTCCTTCTCCTTGGATGGTTGCTAAAAGGCTAGAGAGTCCATCCTGCCCTTTGACGCTTTGTCAGACCCTTCGGTTGTGACCTGTCTGGCGTGGGAGGCCCTACTGGTGGCTATTATGCCACCGCCAGCATAGCTCACAACTTCATTAGGGTACGCAAGCCTCTCCCCCACAACAAGGGGGCGCCAACAGAGAGGGCTAGTTGATCACTAGTACAAACTAGGGAAATGTGAATTCAAGCTTTATGATGGAATCATTATATAACAGAGTGTTTATGTCCTGTTGGTTGTTGATATGTTTTATGATGTAATTCGATATGCTGTAAACCGTCCTGAGCCAGTCGGAAAGGACGGTATACAAATTGAAATAATAAATAAATAAGTGAGAAGTGACGGTCTTGGCAAACTTCCAAACTGAGCAGTCCTCCTGTTATTCGATAACATCCAATTCAATTAAAAAATTAAGAATCAATACAGTTATTGGCAGTTTTGGAGTCTCCTCAGATGTCTTGGAGTCTCCTGAGTTGAGTTTGCCATAATTCTTTGAGGAAATTATGTTTTTGCTTGCATTTCCCATGTTTTCTAAACAGTGTGGCTTAAGGCTCTACTCCAGTGAGATAGTATATTGATGATCACAATGAATATTGGAATGGCCCAGATGATGATTTATGGACAATGAGACTAACAATGAAGGCATTTGTTTTATATGTTTTTAAAGGTTTTATTGAATGTATTTTCAATTCTGTTAGTTGTATTTTGTTAGGCATTGAGTTGCTGCCTGGTTGTAAGCCGCCTTGAGTCACCTTTGGGTTCGAGAAAGGCGGGATAGAAATATCGCAAATAAATAAATAAATAATCCCTTTACGTTTAGACTCAGATTAAGTTTCAATTAGACAAATGTCACTTACTTCCAGAAAGTCAAAAAAGGTCATGGCATAAAGTCCTTTCATGCTCTCATAACTTTTAGCCTAATTTTTCTTTCTTTGTAGCCACAACTGGTAACTTCTTTTCATTTTATCAGATGAAGTTTTCTATATAATTCGAAAACTTGACATTTTTTCAGCAGATGTTGAGCTGCAAGAGATATTACCTAAACTATTTTGTACCTTACTGTGAGAAAATTCGATTTAGCACCTTTAACTATATAATTTGGGGCCACTAAAAAGAGGAAGACTTAAAAGTTTAACTCTAGCAGAAAACCCTGGGCATAAAAAATATTCTTGAAAGGAATCCCCTAAAAACAACCTTGTAGTAGTTCTGATTAAAAGCATCATAAGATCACACACAGTCCCCTGGGAGAAAAGAGAAAAAACAAAGAGAACATGGCTGTAAGGGATAATAAAGGCAGATGAGCCCCAGCTAATGCTGCCAATCTGCTTCTTTTCCATTTCTTTCCAATTATTCTTCAAAAGAGTTGTTGCTTGGTAATAAAGGAAACAGAGGGAAATAATAAAAGAATGCAGAATTGTAGAAAATGATGTCATGTAAATTCAGTTATCTGTGTGAAAGCGCATATACTGTACATATATGTGCAAATGTGCACACATACGGTATGCCTGGATAATGCTGACAATGTCCATAAATTTAGAAAGAAAAAAACATACGTTAGAACAGATGAACCCATCTGGAATTTCTTTCTCCACTGTGGAGTCCATTACCTTTTGAGACTCAATGTAATGTCCCCAAGCATTGGTTAATTGTTGTAATTCTTCTTGGTTTTGCACTCTTTTGACCAAGAAGGAGGACAACAGCAATATCAATGTCATAACTTCTTTCATAATAAAAAAAATCGCAAACTCTTTGTGCCTTAGATGTAACAAAGCAATTTGTGCTGCATGGGGAGACCACTTTAGCTTGTGCCAATAAAGAAGTGACAGGAACCTAACTATTTTCTGGGAAGCAATGGCTGCAAAGAAATTTTGTCAAAGCAAAACACATTCAGTGAACCAAGTTTTTATTAATATGGAAATATGCTTTTTAAAAACTAAATTAAAAACAGTAACTTTAGCCCTTCTCATTCTAGACCAAATTCATGTATTTAAGAAGCCAAATGTTTTGCTTCACAGGAGATATTTTACATCTGATTTGAAATTGATAGTCCATTGAATAGTGGACTCTTGCAGACAATTTGGCAAGCCTTCAAATGGGCAGGTCTGTATTTGAAAGCATGCAGTATTCTCCAGTCAAAACCAGGTTAAAGATAAATACACCTTTAAATAGAACACTGTCTTTTGCCAATAATGACATGAAGCCACCAAAGCATGAGCTGGATATAAGATGGAAAATACTTTTAAAGAAATTGTAACTTGTTAACACCTAGAAATTAGGGTCACCATTAGGTGGAAGTGATGAGTGTTGATTGCTCTGATGACCTTGTTAGATGGCCGCTGGAGGTGCTCCACTTTGTAGAGGGGTGTGAGGAACCCAGCGCCCCATGCCTCGCATCACCTGGTTCTAGCCAAGGGCAACATGCTGCTTCCCCCTATGCATTCCAGTGGCAACACGGGAGCCCACCCATGTTTGCCGGGTGGTGTCATGTGGTGGCTCCATCCTTCTTCATCCACTGAGCTGGGCTGCCATCATCTGATGGGAGTTAGATGGCTTGGTGAGTGACTGGGCTTGGAGTGAGCACTCACTGAGTATCTCAACACACACACACATGTCCTGCCTCCTCCCTCTGTTAGCCAAGCCACCTCTTCCATCAAACTGCTGTAGCCAATATTACATGTGGGATGCTGCTGCTGACAGGTAGCCCCTGTCCATGTCTGGCAGAGATGAGACCAGGTCAGGAAAAGAAGGCTGGAGTTGCAGGAAAAAGGAAGACAAGCAACAGTGTGCCAGGCAACTGGGATAGAGGAGAGGGCAGGCAATGGGGGATGGAAAATGCTCCTCCCCACCTGCTGTCATTTCCCCTTCCACTATCCTCCCCACTCTCTCCCAAAAACCTGTACATGCACCACAGTAACAGAATGGGGAGGACTTCGCACTTGACACTGGCTGACAGGGTGAGTATGAAAGTATCTACCTTCTCTTCTATGGTCTTCTCTCGCACACATCTGCAGTGCTGGGAGGATCCCAGGATGGGATGCTATCTGGGGGCTCTCCTCTGGCTGCTTTGCTCCAGGGAAGGTTGGAGCACGCAACTAAGACAAAATCCATTACCAGAACTGCTGTGGGGCTGCCTGTCTTGGATTGAGACTTTCAGTCACCACACTGTGTTGACACCAAAGCTAGTGATGCCATTGCTAGACAGTAAACTTTAATTGTTTTGAATGCAATTTTCCTGCTTCTTGGTAGTGGGTTGGACTGGATGGCCCATGAGGTCTCTCCTAATTCTATGATTCTATGATCACAATTTTCTTTCATTATATACTTTTATTAAATGTGGTTCCATTCAGTTCAAGGTCACCAAAGTGAAGTTGTGAATGCAGCACCATTGTGCATTGATACACAAGGGCATTTGGTTAGGTAGCCAGTTACACCTTTGGTGCCCTTGGTTCAGTGGTTTTGCATTGAAATTCGGTGTTAAGACTACATGGGTAGCAGGGACAGAAAACAAGGCAGAAAACTTTCACACAGTTTCCTCTATTTCCATTTAAAATGAAATGTACCTTTTGTATTTAGAATTATTGGGTAACAAAAATTTCAGGTTTTCACTAATCAAACTTTTGGAACTTCTTTGTTTTTTCTAATGTAATTTGAAATACAATTTTGGCCAAAATAAATCCCTGCTAATGAGGCATTAATTTAAGTTTTAAAACATGCCTTTGAAGAACTCATTGAAACTAGCAATGTTTCAGCTAGGACATCACTGCTGGTGGAAATAATCTCTTTCAAAGACAAGTGGCCTCAGAGTGAAATATACAGCTTAGCCTTTATATGTTTGTAATGTAGCCGGCACACACTGTTCTTGGCTATAAACCTTAATTCCTGTTCACAGATTGAAAAACAGGAACACCACTCCTGTTTCTCATGAGGAGTCCAATTAATCCTCTGCATTGAGCTTCACAAAGCTTCCTCCTTTCTTGGCTCAGACTGGTAGTCTTGGAAGTCCTGAATATTATAGTATCTAGAGATGCCTTTGAATTCCTCCCTTTGTTCACTTATAATTGACATTTCCAACTCATGAATAAGGGACAGCCACAGAACAGTTTTTGAGAGAAACTTGAACTATCACTCCAGAAATGTACCTCTGAATATAAACTTGTGTCAGAATAGCAAAATAAAGGAACTGAAGTAGCCAAGTGTTAAGCAAAGCTTAGGGAGACCCTTACACATCTTGTTTTTCTGTCACTTCACCATCTTGATGCAAGCAGGGCCCTTGGAAACTACCGATGTATGCAGATGTTTTGCAGATGTCCACATTACAGGAGAACGCAATACCCTACATCGGGGTTTCCAGTGAAACTTAGCCTCCCATTGGATGAAACTGGCATGCTGCAACATTGTTTACACAGAGTGGATTAACCATTTAATAGTCCTCCCAGCAAACTTATTTTTTGAGCAACAATAAGAGAATTTGAGCTTGGGACTCTTTATGTTTGTGGACTTACAGAGAATCTACTATAGACCGATGAACTCATAAGACTCTATGGCGTCATCGCTGGTAGGAACCCCAGCGGGGGTGTGATTTTCCAATATATTATGAACACTCTGTGATATTTGTATATTATAGCAATTTTGTAATATATGCATTGATATACACTTTGAAACTAATACAGATTTATTTACGTTGATTAAGTATATTGGATAGATCTGTTGTCAGAAAAACAGACTGTGTTTCTCATGAGAATCTCCCAGGGATTGACTGTGGAAGAGACCGGAGGATTACCAATAACCCAGCGTTTATTGCTCAGATGGGAGGGTGTGAAGCAGAGAGAGATTCGTTGTTCTCAGAGACGGAAAGATAAGCAAAAGGAGCCCAGGTGTGGGAAAGAATGATGTTTAGGTTAGAGCGAGACTTCTTAAGAAATCTGAGACTTTGTTCAATGTGGAGATCAACATTGGAATTTCATGTATCAAAGGGTACAATTCTTGGTTTTCAGAAAAGGTTTGGAGAGTCTCATATCTTGTTTCTCCTCCCACTCCTTTTTACAAAACCAGAAATAGCTTTCTAGTCACTTATACTTTTGTCAGAATCTGGAAGTTTGGTCATGAGAAGAATGTGTTGGGTTCAGCCTTTGGTCTCTCCATAACCACGCATTTAACAAAGGTTTGTTCAATCTGTGTTACCACATTCATAGGAAGAATGTAGATAAACATAGAGAAAGCATGCCTATCATCATATTATGCTGGTTGAGGTAAATCCCAAGGTTAATCACACCAAATATTTTATGTGGAAATATAATTTGTTGCTGTTGTTGTTTATTTATTTATTTATTATTTCACATTTGTCTGTCCCCCCCAACAGCTCGGGGCGACTTACAACAGTTCGTAAAATACAATTGTCAGATAACTCATAAGCCACAGTAATACCATTAAGATGGAATTACAATTAGAACAGTTGAAACAACAAATGGAGTCGCAGTGGGCTGACAGCTAGGCGGTGCGAGCTACAGTCTAGTTAACCCCGAAGGCTTGCTGGAACAGTAATGTCTTAACTGCTCTCCTGAACGGGAGGAGGCTCTGGGTGGCACGGATGCCGGCAGGCAGTGCGTTCCACAGGGTTGGGGCTGCAACAGAGAAAGCCCGGCGGCGTGTTGCGGACAGATGGTAGGTCCTCACATTTGGGATGACCAGGAGGTTTAGCTCTTCGGAGCACAGTGATCTGGTGGGATGATATGGGACAAGGTGATCCCGCAGGTACACTGGCCCCAGACCATGTAAGGCCTTAAAAGTCAGGACTAATACTTTGAAGGCAATCCGGCATTCAATTGGGAGCCAGTGCAGTTCGCGCAGGATTGGCGTGATGTGGTGGCCATTATTGCCATTAAGTGGACTTTGACTTATGGCAAATCCATGAATGTCAAGCCTCCAAGAGCCCCAGTCAACAGCTGTTCTGCTTGGATCCTGAAAACTCATGTCTTCACAGATTCAATCAATCTACCTGTATTGTGATTCCCCTGTTTACCTACTACTTTCGACTTTACCAAACATTTTTAACTTTTTTCTAGTGCATCACATTGTCACATGATAGCTTGAATCCTGTATCTGCTACTTAGTTAATTATATATAATTCAATAATGTGAATACAACACAGTTTAGCTAGATTTACACATCCATAAATGTTTTACACCCATGATTGCTACTAAATCATGATTGTTTCACTATTGTGATTATTTGCACCCACTCATCTACTTTACAAGGGATCAGCTGCATGGGGATGCAAGATCTATTCTGCTGTCAATTAGAGTGGGAATCAGACCAGGATAACATATTTCATTAAGTATACTTTATTAAGAAACAGATTCTACCAAGAATGTCCAAATTACAACAGTGACTATACAGTGATTTGAATAGCTCTTAGAGAAGTATTAATAACTTGATCTTTGGATAAAGGATTCGTTATATACATTTTAATATTTTAAAATAACAAACAACTATCCTGCTACTGGTACAATCACAGATTGTAAACGTGGTTTAGCTAAAGCAAAACTGTGTTTGAAAATTAGAGAGTATGTGACTTACCTAAGGTCACCCAATGGGATTCCATGGCTGATTGAGAATTGAACCCTGATTTCCAGTCATAGTCCAACACTTAAAAAACTATCTCTAATGAAACCATGACAGAAGTTAATCTCCACCTCATTATGCCTTATGCTGGATATTTCTTATAATATAAAAGGTTTACTGATAATTCAGCATGAAAAAAGTTAAATAAGTTCATATTATGTTTTGAATGACAGCAGTTTTTTCTTCTATTTTGGTGTAGTGGGATGAAAGAGTTTGAAACAAGCGGGAAAATATGATGCATCTAATCTAAAGAATTATCACAGTAGGAATGTTGTGACAATTTATTTTCAAAATGCAAATTTCATAAAGGGACATTATCATATATCTGTTTTATGTTGGTGAAATTAGTCTCTGGGGAAGATAGATTTGAGAAGCATTGGAAGATCTTCCTAATTATTTCTTGGAACAGTGGCATATTTGCACATCTGAATGTCTTAATATTAATGCAGTATATATAGAAAGAGATCCATCATGGTGCAGTGGCTTGAATGCTGGTTTAGACTGGGAGGGAAGGAGTTGGACCCCCACTTTGCCATGGAACTCTACTGGGTGGACTTGAATATGTCACATTATTTAAGTATCATTCAGAGGCAGTAACAAATCTTCTATGAACAAAGCTTGTCAAGAAAATCCTATTGATTTGCCCTAACCTTGCTATAAGTCAGAGACTTGAAGACACACAACAGCAATAGTTTAAAGAAAGCTCTCACTATCATATTTCCTACCCTTATTATGCTAATTAAGTTGTATCACATGTTTAGAAATATGAGAAGTCACCTGTTCCAGCATCAATGCATTGTGATGCTTGTCTTCTCCACATTTTGTTTACCAAGGTTGAAGATTTGGTAGTACTTAAGACTTCATTCCACTGAACAGGTCAAGTGTTTGGGAGAGTAGGTTTACCATTCAGCTTAGGCATACTCTATTTTGAAATTAAATGAATGATTTCCCTACCTTCATCATACACTTTTCAATCTATCCATTTTACTCAGGAGTCTTCCACTGATTTTCCATCACACAATCGAGATTTGTCCCTGCCCACTGTCCCTCCCCTGTTATCTTTGTGAGAAAAAAACCCAAAGAACATTGCTGACAATAAAAAAATATTTGCTATTATGGAAAGTTAAGTAGTGTCAAACTGCTGTAATTCGACAGTGTAGATGCACTCATATACTTACCTGCCCTGGTTCCTCAAACTAAATTAACAGCCAAGAGCTATGTCTAGCAGCAGAAATTGTTGTACTAGTGATTCTGTTTGTTAGTCAGACAATCATTTGTAAGACAAGACTAGAACCCATATGAATTAGAACCAGAAGCAACAGCAGAATAAATCTCTTTAACCCAATGCACCTTCTGGTAGTTAAAGTAGATGTGAAGAAATTGGCCTAAAGCTTCACCCCTGCTCTGAATTCAGCTCATGAAGCTCCTTTCAAACCTCAGCTCTTTCTCTGTTTAGCAACCAAAGCTCACAGGTGCAACACAATGACAATGGAAAGACTCAAGTGAAACAATGAGTATATTTTAAATGAAAGCACAAGAGAATGTCTGGAATAGCACAGTTGTGGGATCCAGCCAAGCAAAAGGATGTGAGAAGGAATACAAGGATGAAGGAGGAGGGAAAGAAGGCATAGAATGAAGAAGGAAAGATATTGAAGAAAGAAAGGAGGGAAGGGGAGTGAAAGAAGAGAACAATGACAGAAGGGTTGGAAGAGGGAAATAAGAAATAGAAAGGAAAGGAAAGGAGAAACATGTGAGGGAAAGGTGAGGAAGAGATGGAAGGGGAAAGAATGGTATAAAAGGGAAAATAAGGGACATAAATGGGAAAGAAGGAAAGGGAGAAAGACAGTAAAAGAAGGGAAGGAAAAGGGAAAGAAAGGTGGAAAGAAAGGGGAAAAGGAGAAATAAAGTGGAAAGTATGGGATGGAAGGGAAGGAGGAGGTAAGAAAAGGAGAAAGAAGGGATGGAAGAGGAAGAAAGGGAAAAAGGAAGAAAGGTGAAAAGAAAGAAGAGAAATGAGAAAGAAGGGGGAAAGGGGATGCAAAGGAGAAAAGAAAAGTAGGAAGAAGGAAGGGAAAGGGGGAAGGAAAGGAAAGGAAAGGCAAAAGAAGAGAGGGAAAGGATTGAAAGGTTGGAAATGAGAAAGAAGAGAAGGGAGGGGAAGGAAAGGGGAAAGAGGGCAAGGAAAGAAGAAAGAGGGGAGAGAAGAGATAAAGAAAGGAGATGAGACAGAAGAAGGGATGGGGAAAAGAAGGGAAGGGAAGGAGAAAGAAGAATGAAGGGGAAAGGGGGAGAAGAAAATGGAAAAGAGGGGAGGAAAGGAGGCAGAAGAAAAGAAAAGGGACAGAAGGGAAAGAAATGAGGAGGAGATGTGTTTCTCCAGGAGATGAAGCCAATGACCTCCCAACTTCCTTTCCCTACCAGGCCAGCTATCCTCTTCTCTCCCCACCCCCCTCTCCTTGAGCAAAAGGTGAGCAAAAGTAATGGTACAGCTTTTTCTCAAAAAGGCATTTCTGCTCCTCCCACAAATTGCATCACCGTTTCACTTTAAAGCAGAGAACAGAGGGAATTAATCACATGACAGAATTGGCCATTTTGCCCATCTCTATGTGGATAATTTACAAAAAGGTTACTTGCCAACCAGTGTAGAAAGCATCTGAAAAGATAACCCTTTTAAAAACGTTTAAAATGTCAAGATATCTCTAGCCTACATTTGAAGCCTAAGTCATGTGATGAACACAGTAGGTTGCTGTTTTTTAAGTGGGTGGCTCAGTAGGATTCAATGCATGTGATGAAGTCCTTAGACCTTCCTCAAGGCTCTTTGGAGGAATGAACCTGGGATCTTGTATTTTTCTGTGGTACTTAAATGGAAAGGTGACATTTTTCTAATGGGTAAAATAAGAAGGGGCCAAGTCTGTTCCTGGCCACCATTATCTGATAGGCTGGGGGGGGGGGGCAAGTTCATAGAGCACATCCTGAAATATTTTGCCCAAGCTTCTTTCAAAACTGCACAGAAGACACATAAGGATCAAAATAATTTCTACAAATTTATTATTTCTGTGAAATTATTAAATCTGTGAAATGACAATTGATCTGTTCACTAAATAATGATTCTTATAGAAACACAAGAGTCTAGAATCCAGAATGGTGTGAATTGTAAGAGGGGGTGGTGGCTAGAAAATGGACAGTCCTAATGTGTGTGGCAACATGCATCCATATGGAAAATGTGCTTAAAGTCAGATGAGAGTTCAAAATTGATAATAAAATGCACTGCAATTGATTAGGGCAGAACAGAAATTTGGGAGGAATCTGCACAGCACTCGTATAAACAACACCACTGCTGGAATATCCAATTAAAGAAACTAGATATGATGCTCTCAGGAAACTAAAAAAAACCACACCCCCATTAGAAATTACTTCCCTCCTCTTGAGAAAATAATGTGTTTAGGACTAGCATTGCCCTGGTTAGTCCTTTCTGATGCATTATAGGCTTCTACACAACCACATAATCCAGATCAGAAAGTGGATTAAAGAAACCCAATTCAACTCCAGCAAGTCTTCACATGCACCCTGGGAACCACAAAAAAGCTCCTGCGACATCCACATAGCTCATCTCATACCGAATCGATCCAACTCCATTGCGTTTAACTGCAGCAGTCCATCAGATGAAAATCAGAAATGGATCTTATCTTCCAAGTCCAAGAGTGGACTTGGAAGATAAGATCCATTTCTGATTTTCATCTGATGGACTGCTGCAGTTAAACGCAATGGAGTTGGATCGATTCGGTATGAGATGAGCTATGTGGATGTCGCAGGAGCTTTTTTGTGGTTCCCAGGGTGCATGTGAAGACTTGCTGGAGTTGAATTGGGTTTCTTTAATCCACTTTCTGATCTGGATTAAGTGGTTGTGTAGAAGCCTATAATGCATCAGAAAGGACTAACCAGGGCAATGCTAGTCCTAAACACATTATTTTCTCAATCTCGAGTTCAGTCCCAAAGATCCTTAAAGAAAAGATTGGGTTGTACCAGGGCAATGCTGGTCCTAAACACACCATCTTCTCAATCTGGAGTTCAGTCTCAAAGATCCTTAAAGAGAAGAATGGGTTGTACCTTTTACAACTGTACAGGAGGGAGAATTTCAGCAAGTGCTACTTGGCAGGCAAGTTCCATGACTGAAATTCCCTCTTGACACAACCATTAAAGATACAGAAATCCTGTCCTAGTTTTCACATGATAAATCGGATAGAGAATAAATTATGTGCAAGTAAAATGTCCATAACATTATTTTAGAATAGTTCAAAGTATCAACTTCGGCCTCGACTTTGAAGAGCTTGAACCAGCACTGGTCTTAAATGGGGAATTTAAAATAATTGAATCTACCAAATAATTCAAACCCATTAAAACCCTACAGATTTTGAACTGCAACTCTTTGTGGATCTCAGAAACTTTCTTCCAGTTTTCGACAGTTATCTAAAATATTAAAGTTTGCATAATACCTGCAAACATTTTCTAATGGGCAGGTTGTGAATTTCTAAAAGAGAAGACATTCCCTGGCAAATGTCCCTGACCTTTTATTCAAAGGAAGGATTTCAAAATCAGGCACAGTAGACACATTACGTTCCGGCCCCTGCTTCTTTTGCACCCTTACCACGTGAAACTCACTTGGTGTGAATTCAGCAAGATGATTTCATCTATCTTTTCTTTTCAATTGTGGCTTGGTATTGTGCAAAAGCATAAATCAACCATGATCAATTGCACTGCAAATCAGCTAGTTAAATCTGGCCTACTAATCTGGTGTTTGTTTGCTTTTCTGTTCAGAAACACACCAGTTTATCCGTGATGGGCACTTGTGTCGGCACAACCAAATGATTGCATGTTAACAAGGAGTATAATTTAAGGAGAGGTGAAAGCTGGAGAGCAGTAGTTAAGCAGCCTAGAAATCAACACAATCTGTCATATTGATGAACTCCCTTGCCGAACAACTGGTTGTGCCAGTGGGTGTGTGCCTGAAGCATGCATTTATCTGGTTTGTGCTTGTTTTATAGTTTCCAATGCTTTGGTGGAGGGGAAAAGAAAAGATAATATGATAAAACAGTAGGCCTGAAAGAATAACCCAGGGACAGTTTGATTGGTGTGGCTAGATTTATGTGCATTATTTATTAGAATTCTGGGATTTTTTTAAAAGTGTGGTAATTTGGTAGCCTTAGTGATACAGCTATTAGGCCCAGAGCAGGCTAAAATTAAACAGATAGTATCACTCATATTTGCAGCTACACCTCCATTATAACTCATCATTCATTAAACATGCTTCTAGTCACATATATATAGGGCAAGTTATTTGCTCAGTATAATAACACATCTGCTGAGGTGGATGAAATGCTCTGCCTTTTTTCACACCTCACCACTTCTATCTTGTATTAGAGCTGTAGGAAATGACCCAAACAGAACACACGTATTCAGGTAGATGCACTCTTACTCTACATGTGGCAATAAAATTGCTAATAATCATCTCAGTGAGGACTGAACATGAGCATGGCCTACAGAACTGGCTTCTTAAGAAATTTATGTGCTGTGCCCTTAAAATATAGGTTTGTCAGGTCGACTCAGTCTCTTTCTGCTTCGTAACTCCGCTGCGACACTTTTCGAACTGCTCTTCATGCATGGCATTTTAATAACACATTCCTACGTGTGCATGGAGAATTGAAATTTTCACTCTGTCTCCACTCAGTTTCTTTCCTGCCTCGCATGACAATGAAAAGGACAAGAATTCCAAACCAAAAAGGATGATTTTTATACCATTTATTTCCCCTTTGTAATCAATAGGAACTGACCTTCTAACCTTTCACTTTTTAATACTTTGCCATATGTAGCTGAATCCTCTCTTTCTCTTTTCCTAAACCTGTAGTTTTGAAGTTAAATTTTTCAGAGTCTCCAAAGGCTTTTTTTGTCTCCAACACTTTGGCAACACACAAAAAATTCTAAGTCTTAAAAAATTAAAGGATACATTTGTCTTATTTGAGTGCATTAGAAGAACGTGAGCATTACTAATTAATGGTGTACTACTAAAATGGTATTTTTCATTGACTTTGAAAAAAAATAACTTTAAAAATAAAGACTGTTGCTTTTCCAGTGTCCTGGAAGTGTCTTAGGATGGAGCCCTGAGAACATAATTGGCTAGCTATCCATGCTCTCATTAGGTAAGCCGAGGACAGTGCAAGAGGAAACTGGGTGGCGATGCTTTTCCCTGTATGAGGGGGAAAACAGCTATGCAGGCCACAGGATAATGGTTTTCCCCACTGCCTACCAGATTTGCTCCACTGCTCCACAGTTATCATGGCTGTCCTCCAGGTTGAGAACTTCAATGTGATGAGGTCCTAAGAGAACAAAGCAGGTGACCTACGCTTTTGTAGACTAAGGGTTCTTCTACATATTCTGTATCAGGCCAGCCCCTAACCCAATATTACCTCATGTTAGAATGAACATGGTTGGTATGAACAATTGTAATTCAGAACTGGTCCATAGCACAGGAAAGGGATGCCGCTCAACTTTTCTGTCATTTGTTGCTATGGCAGCTGACTGTGGAGCTCCGAAGAATTCTTAGCCATCATCTGGGACCTTTGCTGATGTCAGTAAATACACCAACACAAACTGGAAATATAAATGGGATCCCCCCCCCCCCCTTCGCGCTTTCCCAGGTCACACAGACACTATTGCAGACATCAGCAAAGGCCAGGAGATCTCTGGAGCTATATGGCTACTTCTAAAATGATGAATGACAGAAAAGATAGGGGTGACTATTCAGAAGAACCAAACTGGGTTTGGCTTAATTGGACAATCAAAACTTCATTCTAGCATCACAGCAGGACAAAGGTGAGCAGCGTAGTTAGTCCTGAATTTTGTGGTCTGTGTAGATGGGCCCTAAGTGCCTATGAACAGACTTTTATTGTTACATAGTGTATGTGAATAGCCATAGAATTGCAAAACTTGTGTGTATGGTAGTAAAATGACAAGTTCAGTAGTAATGATGATTCTTGAAGGACAAAACAGGAGGGAAGATGTTACCTAAAGACAAGATATGTAGACAATAGGCCTGGTTGATTTTAAAAAAGGTTCAAAACTCGTTCCGGATGTAGGGAGCACTGGCACTTCGAATCTGATTGACTTCCGAAATTTTCTGGAATGGCTTCGTTAATGGCAGACACGTATGCACAGTTAACGACCCAATTTAGATGCCTATGTCTCTCCCTCCCTCCGTGTTAGACCTAACGTGGAGGAAGGGAAACACATCCGTGTCCAAACTGGACTAAATACCCAGTTTGGATGCCTATATCCTTCCCTCCCTCCGCGTTAGGTCTAACGCAGAGGGAGGGAAACTCATCCGTGTCCAAACTGGGTTAAAGACCCAGTTTGGACACCTATGTCTTTCCCTCCCTCTGTGTTAGATCTAACACAGAGGGAGGGAAACACATCTGAAACATCTGGACACCAATATCTTCCCCTCTGCATGAGGTCTAACGGGGAGGGAAAGACAGCCACACCCAGAGGCCAGGGAAGGGAAACCCACCAATTCCTTCCCGAAAATGGCGGTGGTGGCTTCGAAATGGCAAATTCACTTCCGGGTTGCTTACATCACTTCAAAACTGCTTCAAAACTGAATTTATTCTGAATTCATTCCAGTTTTAGAAGCATTCCGACAAACCTAACCAGGCCTAGTAGACAAGTAATTATTAACGGTGGAGAGAGTTGCTAAGATGTAGGACCTCATCACATTAAGGTCCAGACGCATATTCTCTGTGCTTTGTGGTGCTGCAAGCACACTGCCAGAAAGAAGTCCCCCAGAGCCCATCAAATGATGCAGGGCTTCTTCCAGCAGGGCTCCATTGGGTTCTATGTCAGTAGCATGTTGCCAGCACTGAGAAGCACAGCTCAGAGGAATCGGTTGAATACCTCATAGAAGAAACCAGGGAGCATGTGGGAAGAAGCTGGGGACAGCAAGGAAGCTTTACGGAAAGAGATCCCATGACTACCATGGCAAGGAGACAAAGTGTTATGCTACCCCACAGTTTCCCCTGCTGTCCCTGGCTTCTGGATCTCAATGAGATGAGGTCTGTAGTGTGATGCTGGCTAGGAGCCAGAAAAGAAATGTGATAAACTGGCCAAGAGGGGCTCCCGTGAGCTATGGTTATTATTTATTTATTTACTATATTTATATCTCACCCTTCTCACCCTGAAGGGGATTCAGAGTGGCCTTACAAGCAAACAACAATTTGATGCCGCATAACAGGCATAATAAAATAACATTTACATTAAAACATAGAATTAAAAGCATCTAAACACTAAACCAATTATTAAAACCACACAATTAACCAGTGTTATATTACATATAGTATGCTAGGAAATCATTATCTCTATATAAGTCACTGCCAATGTACTGGAGTTTGTCAATATATTTAAATTCTGCTATTTCTCTTTCCGATTTTGTTGTTGATGATGGACAGCTGTTTTCAGATCAGAGATGGAATGTCTAGGAAGATGAGTGTTCTGCAACTCTTGTCTGTGCATTCCCATTCCTAATGTTTGATTCATGCCCATTTATCCCCGCACAGAAATTGACCCATTTACCCAATGTAGAGCAGAAGGGCATTGTCAATAAGAGTAGTAGATTAGTATCTGCAACAACTCACATTGAAATAAACCAGTTAAGGCCCTTCCATATCCTAGGCTATGATCCCAAGTTTACTGTTTATCACAGATTATTTGGCAGTGCGAACTCATATTATCCAGTTTAAAGCAGGAAACCAAAGATCAGATCCTGTGATATAGGGCCTGTCTGAAAGGCCATTAGTTTCAAATGTGCTGTTGTCTTTCTTTATTCATATTCTTTCATGCTATGAAATGCTTGTAAGTAAAACCATTGCATAGAGAGCCATTATTCTGAGGTGTCTTAAATGTTGGACTAAGATTATGAGAGACCCAAGTTCAATTATTTCTCATCAATGGAAACCCATTGGGTAACCTTTGGCAAGTCATACGCTTTCAATCTTAGAGGAAGGCAATGGCAAATTCTAACAAATTGTATAGAAGAAAAGTTCACCTTATGGAATTTCAAATAACTTGATGGCACATAAAAACAACATATATAGATCTATATAGACTTCTAACTATTGTTACCAGTTAATGGGAAATCAAGGCAGCTAATCATTTGGCTATTGATCAGCAATCAATTGGCATTCACCTTTAGGTTTGGAAAAGACTGTAAAAACTGTATCAGTATGACATGAAACAGCTACCAAGGAAGCAGAAAATAGGAGAGTATGTTTGGATTTGGAGTTAGCAGACAAGGATTCTAGGATAAATTTGAGATTGATGCCATTTTAAATTAGCTTACTTATTTACTTCCTGTCTGAACTGAACATTGAGATGAGATATTATAAAAATGCTGCAGTTATGTAGAACACATTCCTTTAACAATCAAATCCTATCATTAAATTGTTGTCTACCACTCTTTAAAGAAATTGAGAGCCAAGCCTACAGATAAATATAACACCCACACTTTTCCCAGCAGTTGCACTTTGTGCAGCCAGATTCTTTTCCTGTGCAAAGGAAACTCAAAGGAAAGGCCTTGTATGATTTCTCCCTGATAGGTGAGCACTTAATCTCATTATATACTGTATAACTGCAACTATTGCTATTTATAATAGCTATTTCTTTATTTATATTCTACCTTGTCACCAAAACTGAGATTCAAGGTGGATTACAAAATTAAAACATATGCAGATAAAAAACACATGCAAAAACACAAATAAAAGCATACAAAATGCGATCAGGCCTAGACATTTTCAGGTTTAACTTTTGCAGATTTGATTGTTCACATATTTGATTAACGTGTTCTCTCTTTAGTCCTCTATGGTCAACTTCCACTGACTGAGCAAAGTGCTCTTCAGCTAAAAAAAAGTGCACCTTTTTGTTTGGTGTTTTTCAATTTTCATGGGGAGAGGGTTCTGTGCCCCCAGCCCAAAGACACATTAGTCCAAGAATAGCTTTTCCTAATAAAGCAGATAAATGACATACACATATACTGAGCATGTGGTGCGAAGAATTACATAAAGAACAAATTCAGCATGCAAATTGCAGAAGTGAAAGACTGCAAAGCACAATGTTGGACATACTATGCACATTCAGGTGGTCACAATGGAAGAACAGTCATGCAATCAGTGACATTGAACAGTAAGGAAAGAAAACTGAGTGTTTCTGCCTCTTCTTCTTTCCCCCTTTTGACTGTGCCCTATTTAAAAATCAGCTTTCAGTGTGTGTCATGTACTTTGCTCTTCTGCCCTGTGCCATTGCTCTTTTGCCTCTGTAGCCATTGTACATTACAATTTCGTCATTGCATAACTCAAGTGTGGGTTGTTGCTCTGCATGATGGTTGTACAGCACTGTGGTAACATATCTGCATGAGGTTCTTCATGCTGTACTAAAGGCTTATTGGTGTGGGGTTTTTAAATTTAAAAAAGTATAAAAGTCTCCATTTTATACAATGTGAAATACCACTTTTTGTAGAAAAAATATATAAGTAAGATTAATATTGTTTATTTTGATATTACTTCTAAAGTAATTCCTTTCTCCTGTTCCCACTACAATAAAACACTAATAAAACCAAGTAAATAGTACATTTTTAAAATAAGAAAATAAAAAGAAAGCTAAAATTGATTTTTCACCTTCCCACTCAAAGACATGTTAACTGCGCCATTATGTGTTGTTCCACTTATCATACCGTACTTAAGATCTTTTCTTCTTTCCATAATTTATATAAATCTTCAGAACCTACAAGTACCTTCACAATTACTTTCTTTTTAATATAAGGAATAAAATATTTCTAATCATTTAAATAAGTGACTATTGATTGCTAAGGGCTTATTGAACCGAGTCACTATTTTGCACAGATTTCAACACAGCAAAGCAATCCATGGCTCCCCTTGTACGAGTCTTTCCACAGATGCTGAGTAGCTGAGAAAAATTGCAGCTTACTCAGAGAAGTCTTTAAAAGGTTCATTATGATCATATAGATGTGCTGAAATGAGATCAGTGCTCTAAGTGGACACTGAAGTCCTATGGACATTTCACTCCTGTGCTAAACTGGTCATATAAGCACTCTCCTGCAATTTACAAAAGGACAAGCAATAGAAGGAAGTGTGCCAATGCAGCTCTCTCTGGAAAGCTTGCAAGCAGAGTAACCAGTGCACATTTATAGCTTCCATGTCAGTTTGGTAGTAAATCTGGTCTAGATTTTGGTTTAAATTTTAAAGGAGCCATTCAAGGTTATGAACCATTAAAAGGTTCAACAACTGTTGTTGTTTATTTGTTCAGTTGTTTCCAACTCTTCAAGACCTCATAGACTAGCCTACATCATAGCTCCCTGTTGGCCATGGCCACCCCCAGCTCCTTCAAGGTCAGGCCAGTCACTTCAAGGATAAGATCCATCCATCTTGCCCTCTTCCTTTTTCCTTCCATTTTCCCCAGCATCATTATCTTCTCCAAGCTTTCCTGTCTTCTCATGGTCAAAGTACTTCATCTTTGCCTCTAATATCTTTCTCTCCAGTGAACAGTTGGGAATTATTTTCGTAAGAAAGTCAAAACTTGGCTTTTCGAGCAAGCATTCGCAGATGAACTTTAATCAAGATCAAGGATTACTATGACGATGAAACGGAAACCTATTTTAAGATTGTGGAGCTGAGATTTGTATTTTGTAGTTTTTAACTGTTAATTTTATATGTTTTTATATGACTGTTTTTATCTTGTGATGTATTGTATATGGGCACTTGTTGCTGCTTGTTCACCGCCTCGAGTCGCCTTTGGGCTGAGAGAGGCGGTATAGAAGCATAGTAAATAAATATTTTCTGGAGTATGGACTGGTTTGATCTTCTTGCGGTCCAAGATACTCTCAGAATTTTCCTCCAACTCCACAGTTCAAAAGCATGTATCTTCCTTCACTCAGCCTTTTTTATAGTCCAGCTCTCACATCCATAGGTTACTGCGGGGAACACCACTGTTTTAAATTTGTGGATCTTTGTTGCCAGTGTGACACTTCTTTAAGAACTGTGGCACTCCTTTAATGGAAGACACCAACTCTGCACATAAGATTTCCATAAGACCAATAGTGTGGACAGACCAGAGGAATAAATAGACTTTTAATCTATTAGAGTAAAGTTCCTTTTATGTTCTTTTGACCTGAAACTTTAGTCATCCCTATACAGCAGTGGTTCTCAACCTGTGGGCCACGTACTAGCAGCGGGCCACATGAACAGAAATCTGGTCCGCAAACCTTGTACTTCTTAATTTTTTTATTTCCGCTCCTTTCTTCAGAGCTGACCAGCCCCGCCCCTTTTAGTACTAATGTTGAAGAGTAGTCTCTGGTCAAGTGGGCTCTGATCAAAATGGGCCCTGGTCAAGTGGGTCCTGGTCAAGTGGGCTCTGATCAAAATGGGCCCTGGTCAAGTGGGCCCTGGTCAATTGGACACTGGTCAAGTGGGCCCTGGTCAAAAAAAGTTGGGAACCACTGCTATACAGGAAAAGCATTGGTGCTTCATTTTCAGAAATTTGTGGCTATTTCCCTTTTGTATAATTTTGATCAGAACTCATAAAAATAGAATATTAACGTAAAAGCAAAAATGATAGATATGTCCACCCTGGATTAGCATATTCTTTCTGCTAAATATATACACTTGTACTAAAGCAAGTGATCTTTGAGTAAGAACAAACATGTGGAGATATAAAATAACCCAGGCTTTTTATTCTAGTTTTTTTTTTGTTCATGCATTTTTTTCCTTTTATTTCTCAGACCAATTACACAATGACTATCCTCCTAGGGTTTTTTTCTTCTAAAGAAAAGACTTTAAACCTGAATAGTGATCTGACTTTAATAGCAACCTCACAGACTTTTGCAATTTGATATATTCAGATTTCTCCCCCTCCTCACTCATTCTTTGTTATCCATTGAATGCTTTCACTGCCCTTGCCAAGGAAGAAGGCATTTCAGTTCATGCCACCGGACAGGCAGGAGATGGTAACATTGTAAGAAAGGAGAACAAAAAAGAAAAATGTCACAAAACAAAAGACTGTGTTCATTGAAAAGGGGAGGGATTGGGAACCGGAATGGAATCTGGCTAATGGTACTGTTTCCAAGGTAACAAGACAGCTTTCATTCAGATTTCTCTCTGTCTGTCTGCAGTTTTATGAGTGTGTGCGCGGATATATATATATATATATATATATATATATATATATATATATAACACAAGTTATGGTGTAAGTTGTATACACTGTGAGTATCGGGATGTGAAGATAATCTAGATTCAGTTATATATAAAGATACCTAGAGACAGAGATAATCTCTGCATGTGTGCATAAAACACATACACTTACTTTTTAAATGACAATGCAATACAGTTGAAGGCAATGAAAACAGCACTGAAATCAAAAATTATTCCAATGGTGCTTTCTTGCTAGGTTCTGAAATACATGAATATCCTCTTACAGCAGTGGTTCTCAACCTTCCTAATGCTGAGAACCCTTAATACAGTTCTTCATGCTGTGGTGCCCCCCCCCCCCCAACCATAAAATTATTTTTGTTGCTACTTTATAACTGTATTTTTGCTACTGTTATGCATCATAATGTACATATCAACGATATGTCCGGATGTATTTCCCTATTCATCGGATGTTTAAGATTTGGCACAAATATTTGATACGCCGCCTCTTCGCAGAATCAGATGGAGTTGGGGCCTTTGATTTTGGCCCTCATTTGGGAGTTATAAAGACATCAGATCGGCCCCCTCCCTCCTGAGTTCACCTCAAGACCAATTTGAGAGCATTTGTTGATGAAATATAAGGCTTAATGATGGATATAAGAATGACAACTGTGATGGAAACCGAATTCAACATGACCAGGCTGCAGTATGTTTTAAATTGTGGATATGGTTTTTTCTGGGGCATTGACCTGTTGCTGTGTTGTTTGAGGGCAGTTGCCTGTTCACCTTCATCCAGAGAGGGGCATTGAAACGACTAAATAAATACATACATATGATAGATGTATTTTCATTCACTGGACCAAATTTGGCACAAATATTTGATACGCCTAAATTTGAATACAGATGGAGTTGGGGGATTGATTTGGTGGAGTTTGGGAAAAATAGACCCTGACATTTTGGAGTTGTAGTTGCTGAGATGTATAGTTCTGACTTTAATAGCAACCCACAATCAAGGAGCATTCTGAACCCCACCAATGATAGAATTGGGCCAAATTTCCCATGCAGAACCCTCGTGCATTAAAGCAGTGTTTCCCAACCTTTTTTGAGCCGTGGCACACTTTTTACTTTGCAAAGTCCTGAGGCACACCACCAACCAAAATGACACAAAATGACACTCTAACACAGTAATACATATAGTTAATATGTTTTTAAATGTATTTATACACTCAGTGTGAAACCTGGGCCTGTTTCGATGAACACAACATAGATATCCTGGCAGGAATGGCAGAAAGACACTAACTTCCCACACAGAACTCCCATAACCAAGAGAAAATGTTATAAGAGTTTGGTGGGCATTAACCTTGAGTTTTGGAGTTGTAGTTCACCTATATCCAGAGAGCACTGTGGACTCAAACAATGTTGGATCAGGAGCAAACTTGGCATGGAACTCAATATGCCCAAATATGAATGCAGATGGAGTTCAGGGGAAATAGACCTTGATATTTGGGAGTTGTAGTTGCTGGGATTTCTAGTTCCCCTACAATCAAAGAGCATTCTGAACCCCACCAATGATAGAACTTGGCCAAACTTTCCACACAGAACGCCCAGGAAGCAAGAGGAGGTTTCTACTTGGGGAAAGGGAGGTGGGCCTTCCCAATGCATGGAGAGGGTGGGGAGGGGGGTGTTTGTAATTTTGTGCCTTTATTGAGGTAGGTTTCTTAGGGTTTTTATACTTCAACACACTAGACTCCCCCGAGTTCCAATTTCCCACGGCACACCTGATGATCGCTCATGGCACACTCTTGTGTCCCAGCACACTGGTTGGGAAACACTGCATTAAAGGGACTTGCTAGCCTCCCTTCAGCCTCGCACACTCTCCCTCGCCCATACATGTGCACCATGCTGCATGTGCCAAGTAAGACCGCTCACCCCTCCTTGGTTATCATCTCAGAAACAGCCCTCCCCTTGGCTGAGAGGCCATCTGAGAGGCTGGCCAATCACAGCAGAGGAGGGCTTTGGTGGGAGGACTCACTGTCTGTTTCCAAAAAGGAAACAGACAGGCAGAGAAAACTTCAGCCTTCTCTGCCAAAGGGCTTCCTAAGACCATCTGAAATACATGTTTTCTGATGGTCTTTGATGGCCCCTCTGAAACCCCCTCGTGACCCCCCCCCCCCCAGGTGGAGAAATGCTGTCTTACAGCCTTTCTAAAGGTGAGTTTACACTTGCAATTAATATAGTCTGTTGCTAAATAATGCACATCCGAAAAGTATGTCACTATATCATTAAAACAAAGTGAACTGAAGGAACAAGGCCACCCATGGATCATTTTGTTCAGGCACAATCATAGCCATTTGCTACAGCCCTAATTGACAGTGAACTCTATGTGTTATCTTTGAGAAACAGAACCATCAAACCCTTGTGTGTGTGTGTGTAGAATCTTTATTGAAATCCTTAGTTATAAGGGGAGGAAAGAAAGTGGGGGGAAATGTGAAAATGAAAAATTAGAGCTGTTTTCTTCTCATATGAGTTGTATCTTTGTTAATGTTATTGTTATGTGTGTGTGTGTGTTTTATTTTTAAAAAAACAAACCACACATTCAACATACCAAATCCCCAGCCTTCCAGTTCAGTCTAAAATCGTCAGTAATGTGCATTTCACTTATACAAGTTACTTTGGGGATCGTAAACCAAGAAAACACTTGATTCTGAACTTGGCTACCTTTGTGAGCATTTCTCCCCTTTCGAATGTTAAAAAGGTCCAAATGTTCCATCCTGGAATAACTAAGGAATCAAATATATTTCCCCTAAACACAGACCTGCTTCTTAGAATTCTAAATGAAAATAGAGGTTTTACTCTGGAGATCTATAGCAACTTGAGTGCATTTAAAACAAAAACAAAAAGACAAATTGAATCAATAAAAACTTTCCTCCGATTACACAATGCAGAAGATAAAATAAAAGTAAGATGATAACGTTTTTAAAAGTAGCTATGTGGACAGTAAGGAAAAACAAAATGCTTTTATAAGGATGACTGAAATGTCACAAAATGTGGATTATGTTTTGGAGTTTGTCCATGATGCAATTATTCCATGGCAGTTGTGCAATCATAGGTACTGGTTACTACAGGGCTGTCCAACTTCTACGGGCCCAAGGGCCGGAATTCCGGTCACTGATCACCTGGGGGAACAAAGGGTCTGCCTCCGCCCCTGGCTCCGCCCCTCCCCTGGCTCCACCCCTCCCCCGGCTCCGCCCCCTCCCCGGCTCCAATTTACTTACAATTGACCTTGAGTTGTGGAGTTGTAGTTCACCTCCATCCAGAGAGCACTATGGACTCAAATAATGATGGATCTGGACCAAACTTGGCATGAATACTCAATATACCCAAATGGGAACACTGGTGGATTTGGGGGAATGTTTCCTAATACCTTTGAGTTATTTGAGTCCACACTCAAATTGGGACACACCAAAAACCCAAACACCTCAATGCCGTCGCAGGGCTTGATGGGGCCTCCTTTCCCAGAGGCGGGTGGAGGAGGCCCAAAGAGCTCCCTCCCTCCCTGAAGGGAAAACAAGCTGCGGGGGCAGGCGCAAAGGAAGCCACATTGCACCCTGCACACGGGGGAAGGCAGCACAGCAAGGGGGAGGGGGCACGGAGGAGGGAAGGAAGCGCGTCGTCAAGGAAACCGCTGAGGGACCCTCCCCTCACCCAACGTCCCACTGTTTTTAGATTGATAGATTCGAGCCAGGCCCTTCCTTACCCATACTTCGGGAGCCCCGCCACAGGGCCGAAGCGCCAACGCCGCCGCTGTCCCCGAAGAGCCCCACTGGAGCCGAGGCCAAGCTCAGGCCAGGCGTGGCGGCTCTCCCATCCGCGGGGTGGGAAGCGAGGGCCCTCCACAGGAAGAGGACGGAGCCAGGAGGGGCTTTCCCTGCCTCACTCCCCTCCTCCCTCTCTCTGAGGAAATAGGGGCTGGCCTGGAAGCAGCCGCGAGGGAGGAGGAGGCGCGCACCCAGGCCAGCTGCAAATTTTGCGGGACCCGAGATTTTGGCAGCTATTGTGAGACTACGCAGCCACAGACGGGATTTCAACCTCCCTCGAAATCCCATCTGTGGCTGGCGTAGTCTCGCGATGCTTGCCTAAACCCAGAAGTAGGGTTTTTTTTAAAAAAAATAATTTTTTATTTGTATTTTATTAAAACAAGTTAGGGGGCCGGAGGGAAGGGGCTCGGGGGCCATGTATGGCCCCAGGGCCGCCTGTTGGACAGCCCTGGGTTACAAATCAGGATGAGCACCTTTAGCATCTCACCACTTTTCATTTGCGTATACACTGAATTGTCAACCTGTGGTCCCAAAATCATACTTCCATATAACCTCATCATCCTGCCTTCCTAAACTTCCACAGGTTTGTAATTTTTTAAAGCAATTTTGTAAAAAAAAATAATCAAAAAACCAAAAACACAAAGAGGCAAATACAATTGGAAAAAATACATTTTCTTTTTACAAAAAAACCAGACAGTTCTGAAATAGCAAGGAAGAGAATCCCTGCCCCTGATATCACTTTACTGCTGGCATAAAAGGGAAAAAAAACCTCATTACACAAGGTAGGTGAAGGAAACTTTATGGGATTGTAGTTTTTGATGGGGTTTAATGAGGCTTAATAGTTTGGGGTTTGTGTGTGTGTGTGAAGAGTGACTTGAGAAACTGCAAGTTGTGGGAGATGGGTTAATCGTGGGGAGGACCCACACAACAGGTTTTGATCATTCAGCATTGGTTTGCTTCTCTCATGAAATAAAATCCCCACAATCTATTGTTGGTAAGGGTGGTACAAAAAATAGAGGGTGGGGAAGAAAGGAAAAACAAGATGTAAAATCTGGATGAGTGAATTGGCTGTTGTGTGTCTGAAGCTATATGATGCTTGCAGCAAACCCTGCAAATAGGAAAGGTAAATCTTTCCGCCAGCAATCTCCAGTCAGAGGTGATGGAGTGTGTTATTAACTTCGCATCCCAACCAGCTGGAAGCTGATACTTTCACACCTTTTCTATTCAGGCAGCCTCGTATAACCATTTTGCACAGAGACACACAGAAAATGGCCAATCCACTGGGTCAGATTGCCAGTCATCTCACCTCAAATACTGCATTTTTATGTCTGATGAAGAGTTTGGAGAAAACTTGAAAGTTTCTGTAGCCTTTGCATCTCTTTTTGTCAAGGTTTTGTCAACCTAATAAAAGTTATTAAAGTACTCTGCAAGTAGAACTTTTAATAGGAAAATCGTTAAAGTTGACAAACGTGTCTTAAGTGTATTTAACAATGATGGCTTATGTAATGATGTAGTGACATTCTATAATAATCCTACTAGAGAAGACCTTAATTATATTCAAATAGGATACCAGTAAGGAACTAGAGTTTGGAATCATAATACAGAAACCAGACAGAAATTCAACTCATCTTTAGATGTGTTTTTCTAAATCTATATATGCTTTATTCCACTGGGTTTTAGAAATAAGATTCTTACCAAGTAACTCATCTCCTGAATGGTTTTGTCAGGACTGTGTATTATCAACATCAGGTTATTTCAGGTGAAGAGTTTGTTATGAAATCTCCTTGGATCATTTACAAAGATTATGGATAAGTACAGACAACACTATCTTACATATGAATCCTTTTGTATTTCCTCAATATTTAGAATCAGAGCTGGAAGAGACCACAAGGACCATTCAGTCCAACGCCTCATCCAGGAGCATCCAACCCCATCTGCCATCCAGGCAAGCATCAAGATGTTCTTCCTAATATTTCTGGAATCTCTTTTCCTTTAATTTGAATCCATTGCTCCCAGCAGATGGCCATCCATGCTCTGTTTAAAAACTTCCAAATAAGGGAGAGTCCGCCACTCTTCAAGGCAAGATAATTGATTAGCTTTAACAGTCAAGATGTTCTTCCTAATATTTCAGTGGAATCTCTTTTCCTGTAATTTGAATCCATTGCTCTGTGTTCTAGCCTCTGAAGCATCAGAAAACAACCCTTCTCCATCTTCAATATGTTTTGAAATTTAATTTGAATATTTATACATGGTTATCATCTTAGCCTTTTCTTCACCACACACGTGTGGCACACACACACACGCACACACACATACACATACACATACCCGCCTCTCTAAGCTGCTCTTGATCATTTTGGTTGACCTTCTCTGGACACATTCCAACTTGTCAACATCCTTCTTGGATTGTGATACCCAGAACCGGACTCTGGATGAAGTCTGATCAAAGCAGATTAAAATAGTGCTATTACATCTCTTCATCTAGATACAACATTTCTAATCACACAGCCAAGAATCACTTTTTTAAAGGCTCTGGATCTTCTTCCATCTATTTTCTAACCATTAAACAAAAGCCTGTTTAATGGAAATATGGATTACCTGTACAACAGGTCTGGAAACAACCATAATTTGCATTCTCTGATTCATCAAAATAACAAAACAACATTGTTTGCTCTCCTGAACCTACTTACCGAAGGTGACATCTAGTAAAAACCATATGGCTTATTTCTTAGCAAAAATTCATAGGATTGCACCGTTAGTATAGACAAGTCTATCAGTTTTGCTTTGAATCACTATTTGATTGGATTAAGCCTATTTTTGAAATTTTACCAAAACAGAACTGAGGACTTTAGAACATGAAGGTGACAAAATGGGATAGAAGCACCATCGTCATCTTTGCTGATGATTCCAATCACACAACAGGAAGACTGTGTCTAAAGCAGCAGTGAGGCATCACTATTACATGAGCCGAAGACATGTAATACTGGGATGATCATTGCAGAAAATTGATGGGAATTGCAGTTTGTACAAATATTGCATAATGGAGGTGTTGTGTCATAATCCTGAGTAAAATGCTCAGCCATTTGCCCTGGTGCTAACAGAAGAGGGAGTCTCAACAGATGCAGCATGTCACATAAGACAGACCTATTCGCATTCCGTTTTTTGAAGCAAGTGAAAAAGCCCTGTTTTCCTTTTTCTCCTGGCTAGCTTATTAAAGGATCTTTGCAATGTTGTAAAGATAAAGGATCTTTTAAAAACTGCACAGTACCTTTAAAATATTGTAAAGAAGCTTAGTGAAGGGCATTTAGTACACTATAACTTAGCTAAAGTACTTTTAAAAGTTCCAAAATGTTCCTTTAATTGAGTCACATGATACATCATGATTGAGGACAGTTTTGACGCTGCCTAGTGAAGGAGATCTGCTTTACACAAATTTTACAAAAAGCAAAAGATTTGAAACATTACTTGCTATGTTGAAACGTTACCCCCCGAAATTCTCAGGGTGGTCTTATGGTTTCTTTTGTTTATTCATATCATGATCTGATCACTTTATATCTTCCAAAAGATCAAGAAAGACAGCCAATACTGCTGTCTCATGTTTAATGAAACACAGAGACTGTATTTACTTTTTTTAAACTCCTTTTTCTTATTCTCATACATTTTTAAAACTATACAACATCTGAATGTTAATGCTTTGGTAATTCACAGTGTGAAATTATAGCTTCAAGGTATAGATAAAGTGACGAGGCACCTTCAAAACCTTTTAATCACCACATGCGAGGTGAGCTAATTTTGTAATCTGTTTACACCCTTTCCTCCCAGTGCAACTGGGAGGAGAGGAATTTGCCTCCCTCCCATGAGGAAAGAGGAGGGTTCTTCTGGAACCTTGGGGTGTGGCCTGCCTATTGGAATCACAAGGAATTCCCGCCACTGTCTAATGACTGTTTTCCCATTTATATATTTTTTTCATCTACACCACCTAGCTATTTAGCTGTTTTGGCTTATTTTTATTCTTTTTTGCGTCCCAAGCGGCACTCAGCGGCATGCACTGTAGCACCTCCCACCAGCAAACTTCGCCCTACCTTATTTGGACATTCATTACGTCATGGAGGTGGGCCGCCATGCGCCTAGAGCCTCCCAGCTAACTTCGCCTTACCATATTTGGGCATTGATTACGTCAAGAGGGCAGAACCTACTCGATCTGCTCCACCTCAGAAAGACGCCCGGCATGTTACTATTTTGTTTTCTGGCATAATCCCTGTCTGGATTTTCAGGCAAATAAGGAGGATTTGGTGGTCTCTGTTATCCACTGCTCATTATTTCTGCAGCCTGGACTCTCTCAGTGGTTTTACTACACTCGGTGTCATGAGTAACTCCTGGCAGTGATCCATGCCTGATTTCATTTGGGTTTCAACCACATCAGAGGGATTGAGTTGACTCACCCCATTTCTGTTCTTACATATGTCTTTACATCATGGCATATGCAATGACTTTGTATACCCCAGTGATTAAGTTGACTTTATATTTTGTATATTTACCTTATGATTGAGGCAGTGTTGACCTTGTGCAGCCTCCCCTTCCCCATTCCTTTTCCCTTTTCCCTCCCCTTTATCCACTGGGACACTCCATAGACTATTAACACCACAGTATTTCTAGATATTGTTATTATTCGTATTACTAGTTGATGCATTGTGTTGGATACATCATATGTGTTATCATATGTTCATATGATTCAAGTATTGCCCTGAGCGATTTTTGTTGTGGTTCTGCCTACTAGGAAGGCCAGCCCCTAGCAGGCTTAGTCTGAGCCTTGATGTTGGACCACCACTCCCGCCCATTAACAGTATTGACTTTTGTTGCTCGTTGGAACCGGGTAGGATTTTTTTCCCCTTTCACCCTATGTTTTGGGTGAGGGTGGGGGTTTTTTGCCTACCCCTTTACTGTTTAGGGGCTAGATGGGGTGATGGATTTTTCATAAATTGACCTTAGCGGAAAATAGATAGGGAAATCCCATAGTTAGTGTGCACCTAAGGCACCCCCTTCAGGGATGATGGCCATTAAGTTAAACACTCATCATAAAGTTCAAGTTGATGGGTGAGGTAAAGTTAAATGGCCCTGGAATGGGAAGAGGCTGATTTCAATATCTTGAGAATAGACCTCTCACTCATTTCCCTTAAACAGTTGCCCTGGTTGGATAATCAGGCAATCCAGGTGTTTCACCCATAAATTACTTATATTAAGCCGGGTAGGGATGCTACGTGGCTTGGATACACCATATTTCTGACACCCCTTGAGTTAAGTTAAGGAAAGTTAAATAGATAACATTTAAATAAAAGTTGCCCAATTTTAACCCAAAAATATGTTGTGTTGTCTTTTATTTCGGGGGTGGGCAGGCAAATAAGTTTACAAGATCTGTTTCCTGGGATGCAGGGATTTGCCAAGTAGGTAGACAACATTATTTCATATCATGGGTTCTTGCCTGCCAGTACTGCATTTTTATCTAATTTGCTTTGATTGAAAATATTGGCAAGAGGAAATTCATATTTCTAAGGAACTGGACACTTAAACTGCATTTCTATGTATTTTATTTATTTATTTATTTATTTATTTATTTCAGTTTAAATGATATTGTGAAAAATGGTTATGAAGGAAAAACTCTTCTATTTATAAATTTGGAAAAACAAGGCCAGCAAGTAATGGTAGTTAGGAGTACCTGATTACGATAACTCATATATATTTTACTGATCCTAAAGGTGTGGCAGTAAAAACGGCCAAAAGGTCACCCCTGTCTACTCTGTGCTGTTATTAATTGTCTTCAAGAACCTCAAGAGGCAAAATAGTCCATGGCTTGGATGGGGCCTGCTGAGCACCATCAGACAGCAGACCCCACTCACATTCCTACCAAAGTGGAGGAGAGGCTCCAGAAGGCACCTCCTCCACCATTGGGAGCTCCAATGGAGCTACCTGAACTTTTCTTCCCCTTTCCCTACCAGATGGAGGAAAAGGCAGTGAAGCAATGCATGTTGGCACCATGTCCCATCCCCACCATGTGATGGGGGAAGGAGGGCGGGCACATGGGGTGCCACGAGGCCACGAAGCACATGGGGTGCCACGAGGCACATGTGATGCAACTGCCAGCACAATGACTTTACCCCCATGGGCCATATTAAAAGGTCCCAAGTCAACGTCGATTTATGATGACCCCATGACTTCCAGCTCACTTTATCCTCAACAGTCCTGCTCAGGTCTTGCAGGCTTGGGTCATAGTATTCTTTTCTTACAACTTTGCCACTGATCTCTTCCCTGTTGATCATTAGTATGTGGATTCAAAAACGATTAATACTGTTCCCTTAAGCTTCTGGGAGAAGTCATCTGGAGCTTTGAGGCTGAATATCATCAGTATGCTGATGACATCTAGCTCTAGCTCTCCTTTACAACTGATGCAAAAGAGGCTGTGGTACTACTGAATTGTTGTCTAGGTACCATAAAGGACTATAAAGAAAATCAACATGGGATTGAGATCACAGCCTGTTCTGGATGGGCTGCTCTCCCTCTGAAAGGTCAGATCTATAGCTTAAGGGTGCTTTGGAACCCAGCTCTGCTTCTGAAAAGCCAAGCCAGCCTCAGATGGGCAGAAGCATCTTTGTCCAACTTCAGCTGGTGCAGTGGTTTTCAACCTGTGGGTCCCCAGGTGTTTTAGCCTTCAACTCCTAGAAATCCTAACAACTGGTAAACTGGCTGGGGTTTCTGGGAGTGGTAGGCCAAAACACCTAGGGACCCACAGAAAGATAACCACTGAGCTAGTGTATAAGCACTATCTTTTCTTGGAGAAGACAGATTTGGCCACAGTGGTTCATGCTTATTTCCCTCCCAATGAGACCACTCTGGTGTCTACATGGAAGTGCCATCAACTACCGTAATTTTCGCACCATAAGACGCAGTTTTTTTCCTCCCAAAGTGGGATGAAAAATCAGCTGCGTCTTATGGAGCGAAGATGCAGGCAGGGGGAGGCGCTGGAGCAGAGGGGGGGGGCGGCGATATACTCACCCTGTCGCTGCCTCTCCTCTTCTCTGGTCCGTTGCGGCGGCAGAGGGACGCTGGTTCGCTCCCCCTCTTGCTGCTTTTCCTTCCCCTGCCCTTTCTTCCCTGGAGGAAAGGGGGGGGGGGGGGGGAAGAGGCAGCAAGAGGAGGAACGAAGGAGCATCGCCCCAGGGGGCTCGGGCGCGATGCTCCTCCATTCCTCCTCTTGGGGCTTTTTCTCCCCTGCCCTTTCTTCCCTGGAGGAAAGGGAGGGGGAAAGAGGCAGCAAGAGGAGGAACGAAGCATCGCCCCAGAGGGCTCTGGCGCGATACTCCTCCATTCCTCCTCTTGGGGCTTTTCCTCCCCTGTCCTTTCTTCCCTGGAGGAAAGGGGGAAAGAGGCAGCAAGAGGAGGAACGAAGGAGCATCGCCCCAGAGGGCTCTGGCGCGATGCTCCTCCATTCCTCCTCTTGGGGCTTTTCCTCCCCCGGCCCTTTCTTCCCTGGAGGAAAGGGGGAAGAGGCAGCAAGAGGAGGAACGAAGAGCATCGCCCCAGAGGGCTCTGGCGCGATGCTCCTCCATTCCTCCTCTTGGGGCTTTTCCTCCCTGCCCTTTCTTCCCTGGAGGAAAGGGAGGGGGAAAAGAGGCAGCAAGAGGAGGAACGAAGGAGCATCGCCCCAGAGGGCTCTGGCGCGATGCTCCTCCATTCCTCCTCTTGGGGCTTTTCCCTCCCCTGCCCTTTCTTCCCTGGAGGAAAGGGAGGGGGGAGGCAAGAGGAGGAACAGAAGGAGCATCGCCCAGAGGGCTCTGGCGCGATGCTCCCTCCATTCCTCCCTCTTGGGGCTTTTCCTTCCTGCCTTTTCTTCCCTGGAGGAAAGGGGGAGAGGCAGCAAGAGGGAGGAACGATCACATCACCCCAGAGGGCTCTGGCGCGATGCTCCTTCATTCCTCCTCTTGCTCTCCCCCCCCTTTCCTCGAGGGAAGAAAGGGCTCTGATAAAACGCACCTGCTGATAAGACTTACCTAGATTTTAGAGGGGGAGCGAAAATATTTTTTTCTATTTTCCTCCTCTAAAATCTAGGTGCGTCTTATCAGCAGGTGCGTCTTATGGTGCGAAAAATACGGTATATGGAAGCTGCAACTGGTGTCAAATGCATCAGCCAAACCACTACCAGGTGTACACTTCAGAGACCATGTAACACTGTTCTTATAAGAAATGCTTTGGTGTACAATTCCAAGCAGGTATTTATAACCATGACAATTTGTTATAGATTCATCACTGCAATGCAGGATGCCAGCCACATTGTCCACATTCATAAATAACATGATGCAGGCATTGCTGGATTCATGAAGGGCCCACACTAAAAAATACAATGTGTCCGTATTTGTCAGGGTATAAAAAAGGAAAAGCTTTCCAGTTCTCAAACAGTAGAGCTCCCTAATTATAAGGTTTTCAGCTATTAAATAAGGCCATGCCTGATAATAAGAGACACATGTGAAAGCACTTTGCTTTTACTTAATCAGTCCGTATTTGATTTTGCTAGGTTTTAATCTGTGCTTTATTAGGTTCCTCAATTCTAATACTATGTTTTATTGGAGTTATTGGTATTTCATTATTTTATGTAAGCCCATGGCAAAGTTTCTGTAAACGGAAAAGTAAGGTTTGAGACGAATAAAGAAAGGAACCTAATTTAGGCATGCTTAAAATTGCTGAAATCAGTGAAGGAGTTGGGCGAAATGCACCAAACTCCACACCGGCTTGTGACCTATTGAAGCACAAAATCAGTAATGACATTCTTGAGCTAAGTTCTGCTTGTCATTCCCCCCCCTTCCTATTTTGTGTGGAAAATGTTTGCTTTCCCTGCTTTTCCACCCTCTTAACATCCTTTAACAGAGGAAGTCAAGTGAACTGAGCCATTCATACGAGGTGACATTTTTCCATGCAAAATCTTCAAACAGAGAAAAGGGAGTATTATGTACCAAGTGGAAAAGAAAAGCCAGTTGTCATCTAGCATGGATCTTCACAAAATGGTTCTGAGCTGCTAGGCACCCTGACAGTGTGTGGTTCCAAGGAGAAAGCAGGTCATGCGAGTTAATACTACTCTGGATTGCTTTTATTAATTCTGCTCTTCATTCTCCCTCTTATGAAACTTGTAATAGACTTTTAGGTTCCTTAAAAGGTCACAAAACATAGTTTTTGCACATTTTTTGTCTCATGCTGCTGTCTATGGCTAATGGAATGTTTTATCTTTTTAGCAGTTGAAAGCAAATCTGTTCATCCATAGATAGATAGATAGATAGATAGATAGATAGATAGATAGATAGATAGAATTTTTCTGGTTTGTGTACATGTTTGTGAATGTTTCATTAACATTTCTAGTGTATACAGCGGGCCCTTGGTTTCTGGACCCTGTTCTCCCCCCCCCCAACTGGATAACAATACCCCATAATATACAATGGTGTAGTGAAATGTGGTCCCTTACATTAAATGGCCAAGCCAAGATTTGCTATTTGAAATTTATTTCTGGAATATTTTCAAGCCATGGATAGTTAAATCTGTGGATACTGAAGGACGACCATACATGGTTTTGCCTTATATGCAATTTTGCTAGACATATATTTCGCATGATGTTTTCACCAGCATACACATTTTATGCCCACTTTTCTCTATTGTAAGTTTTCTTCAATTACCAAATGTGACAAATTGAAAGACATAAGACATTAAAGATATGGAAAATGACTTGAAGAAGTCAAATTAGATAGCTTTGTCTTCAGATATGAACAAAATGTTTTCCTTATGTGTAACTTGCTTAGAAGTGTTGTACAGGACAATATTCCCAGGTATCTAATATGGGTTTCCCAGATTTCCTAATCTAAAGTCGACTCTATTGAAAACATCAGTCAGATACAAAAAAGCTGAGTTTAGTTCCAGCCATTCAGGTGAAATAGTTTATTAGATAATGTGATTAAAGGGTGCAGATGATGTCAGGCAACAGTTGAAAGCTTTTTCAACAGATCATGGACAGCCCCCCTAGATAACACACACACAGGCGGATGCAATAAATGTACTTTTGTTCAGAATAAAGGATAAAGAATAGTCCAAGGAAGTAGGAATAAAGCAATCAAAAATAGTCCAATAAAGTTATGTGGCTGCAAGCTCAAGCGGCTTAAAGCCAAAGGAAAGCAAAGTTCCAAACAAGGCAAACCGCTCCAGCGGTCAAACGTGGTACTAGAGGCAAACCGCAATGGCGGTCAACATGAACTTGAGTCTGTACCGCTCCGGCCGTCGGCTCAAGCTTGGAGAGTTGAACATGAGACTTGATCAAGCTGAACGTAGCTTCAAGTGTGACTAGAATCCCCTGGGCAGATGCTAATAAGGAGGACTAGTTTTGATGTGCCCATCGCACCTCCTTCCTCAAGCTCCATGTTTTCCTAGAATCCCTGATACTAGCCCTTCGGTCAAATTCCATCTCATTAGCAGGCCCACGTGCATTACTATCAGAGTGAGAAGCAGGAAACTCCCTTTCTCCGGAATGCTCATCTGGAAAGGGAGTAGAAACTCTCTCTTGGGAACCAAGGCCGCCGGGCCTCTTATAGTCTGATTCAGAATCAGCTTCCATGGAATCCTCAGTAAAGTCATCTGCAGTCCCATATCCCTCCAGCCATTCATTATCCCATTGCAAACTCTCATTTGGAGGCCCATACCCATCTGGCCATTCATCATCTCCAAGCTGACCCTGATCAGCTGGGACCTCCGGTGCCTGACTCTGATCACTGGGCTGACTAGGCTGGAACACCACAATCTAATTTGCACAACTTTTCCTCATTGACTGAAGTACACCTTTGTATATAATTGTTTTTAGTTATGCACAATTTAGCCATTCACACTTGTTTATGTGATGTTCCTTTCTCTGAAATTTTCAACAAACTTAGCAGATGTATGAATGCTGGAAGCAACGTGTGCATTTTCTCACAAATATCAAAAGGTATGAAAAGGTTATCTTTGTTAAGACTTCCAAGTCAAATTTATTTATTTACATCACTACATCAGAGACAATAGAGTAGACAGAACCAAGAAGGATTTCCTTTTCCGACCAAATGTTCAGCACAACATGTTCTGACAGTGTAGGAAAAGGTATTATGTATGTATGTGTGTATGTATACAAGCAGTCCCCAAGTTATGAACCAGATAAGTTTTGTAGGTTTGTTCTTAAATAGAATTTGTATGTAAGTCGAAGTAGGAGCTCATCCCCTTCCGCAGGGCTTGTAAGACCGCCCTTTTTGAGTTAGCTTTCAACTAGGCAATTTAGCCTAGTGTAATAGCCCAGTATAACTATGCTTCGGGTTCAAAGAAATGTGTATATTTCATTCTGTACCCCGTGATGTGATGTCTGTTATGTTTTTAACTCTGTTGTATGGCTACATGATTGGTCTCATGTGCCTATTTTATTCTCTGTTATCCGCCCCGAGCCTGCTGAAAGGAGCGGAATACAAAATCGAACAATAAATAAATAAATAAATAAATAAATAGGTGCATTTCTTAACTGTAACTCCAGATACACACACATACATATACATACATACATATAGATATAGATAGATATAGATATAGATGATTTGAATTGCATAGGGAAGAGTGAACATCCTTGTGGAGTTTGTTTTGCTCTCTGTGCCCCTGTTCAGAAGATGTCACCTTACTTTCTGTACCTATGACAATTGAAAAATTTGAGTTGCTGTGGAAACGGGAATTGGTGATGACGCTTCTGTAGAAACACTTTTCCCATTATAACTCTTTCAGTAGTAAATTTCCCTTTCTAGGGATAGATTTCACTCACTTCCTCTTATCTCACCCCCGTTCTTAACCAAGTCAGATTTTTGTAACTCGGGGACTGCTTGTGTGTGTATATACATATACCCAATTTTCTTAGATTGTCTGAATGTGTGCATGTGTGTGTTTATATGTCCTAGTTTTGTTTATCATGTTAGTTTAGTCTGTAGTTAGCAGTTTGTTTTGTATAACTCTGCCCTAAATATTTTTTTTATTTATTGTAAATTATATTTGTTGATTAAACTTATTTAATCTCTGCAATCTCTGAGTGTCTTATGTCTACAGTATTGTTTATTTCACAAAACAGCTCACTCTATTTTGGTGCACTAACAAAATTCAAGGTCCTGTTTCCTCAGGAGAAATTGATGGGAGTGACCTTATGAAAAGACATCACATATAAAATTCCTATAGCCATGAGGAATGGTCACTTCCAAAGTTCTCAAGAAAATCCTATCTTTTTACCACAGAGATCCTTTCACCAAAAACAACAATTTCCTAATTGGGCTTTGCTACTCTGTTGCTGAGTATGCATGTCCAGTGTGGAGCACATCTCACCTCACTAAAACAGTGAATGTGGCTCTTAATGGGACATGCCGCATTGTCATAGGATGTCTACACCATTTGAGAAATTACACTGTTCAGCCGGTATTGCACCACCTGGCATCCTCTGGGAATGAGCAGCCCATAATGAAAGGACCAAAGCAGTAACATTCCCAACCCATCCCTTGTTCGGACATCAGCCACCGCGCCAATGCCTTAAATCAGGAAATAGTTTTCTAAGATCTACAGAGATACTTGCAGGAACACCTCAACAAACAAGAGTCCAAAAGTGGCAGGCTAAAACACTGAATCTCAATCCATGGCTGATGCCAAATGAGAGACTCCCTCCTGGGCAACTTGGAAGGTGCTGAACAGACTGCACTCTGGCACCATGAGATGTAGAGCCAACCTTAAGAAATTGGGCCACAAAGTTGTCCACGACATCCAAGTGTCGAGAAAAAAAAACCACAGACCACCTATTACAATGCAACCTGAGCCCTGCCACATGCACAATGGAGGAATTCCTTATAGCAACACCAGAGGCACTTCAAGTGGCCAACTACTGGTCAAAGGACATTTAATATAACGCCAAGTTTTGTAACTTTGTGTTTTCTCAAATACATCACAACTGTACCTTTGGTTTGCTCCTCATACGATAAATAAATAAAACCAAAAACTCCAATTTCTGCTCAATCTTCCCATGAATATATCTGAGACAGAACCTAAAATCAACAATGGGATCTCAATTAAAACAAAAACGAAACCATCTGATAGTTTCTTCATCTGGATCAGGTCATCCACTTGTCCTACTTACTTATATAAAGGCAATAATGTAACTTCTTAGTGCATAAAAGACATCTTGTTTTGTCTTGGCAATTGGCCTTGTGAATTCAACGCTTCCTAATTATTTTGCATTGTCTGTACAACTCAGTTTCAGTCTCACCCTCTTTATATCATTTCCTGGCACCATTTGGTGCTGTAGTAGCTCATCGGCATTGTATTTAACGATGCATTAATCAGTAATTTATCCAACCTGTTCAGTGAGATTTTCTTGCAAGAAAGCCACACAAACAGCTATCCAAATTTGAGTATGTGTTGTAGTGAGATAAATTCCTATTGCAGAAAATGTTTTTGATACTCATGGGGCCTTATTGTATAAGGCAGGGGAAGTGGCTTACTACTTGTCGTCATTGCCCTGCAGTTATTCTGCGGGAGGTGGTTTTTAAAGCAATTCCCTTTTTTAACTGAAAAAAGTCATTAATGACCTCCTTTCCCACTTACATTGTACAATAATTTCATTTGCAAAAGTTCAATTGCACTTCCATTTAGGTGGTCAGGGGTGTTCTAGTGGGTGTGATTTGGATACAGAAACTGTTTCATATGAATGGCAGTGAGTGACACTCAACTCCAAAGGCCAGCCCTTTCCTCTGAGGCTTAGAGAAAACTTTAGGAATGGGGGCATGAAGTGGATGAGCCTGGGGGTGCTCTACAAGCTCTGTGCTCTGAGCAGTCCTTTCTTCTTTGCTGGGATCAGATTGCAATGCTATAGTGTTACAGCACTTTAAAGTAAAGGTAAAGGTTTTCACCTGACATTAAGTCCAGTTGTGTCCGACTCTGAGCGTAGGTGCTCATCTCGATTTCTAAGCCGAAGAGCCGGCGTTGTCCATAGACACCTCCAAGGTCAGGTGGCCGGCATGACTGAATGGAGTGCTGTTACTTTCCCTCCGGAGCAATACCTATTGATCTACTCACTAGGCTTGGTCTCTGCGATTTAAAAATTATTTGAAAGCGGATTTGATTCGTTTTATCCTACTATATTTTATTTCATTCTGTTTTATTGGTGTAATATATATTGATATGACTGATGGTCTCTCAATAAAGATTCATTCATTCGTTAAAAAAGCTAATTTTGATGTTTACCGCACCTCAAGCGCCAAGTGGACTTTGTTTACCGAACCTGCGGGCCGGCATTTTTCTTAATTATTGTAATTAATTCTTAATTATTGTAATCACACACCTTCTCCCTGTCTTCTCCTGGCTCCCCCTCGGTTCCCACCTTCATTCATCTTATTGCTACAGCCTACCTAGCACCTTCACCTCACCATCCTGTCCTCCTGTCCCTGTGAAGCTGCATGAATCCTGTTATTTTTTTTAAAAAAAACCCCGCCAAAATAGCAAGTGTCACAAAGGTTTTCCTACGCGACCAGAGAGCTGATTTACGGCGCTAGCTAACAACCGTGACTTTGACGAACCGTCACAAAAGTTTCCCTGTCTTGCCGCTTGTATGCCGGCAAGCTTGAAAGAAATGCGCAGAGGACAGCAGCCAAACAAAGCCTCACTTACTTGAGAGTGAGTCCCTGGAGAGCGGCTCTCAATCTTTGGTTCTCCATTGCTTTGGCTGTTTTAACCAAAAGACTTCAACTCCCAGCAGCCTCTGCCAGCTTGGTCAGTGCTGAGGGGTTCTGGGAAATGAAGTCCAGACAAAGAAAGCACACTTGGAAGACCACAGAGAGCCATTGTAGGATATCTGGATCCTATCCTTTTAAATAAGTATGCACACACTTGGGATGGGAATAAAACGAATTCTGACTGCAGGGCTGGGGGTCTTCAATTCCCACAATCCCTTTCTTTTGGGTCTAAGTGCCGAGACTTCTGGGAATTGAAGTCCTTTTGCACTCTTCAGGGAGATCTTTCTGCTTCTGCCAGAGCTAGTACTCAGGAGTGGGGGGTTGTCTTCTCTATACAAATATTGATCTTCTCCTCCTCCTTTCCGCTTTCCTTGCAAAACTGAGAAAAGTTACCATTTTTGGACTCTTGCTTGGTGGTGGTTTCTGGGAGTTGAAGTCCAAAAAGGCCATGGAAGTGCCCAGCGCGGCAGCGCCACACTTGGCTGCCTCTCTCTCCACTAGGATTCACAAGTGCCTTATTCAAGGACACTTCCCCACAGGATTTCTATCCACGCTCACAAGTACAGTGAGTACTGCCACATGGCACGACAAGACTCAGATATATCCATCCATCATTGTGAAGTTGCTACCGTGTTTCCCCGAAGTAAGACAGCGTCTTACTTTCTTTTGACCCCCCAAATCCCCCCTACGGCTTAGACAGGAGGGAGGCGGCGGCAGCGGCAAGTGGCGGCGGGGGAGGCGGTGGCGGGGGCGGCGGCAAGCAGCAGCGGCGGAGGCAAGCGGCGGCGGGGGAAGCGGAGGAGGAGGAGGCGGCGGAGGAGGCGGGACCGAGGAGGAGGCGGGACTGAGTGACGCAGCGGCCGGGGTACGGCTTACATTCGATGCGGCTTACATTAGCCGACCCCCTGACACCCCCAATACGTCTTACAATCGGGGTGTCATACTTTCGGGGAAACACGGTATGAAGACCTCTGTGTGAAGTTGCTTTGTAAAGTTGCTCTGAGTTTATTATTATGAAGTTACTATTGTGTTGATTATTGTGAAGCTGCTTTTATGTGGATAGACTACTACTCTTGCGGAATCCACCCCTGTAGACTTGCTTGCTTTCCCCTCACACCTTGCCGATACATTGTGATTGCACCAGCCTCCTCCTCCTCCTTCCTATTTGGAGTCCCATCTAGAATTCAGTGTGGTTTATTCCAGTTTTGGCCTACAACTCCCAGAAATCCCAGGCAGTTTACCAGCTGTTAGGATTTCTGGGAGTTGCAGGCCAAAACCATCTGGAATAAGCATGTGCTGGAATAAGAACTAATAACGAATTTTGTTATTAATAACATATCAATTAAGAATTTTTTGGAAAATGTTTTGTAAGTATTTCTATTACTAATTTAAAAAATCCCCCCCCCCCCCCTCTAATTTTAGAACCACAATTTTTTTTTGGGATCAACCATCGGTTGGACAATGCTACTGAGAAAAGCCGCGGCTCAAGAGGGCTCCCTCTTAAGCCGCGGCTTTTCTCAGTAGCATTGTCCGGCCGAATGGAAAAGTGGCTGTGTCCACATACATATATGCTACGACTGAATGTTTTGGGTATGTATTGACTGTGCTATATGTATGTAATGCCTCCTAAAATGTATTGATGTATGGATTGCTTCTTGCCTACTATTGGGGAACGTGTTTTCTTATGTGGGATAACACCTATATGTATAGGTTACGAATATGTATATATGAAAAAAGCATGAATATATTGTAAATCATTTATGTTTAATCTAATAGATATTGGACCAGTGGATTGGACAATAGATAGTATGTGGCAGGTCCCGAAGAAGCCGGAAACGAAACGGAAACGGATGGTGTAATACCGTCGACCCGATGTCACCTTGAGTGTAACTCCGGATTATATTTGAAAATATGTCACCTTATGGATTATAATTTTGTGAAGGAAAACACCAATGTTTTGATGCCATATGGATCTTGAACCCTCCAAAGCAGAGGGAACCGTGAGAGTTCAGTCGAAAAAACATGGAACAAACTAGAACAAAGAAGTCTCCTCCTTTTATATCCTCTTACCCAAACCTAGGATGTCTACGTGACTTTCAGGCACATCCTCAATTAATGCTCTCTGAATCCCACATGCAAATTGTAAATGGGGGTCATTAACTCTGGAATGTGAGAAGGGATACATTACAACAACATGCAGTCTACAGAAACTATTTCCAAATGTATCCATGATTGCCAGTTATCCCACCACCTATAGTGTTTGTGAGGGCAAATGGGGAGCGCTGGGCCTTTAAATAGGCCTGCCCACAGAAAGCAGCAATAGATTTATATTTGGTGTACACCTAAGGCACCCCTTTGTGGTGCAGGTCAGGAATGGAAACCCTCACCTGTGTTTACATAACCAGGGCAAGGGCGAATGGAAATGACCTTGAATTGGGGAGAGTTCAAGCCTCTGTAAAATCCTTTGGACTTGGAGCAGAATTCTTAGTGTGTTTTCCTGAGGGGTCACCCTGGAAATGTTAAAGTTTATTATGTCCAGGGCCCCAGGTGTTTCACCCACCTTGGCTGACGGGTAGGTCATGGAGGGCTGCTATCTCATCTTAAATCCACAGCAGGTTCATGCACCTGAAGTTACACATTGCAAGTTGCATAAAGTTAATTCCGGCAACTTGCCATATGTCAATCCACACTGTTGTCTGGTCTCTGATTTCAATGATGGGATAGCAAAATATTTCATATGATACAATTTTAGCACAAACACTTTGTATCTTCATGGTTTTGAAGATGAAGTAGGAAAGAAAGGAATTCTGCTCAAATAATGTTTTACAGGTAATGAAATTGTAGTGGGAAAGGAAGCTCATATGATAAGGCTCGTAGTCAAAACAAGGACAACTTTCTGACTTTATGAAGTTGCATAATTAAAAATTGAAAGGTTCCTGCATGAAAGTGAACTGTGAATTTTGGTAGTCAAGACTACCTTTCTCAGTGAATTCCCTCTGAACTCCTGTTCTTTTCCCTCACCATCTGTCTGAGAGAATTCCTGGAGACCATCCCAAATACTGCTGGACATTTAACACTAACCAGCTGCATGTGTTCACACCCCAATAGTCAGAACTAGTGAACATTAAATAGAAGAAGAGAAACTTAAGGAAAGCCACATATGATAGAAATGGTATTAATGTTGTATTTTTCCTTTTTTGAACTAAGGTGGGGGTGAAGGTGAGGAATAAGCTATCATTCTTTTGCTTATCCGAACATATATTTTAAAGATTTCTGTTCTCATCAGGCATGTAGCCAGGGGGGGCGGCTAAGGGGACTTCAGTCCCCCCCCCCCCCCCGAAATTCTCAGGGTGGTCCGTGAGAAGGCCTTACTGGTACATTAATTAAACTGTTATGTTTATTAGGCATGGTTTAGAATCCTAAAATGGCGATTCTTATATCAAATGGGGGGGGGGGGATTTTTTTTGATTAGTATATCAAAGACTTAGAAAAAATTTCCCAAAATTTCGGAAATGTAACTTAAGTACTAACGAATTCGTTAGTAATTCGTATGCCAGAGCACGCATTCAGATGGTTTTGGCCTACAACTCCCAGAAATCCTAACAGCTGGTAAATTGGCTGGGATTTCTGGGAGTTGTAAACCAAACTTGAATAAACCACACTGAATTCTAGATGGGACTCTCCAAATAGGAAGGAGGGAGGGAGGGAGGGGGTATTCTATTCTTGGAAGCAGCAAAGAAAAGGAGGAGCCCCCTCGCTCCTCGCTGCCTCTCTCTCACCCCGATCCTGAGGGAGCGAGGGCCCAAGTTTGCCCAGGCTGAGAGGAAAAGGAAGAGGCCTGAGGCTGTAGGGAATGGTGGGAGTTGAAGTCCAAAACACGTACCTGGAGGGCTGAAGCTGGCCCCTGCGATGGGGCATGGCAGAGCAACGGGGAAGAGAAGCATCTGAGAGAGCGCAGGGAGAGAGAGGAGGAGAAGTGTGTGTGTGTGTGTGTGAAGCAGGCCCCTGCGATGGGGCATGGCAGCAGAGCAACGGGGAAGAGAAGGGGGAAGCCTGGAGTACTACACTTTCTAGAATGCATTGCCTAGCCTACCTAGCAGCAGCGTCACTTCCAGTTCCTCATAGAAATGCGGGAAAAAGAAGAAGCTGAATGAAGGCGGGAAGGAAATGAGGGGGAGAAGACAGGGAGAAGTGAGTAGTACAATAATTAATTAATTAATACTTAAGAATTTCTTACGATCATAACGCAAATTGTTGGCCTCAAGGACCGTAAAAAAAAAGTCTACTTCCGGGATCGTGGCAGCGATACGTAAAACCTCAAAAGTCCCATTACATACGAATCTCTTACGAATCCTTTTAATTTCCGTTTCATTTTTCTCATGCCTAATGTTTATTCATATCATGATCTGATCGCCATGCTCATTATATCCCACATTAATGGGGTTATTGGGATAACAATACAAAAGGTTTGCTAGGGTAGACCCTCTTCCACCCAGTCTCAGCCCCCCAACCAAACTCAGCCCCGAATCAAAATCCTGGCTACGGCCCTGGTTCTCATATAACATTAATTATTGCAATTTCAATGAAGAGATTATGAATTGATGAAAGCAGTATATGCAATATGAATGAAATATGAGATCCTTTGCTTGGACCTATCATCTTTAGAGAACCTTCTTAGTGGCTGCTACCAGATTGTGGAATTCAAATCTTTTTTTCCCCTTCTGTTGGCAGAAAACATCCTTTCATTTCCATTTACCAGGACTTCAAGAATAGATGGTCTACTATAGCAAAAAAAATAATAATCAAACAAAGATATGCTAGAATTTTTTAATATTATGCTACTTCAAGTGGGATATTTTAATTAGTGATTTAATAGCACAGTTAAGCCAATTTTAACATATATAATCTATAAACAATTTTGCTTTTATGCAAACCTGGGAAGTAAGGCAGTAGAAATAAAATCATTCAAGGTTAGTTAGTAAATTTGCATGGAGGTTCTGTCCATAATTACTCAAAAAGGTTTAGCTCCACTGAGTTTAATGGAGGTCACTCCCACATGTATGAGTGCGGTAATACTCCCTTCATAGGTACTTAAAGAGTAAGGAATATATATTGTGTACACCTATTCAAGAGCAACATTGCACTACAGTTTTTTAAATAAAAAAACTTAAATTATAATTAAGCATTTACACTACCATATTAAACATTTTTAATATAACTTAATACATAAATAGTGATTTAATGTAGATGTTTGAAAGGCAGTTTGAAATGCAAGTCTCTAAATGCTTGTTCTAAAGACATATGAAATAATGGTAATAAAAGCCAAAGGAGAGAGTATGAGAATCAGTATCAATAAATCTATTAACATATTTATTCCTCTGTTGATATTCAAGGCCACAGACTTTTCGTTTCTAAATTACCATGGGGCATGTAAAGGAAATAAAAATACAATGCTGAAATAAGATGCTTACAATAAACTAGCTGACCCGGCCACGCTTCGCTGTGGCTTTTTCATTCCTTTCTGGTGTATTTTCCTTCCCCCTCCTTCCTTCCATCCTTGTATGTTTTCTCTCTCTCTCCTTCTTCCCTCTTTCCTTCCTTTTTTCTTCCTTTCTTCTCCCCTTCCATCCTTCTATTCTTTTCTTTTCGTTCCTTACTTTTTTATTTTCTGTGTTCTCCTCGTCGTCGTGGGAAGGGGGGGGGTCTTCCGCTGCTTCTCAGGCGGTTGTTGAGGTGGGCCGGGTGGGCGGCGTCGTGGCCGTCTCCTCTGCCGCCTCATAGGCCTCCTCCGCCGCCTCGTAGCCGCTCTAGGACCCGGGCCGCGTGTTTCGCCGGCCCAGGTCCAGGAGCAGCAGGGAGGCGGCAGAAGAGGGCAAGGATGCGCCAAAGCAGGCGCCAAGGAGGAAGTCCCGCCTCTCCCGGCCGGAAGTCCTCCACGGGACTACACTTCCCAGAAGGCCCCGCACGGTCACTTCCTGTTCATGCGGAGCTTTCTGGGACCCAGGATGCGTGGACGGCGCCATTCCCGCCTCCTCTGCTGGCTTCTTGGCCTCCTCCGTCACCTTCCAGCCGCTTCCAGACCCGGGCGCCACTCCTGGACCCGGGTGGTGCGGGCGGTGTCGTGGCCGCCTCCTCGTCCGCTTTCCAGGCGGCCACGGTGCCGCCCATGCGGGCCGAGTCCGGGAACAGCTGCGAGACGGCGGAGGAGGCTGAGGAGGCAGCAGAGGAGGCGGCCACGGCGTCGGCCGTGCGACCCGGATCCAGGAGCGGCGCCCAGGTCCGGAAGCAGCTGGAAGGCGGGAGCCCGGGAGGAGGGGGGAGGGGCTTGGGAGGGGGGGAGTGTCCCGCCTCCTGGCCCCGCCCCCCGCCAGGCTTTGGAACCGGGCGGGGGCCGGGCCCGGGAGGAGGGGGGAGGGGCTTGGGAGGGGTGTGTCCCGCCTCCTGGCCCCGCCCCGCCAGGCTTTGGAACCGGGCAGGGGGGCCGGGAGCCCGGGAGGGGGGGAGGGGGGAGGGCTTGGGAGGGGGGGAGTGTCCCGCCTCCTGGCCCGCCCCCGCCAGGCTTTGGAACCGGGCGGGGAGCCGGGAGCCCGGGAGGAGAGGGAGCTTGGGAGGGGGAGTGTCCCGCCTCCTGGCCCCGCCCCGCCAGGCTTTGGAACCGGGCGGGGAGCCGGAGCCCGGGAGGAGGGGAGGGGCTTGGGAGGGGGAGTGTCCGCCTCCTGGCCCCCTCCCCCGCCAGGCTTTGGAACCGGGCGGGGGAGCCGGGAGCCCGGGGAGGAGGGGAGGGGCTTGGGAGGGGGAGTGTCCGCCTCCTGGCCCCGCCCCCGCCAGGCTTTGGAACCGGGCGGGGGCCGGGGGAGCCCGGGGAGGAGGGAGGGGCTTGGGAGGGGGGGTGTCCGTGTCCCGCCTCCTGGCCCGCCCCCGCCAGGCTTTGGAACCGGGCGGGGAGCCGGGAGCCCGGGAGGAGGAGGGGCTTGGGAGGGGGAGTGTCCCGCCTCCCGGCCCCGCCCCCCCGCCAGGCTTTGGAACCGGGCGGGGAGCCGGGAGCCCGGGTGGTGGGGGAGGGGCTTGGGAGGGGGGGAGTGTCCCGCCTCCTGGCCCGCCCCGCCAGGCTTTGGAACCGGGCGGGGAGCCGGGAGCCCGGGAGGAGGGGAGGGGCTTGGGAGGGGGAGTGTCCCGCCTCCTGGCCCCGCCCCCGCCAGGCTTTGGAACCGGGCGGGAGCCGGGAGCCCGGGAGGAGGGGGAGGGGCTTGGGAGGGGGAGGGAGTGTCCGCCTCCTGGCCCCGCCCCCGCCAGGCTTTGGAACCGGGCGGGAGCCGGGAGCCCGGGAGGAGGGGGAGGGCTTGGGAGGGGGGAGTGTCCCGCCTCTGGCCCCGCCCCCGCCAGGCTTTGGAACCGGGCGGGAGCCGGGAGCCCGGGAGGAGGGGCTTGGGAGGGGTGTCCGCCTCCTGGCCCCGCCCCCGCCAGGCTTTGGAACCGGGCGGGAGCCGGGAGCCCGGGAGGAGGGGAGGGGCTTGGGAGGGGGGGTGTGTCCGCCTCTGGCCCCGCCCGCCAGGCTTTGGAACCGGGCGGGGGCCGGGAGCCCGGGAGGAGGGGAGGGGCTTGGGAGGGGGGAGTGTCCGCCTCCTGGCCCCGCCCCGCCAGGCTTTGGAACCGGGCGGGGAGCCGGGAGCCCGGGAGGAGGGGGGGAGGGGCTTGGGAGGGGGTGTCCGCCTCCTGGCCCCCAGGCCGCCAGGCTTTGGAACCGGGCGGGAGGCGGGAGCCCGGGAGGAGGGGGGGGGGGAGCTTGGGAGGGGGTGTGTCGCGGTGGCAGGGGGTGCGGAAGGAGGTGGGAGGGGCTGGGGAGGAGGGAGGGGTTTCCCTCCTCCTTCCAGGTCCCCCCGCCGCTCTTCCTGAGGAGGCGGAGGAGGCGCTCTGGCTGCCATGTGCGAACGTTCTAAACGTTCGCGCTGGCAGCAGTGGCCAGGGTTGGGAGTTCCGGTGGCAATTTTTTGGGGATCGTTTTTGGGGTGCTGGGAGGATGTAGGTCCGGTTTTTGCTGTTGTCTGTAGCGAGTGTAATGGTCAGTAGGCTGCCAAGTTTGGTGCTTCTGCGACTTATAGTTTCTTTGTCTATATCCTTCTTTGCACGACCGTGTCTCCTTTATATATAGAGATTATTGTAGCATTTTCAGCAGGAATATGAAGGCTACATCCAGGGAGAAGTGAGCCTCTGAGGCTGGCTTCCTGCGGATGAAGCCACGCCCCCAGCTGCAGGGAGGCTCCATCCGGTTCCTCCCATTTTCACTCCCTCGAGGGAGGGATGGCAAAGCTCCTTCCTCCCAATATGCATTGGGGGAAGGTGGCCTTTGTGTGCACCACTTTGGGTGTTCCACTTCAGTTCCATTGAGATTGCTTAGGATTACACTTTAAAACTACAAACACACACAATTAGATTCAGAATGAATCATATCTGAAGAAAACTAATTACTTTTAGCGGGTCTACTCTGAGGAAAGCTAATTGTTGATTGAACTCACAGTGTTTCTATGTTTCTAGATATTTTTCATGCACCAGTTGTCTATCTGCCTCTAAGAATCCCCGAGTATTTATAGAACAGGTTTTGTAATTGACATGGTTTAAAATATAGTAGTGTGGTTGACAGAACTGCCAAATCCTTTCCTAAGAAAACCTTATGGAATTCATGGGGTCACCTTAAGTCAACAGGTGACTTGAAGGTACATACACACAGTAAATGTTAAATGAAATATTCAAGGTGCTAAACCCAACTCCCAAATTACATTAAACACCTTTGATAGTTCTGCACCATACTGTACAATCAGGGCTGGATTAAAGGCTTCTGCCGCCCTAGGCAACACTCTAAATCCCGCCCCCGGGGGCGGGGCTGTGGCCGCTTGAGGGGGCGTGGCCCCTTGCGAGTGGAGCTGGCATGAGGGAAAGGGGCTGGGAGGGCCATCGCGCCGCGGCGCCGCCCCTGGGGCGGCATATGTGCCTTCCCCGCTGCCTCCCGTGCAGCGAGAAGGCAGCGGGGAGGGCACGTCCGTCGCCCCAGGGGTGCGCGGCGGCGGGGGCTTCTCCCAGCTCCTTTTCTCGCGCCGGGCTGGTCGCCCCTCCTCCCTTCACTGAAGGGAGGAGGGGCGGAGCTCAGCCGCGTGCGAAAGGGAGCCGGGAGGGGTCTCGCCGCTGCCGCCCGCCGCTCCTGGGGCGACGGACATGCCTTCCTCCGACCCGCCGCCTCCCGTGCAAGCGAGGAGGCGGCGGGGGAGGGCACGTCCTGGGGCGCGGCGGGACCCCCGGCGGCACCCTCTCCCCACGTGCTGGGCTAGTCCGCCCCTCCTCCCTTCACTGAAGGGAGGAGGCGCGAGCCGCTACCGGCGTGAGGGGAGAGGCGCCACCGAGGAAAGGAGAAGGAGCAAGAGGCGGCACTAAGAGGCACCGCGTCAGAGGCCTGGCCCTGACGTGGCGCCCCTTTGCCCCACCTCTTGCTCCTCCTGGGTTCCCCCCTCCCAAGTGAACGAAGGAAGGGAGGGAGGGGGGAACCGAGGAGGAGCAAGAGGCGGCGCTAAGGAGATTCAGGCGGTTTTCAAAAAAGGGGAGCTAGTACTCAATTGTCTCACATCGCTAGGCTGCCTTATAGTCTGTACTTTCATGAGCTCTCATGTGCCTCTTTCCAGCAAGCAAGATGGATTACGTTGGAAATGAACTTGCTGCAGTTGCATAGCATTAGAGCATTGGAAGCAATCTCAAAAACCTAGTGATAACTTTTATATCTATATATATATATATATATATATATATATTTTTAAAAACCTTTATGCTAAATTCCCCTGAGTCCCCTTTGTGAGGAGAAGGGCGGCGTAGAAATGAAATAAATAAATAAATAAATAATTCTACAAAGGATATAAGGAAGACATTCACTGGAAAAATAGTTTGATCCATCTTTGTTTTATTTAAGTTGACCATAACTTAAAAACGTGGTGGCAGCAGACGGGGAGAGAAACTGGGCAAGTACAAATAAACAAATGGCATTGCTGTAAACATTGAAGTTTCCAAAAACCCACCCATGTGGCCACTGCGCCCAATGTCCTTTTGTATTCTCAGGGAAGGAAATCTACAGTCCTGGGAGACAGCCAACTTCACCTTATCTACCTTCTGTACTTGTCAAAATGAGTCCCTCGTCTATTGCCTGATCTGCACTTGCAGCCTTCTTTACGTGGGCCAAACGGGGAGGAGCCTCCGAACGAGGGTCTCGGAGCACCGTTCGAGGATTCGCCAATACTCGGAGGATTCTCCCCTCCATGTACACTTTAAATCATAAAAACACGGCCCGGACGATCTTCGGTTCCTTGGCTTGGAAATCGTCAAGGTCCCACCCCATGGTGATGCCCAGAAAGCTTTACTGCGAGCTGAAAGTAAATGGACCGTTTTCCTAAAAACCGAGCAACCATGGGGCTTGAATGAAAAGATACCCATCAACAACCTTCTCCTTTAAATCACCCCACCTGTCGATTTGCCTTACCTACAAAACCTTCCCTTACTTACCTGTGTTGAGCATTTGCCCCACCCACTGTGGTGGAATACACCGGAGACTCTTTCTCCAAGGTAAACTTGGGACTTGTAGTACCTTGTGCTTCTAATGTGTTTCCATTGTCATTATGTTGTAAAATAATAGTGGTTACTTTATGTGAACGCTTGCATTATGCATTGAAATATATGACTAGCGCGTTTATTTCTATATTAGATTCTCGCCGCCTAATGCCCTGAGATGCGCATTGGGAGGATCGTTGCTTATTGGCCTTGAAAAAGACCCGGGGGGTCGAAACGAGGGGAGGACCCTTGAACAATTTTGTCCTCGTCGGCCAAAAGACTCCGCAGACGATACCTGTACCCTCATCTTTCCGTATAGGAGGAGCTACTTAGCCTTTGAATTGGCCTCATGGTTCGTTTGCTTCCAACACCTTACCATTGGATTACAAACACCCATCGGGGTAGGAATACAAATACCCATCGGGGTGGATTACCTTACCTTACAGCGGCGTCACCTTGACTATTGTGTTGTTACCCCACTTGCTGTTGTGCCTATAATTCAATTCTATGACACTTGTATTTACGTTTGCCCAGCTGTGGGGGTCGGGCACCTGACTTGGGTTTATATGTTTATTTTATTTATTTATTTATTTATTTATTTATTTATTCCATCTTGTATTCCGCTCCTCCCTGCAGGCTCGGGGGGGATAACAGCATAAAAATTCGGCAGACATGCAACATCCATGTCGCCGTATTTTGTCTGATACTACGTCGCAGTTATAACCCAATACATTGATATTCTGAGAAACGTTGTGTTCAGATTCCTTTCTTGGTATCATAGTTATTCCCCATAAGTTGATTGTTCTGTGCCGTGATGTTAATACCTAGGTATCTTACTTTGTTGGTCACTTGGATGTTTGTTAGTTCTTGTAATTTATCCTTCTTGTGTTGTTTCATATTTTTTGTTAAGATTTTGGTTTTCATATAATTAATTTTAAATCCAGCAACCATACCAAATTCATTGATCTTCCTAATCCAATCCTTTGTTGTTTCTACCGGGTTCTCTATGGTAAACACTATATCATCTGCGAAAGCCTTGAGCTTGTATTCTTCCCCATGAATCTTTAGGCCTTTCAGGGATTTATCGGATCTGATATCTTGTAAAAGGAGTTCAAGAGTCATAATGAATAATAGTGGGGAGATGGGGCACCCCTGTCTTGTCCCCTTTTGGATTTGCACAGTGTCAGCTGTTTTGCCATTTACTATGATTTTAGCAGTTTGATTAGAGTAGATTGCTGAGATTGCATTCTGGAACTGATGACCCATATCTTTTTCCATTACTGCATTCAGGAACTCCCAATTGGCATTGTCAAATGCCTTCTCAGCATCGAGGAAGAGGAAGCCCACCTCAGTTTGTATGTTTGCATCATAGTACTCAATTGCATTCAGGATAGTTCTCATGTTGTTCCTCAATAACCTATTGGGCAGGAAGCCCGCCTGATCCTCCTGTATTGTTTTATTCAAGAAGATCTTTAGTTTTTTAGCCAGTATTGATGTGAAGATCTTATAGTCGTTATTTAATAACGATATTGGCCTATAATTTCCCATATGTTCCGGATCTGATTTTGCTTTGTGGATCAGCACAATATTGGCCACAATATTGTGATATGTGAAACTTTCTCAATAAAGCTTTTTAAAATAAAAAATATATATATTGGCCTCTATCACTGCTGTTGAGTGGAGAGGTAGAAGAGGCTTATATTGGGATGATTTGATCCCATTGTTGCTGAATGCCAGGAGCAGGCCTCCTCCTGTCCTCGGTGGGAATGACCGGTTTGCTAAAAGGCAAGGCATTGTTCCTGCAAGCTCATGATGACCTTGCTAAAATATGGCAGGCATGGCCCAATGTTCACATCATCTGGTCGGCAATCATACCACACCTCAAGTGGCTAGGAGGCGGTGATGTAAGCAAATTGGAGAATGCCAGGAAGTGGGTGAACAGGGCCATGCGTATGACACTGACATGAAGTAGGGGCTCCTACATCCATCACAATGACATAACTCACAAAAAACCAATTTCTACCATTCAGATGGCATCCATCTGATGGATATTGCCAATGCCCAGTGTTTAGCTGATTTACAGGTGGGTATTAAGCTGGTTTTGAAGGGCTTGGTGGGGGATGGGGAGAAATAGACATCTGCCCCTAATCTGTGGCATAATAGCTAGGGAAACACAAAAGAGTTGGTGTACATCCAAGGCACCCTGGTTTGGGTGTGGGCCTTTACCTAATGCACTCACCTTGATATCCAATTAAGGGGTGACGTGAAATAAAATTGCCTAAAAATTTGAAGAGTTTGGTCTCAACACCTTTGAGGGAGGTTTCCCTTTGAAGTTGCCCAGGTTTAGGTCACCAGGGGACCCAAAAGTTTTGCCCTTACAAGATGAGGGGTAGGCTGGGCAGGGATACTACCTCAGTTTCACCGCACCAAGTCCAACACATTTATAGTTTAGTTATAGGAAAAGTTAAATAGGTAAAAATTAATAAACATTGCTCAATTATTAACCCAAGATATTTGTATCCAATCTCTTCATTTCAGGGATGGGTAGGCAAACAATGATGCTTCAAATTACGTGGTTTTGGCTGCATGCACTACAAGCACAATGCTATTGTGTTGCCTTAAAAAATATATAATAATTGATTTTGTCCAAATTTTTTGGTTTTTAGTTATTGTAAGGTGCTCTGACCTGATTCCTGGGGGTGACACTATAAGTTTTCCCACTAGATGAGACCAATCTCAGTGATGATACTGGTAAATAAAATAAATAAATAAGCCCCTCCAACTGGATTTAGTATTCGGGAGAGGGGGAGTGGGAGGAGTGGTAAACAACTCTAAGATCCCGAGAAGTGCCAGTGTGGTCCCCTAGCTCCTGACATTTCCTCATTACTGACCTAGAGCTTCTTCTGTTTCAACTGTAGTGGTGAACGCAGAAGCCAAGAAATGCAACACAGCTTTCTGTGTTTCATGAATTTTACTACCCTTGTTTTAAGTTATAAATGGATTCAGTGTAATTAATCTTTAAATCAAAACCAGAGGAATCACATCATTTGGACAGAATTATTTAACTCATTACAAGAACTGAGTCTAAAATCAATACCACAACAACTACCACCATTTTATTTATGCATGGGTCATAGTTAACTAGATTTTTTTCCTGCTGACTGAAAATTGCTTGAAATGGAATGAGAGCGAGGTTCATCTCATTAACAAATTATGGTCTGTAGGGTGTTTCTGAAAAATTGTTTGTCAGAAGTGGCAAAGGAAATTAATGCTAGACTGAACTCTTCTCATTTCTTGAAGTTCACCTACTTAACAACAGAGCTGTACATATGCAGAAAGATACATTGGGGTCCATATAGATTTATGGATGAAAGCTGTAAAAGGAGAACCCACCAGGGAGTTCTCATCATGCTCAAAAGATTTTGCTTGAAACAACTATGCAGTAATACCAAATAGATGAGAGATGAAATTTCTCCCTGGGGATAATTTATAATCCTTAATAGGAAAGGAAAAACATTGCATTCAGGGTCAGCCTAAGAAATTATGCAGTTCCACTTGGAGTAGATTGGTACTAGACAAATCCTTTTATTAACTAATGTACTTTTTTTAAATAAAAAAGTGTGAACTGAGGTAATGAAAAGGGGGGGGGGAAATCACACTCTGGTGAACACCAAAAAGTCAGAAAGATAATTCTCTATGTCAAATGACCAGTTAAAACAAACTTCAGAGCTGAAGCATTCAAACTATTATTCACTTCCACAGTTTTGTGGCTAATTATAAACTGAGATAATTGCTCTTCAAAGTTTTAAATCAATCCATAGTTCTCACCCTAGCTTGCCTCCTCTGCTTTACCTCTCCATTTCAACTGAATTGGGGTCTGATTTGAATAAGCAAAATCTTCTGTATTGTAGCCGTTCCATGACCATTTGGGATGCCTATGTGTAAATGAACTCACTAGTCAGTGAGTGCTCACTCACTCATTCTTACATCAAGAAGAGATGCTTCACTGGATGAAGATGGTGAGAAGGGGAGTTGTTTGCTGCAGACTTCATGGAGGTTCCCAGCATCATTATGGGTGTCAACTGCTCTGTTTCTTTGGTAAATGTGGTAGAAAAATACACAAGTCCAGGAGAATTGGTTTTGCCCATCCTGAGAATGTAATCTATGCTGCAGTAGCATACTTTCCCTTTGGATACGCAGCAAAGTCCATTTTGATACACAGCAAAGTCCATTTGGGAAAAATGGAGCAGGGCTCATGAGATAGGGGAGTCTTGCCTGCCTGAACATCCTAATGACCCCAAGTCCTCTCCAATTGTGGAAACTAAGCAGGGCCAGCCCTAATTAGTACCTGGTTGGGAGGCTGCCAGTGAAGACCTGGTGCTGTAGGTTATATTCCAGAAGAAGGAACTGACAGATCCACTTCTGAGTATTCTTCATCTTAAAAAATCTATGAAAAAACCATGAAGTCAACATAAGTCAACAGTGACTTGAAGGTGCACATGTGCACACACTAGATCTCATTGTTTTCTCATGATGTTATTGAAAGCATACCAAGATCTGGAGCTACATAGGTCTGAATTTAAAATAAGCTAATTCTGGCATGACCCCAAATGAGCTTAATTTAAACCAGCCCACTCCAGATGGAAGGTTGACCATCATTAGCTCACAGATGGAACTCTGTGAAACCTCTTTCCACTTCATGCAGTCTAAACCATATTCTGAAAATATTCTTTCAATGCACGAACAGTAATATTTTTTCCAAACAGAGGCAGAAGCTGGAAATTCTCGTGCATGCACAGAATGAAATATCAGTAGCTATGTATTGCATGCACTTCTTTGCCTCTGTCTTTTCACTCTTTTGTGGTTATTCTTCTGGGTGTCAGAGATTATAACGGGACTCAGAAAGACATGATTCAAATCTAGAACAGGGCCTGCCATAAGGAAAGATGAGCCAAATGTTTTGGGCAGCCCTCTTCCCAAGCTTAATTGACTTTACCAGGAGAAAGATCACTGTCCAACTCCTATGTAGGGCCAAATCAGGACCTGCTGAGGTTCTAAATTATATCATGTTTATCAGGCCATCTGGCTCCTTAAATTGTAGTTTACCTAGCTTGTGCTTAAATAGATACAACTTCTGTTTATTCCCACGAAATATATAATAAAATTTAGCTTGCAGATTTTTATTAGTAGAAATAGATGTTTCTTGAATTTTTGCTTTAAGCACAAAATGTTTTGTGCTGGTTCCAATAGTAACTAATCAACCTATATCTTAAGCTGTGTTTCACCATATGCCCAAAGTGACCAATTCCTAAAAAATGAGAACTGGAATTATCTTGGGGACTCACATCTTTGTAAGTGGACTTACATTTCCATGAATTAAAATGTGGCAATTCTATAACATCTATTCCAATATAGCACTTATCTTACCTTGCTATTTAGGGAAGTCAGTAAAATGCACAAAGAGTCTGATTAGCATTGGTCATGTTGTACATGGACCATCTACAAACGTCACTCTCAACTTCTGGAAATATTCCATCAGTGTTGCCTCAAAAAAAATCCTACAGATCTCTTGTGAAGACAACCAAAGAAATATCGGTGCTCTGGAAGAAGCAAAGATCAGCAATAAAATGATAATTCTCTGCCATCAACTTTCCTGGACTAGCCATGTTGTCCAAATGTCTGATCACCATCTCCCAAAGCAGTTATTTTATTCTCAACTTAAGAATGAATGAAAAATGGAATGCTAGTAAATGGTAGGTTACATACCTGTGACCATCTTTCTTTGAGTTTGACTGCTGCATTAGGGCTCCGGGGTATTAGTTCCTGCTCACCCATATAAATCCTCTAGGTGATCTTGGAAAAGTTACACTTTCTCAGACTTAGAAGACTTCTCTGAATTAATCTTCCCCATGAAACCCTTAGATAGGGATAATCTGAGATATTCTGACTATAGAATGAGAAATGTTCATCTTTTCAGTTTTGGAGTAACAGTAAAAGTTCACAGAATCCCACATACAGGGATATAATTTCAAAGGATCTATCTTGAAATCAACCTCTGAGATTCCATTGTTCAAGTATGGCCACCTTGAGTTCTGTGACAGTGTGCCCTGGAAGGAAAGTGATTTAATATTAGTTTTTGAATACTGCTATTACATTATTTATTTCATCTGTAAATATCTTTGCATTGTGATGATAGGCAAGATATGCTAGCACAAAATGAACAATTTCACATTCTATTCAGTATAGAGAAACTATATAGCAATAAATTCCTGACGATTTTTGCTACTGTCAGCCTGTCCGTTTTTAATATCGCAGTGTCTTTTTAAAAACTTGGGTACCAAGCTCTCTGTGTGCATTCTACAGCTTACAAATGTCAGCCAATCTGCTGAAAGAACACAACTGCTCAAAGAGCACTGATCTTTCAAGATGATCTTATAAGGCATCCAAGAAGCTAAAGGCAATATATGAGGGTGGGTCGATAAGTCTGTGACTTTTTGAATAAAACACAGGTTTTTGGATAAAAAATCGTTTTATTTTTCAATGTAGTCTCCTTTGAGCTCTATACACTTTGTCCAACGTTTCTCCAATTTTTTTACTCCTTCCAAAAAATAAGATTTGTTGAGGTCATCAAAATAGGTATTTGTTTGTGAGATGATTTCATTGTTGGAGTCAAATTTCTTTCCGCAGAGCCATTTCTTCAGGTTTGGAAACAAGAAATGGTCATTCGAGGCTAAATCCGGAGAATAGGGTGGATGAGGGAGCAATTCGTTTCCCAATTCATGGATTGTTGCCATGGGAACTGCACATGTGTGCACACTTGCATTGTCCTGGTGCAGAAGAACTTTTTTCTTGGCCAAATGCAGTCGTGTTTTTTTCCAATTCCTCATTAAATCAACCCAATAAGTTGGCATAATATTCGCCATTGACTGTTTTACCGTTTTGAAGGTAGTCAATGTGAATTATACCGCATGCATCCCAAAAAACGGTCGCCATGACTTTTTTGGCTGGCAAACCCCTTGGCCTTCTTTGGCACTGATTTACTTCAAGAAACCCATTGTTTGGGTTTTGACTGCTGTTTGGTCTCTGGTGTGTTGAGATGGATCCACGTTTTGTCCATGGTTATGAAACGGCGCAAAAACCCATCCATATTGTGGTTGAACAACACCGAACACTCCTGCGAAATTGTCACATGATTGCATTTGAGATCCATTGTGAGCAAACGTGGCACCGATCTTGAGGAAAGCTTTCTCATACCCAAGTGATCATTTAAAATTGAAACCACTGAGCCATATGAGATGCCTATGGCTTCCACAATCTCTCGCACTTTCAATCTCGGATCAGCCAACACTATATCGTGATTTTTTTCAATTGTTTTGGGTGTAGAGACCTTAACTGGGCATCCAGAACATTCAGCATCTTCCGTGCTTGTACGGCCACAACGAAATTCAGTAAACCACTTTTTTACCATTGAAATTGATGGTGCAGAGTCCCCATAGTATTTATCAAGCTTAGCCTTGGTTTGAGTGATGGTTTTTTCCACAAAAAATCATGCTTAATGAGCACAAAAAATTCACTTTTTCCATTTTCTCCTCAAATCTGCTATCAATGACTGTCAAACACAGCTTGTTCAAATTTTGACAGGAGTCAACTGTCAGACACCTGTTGACAGGAGCAGTGTTGCCCTTTCAGTTAAGAGGCAGGGAATTCAAAAAGTCACTGACATATTGATCCGCCCTCGTAGAAAGATTTTTATCTGGAGAAAGAGGTTTACAATGCTTGGTAGTCCACACTTTATAAGAAAAGCATGGAGTCCATGGAAATTAAAACTAATTTTTGTTTATATCTTCTCAAATGAAAATATTTGTTCAGTTAAGCCATGTAGTTAAAACACATTATACCAACTCTGCCTCAATTGCCTTGGCAACTGCTATCTCCCCTGGTCCAACTCAAAATGCTGGGGTAAATTCACAATACAGAATTCGAGCACTATTTTGATTACCAGGGTTGTTCCCTTTTGATTCTGGGAATTGCAGTTAAGGGAGAGGGATTTAGGTTTCTCCACCAAAGTGTTCAAGTGTTTCCCCAAACTATAGTCCTTAGGATTCTATAAGAGAGAACCACAGCAGTCAAAGTGGAATAAAATCATTATAATTGTGTAGTGTGAAATGGGTCCCTGGTTTTGACTCTTCAAGGGCTGAATACTCTTGGTCCCCTGCCCCATGAGCCTTCCTGTGCCTTGAGACTGACATGTTAGATCTTATGCTTATGACAATTTAGATTAGTGGATATTACAGAGTTTTCCCCAGGATGTATATCTGACTCCTCTCCCCCAAATCTTTGCACTCAAATGAAAAAAATATTATTTTTATTGGACATGATTCTGTTTTACAGTTGTATTTTGGGGAAAATCGTAACTAGTTTGTAAGAATTTTAACTATTGCTTTTTAATGTTAATGTTGTAATTTTATCTATATATTGTTGTTTGGCACTTGGAAATATCATTAGTCAGAAAAGTGCCCATTCCGTAGTTAAGGTGTTTTTTTTATTTAAAAAAATGAACATGCTTGTCTGTTTTAAAAGATTTAGGCTACCCATTGCTCAAATCTTCTCCTTTTTTTATATTCAAGGACCACTGCAGCTGAAAGCTGCTTATGAGTGAATGAATTATTGCTAGGTCACCTGTAACTTTAAGGAAAGAAAGGCAATCCAGTTTACTGGGAATAAATAGCACAGCTGTACTGTAAATACTTCATTCAGACCATATCCCACCTGAACGCCTGAAACAGGGCAAAATCCCAGTAAATATATGGTTGTTGTAGTCTGTCAAGCATAAGAGGATTTTTCTGAATGTTCACAGGATGAGGGGAATGATGGGTTCCAGAATGAGGAGTCTATGAGTGTTCACGGAGAATTGCAGGCAGATGAGGCTGATATTTGAAATTTCTCAACTGGTTCCCAGGCAACAGTGGAAATTGAAAGTACCCTTGAGAAAGTACAATTTCCCTTGAGAAATCCCTTGGGAAGCCAAGGAGTTTTCAAGGGAGTGTAGATTAGACCTGAGAATACAGGGTGTGAAAAGAAGGCAAAATAGATATTCTCAGAGAATTCGCAATAAGACTTGGAAGTCTAAATGTGTTAGGCATAATGTCATGGGTGCCTGGCAAGCTTAAATTAAGTGGTTGGGTTCCATGCCTCTCAGAGGAGACAACGTTGTTAATGGGGATTCGGTCTCCTGTTCATGGTTCCAAGTTCATGGTTCCTGTATTGCCAAGATTCATGTTTCATGTTCTTGTTATGCCTATGTATCTTTAGAGAAGTTATCTTGTAGAGCAGGGGTGCTCATTATGGTGATCGGGAGCACCTAGGTGATCTTCAGCCCTCTTCCAGGTGATCTTTGGGCCTCACCAGCCAGAAGGCTCCTGCCATGCGCGCGCATGTGCGCTCCCGCCGCCGCCTTCGCAGGGCCTCTTTTGCCAAAATGAGGCTTTAGTGGGCGGGCCGTGGCACTCGTCTTAGCACGCATGGTGTGGTGATATGACTGCCAATTGGTTGCTGCTGCTGCTTGTGCCCTCGCTGCCTTTCTCCGCCTCGCCCTCCCTTGCCCTCAAAGGAGAAAGGTAGCGAGGGCCCACGGGAGGGGGGGAGAGAGAGAGAGAGAGAGAGGGCGGCCCCTCTTCCCAGCCCTGCGCCTTCCGAGCCGCCGCCACAGCCATATCTGGCCGGAGCGCTGGCGGGTGCGCCTATAAATACCCTCCTGCTGTGTGGGAGGGGCCTGCTGTGCACACAAGAAGCAGGATGGGATGGGGACTTCCTGCTTCGCGAAAGCACGCAGCAGGAAGGAGGAAGGCAACGAAGACATTAAGAGAGAGCGCGTGCGCAGGCAAGGAGGATCCCCTTTCTGGGTGCACACGGCAGCGAGTTTGTGGGCAGGCAAGAAAGAAGCCCCGCGCGGACGGAAGGCTCAGGTGATCTTTTCAACTTGATTGTTCATATAGTAGCTCGCATGATGAAAAAGTGTGGGCACCCCTGTTGTAGAGGTTCCTGTTTTTGTGTTCATGAATATACCTTTGGATTAATTCTATGATTTTGGATTCCCTGGTTTTGGTGTTTAACCTGGCATTTTCAGATTATTGCTACGGAACTCTGGTTTCTTTTGTATATTGCATTTTATATTCTGTCTCTTTTGGATTTGCCCTTCCCCTTTTTTATATACTTTCTTTAATAAACATTATTTTATTTATTATTTATTTTATTTCCAACATTTCTACCCCGCTCTTCTCAACCCCCGAAGGGGGACTCAGTGCGGCCTAACAAAGGCAACAATTCGATGCCGAAATTGTTGGATCACTGGACTCTGTTGTAGTGCTGGGTGAAAGGAGTGTTCCAGTGCTAGGATGCAACAATGGTGAATTGCAACATACATAGATAACACTAGCTTACATCTTAGTTTACTCCAACATGCTACTATTCTAGACATAATGTCTCACAGTACGAGGTCTGCTTGGGCCTTCATCATTTTCATAAGTAACACCTATGTTGTTGAGTGTCTTCAAGGTATTTCCAACTTATAGTTATTCTGGCTAACCTTTCATGAAGTTTCCTTGTCAAGATTTATTTGCCGTTTAGTGGAGTTACCTTCTATGGCTTGTAATCACTCATGGCTATTAGTTATTCCTGCTGTATTGGCCAGCATTGCCAATGGTCCAGATGTCACTTCATTTCCTCATTGGTTCTGCTCTTGCATTGTCATATGATCATTGTATATCCCTTCATTTGATGCACTCATGCAACTAGAGTTTTCTAATGACAGCTAAAATTTAACAAAAGAAATTCACCATTGACAAAACTCTTCATGTAATTAATGGAGATTTCCCCGTCATTTATTATGTTTATCCTCTATTTTATTAGCCAAGGTTGTGGTTCAAAACAGTTTGTAATAAAAAGACAAATAAAAATTCCACTATATCAATACAAAACATAATACCCAAATCAGGTACTTAAATTTCATTTCCCCCACAAAGAAATATGATAATGTTAGTATTGTTCATTATGGAAGTTAGTGAGAAGTCTTCTTAAAAAATCTAATCAAAATTGGTTTCGATTTATCCTATATCTGACTACCTTTGCAAAGCAGCAATTTAGTATTAATACAGTAGAATCCTGCTTCTTTGCAATTTGCGTGATGTAGTATCTCTCAAAGGATTGGAATACAAAGTAACAAACAGCAAAATTACATTTGTGTTGTTATACTTGCTAAATAGCTTGAATATGTGAACTATTAGGGAAATGAAGACAACACCAAAATAAAGGACTCTGGTGCACAGTACTGCTGAAATGGAATAAATAAATTGCCTGCAGCATTAAGAGAGGGAAAAAAACAGTCCACACACATTGACAGAGTTGACTTGACAGTTTTATGTCAAGAAGTATTACTGTGTCTTAAATTATTCTAGACTAACAGGCATCTTAATACAGACTATCAAATACAACTTTATCTCTAAGATATCACAAAATGAAGTTTTAACAGCCATCCAATATCAAAATAGGCTACTGACCCAACAGGGTAAATCAGCTGAAAAACAACCAGAGTCAACATTGCTGCTCATTGTAAGATCGAAAATTTCATCATCAATAACTTCAGCAAAACAGCCTCCCATATATATAGCTCCCTGCATCCATAGCTTGAGGGGGTCAAAAAGGCATGCAGAGAAATCAACTGTGACAAACGGATGTAAGGCTGTGAGCTTGGTAACTTTGTTCAAGGAAGAAATGGATTTGTGGCAACGTGTCTAAAATATCCCTAAGGTCATAGAAGATAAGAGATGGTGTGCCACATAAGAGCTGCCAAGTGATCATTGAAAATTAATCTAATAGGCAGTTTGATGTTTGCAGCAACCAGAGCTAGATTTAAAAAATTATGGGTTCTTTAAACTTACGTGCTAAGTGCAACCAGTAGAACTAAATCACAAGCTTGGAACAAACAGCGCTGGATCATTCTGTCTCTGAGTTTGGTTCTGAGACTGGGTGGAAGAGGGTCTACCCTAGCAAATCTTTTGAATTGTTTTCCCAATAACCCCATAAATGTGGGATATAATGAGCATGGTGATCAGATCATGATATGAATAAACATAACAGTTTAAATAATGTACCAGTAAGGCCTTTTCGGGAGAATTTCGGGGGGCTGAAGCCCCCTTAGCCCCCCCCCCTGGCTACATGCCTGGCGCTGGATCATTCTCTCTCTCTGGTCTGTATCACATGAAGGCCGAGATGCTGGGGGACAGCAGGGGACACCATGGGGGAGTGTACCACTTTGTCCCCTCACAGTGGTTGATCAAGGGATCCCTTCCTACAACATTTCTCTGCTGTCCCTGGCTTCCTCCTGCATCCTCTCCATCTTTTTCTATGAGACGTTGGGTATTGAGTTGATTTTTCAGGGCTTTGTGTCTCTGCACTGCTGGCAGTGCATCTAGACCACTGCTTCTTAAACTGTGGGTCCCAACCCCAAATAAGATACACTTAGCTCAATGTTGGGGACATGAAAAAATTGGCAGTAAAATGTTTCTGAACGCCACCCATTTACACAAATGTGGTAGCAACAAAATGTAGTGTTTGTCAGGTAAATTTGCAAGGTCTTAGCAGAGTGCTGGAAGAATCTCCAAGCCTCAATCCAGTTAGGATCCAAGCTTCCTCTATGTTGTGTAGGAATTGCACTACAAGAACAACACAGACTCCAAACACAGTTATTCTTTCCTTACGCAGGAAGGCTTTATATTCAATATTTGCAGAAGATATGTGCAGCTATCAATCCACACTTTCACTCACATTAACACTGTCATCAGTTCCTCATCACTGGGCGTTTACACCCTCCCCATTGCATCAGCCACTTGACTGGTTATGTTGGCACAGCAGTTTACTAGGTAGCTAGGCCTGAATTACTCAGCAATTTACCATTTTAATACGTTAGGTAATTTTACAAATCTTAGCGTTTACAGTGGGCATGCAGAAATGCTTCAGCTGTATTCCACAAAAAGGAAAATCAGCCTGCAAGGCTTGCAGATGCTGATTTATTATGGGTAAATGTTTGATTTTTTAAAGATCTATTTTATAACCTATATTCCTGTTGTCACATAAAAAATTCTTGAGTGAAAAAGGGTTGCAAGTAGAAAAGGTTTAAGAAGCTCTGACTCATTACCTCATCCCATGTGTGGCAGGAAAACAGGGGAAAGTGGGGGGAACCATATTACCTCATTCCCTCTCTTCTTTCCTCATCTTCTGGGATGAGCAGCCATCTCACATCCTTTCTGCACCTTTCCCTGCCGTCTCTGTAGCTTCTGCAGTTGGGAATCGAGTTGAACCCATCTCTAGAAAACAGAGTCTTCCCTTTGTTTCCCTGCGCTGCCACCACAGAGTCCTACCGAAAGTGGCCTTGTGTCAAGTGATGGCCTTCATGAAGTCTCCGTTGGCAGCAGTGCACGAAAATAAAGACAGTCACAAGATGGCCTCAAGCCATTATGGGATGAAAACTCTAGACTGCACGTGTAAACAATTGACAGTAGCTGCCCAGGGTTTCAAGTAGGATTATTTCAGCTATTTGAAGATTGCTGGTATTTCCCATACAAATATTAATGAAGCACAACCCTGTTTAGCTCCTGAAATCAGACAAGAGTGATATGTTTTAAGTAGTATGTTGGTATACATTATGCATATTTAAATTCATTGTTCTTCTATCACTCTTATTCTACACTGGTTACACTACTTGCAATTTATTTTGTGAAAGTGGGAGAATTTAAATTGTCCTTGGTTGGGAATTAGGACACAGTATTCCTATCTCTACTCCCTTAAAATTTATTTATTTACTTTTAATTTTATATACTTCGCAGTTAAAATGGTAGTTTAAATGGCATAATGCTTCATAAACCCTGAAAATTATATGTATTATGAAATTAATCTTTTTGCAGTAAGATAAAGACATTTACATGGTTTTAAGCGCAAGGTACTCCTCCGATCCAAATGAGAGCATGTATTAAAATGTCCAAATAAGTGTTTGTGTGGGCAGGTCAAATGTCTTCCATTCAAATACCCAGAGACAGAAAAAGGAAAATAGGAAGAAAAAGAAGTCTAATAAAACAGAGAAAAATGTGCCTTTCTAGTATCTCGGCACATTTCATTGCAGAAGACATAGAACCAATGTTGAGTTATGGGAAAGGGCTGATATAATTGAACAAAATACATTAAGGATAAACTATAATATATCATTCAATTCTTATTTTTTTAAAACAGGTTTCACCAATGAAATGAAATAAATTAAGTCCCAGGAGAATCATTCCAAAGCAGCCTGTAAAACACCAAAAAATGCTCCCAGTCTACAAAACTTCCTAACACGTGAGGTTCTGCTGGACCTAACATTTACTAAAAATGCGATTTCAAATGTTTTAAAATATAGTGTGTGTGTGTGTAATACACATACACACACAACAGTACAACCCCATATCCATGGAGGAGACATTTCTGAACTTACCATGGAAACAGGAGCCTGTGAACCCTATTGAAATGAATTACTTCCACCAGATGTTGCCATAGAGTTACCAGGAGGACCAAGAGATATATCATCTCTAAAGACAGCTAGGTCTTCCAGGGAGAATCTATTTTAACTTGACAGTGGGAATATGACATGCAATCTGTTGTAATTGAGCCCTCTGCGTTGCTTGATAGTAGGGCTGCGGAAGACGCTGGGTGGGGCTGAGAGTAATCTAAACACTGGAGCAGGCAGAAAAAGGAATGCAAGCGATTCCAGCAGAGAAGGGTTGGAACAAAGGAAGAGAATCCGGCAGATACTTATGTGAGGAGGAGGTGAGAAAGCTGGTGACCGGGGCGAGAGCGACGACCTGCCCAACGGATCCCTGCCCATCACATCTAATCAAGTCCAATACTGACATCTTGTCCGGTGCTCTGAGGGACCTGGTGAATCTCTCTTGAAACAAGTGCCTTTCCGGACTCCCTGAAAGAGGCGAGAGTCACCCCCTCTTGAAAAAGACATCGCTTGACCCCGAGGTTCCTGCTAACTACCGCCCGGTTGCCAACCTACCCTTCCTGGGCAAGCTTCTTGAACGAGCAGTAGAAAGCCAAATTCGGGTCTTCTTAGATCAATCCGGGGCTTGGACCCGTCCCAGTCGGGCTTCCGCGGGCCACGGAGTGGAGTCCGTTCTCGTGGCAATCACTGATGACATCCGTCGGCAACTGGATCGGGAGGCTCGGCAATCCTAGTCCTCTTGGACCTTACGGCGGCCTTGATACCGTCGACCACGACCTGCTTCTCCATCGCCTGGCGGCCTCTGGGATCCAAGACAGAGCTCTGGCCTGGCTGGAATCGTTCCTACGAGGCCGCTCGCGGGTCGAGTGGCAGGGTCAAGTCTCTTTGAAAAACGAACTGAGTGTGGAGTTCCTCAGGGTGCCATTCTATCTCCCACCCTCTTTAATATCTACATCCAGCCCCTGGCTAATATTGCTAGGAGCCACGGGTTCTCCTGCTACCAATACGCAGACGACACGCAGCTGCTCTTGAAGCTTGACCCAGGGTCATCATCAGTACCGGACAGTTTCAGCCTAGGATTGAGGGCGGTGACGAGCTGGCTCAGAGCATATAGACTCAAGATCAACCCGGCTAAAAACGGAGATCCTCTGGCCTGGCCGTCCCGACCCCGCCCACCACTTCCACTCTTCGAGGGCGAGTCCCTGGCTCCAGCCCCGGCGGTGAAAAGCCTGGGAGTGATCCCTAGACGAAAATCTCACGATGGAGGCCCAGATCCAGGCTGCAGCTAAGGGCGCCTTTTTCCATCTCCGTAGGGCCCGTCGGCTGGCTCCCTACCTTCCACCAGAGGCCTTGAGAACAGTGGTCCATGCCACCGTCGTCTCACGCCTCGACTACTGCAACGCCCTATATGTGGGCCTCCCCCAGACAACAACTAAGAGGCTGAAACGCATCCATAACGCCGCAGCCAGACTCATTACTGGGTCATCAGTGAGGGATCACATCTCCCCAATCTTAAAGAACTCCACTGGCTGCCCCTAGAGTTCTGAGCCCTTTACAAACTCCTGGTGCTCACCTTTAAAGCCCGGCACAACATTGGGCCTTCCTATCTGAGTGACCGGCTGACGACCCAATGCAGCGAGAGGCCAGCACGCTCCATCAACGGTGACCGCCTGACTACTCCTGGAGTGCGGGAGGCTAGACTGGCGGAAACTCGGCGGAGAGCCTTCTCCGTCGCGGCCCCTTCGACTTGGAACTCACTGCCGCCCGCCCTCAGAGCCTCTCCGACTCTATCTGGATTCCGCCCAGCCCTGAAGACCTGGCTCTTCCGCCTAGCGTTCGGGACTGGCTCGGTACCCTGGACTACTTGAGCCACCCCTCCTGTTTATATTCCATGTTTTTAAACTGTTGTACATTGTTCACCCTAGGGTTTTAACTGTTGTAAGTCGCCCGGAGCACCGCCGGTGGAGGGCGACTCACAAATATTAAAGTATTATTATTATTATTATTATGTCTCCCACTGACTCTGAATCCTTCGAGGGCTTTCACAGAGATGGGGGAAATGAGTCAGAAGAAAGTGATACTGATTTAGATTGGACCTTGGTACAGGAAGTTAGGGATGTGTGTAATGCAGACTCCAGTAGTGATACTTTTCTTCTTCGGGCGAGTCTGATCTTTAAGGTTATATAATGTGGGCTTTTGAGAGTGACTCCTTGCGGCGGGCAAGGAGTTGTTCCTGGTATCCTGTTTGGCATTCCTGTTTGGTATCCCGTTATCTTGCATCGTGTTCCTGATCCAGTTTACTCGTGGATTAAGGTTTTACTCTGCCACCTCTTTGGGCTGAGATGCTGCTGCTGTTGCTGCTGCTGCAGTTGGGAAAGGTGGGTTTTTTGGGGTTTCAATGTTCTGTTTTCTGTCCAGCTACAGCCGTGTGTTCCTAGTGGCGGGGTTTGAACTCCGCTGGACATTCCGTGAGTTTCAAGCTGCAAGACAGGTATTGTATTACACGGAGGGAGGTTTGACAATGTGTTTTATGGGGATTACGATGTGTGTTGTCCCGATACATTTAGCTCCTGTTGGACCTTGGACTGTCTCCTCGTTTCCTCAGTCATTCTCCTGCCCTTGACTCCGGACTGGTTACCGACTACGCTTTTGGATCATCCCTCGAAGGACGTCACAGAGGACGTCCTGAGTTTGTTTTGGATTCTCCTACAGTGATTTTTTTGGGATTTCCCTGGGTTTTTTGTGGGTTTTTGCCAGTTTGGCTAGTCTTTTGTTAGTCCCATTCCCATTCCTTGTTCAATAAACCTTTGTTACCCCCTTTTACATCTGGGCTTGGCTTTAATTGGCGTCTGCATCATAACACAATCATCTGGAGGACATAGAATATTCCTAGAAAAGATTATTTTGTCAGATGTGGGTGTGTTAGGTGAAACTGTGAGTGTCAAAGTAGTTGAGTAGTTTGACAAGTATAGGGTAGTATTGGGTAGCATCCTGCAATGCAAGTGACTTTGGGTCCTATATTAAAAGATAGCATATCAAATGAATGAATGAATGCTGGATATCATAGTTGAAAAATGTCCACTGACACACTAAGGGCACTATAATGCGACCTCAATGGCAGTGCGAAAGGGGAACAAGAGAAAGCACAGAAAGTGGTGGTTTTACTAGTTACTGCACTGTGAGAGCAGAACCATGTGGAAGGAGGTTCCATTTGGGATATATGAGATTCCATGGAAAGGGAGTGTATTTCATCCTGGTACCAAATTTACTTGTTCCCTTCTTTTTTCCTGAATGGACCCTTGTCACACAGAACAATGTTCTATTATATTCTCAGCAAAAACACATGCTTTTCTGATGCCCTCTGTTCTCCAATATATAATTTACACAGCTTCAGACATTCATGCACATTGCTGGATGGAATAATAGTCACAATTCATGAGCAAACATCTCTCTATAATCCTTTCCTTCGATTCAGCCCATAAACACAGTGCATTTCTCTTGGATAAGATTTATAGTCACATTACAGAGATATCATAATCTATTGTCAATGTTTCCAGTACTGAAAAATGTTTTTAATTTGTGTTCACACTAATATTTGGAGCAGATACATATTTATATTTTAAAACCTATGCAAGATAAAAATGAATGTCTAAAGAGATTAAATATCTGACAAGTATTTGTATTAACTAGCGTACTGACAGCTGAAGAGATTTTTATAGCAAGGGTCTTCTAGAAAATAATCTTACAAATGCCAAATAAATAAAATATACCATTAAATTTTATATTTGAGCTGTAGCTGGAAATAAAGTAGCAACTGAAACAAGCCCTGAAGTTTCAGTTTTATCCATATTGACTTCTGACTAGGTCTCAGTGCAGTCTGTTGGAATTTGCTTATGAAGGAATTAAGTCTGGGTCCTATATTGAGAGAAAGGTAGAATGGACATTAAATTAAAGTAATTAAAAGGAATTAATATGTGAAAAAATAAAACTGAATGTACATACAACATAATAATAGCTGAACATTTTATTATATGGCTTTTAAATGCATATCCCTGTGTGCAAAACATATTTTAATGACAGATGCTGTATAGACTTGTTCCATGGATGAACAAGGTAATTACTGTAAGTAGGCTTAATAATCTTCCAAAATTAATAAGATTTCAAACATACAAATAAAATTTATTCCAAAAGACATGAAATACTGTAAATATATGTTTTTTTTCCCAAAGAAACTTGGTTGGTAATGTCGTGATCCAGACCACCTTAAGAAGCCAGGCACAATAAAGTAAACAGAGTTTATTATTTATTTATTTATTTTATTATATCGATTTATATACCACCCTTCCCAAAAGGCTCAGGGTGGTTCACAAGAATAAAACAACATAATCATAACAGTATTTAAAACATGATAAAATAATTTAAACAGATATATGGAGTTAGTAGCCTCTAAAGGCTAAACACCTGTTGGAAGAGGTTAGTCTTACAGACTCTCCAGAAGGCCTGTAGATCAGTTATTGCTCGGACCTCCTCCGGCAAAGCATTCCACAGGTTAGGCGCTGCTACAGAGAAAGTGCGCTGTCGCGTAGATGACAGGCGACAAGTCCTAACCGACGGTACTTCCAACAGATTTTGGTCCAACAGCCCCAAAGCTTCTCACAGCGTCTCAAATATGACAAAAGGCACAGCAAAATGATGAGACAAACCAATTGGTAGAAAACTCCAAGCTCCAACTCCTTCACATGAGGAAATGAGGCTGAGAGAGTGTGTGAGAGCAGCCCAAGATCACAACCAGCCAATAAGAACAGGCTACTTCAAGGCACAGTAACAAACAGATGGTAACAGCATTGTCAAAAAGTAGTAGAGTGGTCCCACAGTCCTTACGTCAAGCCAGGTGGCAGGTCAATCTGGAATCCAAAACGAAGAAGCAGGGAAATCTAGCACAGAAGGGATTTAATGTGGAACAACCAATAGCAGGATACAAAGATGCGGAAGCCCATGAAATACAATACCAAGATCCAGAATTCACGTCCACAGTCAGTCCAACTATTAGACCTGGAGCAACCCAGCACAGAAGGCAACGGTCTGAATAGCAAAACAATGCCTTGCCAGCTGCAGCAAATGGTTAATTGCAAGCTCCCTATGTTCAGTCCTCCTCAGGGCTTGATTGCACCAACGCCCCTTCCCCATTTCATTCAGCTGCCAGCAACTCCTCCCATGCCGCCCTTTGTCTTTCTCTCCAGGCGATCTGTCTCCTGTGACGACTCAACTCTCCCCAACAGTCCCCATGAGACCCATTCCCAGCACGCCAACTCCCATCTCCCATGAACCCTGCAAACGAATCACTGCTAGTGGGTTCCAAGAAGGCATCCTGTATTTGTTGCACCTTAGTCCAATCCATCTCATTAGAGTCTCCTTCAGTACTCTGTGGACCCTCATCCTCATCCCCACTCCCATCATCCTCCAAAAAACCCAGAAATGTTTAATCCCCAGAAGAATCACTAATTATTTGCCTCAATAGCTTCCTTTCTTGCTCCTCATCCAACTCTTGATCACGAGAACACCATTTGGCATTTCTAGCTACAGACTCCTCTCTCTCAACCTCAGGCTCAACTACAACAGGTAAGGTACACATAGACAAACATGCACCACTGAAATAACATAATAACAGCATAAGATATTTTTACTTTTTAGGAATTTTCTTGTGTGTGTGTGTGTGGGGTCTTTTGTGTCCAGGTGCCTTGTCAAAAGGCCTGGCAGGGCATGTGGACACTCCCACCCCACCCCCCGAAAATCTCACACTTTCTGGGGTGTTTGTGGACTAGGGTGTTTTTCAAACTCAATTGCACTCGCATTAAAGTCCTGTCTGGAACCACCCCTAAAAGTAAGTAAGCAAGTGAGAGCCATGTGGTCTCATGGTTTGAGCACTGGACTCCTGCTCTGGAGACAAAAGTTCAAATCACTGCTCTGTCATGGAAGGCAGTCTATGGATAAATCTACTCAGCAAAAAACTGTGCCATAAATTGGAAATGACTTCAAGGCACACAACAATGTATGTTCCTTCCACACAGCCATATAACCCAGAATATCAAGGAAAATCCCACAATATCTGCTTTGAACTGGGTTATCTAAGTCCACAATGCCATATATTCCGGTTCAAAGCAGATAATGTGGGATTTAAATCAGCTGTGTGGAAGGGACCTAAGTAAGTTTGTTTCTTGGCCCCTCTCCATTCTTTAACAGTAAATATTCTATGTCACAATTTTTTTGTCAGTGCCATTAGTTTTTTAGGTAAAGGTAAAGGTTTTCCCCTGTCATTAAGTCCAGTCATGGCCAACTCTGGGGCGTGGTGCTGATCTCCATTTCTAAGCCGAAGAGCCGCCGTTGTCTGTAGACACCTCCAAGTTCATGTGGCTGGCATGATAGCATGGAGCACCCTTACCTTCTCTATTGAGCTACTCACATTTGCATGATTTCAAACTGCTAGGTTAGCAGAAGCTGCGGCTGACAGCAAGAGCTCATGCCGCTCCCCGGATTCGAACCTGCGACCTTTCAGTCAACAAGTTCAGCAGCTCAGTGCTTTAACCCACGGTGCCACCGGCGTTTTTTTAGAACAGTTTTTTAGAACAATGATTAACTTTCCATGTTGCTATAATTTGTTACTTTTAGGAGGGATTTCATGTACTTTGCCCATTTTTAGTAACTATAAAAAGTGCCATTTAATGATTAATATTGAAGAGTAATGCAACAAATTAATATTTTAATTCTTTTATGTTTAATAAATAAATTCTTTTTAATGATTGAATGCTAAAATATTACTGCTAAAGCTAATACTACCAGGTTCTGTACCAGGTTCTGTCTTTTTTTTTTATAAAGATTTTATTGTTTAAAAAAAAAGACATGACAACTAGACATGGTACATATGGGTTTGACGTGCTCATCCAACTCTTGGTCACGAGCTCATTTAAATCTTAGATACACATTTGATTTGTAGTCACAATGCATAAACTTAGCTTGAATTTAAATAAGCATTCTGCTTTTCGCCTCCATTGGTTGAAGTCATTTTAAAGTTATTTTCAAAGAACACTGTGACACATTGCTTTCATTTTTAAGACCATTTTAGAATGCATGAATCTCCTTGCTAACCATTGTCAGTGTAATGAAATATTATTTCTATCCAGTTTGCTAAATGAGCTTTGTAAAAATGCCGGGGCCCTGAAGCAGCCATTGTATAGGGCACAGTTGGGGTTTTTCTTCTTCTTCAGTGAATATATACTACAGTGACTTTTCTCAGATGGATATATATATATATATATATATATATATATATAGAGAGAGAGAGAGAGAGAGAGAGAGAGAGAGAGAGAGAGAGAGAAATAGGAAATTCATAAATAAATAAAATGCAAAATGCAACTGAAAAAACTTTTCTGACATAAATAAGTAAAATGGTCACTGGGTCTAATTGCAGTGGTAAAAATCCACATATACTAACTAGATAAGTTTCCTCTGGAAGAAAAATATAGTTTGAAAAACCTCCACCATTTTTTAATTTCGAAGCCTCAGCACTGTTCTTAACATTGCCTTGGGTATATAAAAGTGAAACAATAGAACTGAAAGAATCTTATCTATATATATTTATATTTGACACGTCGTGCAACCCGGCAAATAGACAGCTAAACTATAAGCCGCAGAAGCATGAAAATCAGCAACACATTCCACCATACCACGAGGTACCTATAGGGCCAAAAAAACCCGCCCTAGATACCTCGCAGCACCCCCAAACACAACCCCCAAAAATCAAGCAACGTACCTGGCATCCCTGCCTCTTCGCTGCTTTTCCTTCCCCCTCCAAGATCTTCTTCGGAGGGGAAACCCTCCTCGGCCTGGAAAGAAGAAAGGACGGCAAAGAGGGAGGGGAAATGGCGGCGGCATTGACGGGCGCACATCCCTGTGGAAAAGGGATGTGCGCCCGTTCCTCCTCCTCCGCTTCGAGGTCTTCCCAGGAGTAGGAGAGGCGGAATCCCCATGGCGGAGTTGCGAGGCTGCGGCCCGGGAAGAGGTGCGCTGCTGCTTCTCCTCCCCCCTCCAAGATCTTCTTCGGAGGGGAAAAACAGTTCAAAATCAAGCAGCCACCTCGCCTCCCTGCTTTCATTCCCCTCAATGCTTTCTCCCTTCTAGGGATGGGGAAAGGAGGAGGAGGCGGCCCCAGGCTTCTCTCTTCTTGGCTAGGGCAAACCTATTCCTCCTTTCCCATCTCAGTTTCCCCCCCCCCCCACAGTCACACACACTTCTCTACCACCCTTTCCCCACCCCAGTCTTCCCTTTTTGTAGTTTCCTCCTTCCTCTCCCAGTCTTAACTTCCCCCATTCTCCATCCCCTCTCCCTCCACTTTCCATCCCCAGCCTTCCCCACGTTCCACCCTCTCTTTCCCATGTCATTCTTCCTCCTTTCACACACATATATACATACACATATATACATATATACACATACATACACACATATACACATGCACACACATATATACAGTACATATATACACATTCACACATATACATATATACACATGCACACACATATATGCATACACACATATACATATATACACATGCACACACATATATACACACAAACATATATACACATACACATACCTACACACATACACATATATACACATGAACACACATATATACATACACACATATACACATGCACACACATATACACATATACACATGCACACACATATACATATACACACATACACACATATATACACACATACACACATATATACATGACATGCACACATACACACACATATACACATGCACATATACATATGCACACACATATATACATACACACATATACATATATACACATGCACACACATATATACATACACACATATACATATATACACATACACACATATATACATACATACACACATATATACATACAGACATGCACACATACACACACATATACGCATGCACATATACATATGCACACAAACATACACATCTGTACATACACAGAAAGGGAAAGACAAGACAGAAGGAAGGAGGAAACACACACATACCCACAGCAATGCGTGACAGGGACAGCTAGTTCATCTATAAATATCAGTGACCCCAGGATTGAATACGAACTTCATTAACTGTTTTCCTACCAGTAACCGCTGTGGAACTGTGCTCCATAATGGGTAGGCCCATGCATCTTGGTTGTGCCACTACCTCAACTGTGTTGTTGTTTTTACTGTTTTTACTGTGTTGCTTGTTTTTAATTGTTCTTAACCTTCTGTATTTTATTGTGCCTTCGGCTCTTGTAAGCCGCCGCGAGCCTTCGGGAGTCGGCGGCATAGAAACCCGAATAAATAAATAAATAAATAACTATGGACAGACTTCTTTCAAAGGATTGTTTCCTTCTAAAAACACCCAAATAAATTCTATTACTCTCAAAGGTCAGCCTATTACATTTGAGAGTAATGTAATAGCTCTGATCAAACAACAATCAGAGTTTTAATGCACACCAAAAGTCTAAAGGTATAGGTTAAGAGCGGGGTAAAATCCTGAAATAAATAGGTTTCCCCTTGACATTAAGTCTAGTTTAGTCCGATTCTGGGGGGTGGTGATCATCTCCATTTCTAAGCTGAAAAGCAAGCGTTATCCATAGAAGCCTCTTAGGTCATGTGGTCAGCATGACTGCATGGCGCCCCACTACATTCCCACCGAAGTGGTACTTATGAATCTATTCACATTTGCATGTTTTCAAACTGCTAGGTTGGCAGAAGCTGGGGCTAAGAACAGGAGCTTACCCTGCTCCCACGGATTTGAACCGCTGAACTTCCGGTCAGCAAGTTCAGCTTAGCAGTTTAACCTGCTGTGCCACTTCACCAAAAGTTTATATGTGGTAAAATTATTATGTACGCAGGCTAAGAATAATCTATAAAATCTCATGTTTCATCGGACTTTTACAAATCCACTGTAGCCTTAAGAACAAAACAATGTGACATTGAGAGTGAACATTACCTTCCAGGTTATTCCACCTATAAAATGTCCTAGATCACTCATTATTTACTGTTACTTTTTGATGCTACCCATGGCAAGGTATCATTATGTTCCAGATACACAATTCTAGAGATAATTGGTCAAGTCACATAGAATAGATGCTGCCATCTTTGATTTTCTGAGCATAATAATCAGTCATGCACAGGGAAAACAAAATGGCCTTGGATGTGGATATTGAATTTCTTGCTTCTCTGAATGCGAAGCACTGGCACTTATGTTTCCATGAAAACAGAGGATAATGAATGTATGTTTTAGGGTTATAAAAACAAAATTGGTTTTAAACTATGAATTCTAATTTTTGTGCCTTCCAATCCAAAGACTGATTGCTGCTCTCTTCTACCCTCTTCCTTTCTCAGTGTACACTTACATGAATGACTTGAGATCATTCCCATGGTGGCCAAATGCTGCACAGAATTGATCAAGGTAATGGGGGCAAGGCCACCTTATTGTGGCCTCATTCCATGTTACACAAAATTGGGAGGAAGTCTGAATCAGGCAGGCCCCCATTCTCCAAGCCTTCTGTACACAATTGAAGGCATGGTTTTTTTCAACAAGCCTTTGACTATATTTAGTTTCCTTTAATGAATATATGTGAGGACGAATAGATTTCACCAAGCACTTTATATGATTGAGATCGATTACTATTGTTTATACCTGCAGCTATTGCTGCATTTTATTAATTTTATTTATTGATTTGTTGACATTTAGTTTAGTAAGGCATGTGAGAACATCCTCCTTGTTTATCTCTATCTGGTTTAATTCATTTAAATCCCTCCCTGAAAAAACTGACTCAGCTGCAGGCATATGTTGTCTGTCCTCCTGTGTGAAAACGGAGGCAAAGAAGTCATTTAGCCGCTCAGCAATCTCCTTGTCTTCACTTATTGTCCCTTTCTTACCATTTTCGTCAAGTGGCCCAACTGCTTTTCTAGTTGGGTTCCTGCTTCTGATGTACTTAAAGAAGTTTTTGTTATTTTTTAAAATATTCTTTGCTATATGTGCCTCAAAATCTCTCTTGGCTTTCCTGACGGTTGCTTTGCATTTAGTTTGCCAGAGCTTGTGTTCCTTTCTGTTCTCCTCAGTAGGAAGAGCCTTCCATTTCTTAAATGAGTTTTTCTTCTTTCCAATCACATCTTTTACTTCATTTGTAAGCCATACCGATGTCTTCTTGGACTTTCCCGGCCTCTTTCTTATTTTAGGAATGCATTTTAGTTCGGCTTGTTTTAAAGTATTTTTAAACAGTTTCCAAGCATTCTGGAGGGATTTGATTTTTTTTAACTGTTCCTTTTAGTTTGTTCTTTACTATTTTTCTCATTTTGGTGAAATTCCCTTTGTGAAAATTTAAGGTCTCTGTGTTAGTTTTCACTGACAGTTTGCTATCCAAACTTAAGTTGAAGGTTATTGTGTTGTGGTCACTGGTAGCTATGGGCTCAGTTACAAGGACATATTGAACCAGGTCTTGTTCGTTAGTTAGCACCAAGTCCAGGATCCCCTTTCCCCTGGTTGGTTCCATGACCATCTGCTCAAGGGAATAATCAGCTAGCATGTCGAGGAACCTTGTCTCTCTTTCATGCCTAGAACAAGCATCACTCTCCCAGAGAGGACCCACAGAGAAGCCCCCTGTGTTTTGGGAGAAGCCTCCAGTGACACTTTCACCCTAGTTGTGGGCAGAGCCTGCACCAGAAATCACATAATGTGATACAGGGTTTCAAATTAGTGCTCTCCAGACATTTTGAACCTCAATTCCCATGAGGATTTGGGGGGGGGGAGCAGGGGGGGAGATGGAGATTGAGAATTGAATATTATTTCCTAACCACTAGTTATAATGGTTTGGAATTGTAGGCCAAAAGATTCGAAGGGTACTGGGCTAACAATCTCTGATATAAGTTAAGGCTGAAGGCTCATTTCAACTAACTTAGACAAAGAACAGATAAATCACCCTAGCAGCTGACCCATTCCCATAAATCTAAGTTGAGAGCCATCACTGAATAAAGGGACAGCTTGGCTGAGCAGTATTGAAGCATTCTACTTTCCCTGTTCGCTAAGGTGGAAACAATGTAGTTGGTAATGTACTTGTAACTACACTTAATAATGAGAATCTGTATGTGCTTTCCGATTAATGAACTGTGCTAAAGTGAAAAGTTCCTCGTTCCAGGGCTTTTTAAGGGACAATGTGCTAAGAGGAGAAAAAGAAGAAAACCTTTTCACTCGGAACAAATAAAAAGCACTCAGAAAGGCAGAAGAAACAAATTATAAGCATCGAGACTCCCTACTTACTTATATGTTTTCAGTTAACAAAATGGTGATGCAACAGCTCACAGCAATTTAGAGACTGACCTCCTTCCTTTCAAAATGTCACATTACTATAAAGCTTTAAAGGTCAGCTATTTTAATTTGGAATTTAGTGGGGGTTTTCTCAAAATAAACAAACATACAAACATGGGTATATGCAGCAAGTGGTATCACCCATAAAACCAACCAGATATTATCAGAGAAGATAGCATATACTGTATAATAAAAGCATTTGCCTATTTCTAAACATCTATTTATAAAATTGAATAAATCCAGATTTGATGTATATCCATGCAGTTGCCTAAATCCAATTGTTAGGCCCAATCAAAGCTGATCAACTGAAACTATAATAATTTCATAGATCAATACTCATGTTTTTATCACTGAACCAATGAGTTTACTCCAATTTAAAAAAACAATTGGGTTTAGGTCAATGGAATTATAACAGGAATGCTATCTCTTACTTTATAAAAAAAACAGGACGAAGAATGTTATGTGTAAGCTGAATGGTCTATTTCCAGCCACTAGAGACATATGTATTAGGCTTGTGCATGGATTTGGAGTGGTTGGTTCTCTTTAGCCCATCTGGCTTGGTTGGTTTGGCTGGATGGCTGTAACCCCAAGGGCCCAGCCATCACATTTTCCCATCCATAATGGGACCACATGGCAGCCAATCACGGATGGTAACGTCTCATCGAATTATAACTCCCATGATTTCATAGTATTGAATGTCAGTCTGAATGTATGTCAAACTGCATTACATCTAGATGCACATTCAGTGTATCTACAAGTACATCTAAAGTGCATCTACAAATACTACCCCAGTACTCCAAACACTGTTCTGCATTGGCTATATTTTACAGGCCTTAGTCTTTGCATTAATGAGAGCCTGACATATGGAAACTCACCAACCTAGTGAACCAGGACATCCTGTCGGTCATTTATGTTATGCAGACTTGCATGCATTTTGAATAATTTTCTTGTTCCAGGGAGAAACCTGAACAATTCTGATAAAACTGAACAAATCTGTGGGACTTGATATCTAGGATTAGTGACCAAACTACATTTCTTAAGTCCCAATTAGGGTAGATCCAGTGACACCATGAGGTAAAGCACACATCTAGCGGCTATTAAAAAGGCTTAGCAGTAGAGCAGAGTGTGCAATTAAAAACAAGAAGAAAAGAAAAAGACAACCATTTGTAAAACAGTGGGCCTTCTAACCACAAGCATGGTGTTAAACAAGATTTTGATTAACTTTTAGTTGTACAATCCAGACTTCCTTGGCTGTTATTTAAGCATATGCTGTTATTCTTACAGTGTGTCAAGAAAGGGGGCATTCATTTATTTGCAAATATAAGGTTTATGAAAAGAAAGAGTAAGGAGCCAAAACATAAAATTGGCTAATGATTTGTTTTAAATGCCAAGAGAGTGATTTTTCATTCCCTGAAACATACCTCAAAGGGGGGAAGGGGGGAGTGGATTTGGAACTCTCTTCTGCATTTGTTTATATTGGGCACATCTACATGGGCTGCTCAATTTGGGGCTGACATGGAACAGAAATGCTCCAGACTGACTCCAGAGGTAGTCGCACACTCATTCTCCAACCTGTGTCAGGGCAGAGTCCAGTTGGTACTGTCATGCCAAGACCGCTTTGGCTCCACTGAACCTTCGCTTTGGTGGTGAGTAGGCATGATAACAAATCGAAAAATGGCGATTCTAAAATCAAATGGGGGGGGGGATTTTTTTTTTGATTAGTATATCAAAGACTTACAAAAAAATTCCCAAAAATTTCGGAATGTAACTTAAGTACTAACGAAATTCGTTAGAAATTCGTATGCCAGAGCATGCGCTTTCAGATGGTTTTGGCCTACAACTCCCAGAAATCCTAACAGCTGGTAAATTGGCTGGGATTTCTGGGAGTTGTAGGCCAAAACTTGAATAAACCACACTGAATTCTAGATGGGACTCTCCAAATAGGAAGGAGGGAGGGAAGGAGGAAGGGAGGGAGGGAGGGGTTTTCTATTCTTGGAAGCAGCAAAAGAAAAGAGGAGGAGCCCCCTCGCTCCTTGCTGCCTCTCTCTCACCCCGATCCTGAGGGAGAGGGGCCCAAGTTTGCCCAGGCTGAGAGGAAAAGGAAGAGGCCTGAGGCTGTGAGGAATGGTGGGAGTTGAAGTCCAAAACACGTACCTGGAGGGCTGAAGCTGGTCCCTGCGATGGGGCAAGGCAGAGCAACGGGAAGAGAAGCATCTGAGAGAGCGCCGGGAGAGAGGAGAAGCGCGTGTGTGTGTGTGTGAATCAGGCCCCTGCGATGGGGCATGCTTGGCAGCAGAGCAACGGGGAAGAGACGGGGGGGGAAGCCTGGAGAGAGAGGAGAAGCGTGCGCGCGTGTGTGTGTGTGAATCAGGCCCCTGCGATGGGGCATGCATGGCAGCAGAGCAACGGGGAAGAGAAGGAGGGGGGGAAGCCTGGAGAGAGGGAGAGAGCGCGTTGTGCGCGCGGTGTGTGTGAATCAGGCCCCTGCGATGGGGCATGCATGGCAGCAGAGCAACGGGGAAGAGAAGGGGGAAGCCTGGAGAGAGAGGAGGAGAAGCGTGTGCGTGTGTGTGTGAATCACTTTCCAGAATGCATTGCCTCTACCTAGCAGCAGCGTCACTTCCAGTTCCCCATAGAAATGCGGGAAAAAGAAGAAGCTGAATGAAGGCGGGAAGGAAATGAGGGGGAGAAGATAGGGAGAAGTGAGTAGTACAATAATTAATTAATTAATAATTAAGAATTTCTAACGATCCTAACGCAAATTGTTGGCCTCACGGACCGTAAAAGGAAGTCTACTTCCTGGTTCGGGGCAGCGATCCGTAAAACAACAAAAGTCCCATTAATTACGGATTTCTAACGAATCAATTAGATTTCCGTTTCAATTTTAGCATGCCTAGTGGTGAGGTCTTCATGGCCATCTGATGACATGGGTCTCATTAATCCCCTTTCTCTCCATTCATCAGTGTAGGGAAAAGAGAATAACAGTACCAGTCACCTATATGGACAAAGAATCAGTCCTCATCATGCCAGGTCCTGCTATCTACACTGAACTGAAAGCTATAGAGTTGCTCTGGAGTTTTGGTCAAATTCCAGGACATCTTCCAATTTTTCTTGTCATGGGGCTACACTGGATTAACTCAGTTTATCCCAAAATAAGCACCCAGTGTGACATAATGGAAACTGATTTCAACATGACGCTGAGGCTGCAATTGTATGTTTTTAATTGTTAAATTGTTATTATATGTTTTTTTCTGGGGGGTTGACTTGTTGCTGTGTTGTATTGACTGCCTGTGTAAACCGTCCCGAGTCGCCTTCGGGCTGAGAGGGGCAGTATAGAAACGTGACAAATAAATAATGTTATGAAGATAACCAAGCAACTGCACAGTGAGTACAGGCTTACTGCCATGTATACATAACATACAAGTAAATATTAGGCATGGTTAGGTCCAGTTGGAATCTTCGTAATTCGAATTAAATTTGGATCAAATTCCCTTTTCAAGTGATTTCAAATCGATTTGGGAACCCAGAAGTATCCTTGCCCTTTCAAAGCAACTGTTGCCATTTTTGTGAATCGGAAAAGGAAGTGAATCGGAAAAGACCCAGCGTTTGGAAGCAATCAGCAGCTTGCATGCTGAGATCCTTGTCTCCAGCCAATGAGGGGAAACCATGAGGAGAGGGGCAGGGTTTTGGCACGGCACCTCATTGCAAGCCAGGGACGAGAACAGGAAGGGACTAGGCAGCTTGGGTGGGAAAGGTGCCACGTCACCGCTTTGCAAGGCAACAACAGGGTTGGGAACAAATTGGGGAAACTGGAAGCAGGGCAGCTGGGAGAAGTGTTCTTCTCTTGCCTACCACTGCCAATTTTCCTTGTTGAAGAAGTGATTTTAACTTTCAACATACCTCAATCCCCTTTAGGTTACACTTTGGATTTTGGGATCCCAGAAAGTCCCTTTGGACTTGGAAAGCCCATTTTCCGCTAATAATTTCCTTGGGGAGAACCATACCATGCCACTTTGGAGCCCCCTTTGTCTGCTTTGGGTTTCATGTTGTACTTTTGGAAACTAGAAATCTCCTAATCTAATAATTTCCTTGGGAAACCACACCATACAACTTTGGAGCTCCCTTTCTCTGTTTTGGGTTACACATTGTACTTTTGGGAACAAGAAATCTCCTATAATCTGCTAATAATTTCCTTGGGAAAACACAAAATACCACTTTGGAGGCCACTACTTTGGAGGCCCCTTTGTCTGCTTTGGGTTACACGTACTTTTGGAAACTAGAAATCTCCTAATCTAATCATTTCCTTGGGGAACCACACAATACCACTTTGGAGCCCCCTCTGTCTGCTTTGGGTTTTATGTTGCACTTTTGGAAACTAGAAATCTCCTAATCTCATAATTTCCTTGGAGAACCACACAATAAAAGTTTGGAGGGCCCTTTGTCTGCTTTGGGTTACACGTTGTACTTTTGGAAACTAGAAATCTCCTAGAGGCAGCACATTTCTTGTAATATTCCTTATTAGATTACTGCAATTACTTTAAAAATTGTCAAGAACCCAGGGATCTTCTAAACACATTGAAAGTTAGTATGCTGACAGAGAAGAATCTTTACTACCACTGTGGCAAGTTTTGTTAGTAGTGGTCTAAAAATGAGGGAAAGGGAATCCCCCAAGTTTTGCCTGTCCCGTTTGCAGTTTTTCGTGTATTGCGCAATTGTGACTGCCATTAACAAAGCAATTGGGAAATTTTAGAAATTTCAGAAAATTCTGACTTTTTTTTTTTTGGAAAATTTCGGAAATCATTTCCAAATTGAATCGCCAGCTCCCCCTACATCCAAAATGAGTTTTGAACATTTTTTTCCTTGATCAAACAAGCCTAGTAAAGATACTTAACTAAGGAACTGTCCCTCAAACATGATTCAAACATTATATTCATCTCTGGGGGTGTTGTGTGGTTTCCAGGCTATGATCTAGCAACATTTTCTCCTGATGTCTCACCGGCATCTGTGGCTGGCATCTTCAGAGGATCCTCAGCTACAGATGCAGGTGAAACATCAGGAAAAAATGCTGCTAAAACACAGCCATACAGCCCGGAAACTACACAATACAGAGCTATTAATATGTTTCCATCATGTTTGAGGGACACTTTCCCATAACTCTCAAGTGATTCCAGCTGTGAAAGCCTTCTACAATACAATATTTATCTCTGCTTTGATCACTAGAAGAATGGATCTCTGTCTCCCTGTGCAACTGATGTCTGATAAAATGTGTTGGGCTGGAGTTACAATTGTGGCAATAATGTCACAATTGTGATTACCGTATTTTTCGCACCATAAGACGCAGTTTTTTTCCTCCCAAAGTAGGAAGAGAAATGAGCCGCGTCTTATGGAGCGAAGATGCAGGCAGAGAGGGGGGGGAGGCGCTGGAGCAGAGGGGGGGCAGCGATATACTCACGCTATATTCCCCCCCCCCGGCGGCTCCTGGCTGCGCCCGCGCATGGCCAGGCTCCCGCTGCCGTGTTGGCGCAGCCAGTCGGCAGCGTGGAGGAATGGGGGCGGAAGAGGGGACTCACGGGGCGGGAGGGAGGGAGGGAAGGAGGAAGTGGCCGCAGCGCCTCCGCAGGGCTCCCTCCCTCCAGCGAGGCCTTCCTCCGCTTCCTCCTCAGCAGAGGCGCGACGGAGTGATGTCACGAAGATGCGCCTCTGTCTTCGGGTCCTTCCGGGGGCGCTGCTGCTGCTACCGCTGCATCTCGGGAAGGGCCCGAAGCCAAATATGGAAGTTATGTATGAGTAAATCTAGGAAACTTTTCAGTATTGTCACTAATCTGTTTAAGCTCTTGCACTTCTTTCCCTACAATGGTGCTATCACTTACAGAACTATCACAGTATATCAGATTACTTTGGTAAAAGGCTTGGAAAATTGCATCTTCTTGCAAAAGAATGCATCTCAGCACCTTTTTTTAATCCTGTAAAATTTGTCCAGGTGGATTTGGTACCTTTTGGAAACAAGTTCCACAATTACACTGCATTGGATGGATGGAAGCACTCATTTAATAAAACTTGGATCCACCTTCCATAGCTTCTCAAGATACATCCCAGAGGGCTTGAAAACCTTACCTTCTTGAGTGGCAGGGAATGTCTGGGAATGTAAAGGTGGATTTGTCACCTTATTTCCAAGTAAGAAATATCATAAGATTCTGGCCAGTGCAAATAGTTGACAACAGTTAATAGATTTTTAAAATGACATGAGAAGGTGACAAAAATAGTCAATCAAATTTGCTGAAATTTAACTCCAAATAAAATATTCACAATGTTGACAATCAAAAATCAGGGAAGAAAACATGGACCACACATTTTAAGCCTTCAGATTTTATTGTCACTAAACTCTGTGGCACGCTCTTACATCTCTCCCCCTACAATGGCACTGTCACTTACAGCAGGAGTTTTACACACAGACTGAGAACATACCCTTAGTGTAGAACACATTGTAAAAAGAAAGTATCAGAATCACAGGTATTACACCCTGGTGTGAACAGATCCCACTGGATCAAACAGAACGCAATAACTTATCTTATATCTACAGTTTAAAAAGGATGTATCCATTAAGAGAAATATCCAATATTCTCACTGTATATTTTACATTAAAAAGTCATTGAACTTTATGTTTAATTTTTAGACATACTAGATTGAAACCTACTGTGCAGATATGCTCTAACTTCCAATTCAGTGCAGCTACTATCTTGCTCCTCATGATCCCACAGCAATTCATGCTTAAAATCAATCAGGCAGCCATACAAATACATAGCTTATATTTGTGCTCAAATTGTTATCTCTTGTTTGTCATTTGGGGATGGGACATCAACCTGATGGCCTTATGCACATGAAATGCACCCATGGAACATAATGCTTTTTTCAGTGTGCAACAACTCATTACAAAGCTACAGCTCTGTGGATTGTTTTTTTTAATTACTATGACTATTTAAATATTAATCATTTTGTAATTAGACTGTATAAAGGGGAGAGAGAACTGTTTTTCTTGTTGTGGAAATGTTCTATAGTTTTTGATGTAACTGCTGATAAGCTTGTCAAAAATGCAGGCCCAATAATAAAAATACATTTAATTTATGCTAGTTATTTATTGATTAGTTATTTATTGTAAAGCCCTAGATAATTCCGCTTTAATTTACTTAAAGTGGGCTTAAATCTCTGCTCAAATTCTTTGAATAACGCATTTCATAAATTATTTGGGGGAGGGAAAGAGAAAATACTGAGAATGATTCAGCCTACATTAAACAATTTATAGTTCCATTGATTTTAACAGATTTAAACATGTACTGCCCTAACTTTCACTGAAATCAATGAGTCATTAGTATTTGTTGAGTACCCCATCAAAAGAACAAACTTCCATTCAGAACAACCATTAGACAACTCCCATAACTCCAAGTTCAATGGAGCCTGCTTTCAGATAGCTGCATTTAGGGACTATGTTTACTGCAAGCTGGATCATTACCAATGTAAACTAAGTGCAACATTTATTTTTAAACTTTCAAAGAAAAATCCATCCTAAATTAATTTAATAATAGAGAAGGCAGAGAGAACTTCTGTCTTTGCTTTATACATAAAATGCTAGCACCAGAAATATACTTATTTAAAACTATGTTGAAAATGTATTTTTTCAGTCACTAAAAATTACTTCTCAAAAGTGGATATGTTAATATGCACATCAGTTTACAGTGAATCTTACAGAATTTTGGTTGATTTTCTTTTTTCAATAAAAATGGAAATAAGATCAAATACCAAAATTCAGAATGCGACTGAAATCAACCGGGAAAGGGGGGGGGGTATAAACCCTGACTTATTCGATGGGCCTTTATTCTGATTAGAACTAACAGTGTGTCCCAACAGAGGCAAAGGTGGACATTTCCCGACGTATAGTACTGAAAGGGGAGAGTTCAAGCTCTGTAGTGTACTCATTGTCATTGTCATCACTTGTTACTGTCGAAGACTTCTGAATGCATTCATCACAGCAGCAACAACAACACTCCAAAAAGGCCCGACTGAATGGTTTACAAAGACAGAAAAGGAGAACTGGAGTCACACATGATTTGAAGAACAACAAAAACTGACTAATGAGGTGCAGAAGGTCCATAGTCTGCTGTGACACCCCTGTGGACATGTAGGCAGTGACAATATTGCAAATGTTTTCAGGAATGATGCAAAAGCCATATAAAATGGTCAAAGCCACCACAGTACAGTTCATCTGGCTCTCCAGCTGGATTTGTCGCTTGTTTCCTCTTGTACAAGCCTTCTCCACTTTTCGGATTTTCCTTGCAGTCACCAAAGAGCAAGTAATGGTAAAAAGGGTAGGCAAGCAAAAGTAACAGCCAAAGTACCACCAGAGCCTTGCGCCATCATAGGTAAGGGCCAAGACGTAGATTGTGTCAGGTAAATGTGGAGAGATCTTTACCACACACCGTTCTACAGGAGGGCTCCCACTGATGTCAGAGTCTTCTTTCGTCAACTGGCGTAGAACCACCTCAGGCAGTGCCAACAGTAGAGCTCCAACCCATATAACAGCCAGCTTGGCAGTTGTGGATGCACAGTTTTCAATCATCTCGTAGTACATCTGCACATTAGTGGCAGCACGGAAGCGGTCTATGCAGAGGGCACACAGTGTAAAGGTGGTTACTCCGAGTGATGCTACCTGGATAAGCAGAAAAAATATGAGATTGAGTTTCAGAATAAGGAAGGAATGCCCATACTATAAACCAGTTATCTGATTCTCTACCCCGGTTTCATCTGAAAGCTTTCCCCATGTTGCAATAGTCAAGAGATGCAAACGGATTATAAATAGCTAAAATATTTAGCTGTGGCAATTCATAAGGTACTATGGATGGTATAAATACAATTTGGTCTTTAATTTTGATTATTTTTGGTCGTTACCAATATGGCATGGTAAAGGAAAATCCCTTCTCTGCAATAGCTGCCTATAACAATCTCTTAGGAACAGATTTTTCCATTGGGGATTCTGGTCCCAGGTGAAAACCTGGGCTTTGAGAGATCCTTCTAAATGGATTACTTGAACACCATCTGATCTTGGAAGTTTAGTAGGATCAGTACTAGTTTTTATTTGGATGGAAGAAAACCAAGGTGGCATAGGGTATATTTCAGAGGAATGAACTGGCAAAACTACCTCTGGGGATTCCTTGCCTAAGAAATTCATGAGGTCATTGTAAGTTAACAGATGACCTGAGGCATGCATGTGTTTGTTTTAAATGCAATTGTTTCTGTGCACACAGTTTCATATTACTGATGTCCATAAGATTGCTGTCCTGATCCTAAGAATTCCAGCAAAGATCAAACCAGTGTTCAAGATAAATCAAATACCCTGTTACCACTGCATGGTTTCAAACTGCACCATGATAGTGTTTCAAAGTTTCACATGTTGTATCACTAGACTACAGTCTTTATTGTTCCAGCTTTCTTTACTGCCAAATTTTATGCAGGTTTTCATGGTGAAAACCTGCATTCTTCCCAAAGCTGTGCTTTTGAAAATAAATCTTTCACTGTACACTGGAGCCCTGAAGGAATACTAACAGGAACAGCTAAAAGTTTTCTGTTCTTTCTTTTTTCTTCCTGTGGTGGCTTATAATTAGTCCAGTATCTGCATATTACACCCACCTCAAAAACTGTCAAGAATTACTGGACAGCTGACTGTAACTTTTGCTTACTTAATGTGCACTGAGATATCAAGATTCTATGAAAAGACAGATTTCAATGCAGTCCGATTCCCATCATAAATTTGAAATATTCTTGTTTATGTACATATAATAATAAGTTATGCAAGAATGGAGGGTGCAATTATATAAATGCACCACACACATTGGCCTTCAGCATTTAATGACCATATCTGATTGCTAAACATCAATATCACTGAAAAAAGCTGGGCACACTGGATAATTTTTTTAAAAAAAAACGCTGACTTAACAAATGATTCTTTGAAATGTCTTCTTGAGGAACATTCAGGCCCTTCTAAACCTGCAATAGAAGTCATATTTAATTACACAGACCCTTATTAACCTACAATAGTATGCATGTTTGTTTATGACTCAACAGAAGTACTGTAAATATTTTTTAGAAAGGAAACTTATAAATTTAGTGAGTTCTGCCATCAGAAATACATTCAGAGGGGAGGGGGAAGCTTAGTAAGCAAAAGCAAATATGCAGGGAAATTCAAATAAACACTTTTTGTCGAGGTAGTAAAGATTAAGGCAAAGTAAGAAATAAGCTTTTGTACATCAAAGCTAGGAAGTGTCAAAGAGAAAAAATAAATCTTAAATGCTGACTGTAAGACATTTATGACATCCCTAGAACTTTCCCAAACCTACATTTATCCATCTCAAATAAGATTGACTTCCAATCGACTGAGAAACAACATTTTGATGATTACAAAGAAAAGAATTTTTAACCTGCTCCAACATACTGACTCCTGGGACATCTTCACACGGGGCATTTTTGCCCTGTTTTGCTGCTTTTACATGTGGCAAGGATGGGGCCTGCCATGCAACATCACACAGCAGGCCCCACTGACATTTTCCCAAAGTGGAGGGAAAGAGGGAGGAAAGTGCTGGAGCTACCAATACTTTCCTCCCCTTTTTACCATTACTGCCCTTTCTGCCATCTGATGGGGGAGGGAAAGGGTGTGAAAGCAGTCTTCTGTGCCCACCATGTGATGAGAGGAGGAGGGAGAGCACATGGGCTGTACGAAGAGGTCTCTAGTGTGGGAGCTAAATTCAAATTCCATGCCATGGAATGAGTATCACTTCTCTGTTTTAGGGCCCTTTCACACTTCACAGGTATAGTACTATAATTCAACCATAACTGCCATGGATGCATCCTACAGAATCCTGGGGTTGAAAGTGTTCTGGGGTACTGAACATCTATGGAGAAAATTCTAAATGCTCCTCCTTGTGCTATGACATTAAAAGTGGTATGATAGCACTACAAGAACACTGTATAAAAGGGCCCTCAGTCTCTGGTCCCCTAAATAGAAATGGGAGCATAATTTTTTTTCTCTTAAAGTAGTTGCTAGTAGAATACAAAGATCTGGGGAAACATTTTAAAATGTTATGTTTCAGAATCCAGTCTACTTCATGTAATATATAAATACTAGGGCTGTGCAAAATTTTCGTTAGGCCTCATGTCAGATCAAATTCATTAAATGTATACTTATGATGCAATATCCAACACATGGGTGTGGCCTGAACCAAAATCTTAAGGTTCAAAACTTACCCAATACTTTTTCATTTGAATTTTGTAAATCTTGGAAACTTCCCAAAGTCAGTTTAATTTTTAGCTCAAGGAATATCAGCAAAGCCAAAAAGGCTGCCTTTCCTCTTGTGAATTTTTAAATTGAATTTTATAATCATAATTGTAAAAATAGTACTTCCTTTTCTTTAATATTTACCTTCCAAATCTTTCTATATTTTCCCTCCCCTCCCCTCCCCTCTTGCCTTTCCTCTTTAAATTAATGGCTTCTTGTTATTGGAAGAGGAAAGCAGCAGGGAGAAAGCAGAGTTGTCTGGGAAAGAGACTGAGAAAGTACAGAATTCTGGGAAATGTAGTTTGGGAAGGTGAGGAGCCCTATGCCTGAGAATTCAAAAGACTCTGCCCTAAACTAAGTTTCCTAGAATTCTGCTCAGCATCAGAAAGCCCCAATCAGGATAGGGGAGAGATTTCTCCCTCTGCAGCAGCAGCCAGCAAGAGTTTTGATAAATTGTTGAATCTGCAAAGAGGAGGACTGACCAATGCTTCTAGTAAGTAAATTTCCATTCTGTGCTGGGAAGAAATCCCTAAAATGTAAGTTCTATTGTTTAATATGAGAGACATTCAATGAGATAGCTGTTGTGGCTTTTAAAAAAGTTATTATCAAAACTTTTTTTAAATCCCTAAAATCAGTAGATGTATGAATATTTCTGAAACTTAAGGGGTATGATCCCCTGTTATCTTGTGACACTGCAAAGAAAAATTTAAAAGATAGCCCTTATAGTTTAGTTTTTTTAAAAAAATTATTATAAAAACTTTCCCCCAAAATTCATGGATAAGTGAAACATTCTGAAATTTGATGGGCAAACAGTGGTAAATGTATTCTATCATTATAGCAAATTGCACCACAATAAGCTGTAAAACTGAGGGAGAAAGGAGCCCCACTTGCACAATTACTCTAATGAAAAAAGTAACAAAATTTTCTTATTCTCATTATAGTTACAAAATTTTCACTAATGATACTTTAGAAACCCTTTACAAATGAAACACTGGTGCCCCCTAATTTTGTAATGAGTCTTGAAACTTTTTTCATCGAGCGCACAGCCATAGGGAAATATGCTGTTGAGCAGGGGTGCTCATTATGGTGATCGGGAGCACCTAGGTGATCTTCGGCCCTCTTCCAGGTGATCTTTGGGCCTCACCAGCCGGATGGCGCACTCCTGCCATGCGTGTGCACATGTGCTCCCGCCGCCGCCTTCGCGGGGCTTCTTTTGCCAAAATGAGGCTTTAGTGGGCGGGCCCTGGCGCTCATCTTGCCATGCACGGTGTGGTGACATGACTGCCCATTGGTTGCTGCTGGGGGGGGAGCAAGGCAAAGGCACGCGCACGGATAGGATGCGAGGCTGTGAGAGGGATGGAGGGAATGTGTGTGTGTGAGAGAGAGAGAGCCAAGGAGAGAAGAAAGAAATCCAGAGAACTTTTTCGGATCCTTTTGGCAGGCAGGCAGGCAGGCGGGCGCTGGAAGGAGAGAGGGAGAGAGAAAGAGGCGAAGGAGGCCGGGCAAAGTGGGGCAAAGCCAAACAAGCCCCGCCGCAAACCCTGCTGCTGCTGCCCTCGGGACTCCCATTCCAAGCCGAGACCTGGGTGAGCGAGCTGTGTGAGGCTGCTTTCTTTCCTTGGTTGGGGGCGAAGAGGCAGGGTTCCGCCGTGTTCCTGGGGCTGAACCCGAGGAGGAGGGGGCTGCGGGGATGGAGACTCCACTTGCTGTTGCTGCTTGTGCCCTCGCCGCCTTTCTCCGCCTCACCCTCCCTCGCCCTCGAAGGAGAAAGGCAGCAAGGGCCCACGGGGGAGAGGGGAGAGGGAGGGATGGAGGGTGGCTCTTCAGAGCCGGATAGGAAGAGCCACCCTCTCTCTCTCTCTCCCATGGGCATGGACTGCCACCAGTGGGAGGGGTCCTCCTTCCTGCCAGCCATCCACTTGGGCATCCTTTCTGAGTGACACCCTCGAAAGGAAGGAAGGAAGGGTGCCCCCTGTTGCATCTGTCACTTTGGAGAAACACCTCTTCCACTCTTCCTTCTCCTGCCCAGGTAAGGAAGCCTTGAGGGAGGAGGGAGGGGGGAGGCTGCCGTGGGGAGGCTCCAGCCTCACGTGGGTCCCTCTCTCGGTTGAGTTTCCCGGTCCAGGCAGCAGCCAGGCGGCCCCTCTTCCCAGCCCTGCACCTTCCGAGCCGCCGCCGAAGCCATATCTGGCCGGAGCGCTGGCGGGTGCACCTATAAATACCCTCCTGCTGCATGCGGGGGAGGGGCCTGCTGTGCACGCAAGAAGCAGGACGGGATGGGGACTTCCTGCTTCGCAAAAGCACGCAGCAAGAAGGAGGAAGGCAACGAAGACATTAAGAGAGAGAGCGCACGCAGGCAAGGAGGATCCCCTTCCCGGGTGCACGCGATGGCGAGTTCGTGGGCAGGCAAGAAAGAAGCCCCGCACGGACGGAAGGCTGCAGTAGGAGCGTGCGCACGCGCATGTGCGCACACGCTCACATGCACGACAGGTGATCTTTTCAACTTGATTGTTCATATGGTAGCTCGCATGATGAAAAAGTGTGGGCACCCCTGCTGTTGAGAGACATGGAAGAGGTGCCTTATCTGCTGTAGTACCCCACTGTATGAAATATACCCCTCCAGAACTCTTATCTATTTTATTGTCATTTCAGCCCTGGGTGAAAGCACAGTTGTTAACAACGAGCTTTGGAGTCTGTCTGGTTTTAGACAGATCCACAAATGTGCCTTATTTGCACTTCAAGTAATCTTGAAGTGCAAAGAAGATTCAGAGTTAGTTTCACCAATTCTTTCCTTTGAAATATAGCCTAAGGCACATGGTATTAATTAATAGTCTCCCGTCCAACTACTAACCAGAGCTTTAGAATGTTTTTAAATTAAAATTTGTAGCCCACGTTTTCATGGTCCTTCAAGATAGCTCACATTGAGCTAACTGAAAGTTGAGAAGATCATAAAAACATAAAATAGATTAGTCAAAATCTTAACTTGGTGTTAATTTACAGGGTTCCCAATGGTTCCCAGCACATCAATATGTGTCACAGAGAAAGAGTATGTATACAAAGAAAGAACAATATCTAATTCATATGTGAATAAATATTGTTGTTTCAGACCAATTCATACACCTTTAATCTCAGGAGTGGAGAGCCTTTTGGCTCCCAGATATTGCTCCACAGCTCCCACGAGTCTCACTCAACATGGCCATTACTGAAAATTATGGGAGTTGTAATCTGAAATATCTAGAGCAATGATTTTGGACTCCCAGAAGCACTAGCTGACTTGCCAACAGTAAGGAATTCTGAGAACTTAAGTCTAAAATATTCAGAGGACCTAAGTTTGGGAATTACTGATCTAGTGGGTCAAAGGTTTTAGATATATCCTCAGTAGTATGAGAACTGTTCTCTATGGCTGAGAACTGGATATTGCATCTCAAGTAATCAGGCTATACATCTTTTGAAGGGATAGCCACGAAGCTTTCACAATGCTGGAGAGATATTCAAAAGATATCTTTGACTGATGATTCAGATGGTGTACTGAGTGCAGGTACTGACACCTAGACAAAACACTGTCAGAAATGGTACTTAACTAACTTGGACTTATGCATTGTTGCTACCCAGAGTTCTTCAAAATAACACTACAATATTTCTTCTACTTCAAATTTAAAGAGCAGTTCTGTCCTACTTTACTGTGCAAACATAGAAGAGAGCCTAATGTGAAGGCCAGAACAAGCAGAACTAATTCTGTAGCACCAAGATAACAAATGTAGCTTTTTAAACCACCAAGTATTGCTGACCACTGCTTTCTGCCAGGTCTAAAACAAATCTCCTTCTGTTTCGATATCTCGTGTGCAGAAGTTAAAACAGATACAAATATTTGTAGATCATTTGCAGCCTGTCCTAATGGTTACTTTTCTCCACTTGTGTGCATGAATGAAAGAGACAAGCCTTTCTAATATTGGAATGATCAAAAGCAAATTTGACCAGCTGGCCAAAAGCTTGGCTGGCAAAATATGTGTATGCTTGCCAGAAAGCAATGATTTAAATAGAACCTGAGGCTTTTCAAGAGGAGAAAATGTGGTGTATAGAATTAACAAGATGCATTAATAGCACATCTATCAATCCTTGAATACACAAAATTTGCAGATATGTAATTAAAACTAGCCCTTTATAGTCAAGATTCGCTTGAAATCAGATCTGGTGGTTTTGCTTTTTCCCACATTCATACTCTGAACTCTTGAATCCTTCCTGTCAAATTCATGAAGAAATTAAATTCCTGTCCTTTCCTACAACAATATGGTTGCATATTTTCATCACCGGAAGACTATGCTTCAAGATTTCCCACACCACAAAGGTGCTACTGCAAGGAGGATATGGAGCTAGAATGCTGACTGAGGGAATACTGCCATGCTTTGTACACCCTGGGCTCTTTTGCATTATAGATTCATAGTGGTATCATCCAATTGAGTCCTTGGAGTTGCAGTTCAGACTGGAGTACAGGCAGACCTGAATTACAAGCATCCTATTTATAAATAACTCATAGTTAAAAATGGGGGTCAGACAACAGAAAGTGAGAGAAATCTACCGCTTGGAAGGGAAATTCACTCCTGAAAGAGTTATCATGGGAAAAAGTTATCTCCACTGAAGCTTTATTACCAATCCTTGTTTCCACAACAAGCTACATTTTTCAAAATTCAATTATCACATAGAAAGAAAGTGAGGTGAACTCTTCTGATTAGGGGCACAGACAGCCACGGGGTTATTAACCTTTCCTTACGCTATGGCTAGAGTTACAGTACACTTTAATAATGTACATGTTCCAGCTTACATACAAATTCAACTTAAGAGCAAACCTATAGAACCTATCTTGTTTGTAACTTGAGGACTGCCTATATTTAGCTCTAGTGACTGCCTCACCAAACTAAAAACCCCAGGACTCTATAAGATGTAGCCAAGGCACTCAAATGCTATAATTGTACAGTGTGAAAAAGCCTCTGGTAAGAAGCTGCTGCATATCATATTACAACTGCTTATTAGTGAAGTGGCCATTTTTGAAACAAACCTGGTGTGTATTTGTGTTTATTTAGGGTTAATGAGACCAGTCTACTTGGAGTTCATGGCAGTTTTGTATGTGTTCAAACATAAGTCTTCACACCATCTATCAGTGACTGCATTAAATATAGAAAATAATGTGCTTTTCGCATTTTTTCATCCATATAATGTGATGTATTTTAGCATCCATTTTTAACTTGCTGTGTATGTGTGTTTTGCCTGTATTCTTTCCTTAAAAACACAATGGTATGTTTTGTTGTTATTGGTTCAAGAATGCTATTGCATAAGTTCAAAAAACTTGTTGTTTTCTTGCCTTCAACATGCTTTCAACTTGTGTTAAGATTTGTTCAGAGTGGGTTTTTTTGAGGCTGAGAGAGAGACTTAACCCAGTGGATTTACTTGGGCAAAAAGTATTCAAAGTTAGTCTCCACAGTCATACTGGCGGTCAATTTATAATAGCCAAAATATTATTATATTCCAATCTGCTTATTTGTTTGGAAAGTGAGTCTCAGATTCATTTGTCTGTGAACAAAATAAAATACTCAAGCACCCTAAGTATGGCGTTATATAACATTATTTAAACAAATAAGTCCTTTAGCCATTTTTTAAAAACTTGACCTATATGTTTATATTAAGTGTTTCTCTACTATTCAAAATCTTTCAAATACAATCAAGCATGAGGTTAAAATGAAGGGAAATAATAGTATAAATTATACTGCAGTGAGGGAGGAGCATAATTGGGAGATATTAAGGACTTAAAGACAGAATGCATATACGAGGTAAAATGCCCTGTTTGGGCAGTCCCCAAGTAATGAACAAGGTCTTTAAGTTGAACTTGTTAGTAAGTCAGAACAGTTACATTTTTAAAGTGTAATTCCAGTCAAAAATATTGTTTAGCTTTGGATAGTATAGGAAAGGATAAACACTGTGGTGGTGTTTGTTTTGCTGTCTGTGCACCTCTTCAGAAGATTTCACTTCACTTTCTGTCCTTGTGATAATTGGATTTTGACAAATTTGGCTTGTTGTAGAAACAAGGATTGGTGATAAAGCTTCAGTTGAGACACCTTTTCCCCATGGTAACTCTTTCAGGAGTGGATTTCCCTTCCATGGGGTAGATTTCTCTCATTTTCTATTGTCTCATCCCCATTCTTAACTAAAAGTTGTTTGCAAGTCAGATGTTTGTAACTTGGGAACTGCCTGCCTTTGTAACATATTATCACTTCATAATCATATATGGCTTAGATGTTCAAGTACTTGGAGGTCTGATTAACATCAGCACTATTAAAATGTCTTTTTATCAAAGAGTCTGAGGCCAAATTGATTTGACTAAAATCTACACATGCATTATGACTTTCATTTGTTTTTAGCTTTTTGACTTAATCGTTTGCACTGTACTGCTTTCAGTGATTTGTTTTACTGTGTTGTATTGTTTAAATTGATTAAACAGTACACCTGAGATCCCATAATATAGGGTAGGAAACAAAAACAAACAATAAATGGTAACAATGTCTGGGGTGGATTTCCTTTTACTGTATTTTATCCTCTTTTATTACACATTGATCATGGAGACACAGACTGTCCTCTGTCCAACATTTTCCCCTCAGAACACTTCTATCAGGTAGGTTAGACTAAAATGTAAAAGGTGTCTTTGAATACTTTTACATCTTTAGCATCCATATTGGAACTTACACAAAAAGAAATTGCAGATAATTCTTGTTAGTGTTACCTTGAGCCATTTGAATTATATAAATAATTCAGATGGATATTCTTTTGCCTGAAAATTGCATGTAATGTCTTCTTATTAAAAAATAGAATTCAGGGAGCTTTGAAAGACTCATGGGAAGACTTGTCAGCCACAAAAATGGATGCTGGGGAAGAAATTAATGGTAAGCTGTGCTCCAAGATGTTTTGAGGAACTTATGTGCACCTACTGGGGCTAAAGGTAATGTCTGTTTTATTACCTGCTTTAGAACTACCCAGGAATGTGCACAGATATGTCAAAAGTGTCCCATGGTCCTTAAATGGTATGGGGGCGTTTTGAGGTTTAAAATATTGTTGTGATGTGCCTTCAAATAATTTCTGATTTGTGGCAACTCTAATGTGAACCTCTTAAGGGTTTGTATTGGCAAAATACCCATATGTTGGACTAGTTGTAACTTCCAAACTATATTCAAAGGCAGCCCCACGTAGAGTGCGTTGCAGTAATCTATTCGGGATGTGACTAGAGCGTGGACGACTGTAACCGACGATCTGGCTACGGTCGTCCACGCTCTGGTCACATCCCGAATAGATTACTGCAACGCACTCTACGTGGGGCTGCCTTTGAAGATAGTTTGGAAGCTACAACTAGTCCAACGGGCGGCAGCCAGATTACTAACTGGAGCTACATACAGGGAGCATACCACCCCCCTGTTGTGTCAGCTCCATTGGCTGCCTGTCCAATTCTGAGCTCAATTCAAAGTGCTGGTTTTGACCTTTAAAGCTCTATACGGTTCTGGCCCAACTTACTTGTCCGAACGCATCGGCCTCTATGTCCCACCTCGTAATTTAAGATCATCTGGGGGGGAGGGCTGCTCTCGCTCCCACCAACTTCTCAAATGCGGGGATGAGAGGGAGGGCCTTCTCAGTGGTGGCCCCCCGTCTGTGGAACGCACTCCCTATTGATATTCAATCAGCTTCATCCCTCCTAACAGAAAAAGAGTGAAATCCTGGCTTTGGGACCAAGCGTTTGCACCCTAGCACGACACGGCACTTTAGACTGGTCAGCTGGCAAATTTGTGGTTAAGATCTAAGACTTTGGATGGAACATTGTTTTAATGGTGATGAATGTACATGATGTTTTTAATATTAACTGTATTTTAATGTATTTAATTCTAGGTGTATTTTAATGTATTTTAATTTTAACTGTTGTTTACTATGTATTGTGTGGCATCGAATTGTTGCCGTCTGTTAGGCCGCACTGAGTCCCCCCTCGGGGGTTGAGAAGTAGCGGGGTATAAACACTGGAAATAAATAAATAAATATGTTCAAAGGCAGTTTAACATTGCCTTCTTTAGGGTGAGCATGACTTGCTCAAGGTCATTCAGTCAGTTTCCAAGACGGAGTGAGGATTTGAGCACCCAAGACAAGATGAGACAAGATGGCGACTGCTGTGGAGCTCCCTTCGGGTGAGCTCTGGCATGGCCTCTTTGACTCTCTGGCTACATCAGGCCGATCCCGCCGTTCCCCCCTGGAGGAGACGGCTGTTGATCGCCAGACTCAGAGGGTCTCCTTTGGTGACCCGCAGACCCCGGAGGACTCAATCTGGCTAGGAAAAGGATCGGATCTGCCCCAGGAGCTACTGAGGACGCCCAGGCCGCCCAGGCCGCCCAGGAACGGTTGGACCATCCGGCCGATCACGGCCTCAGGTGCCCGCTTCTTAAGAAGGTTCAGTGGGAGATCGCTGTCTAAGAACCTGCCTCCCCCATTCCTAACACCATCCCTGAAGACAAAGCCCCCAGTTGGCTCGAGGCCCCGGACCCCTGAGGTGTGTGACACCCCACGAAGCAGCTCCCCACGGAGGGCAGCGCGAGATGGCCAGGACTCCACCACCAACCAACTTGACCCCTATACCTATTCAGTATTGCTGGCAGAATACACCAAACTCATGGCCCATGTCCGGGAGTTTGGGAATAGATTTGGCGGCTTACTAGAGTCACTAGGGATCCCTACAGCCCAGTTCCCTATCCTGGACCTGGGGCCAAATAGCTTAGGTGATCCCCCTGTCCTCCCCCGCCGACCAAGAGTTTACCTGGGACCGATCGTGGGACTTTCCCTCCAGTACCCTGGAGGTCGATCGAGAACCACCGGCCCCAAATACTGAAGAATGGTCAGCATGCCCCCGGGGATTCATCCCAGCTGCCGGGGATGGACTAGCTGCTGTGGAGGACGATGCCCCTACGGTGACTCCGGCCGCGGCTGAGTGCGACGACCTCCACCCAACCTATCCACTCTCCACTGAAGTCCCAGCTAAGGGCCCTGAGGACTTACTGCGGGCTGTTGGAGGCCCGCCGGCCCTGGTGGACACGCAGATCGCCGAGCTCGACATCGAGGCTGTCTTGGCCCCCCTCCCCCGAGGTGCAGCCAGACGCCGCCGCCGTGTGGCGAAGAGTTGGGGGAGCATCCTGGAGGAAGCGAGGCCTAACATGGCGGACGTCCTTGACGACGCCCATCTTCCCCATGTGCTTGACCCCAAGGAAGAAGCGGGACCCGGAAGCAGCAGGCAGCCGGATGCCCCGGAAGCCCCGTTCCCGGATGGCCCCTTTCCGGATGACGCCAGACCACCCCCGGAAGTCCCACCCTTGGAGGACCCTTTCCCGGATGACGCCGGACCATCCCACGTGCCAGGATCTGGAGAGGAAGAGGCAGCACCCGGACGTGGTGCCCTGCCGGAAGTCATTAGAGGTCCCGCCCCCGGAGGACTCTTCCTCCACCGGTGGGCTGGGCAAGATGAGACGCAGCCGCCGGAGGAGGAGACAGCGCCAGAAGCGAAGGGGAGGTGAATTCCCCATTCTACGTACCGTGAGCCCCGGACTGGACCCATCTCCCTGTCGGAGAACCCAAGGGAACCGGGACACTAGGGCCGGAGCTCTGGTTGGCTCACTGGTAGGTGGGCCCCCAGAAGCAAGGACTCTAAGACCCCGTAGGACGTTCCCATCCAGGACGTTTTGGAGCGCCGGCTACAGGTCGGCACAGCTCCATAGGACCCGCCAGACCATCGCGAAGGTCAACCTGGACACTGCGCAAACGGGTCGGGACCTTAAAGACGGACCCCCATGGGGGAGACGTCGGCCCCTGCTCCCTGCCTGCGCCTCAGTGCCAGCGATTCTGCTGCCCCCTCCCCGCCTCCCTTCTTTTGATGGTGGGGTGGTGTTCCAGTAGGCATCGCTGCTGTTCTCTTCCCCTCCCCCTCCCTTTCCCTATCCTTGTGTTTTTCCCCATGTCTTTTGTACTGTCCTGTTTGTGCTGCCAATGGGCACACAATCCTATGTAAACCACTTAGAGCCTTCGGGATGAAGCGGTATACAAATGTGAATTTAATAATAATAATAATACTATTTTGGCTCTCACTTTTTAAGAAATGTGGCCCTCTAAGGTCCAATAAAGGCTGTTTGTGGCCTATCCACTTCAAGTAGGTGCCTGTCCCCGCTCTATTACAGGACCGCAGCTCACCACTATTTTTTTTTACATCTTGTTCACTTTTACTTTATTTCAAAATAAAGGCCTTAAACAATAAGTGTAGTTGTATTTCATCCTCTAGTAAAAACTTATAGAGGGCCCACTTTTTTTAAAAAATAATTTCTTGCAATATCTTATTTAAAGTAGGGCCTATAGGCTTCTGAATTACTACATAGTTTTTTTTTAAAAAACCAAAACATTTTCTGAAGAGGGTGGCTATTTCTCTTATTATGCACAATTTAAAGTACATTCAATTCTCCAAGCATTAAAAAAAATCTCAGAACCATCCATTAATAATGATTTTTAAAAAGAAATGTCAAAAACGGGCATTCGCTTCTTTGTGCAAGCTCTCAAAACCTGGCTTTTCAGAAATGTTTTTAACCTGTAAATTTTAACTGCTGTTGTACTGTTATATTGTTTGCTGTGCTGTAAGTCGCTCAGAGCACCTCGGTGGAGGGTGACTGATCAAGTAATAAAGATGATGATGATGATGACGACGAAAAACAATGGAAATGTACTATAATTATATCCATAGCAAATTAATGTTTTTGAATGCAAATTAAATTGCTTTTACTTAATTGCTTTATCTTTTATATCAATTACATGAAAACTAACATCACATTGGATTTTAAAGGATAAATCCAGTTATCAACCCCATCTCTCAAACACACCGAAAGAACAGAAACTTGGTAGTTATGCTTACATATATTCCATTGATTTCTGTTGGTCTCTTCTTGTTGAATCAACAATGGTTTGAAATCTAAAATCTTTAAAACAACTCTCCCAACAAACTTATTTAGTTTACAGCATGGAGATCTAGCAGACCTAATGAAACAAAATGAACCACTCCCAAATATTCAATCAGGACTCATTAAACTAGGTGGGGCTTGTAGTTTCACACTGGAAACATGCCACAAGCCCAAGGGCCTTAATAAGACTCCATGATTTCATGGCATGCAATTAATATGCAATTCATTGTTTTGGGATGAATAACACATGGAGAACATCAAGCCAAGTTTTGTTCAATACTTCTAAACCTTTAAGCATTAAGCTATCATTATCTTGAGGTTGTTTTTAGGTGTTTCCTCTCTTAAAAGAACTCATTTTCTCCCTTTTTTTGGCTAGTATTCTTTTGGCTAGTATCCATGCCATTCCAGTAAGTTATTGATTTTTTATGGTACCATCCTTCTTCCACTAAGGCCAACCCACGATGCCTGTGTGGGAAGCATTTGTTATTTGTCTACCCACATGAATATAACAACAAATCCATGTATCATAAGTTGTGTGGCATTGGCCAGAACTTGCAATGTATGAAATTAGCGTCAGAGTATTCTTTAAGCATAGTACACTAAGATATGTTTTAGTAAGGACCATTGCAAGTAGTGAAAGAACTGCCTCTCTCATAAACTCCTAGATTGTTTTTAAGTATGCATCCCAATAAAACTATGAAAGTAGCCAACAGATGATATAAGTCACAAAACACTCATCAACTGAGGATATTTGGACACCTCCGGCAAAACCGAAACAGGTCCTGGGATATGGGTCTGCCTGGATGAAGTACAATTGAGATCAAAGGGAAGCACAATTGAGATCGCAGCTCCATGTCTGCACATGTTAGTAGGATAAAAACCAAGGATTTTCTTTCAAAACTTATGTACAGTGTTCCCTCATTTATTGCTGGGGTTATGTTCCAGGACCTCCCGCAATAAGTGAAAAACAGCAATGTAGGGATACTCTATTTATTTTAATATATATATTATTTTAGTAGTTATACATTATTTTAAGTCTTTATAAATTTAAAATAAAGTTAAGGAAAGGAATGAAAGGCCCTTCAAGGCTGGAGGGAGGACTGAGGGGGGAAAGCACCTTGGAGAGCGGTGGTGGCAAAACCCCACAAAACAGTGAACATACCATGATATATATTTTAAATTAATTATTTTTTGAATTCCGTGAAACGGCTAATCCGCAATAAGTGAACCGCAAAGTAGCGAGGGAAACTGTACTTTTAATTTCACATTATTATTACACATTGCTATTTGTACTTATGAGGAGTTCTAATTTAATTCATAAGTATTCTGTACCCAATGTCCTTCTTGCTTTTTAGAACTCTTTATCATCTATATTCTTATCTTTTCGTCAATCAACTTCAGCCAAATTAAAACCTGATTAGCTTGCTCAAAATAAAATGTCATTTTTCATAATATGACCTATTTTTTGTGCATTCCACATCAAAATGTCATGAGAAGATGCTATTTGATCTGCTGAACACAAGTTGAGCAACTGGGTTGCCATTGATTTGTGAATCAAAACTATTTTTGGACTATAACTGCCAAAATCCCCCAGACAGGGATGACCTATGTCTGATGGGTATTCTGACAGCTGTTGTCTCCAAAAGTGACCTTCGCAAGCTCTATATAAGAGTAACCAGAGTAGGGGAGTTTGTTTAATATTCTGTTTCCAGTTTTTTCTAGAGGCAACTGGTTGGACACTATTGGAAACAGCATGAAAGACTACAGGTGCAACAACACTGCAGAATGAGTGCAATTTGCTGCCACTTCCATGGTTAATTGCTGTGGAATTATGGGAACTGTAGTTTATAAGGTCTCAAGATTTCTCTGCTGAAGAGTACTGATATTTTACTAAACTACCACATCCAGAATTCAATCACATTAAGTGCAGATATACAGTGTTCCCTCGCTACTTCAGGGTTCGCTTATTGCGAACTCGCTGTTTTGCGGACTTCAAAAATATTAATTTAAAATATATATATCATGGTATTTTCACTGTTTTGTGGGGTTTTGCAGCTGCCGCTCTCCAAGGCGGTTTCCCTCCTCAGTCCTCCCTCCCTCCAGCCTTGAAGGGCCTTTCCTTCACTTTATTTTAAGTTTATAAAGACTTAAAATAGTGTATAACTACTAAAATAAATATTAAAATAAATAGAGCATCCCTACATCACAGTTTTTCACTTGTTGCGGGAGGTCTTGGAACCTGTACCCTGAATCAAACTTTGGTTAGATCCAGAAGAATTCACTCTCATGTGCTATACATCACAAATGTACCTTTCAAAAAGACCAATCCCTTGAGGGTTATAGGTGGTTAACATGTGAATGTTTAGGCCTGCATAGTCTTAGGCCCTTTCTACACTGCCAAATAAAGTCCAGATTATCTTATTTGAACTGGATTAGATGGCAGTGTAGACTCATATAATCCAGTTCAAAGCAAATAATGTGAATTATTTGTTTTGAAAATCTGGGTTATATGGCAGTGTAGAAAGGGCCTTAGACAGAGGTTGATGAGAGTTGCAATCCAGCAGCAACATGAGGGTGACTAATCACTCACTCTGTTTATAGGTCAAAGACAATTCTAAGCACCAGATCTTTGCACAATTGTCACTTTAATGGCACAATTGCATGTCAAGTAGAAACCTACAGTAAAGTAATACTGTTACAGCGACACACAAGCTTACAATGTGAGCAGGGGAGAGTGGGATTGAAAACACAACACATTTATTTAGCACAGTTGTGTTTTACAAGGAGTTCCACAGTTGAGGATCATACCCTAAACAAGAGCATTTAAATGATAAAAATCAAAGTGATTTATTTATATGAAAGTGCACCTTCTTGTAGAAGAAAACAACAACAGGAAGAGACGAGTTCACACCCAGGCTCCAGCTACACTGAGTTTATAATGCAGTTTCAAACTACGTTCATTATATGGCAATGTAGATAGAGCCCCAATCTCCATCTTCAGAAATTCCATCATGACAATTACATTGACTGTCAAAGTAACATCTAAAGTAAATATAATTCCGAAAAAGAATCCAGCAATAGTCTCCTATCTAGAAAGCAGAATGTCCTTCTCAAGTGATAAGGAGAAACTTCCCTCCCCTTAAATGAGTGATAGTGAACATATTGTCATACAGGCAAAGTAGCACTGCTTGCCAGAATTACTCCATACCACCCACTAGCTTTAGTGATTTCTGGTTTCCTCAGTAAATAAATAAAACAGACAGCCTGAATAATGGCAAGATTCTGGCCAGCTGGCTGAAAGGTTTTCTTCTCTGTTTCTTAAGTAAACCGGACAACTGCAAGAGCAATAAAGAAGCCCTCCTTCCATGTGTGACTTCACAATATATCCAACTACAGACAAATATAAAAGTTTCAATGAGCTTGACCACGATTTCTTATGACAGTCTGGTTTACCAATTACAAAAAATATTCAAATGTAAACCAATTTCTATAAGTAGAACTATACTTCAGAAGTTAGAAGTAAGTTTTACTGTTTTCAAGGAAACTTACTTTAAGTAGGAATACTTTTTTGTGGGACATCCTGCAACACATTTTGCTTTAATTTTTAAATGAATAGTCTTTCAACCAATTCAACACAGTTTGTGGCTGCCACAAAAATTAAGTTTCTGAAGCATAACAACTACTTTCAAAGTAAGTACTTCACAATAAAACAGGAAATAACACTTTCAAACCAGGAACAGATTTTTTTCAAATTCTGTTTGTTATCTGTAACCAAAAATTATTAGTCACATACTGATACAGTTGTCCATTCACGTATATTCTTTCTGAATGCAAAATGATGGATTCATGCATAAAATAGAAAATTCCCATTCATGTGGATCTGTAGATCCGATCCAATATATAACAGTAAATCCTACTTCAACTGGTATAATTCATAATCAGCCTCACTGAAGTCAAGAGGACCAAAGCTAAAATGCCGTCAGAGCATTGGAAGTCAATTATGTTAACTTTACATGCCTCGATTTCTTTAGAAGCTATGATATTTCACATCTTGAAATGAGTGTGATTTTTTTGCTTTTTAAAAAATTGCCAAAATTGAGATTGTGGAAGGAGTTCAAATGAAGCATATGAAATGGAAGTTTTAAAAATTGTGTCAGAAGTGACTTGAGAAACCACAAGTTACTTCTGTTGTGAGAGAATTGGCCATCTGCAGAGCCATCGCACAAAGGATGCCCAGATGTGTTACCATCCTGTGGGAGGCTTCTCTCATGTCTCCACATGGGAAGCTGGAGCTGACAGAAAGGAGCTCACCTCATCTCATGGATTCGAACCACTGACCTTCAGGTTAGCAGTTCAGCCAGCACAAGGGTTCAACCCATTGCACCACCGTGGCTCCTAAATGGAAGTTAACTAGATATTCAAAAATTAACAATTCCTAGTTAAATGGAAGTTAACTAGATATTTAAAACTTTTTCAGAGCACAGAAAAGGAACAGCACTGAAGGCACCCTCAGTAAAATATACTAGTCTTTTTAATTAAGGAGATCCATGATCCTAGCATTCTTTGACTTACCTCAATGTATGGTACAATTTTGCAAGAAAAATCATCCAGCAGCCACTTTTTGGTGAGTTCTTGAAAGATCACCAGTGGCAAGCAGAAGAAAATGATGAGGAAATCCCAAAAGGCTAGGTTGGCCAGCAGGGAGTTGGAGATGCTCCTCATGTAGTAGTTGTGGCACACTATGCACATCACGGCCATATTGCCCATGATCCCAATGCCAAAGATCACTATTGAGAGACACATGACTGCATAGGCACCATACGACTCCTCCGTCAAGGGGTAGAAAGGATTCTTGACCCGGCCTGGTCGGAATGTCCCATTGCGTAGGGCACCAGCACCTTTCTCCACAGCACCAACCGTGGAGCCATTCAAGGGCAGCGCCTGAGGGAGATCACTCTCTAGCTCATGAGTACTTTGGTTGTCTGTGGAATTATAAACGTTTCTCGTGGGATGGACATCCTTGAAAACCTTGTCTTTCCCTACTCGTCCTTGGTCCTGGAGCTCAGTGGCACCTCGCTTAAGTCTAGCATGTCTCTTGGGACTAGTCCCTCCACTATGCCACCTACTTTCTGTCCCCTGCAGGAGATCAAAGTCTCTCGCAGTTTCCAAGGCTATCACAGTGTCTTTGTTGACATGCTTCTGGCTATGTTTTCCCAAGGGGACAACAGACTGTGGCACGGCTTCTCCACTGATCCTCCAATCTTTGTCATTGTCCAGTGAAGCCCAGTCCAGCGGAGTTGGAGTTGTAAAGCGTTTGGATTGCCCGCTCTGAGTGGAAGTTTGAGCCCAGACAACTTCTTGCCCATTTGCTTCTTTCCAGAGGGGTGGCAGAGAGGCCCGGCACCATGCTCCACACTCCTTGCCCTTTCTGCCAACAGGAGGGCCGCCTCCTCTGAAGGGTGTTTGGGGCAGAGCAGCCAGGGCAGCAAGCCTGCCTAGAAGCCATGCCAAACCAAAGAGTGCCTTGATGGGATGCATGTTTCGGAGTACAGCTCTGCGATGATGCCCTTTTATTTGCAGCAGACACCCCCCCCCCCCCCAAGTGGTGCAATGGGTTAAACCCTTATGCCGGTAGGACTGAAGACAGGTTGGAGGTTTGAATCGGTGGAGAATGCGGATGAGCTCCCTCTGTCAGCTCCAGCTCCCCGTACTGGGACATGAGAGAAGCCTCCCACAAAAATGGTAAAACATCAAAACATCCGGGCGTCCCCTGGGCAACTTCCTTGCAGGCAGACAATTCTCTCACACCATAGACGACTTGCAGTTTCCCAAGTTGCTCCTGACACAGGTGAGGTTGCCAGGTTAGGAGTGATGATGCCCTTTTATTTGCAGCAGATGAGGTTGCCAGGGACAAACATCTCCCGCAAGGCTGGAGCAAAAAAGAAGGCGACTTGGGTGATGAATAAATGATGTCTTTTATTTCCTCAAGAGGCTGGAGGTTCCAATCACACCCTTCGCTGAGGCCAGGCTTCCAGGAGTCCAGAAGGGGAGCAAAACCAAATCCAGGAAGGCAAAGAAGGGCCTCATTATCCGAGGGATGGATCTAGTTTCTCCTTGGGTCCCGAAGGCAATGCAGCCTCTCAGGGGAAGACCTTGGGGAGCTAGATCCAGAAAGGCAGAGAGAGGCACTGGCGGGGCCCCCACTCGCCCCCTGAGGCCTTGGGGTCGCCCACTTGGCATCCTGGCCAGCATCTCTCCCTCAGCCAGTGGTTTGGTGGCAGGCAACGCTCCGTCGGGCGAAGCAACGCTGCTCCATCGAGAGAAAGAGGAAGCGGGTCGAGGCCAAGCGCGCAAAACCTGTCCTTTTATTGTGATTTCTCCTCACAAACACAACCCCAAGCCGCAGCCTGGAAGGACTGACTGACAAGCCACTCCTGTTGTGTTTCTCCCTCCTCGGGGGAGGTCTTCAAAGTTGCTCCCAGCGCCCCGCAGCAACTTGAGGGCGGGAGGAAGGGAGGAAGAAGGCAAGGCAGCTTGCCAGCAACGTGTTGCTCCCTCTTTGCCTTTTTGCCAGACAGATGGGCACCGAAGAGACGGGCGAAAGGAGGCGGGGAGGCGAGGAGGGCCAGGCGCGCTGCTGCGCTCCCTCGAAGGAGAAGAAGGGATGCTTGCCCCCTTTCCCTCCCCCTTCTCTTCCCGGCTCTTTCTCCCCCAGGCGCGGCTTTCGGGCGCCTCCCCCGGAGCCCCCTCTCGCGACCTCCGCTCGCGCTTTGTGCCGGCTTCGAGTCCAGAGAAGGGGAAAGGCGAGGAGAAAGGGAAGAAGAGACGGGAGGCGTGCGCACTGCGCAGGCGCGGCTCTCCAGGGGCGCCTCAGCCGCCGCGACGCGTCTGCCTCTCTCTGCGCTACTTGCCCCAGTTCTGAGGCGGAGGATAGGGGAGGGGGGAAGGAGGGAGGGAGGGAAAAGGCGCGCGAAGGTGCCTTGCAAGCGTTGCTCACGAGGATTGCCAAACAAGCCCTCAAAGGAGCGCCTCCCAGGAGCAACCCTGGGGGTTGAGGGCAAGGAGGGAGGCGCATCTCCTTTGCTCCCCTCCCCACCCCCTTTTTCTTTCTTTCCTTCCATTTCTTCAGGAATGGAGCTTATTTGAATCCCAACCTACCTCCAAAGTGCTGAGCATCACTTCAGTGAAGGGGAAGCGCCATATAGCAACCCACCACACCCACAACAGCTGAAGACAGGCCATGCACAGTCTCATTGGGGGGGAAAAACTACACAGGGAACGACAAAGTATATGAAAATAAACACTATAATGCAGTGTTTCTCAACCTTCCTAATGCCATGACCCCTTAATACAGTTCCTCATGTTGTGGTGACCCCCAACCATAAAATTATTTTTGTTGCTACTCCATAACTGTAATTTTGCTACTGTTATGAATCGTAACGTCAATATTTGCACCAAATTTGGCAGAAATACCTGATACTCCCTAATTTTAATAGGGGGTTGGGCGGGATTGATTATGGCGTTTATGAGTTGTAGTTACTGTCATTTATAGTTCACCTATAATCAAGGAGTGTTCTGAACTCCACCAATGATGGAATTGAATCAAACTTGGCACACAGAACTCCCATGACCAACAGAAAATACTACTGGAATGGTTTGGTGGGCATTGACCTTGAGTTTTGGAGCTGTGGTTCACCTATATACAGAGAGCACTGTGGACTCAAGCAATGATGGATCTGGACCAAACTTGGCACCAGGCATGTAGCCAGGGGGGGGCTAAGGGGGCTTCAGCCCCCCCCGAAATTCTCAGGGTGGTCCGCGAAAAGGCCTTACTGGTACATTATTTAAACTGTTATGTTTATTCATATCATGATCTGATCACCATGCTCATTATATCCCACATTAATGGGGTTATTGGGATAACAATACAAAAGGTTTGCTAGGGTAGACCCTCTTCCACCCAGTCTCAGCTCCCCCCGAACCAAACTCAGCCGCCCCCCAAATCAAAATCCTGGCTACGGCCCTGCTTGGCACGGATACCCAATATGCCCAAATGTGAACAGTGACACTGGTGGAGTTTGGGGACAATAGGCCTTGACATTTGGGAGTTGTCATTGCTGGGATTTATAGTTCATCTACAATCAAAGAGCATTCTGAACCCCACCAATGATAGAATTGGGCCAAACTTCCCACACAGAACTCCCATGACCAACAGAAAATACTATGCTTTCTGATGGTCTTTGGCAACCCCTCTGACACCCCCTCGCGACCCCCTCAGGGGTCCCGACCCCCAGGTTGAGAAACACTGCTATAATGTGATGCAAAGAGTGAAAGCCTTGGAACACGTATATCTGTATTTGTCTGTATCTGTATCTGTATACCTTAAGAAAGCTGAATGTTTGTATGTTTCCGGAGGGCGGAAGGACATGTGGCAGCTTTCGGATTGGCTCCCACTGTGGGGTTATTTGCATAAACAACTCCCATTGGCCAGCCAACACGAACATTCTGAGACTCAAAAGTGCCAGAGGGAAGTAAGGAAAAGGCCTGAGCCAGTCAGGCATGGTGGGAGTTTAGGTCCAATACACTTTGCAGCCCCCAACAATGAGACAACAAAACCAAACTTGGCACACAGAACCCCCAAGACCCACTTTACGCCTTGGTGCAGTTTGAGGGAGGATGGACCATGGATTGGCCAGCATTCCAACATCCCAAATCTCAAAGGTGCCAGACAGAGTTCTTTACAAAAAGGCTTCCTTCAGCTGATTTTAAAAACTAGCCCTCAGCCTGAATTGACAGTAAGGCTCCCTCAACTTTATTCTCCTGACTAGGCCTCAGCCGGACCCCCATGATGCCCTTTACGTCCTGGTGCAGTTTGGGAAAGATGGACCACGGATTATGGGATTTGTAGTACTTCCAAGCGCTTTGCTTCCCAAAGACCATTGTGGCCCCTAACAAAAACAGATAAATATCAAACTTGGCACACAGAGCCCCCATGACCCCACTCTACATCCTGCTGCAGTTTGGAGGAGGGCAGACCATGGATGATGGGACTTGCAGTACCTTCCCTCACTTTCCAAGACTGCTGCAAACCTAATCCAATCACTGATCAACACCAAACCTGGCACACAGAGCCCTCATGACCCACTCAACATCCTGATGCAGTTCTGTGTGAGATGGACCACGGATGATGGGACTTGAAGTACCTTCACTCACTTCCTAAAAACAATACAACCCTCATCCATTCACCAATACAGATCAAACTTGGCGCACAGAGCCCCCATGACCCAATATACATCCTACTGCAATTTGGGGGAGGTTGGACCACAGATGATGGGACTTCCAGTACCTTCAGTAATTTCATGATACCACTGTAACTCCCAATACTGATGGATCAAGACCAAACTTGGCACACAGGACCCCCCCATGACCCACTCTACATCCTGCTGCACTTCTCAAATGACCCGGGCACCGCCGGGTCCCCAAGCTAGTAAGAAATATAAACCTCATACATAGAGTCTAATGAACGAAGTGCACAATAAAGCAAACATATACATTCACAAGCACTGCCTACAGTAGTGTTTCCCAACCTTTTTTGAGCCGCGGCACACTTTTTACATTTGCAAAATCCTAGGGCACACCACCAACCAAAATGACACAAAGTGACACTCTAACACAGTAATACATATAGTTAATATGTTATTAAATGTATTTATGCACTCAGTGTGAAACCTTGGCCTGTTTCGATGAACACAACATAGATATCCTGGCAGGAATGGCAGAAAGACACAAACTTCCCACACAGAACTCCTATAACCAAGAGAAAATGCTATAAGAGTTTGGTGGGCATTGACCTTGAGTTTTGGAGTTGTAGTTCACCTATACCCAGAGAGCACTGTGGACTCAAACAATGTTGGATCAGGACCAAACTTGGCATGAATACTCAATATGCCCAAATATAAACACAGATGGAGTTCAAGGGAAATAGACCTTGACACTTGGGAGTTGTAGTTGCTGGGATTTATAGTTCCTCTACAATCAAAGAGCATTCTGAACCCTACCAATGATAGAACTGGGCCAAACTTCCCACACTGAACCCCCAGGAGGCAAGAGGAGCTCTCTACTTGGGGAAAGGGAGGCAGGCCTTCCCAATGCATGGAGAGGGAGAGACCAAGTAGACAACAGGTGGGGAGGGGTGTGTGTAATTTTGTGCCTTTATCGAGGTAGGTTTCTTAGGGTTTTTATACTTCAACACACTAGACTCTCCCCCCTTCCTGGATGTTCCAATTTCCCACGGCACACCTGATGATCGCTCACGGCACACTAGTGTGCCCTGGCACACTGGTTGGGAAACACTGGCCTACAGTACCTCATACATGGTCACACGGAAGTCCAAGGTGGGCGTGAAGGGAAAGATGTCCAGGAAGGGAAGGAAGTCCACAGGATTTAAAGGTAAATCAATAAGGTAAGTTCGTGTCCAGTTCGTAGTCACTGCCAATGCGCATTAGGTAGATACCGTATCCTGTATCCCTTCACGGAAGAGTAGTGCCAATGCGTGAAACTCCACCCCAGAATAGCGCCAATGCGCTTAGGACAAACTAATCTATCCTGCAGACCCGATAGATTGCGCCGATTATATTTTACAGCATGAATTAATGTATCCTGTGATGCACCTTAATTACAAAGCACTTTGCCGCTTGAGAAAGTCAACCCGTGGCGAAACGGATCGGGCCCTGCAGCTCTACCGTTGCGGCGTGCCCCAGCGTCCCTTGAACTCTTTGCCAGAACATCTTTCTGTTTGCGCCACAGTACCTACAATGGATTACAGTTTGTCCTAAGTGCATTGGCGCTATTCTGGGGTGGAGTTTCGTGCATTGACGCTACTCTTCCGTGAAGGGATACAGGATAAGGTATCTACCTAATGCGCATTGGCGCTGACTACGAACTGGACACGAACATACCTTATTGACTTACCTTTAAATCCTGTGGACTTTCTTCCCTTCCTGGACATCTTTCCCTTCACGCCCACCTTGGACTTCCATGTGACTGTGTATGAGGTACTGTAGGCAGTGCTTGTGAATGTATATGTTTGCTTTATTGTGTACTTCGTTCGTTAGACTCTATGTATGAGGTTTATATTTCTTATATACGTGTTCCGAGTCTTTCACTCTTTGCATCACATTATAGTGTTTATTTTCATATACTTTGTCGTTCTCTGTGAAGTTTTGCTAACGACTTTCTACAGTATATAGTATTAGTGCATTCCAGTCTCATTGAAACACAGGGCCCTTCCACACAGCCCTATATCCCAGAATAGCCAGGCAGGAAATCTCACATTGGCCCCTTCCACACAGCCAAATAAAATCCCACATTGTCTGCTTTGAACTGGAATATATGGCAGTGTGGACTTAGATATCCCAGTTCAGAGCTGATATTATGGAAATTTTCTGCCTTAATTGTATGGCTGTGTGGAAAGGCCCTAGGATTGTTTGATCAAGGGGGGGGGGAATGGTTCAAAACTCGTTTCGGATGTAGGGAGCGCTGGCGATTTGATTCCGAAGTGATTTCCGATTTTTTAAATTAAAAAGTTGGAGTTTTTCCAAATTTTGGAATTGCTTTATTAATGGCGGGCACGATTGAGCAATGCGCGAAAAACTTCAAATGGGACAGGCAAAACTTGGGGGATTCCCTTTCCCTCATTTTTAGACCGCTACTGACAAAACTTGCCACAATGGTAGAAATTAGTAGCAGATTATAGGAGATTTCTAGGTTCCAAAAGCACAGCGTGTAACCCCAAGCAGTGAAAGGGAGCTCCAAAGTTGAATGGTATGGTTCCCCAAGGAAATTACTAGATTAGGAGATTTCTAGTTTCCAAAAGCCCCGAGTCCCCAAGGAGAGATGGTTGGCGGGGTATAAAAATAAAGTTATTATGACTATTATTAAAGTACAACGTGTGACCCAAAGCAGACAAAGGAGTCTCCAAACTTTGATTGTGTGTTTTGCCAAATTATTAGCAGATTATAGGAGATTTCCAAAAGTACAACGTGCAACCCAAAGCAGACAAAGGAAGCTCCAAAGTGGTATGGTGTGGTTCCCCAAGGAAATTATTAGCAGAAAATGGGCTTTCCAAAGTCCAAAGGGACTTTCTGGGATCCCAAAATCCAAAGTGTAACCCAAAGGGGATTGAGGTCTATTGAAAGTTAAAATCACTGCTTTGAAAAGGAAAATTGGCAGTGGCAGGCAAGAGAAGAACACTTCTCCCAGCTGCCCTGCCCTTCTTCCCTCCCCACACACAAGCAAACCTCACAGGCAAGGGGCCGGTTTCCCCAATTTGTTCTCTTCCCTAACCTTGTTGTTTTCTTCCCAAGCAGTGGCACCTTTCCCACGCAAGTTTTCTTCCCGTACACTTCCCTGGCTTGCAATGAGCCCACGAGGCATGCACAGCCCTTTTTAAAGGGCAATGGATGCCATGCCGAAACCCCACCCCTCCCTATTTGGTTTTCCCTCATTGGCTGGAGGCAAGCATCCCAGCATGCAAGCAGCTGCTTGCCTCCAAATGCTGGGTCTTTTCCGATTCACTTCCTGAGTTGGAACAAATATAGCAACAGTTGCTTTGAAAGGGCAAGGATACTTCCGGGTTCCCAAATCACTACAAAATTACTTCAAAAAGGAATTTGATCCGAATTTAATCCGAATTACAAAGATTCCAATTGGACCTAACCATGCCTATTGAGCACCTTTGATATCGCCTCTTTCTTAAAAGAAGACTGGGGGCCCTTCCACACAGCCCTAAATCCCAGAATACCAAGGCATAATATTTATTTATTTATTTGAATTTTTTATATCCCATTCTTCTCTACCTCCGTGGTAGAGAACAGGATTAATTTGTCCAAGTGACAAACTAATCATATCATTACCTACTCAGTACTTGAGCCTATAAACGTTTTTTGTTACTGTCCAGTGCCTTCATGTGAACTCCAATTTATGGCAGCCCTGTTACAGAATTTTCTTGATAAGATTTATCAAGAGGTGGTAGTTTCACTGTCTTCCTCTAAGGCTGAGAGAGCACGGCCTGATGAAATCAACCCAGTAGTTTTCCATGGCTGAGCCTTGTCTCCTGGAGTTTTAGGTTAACATGCAAACTGATTTGTCACATAATTTTGGAAGGAAATTTATATGTTAGATTATATTTGTCTACACTACCAAATAATCCAGTTCAAATCAGATAACCTGGATTTTATATGGCAGTGTAGAAGGGGCTTTAGGGCCTTTCCACACAGCCATATAACTCAAAATAACAGAAGTGTTGTGGTGGTAGTAATGGTGGTGGTATACTGTCAAGTCATTTCTGACTTTTGGTGATCCTAAAGTGAGCCCATTGCATTTTTATATGGCTGAGTAGCTAACTCACCCAAGATCACCTAGTGGGTTTCAATGGTGAACTGGAAAACTGAACTCTGGTCCCCAGAGTTGGAGTCCAATGCTGAAACATTAAACTACTCTGGCCCTCTAAAAACAACAGTACTAGGAAAGTATGCTGAGATTTCCACTTCAAGGTATTTCCAAAGCTTCCAATTACATGCCCTCCCTTTTTGAAAATCCACCAGAATGAATTGCTCCATTAATAATCCTCAGATGCTTTTTCCTTCTCTTTTGACAGGACTGGATCATGCTCCTCTCCTATCCTACGTCATACGACTGGACTTTGAATGCATGCCCTAGAACGGTGTCCATCAATCCAGTTTCCTGGGCTAAACATTGCCAAATGTAACATTAGCATTGTGTGATTCATAGTCCAAAGCATCACTTCTGGTGGCACATGACCCAGAAGTGCCATTTCCAGTTCCTGTCATGGCTGTGTTTTGTCTGTGCAACACGCTCATGGCTAGTCTACAGATGCTGAACTTTAGTTGTGCCACTGGGTGATTGCAGATCAGTGATAAACATTTACTGTATTTTCCCAAAGTATAGATGTTGTCATTCCAATATTTAATATTCTGAATGCCCTAGCATGTGTACTTGGAAATAAGTTTCAACGAAGACTATAATGATTTAGGATGCCATAGGATTGATAAAAGTGATAGGAATTTTGTCCACAGGTTTTTTTTTCATGCCAAGATAGCTTAGTTAGCCTGCAAACCAAACAATTTTTAATTCTCCATTATTAAAAAATAAACAGTTCTTCCATTTGTTTTTGTTTTTTTTAATAAAAAAACCTTACAAGAAAAGAAAAAGACAGAAATATACACAGCTTTATTTGTCTTGCTGCCAGTTTCTTTGTGCTCAGCTGGTATGAAAGGAGGTAATGATCATAATGAGCTTGCACTCACAATTCTGTTCTTCCTCAATACTCCCAAGGGGTGAGTTGCAAATAGATATTATGAATGTATGTTATTTTACAAAAGGATATTCTCTCAAACATAGCAAGAAAGATTTTGCTAGCCTACTTTTAAGGGGAACCAGGATGTACTTCATTATATTTGTGCTGCGATGTTCACCTCCCCCTCCCCCAAATGTTTTTGTGGAAAGAAGATACAATACAACACTCTTATCCATGAATCCAATATTCACAGTTTCATCTACCTACACTTCAAAAATACACCTACCCATACTGAAAATATTTGTGAACTCTCCAGGTCCTTCAGTGCGATTCCATAATATGCTTCTGACCCAAGTGTAGTAAAAATATAGGGTTTACTATGCAATATTTAAGGTGTCCATGACAGGTCTTGCAAGATATTTCTTATGAATAAGGGGATGAGGTCATACTGTATATGGGGCCATCAATTGTAGGGTTATGATTAATAGACACCTTACTGTTTTCAAGGAAGATAGATACGCATTTACCTGCTATTTAATATGTGGATGACTCCATTCCACTAGGTGTTAGGACCCTGTTGTGTATGGAGATCAACATGGTTGGAAATACACTATCTGATGGAAACAGGGTGGTACAAGAAGTATAATGCTGTCATTACCTATCTATCTCCAGAATCCCTTACTACTCCAAGATGGCCGCGCCGAGAGGCAGCGAGAAGGCTGAGCTCCGTCGGGGCCTTCCCTACTTTCCCCAGGTAGCGGTTTTCCCCCCGAAACCAGTCACCCCAAATGGCTGGTGGGGATTTGAGGGTACACCCCTGCGGTTGTCAGGGGCTTTGAAGCGACCCCCACTGCTTCTGGAGGCCTTTCTAAGGGAGGCTGAGATGATCCTGGAGGCCAGGGAACTAACCCCTCCCAACAGCACCGCAGAAGCGCTGAGCTCCGGGAAGATCCCTAGGCCTACGGCGGCCCTGCGGCGTTCCCCCATCCCTTGGCCTGGCTTTGCGGACCTGGAGGTGGGGACCCCCACCCCCCCAGACTTCAGCTCGGACTGTCCCCAGGCCGAACAGTCTGGCCTCTCCCACCTCCTCCCTGAGCTTGCTCAGCTGGCCGAGCAGCTGGTCGCCAGTTTGGAGGAGGCGAGAGAGCTAGGCCTGGCGCTGGCGTCTCTCTCCCGCAAGGAGAGCTGCGGCCGCCCAGACCCTTCCCGGAGGCCTGGGGAGACAGCGACGGAGGGAGCACCAAGCTTGCCTCACCTGGATCCGGATCGCCGGTGCTGAGAGGGAGAGGAACAACAGGAAGGCAAGGCGAGTTTGGCGGCTGTGGCTGGTTCCCTGAGCGGGGCCCTCCCGAGCTTGCTGGGCTCGCCGACCTCCGTGACCTGTGAGGAGCAGCGAGAGCGGCTGAAGGAGAGACGTGTCGAGGCCCAACCCCCCCCCCCCCCGCGGCTTCAGACTGATGGTGAGAGGACGGCTGGGGGTGGCCTCCCCTGCGAGGAGGGGCTTCCAACCAGGAACGGGGCCATGGCGGGAGCCATAGCGTCACCCTGGTGGAGTCCATGGCGGGCATTGGGGTGCCGGGCCCCCTGCATTCGGGGCAGAGGGTGTGGGCCGAAGTCCCCAAGATGGCGCCGAGCCTGACTCTCTCGGCATCCTCAGCCCCACCCCTCAGGCCCTCCTCAGGGGCTCTGGCCACGCCCCCCTCAGACTCAGACTCAGTCTTTGCCTCAGACTCTGCCTCTAATCGTGCGCTGCTGGCAGGCTCTCCATCTGAGGCACTCAGCATTTCCTATGTGCTATCTAAGGCCCCTGGGGAACGCCCCCGCCGCCGGGCCTGCCAACTAACTCAGATCCCCATCATCTCCACCACCCTCCGATGCCCCGCTCCACCTGGAAATGGCCGGAGAAGGAAGAACAGGATGGGCCAGTCAAGACGAAAGCGCCGGGAGAGGAATGGCCAGCTAAAAGGCCAGCCACACCATCAGGCACCTCCCTCCCAAGTCGCTTCCGTTGGAGTGCCCATCAATGCCAGCAGCCCGGGACCTAGTACCGTCACCACCACCAGTACATCTGAGTCCAGTTCTGCCCCCTACCGTTCCGGCCCTTCCCCACCATTGCTGGACCCTCCGGGCTCCCATAGACCGCCATTCGGTGGCCTGGGACAACTCCCTCATAGAAGAGGGAAGCCCAGAAAGCACCAGAGAAGGTCCTTTCAATCATGGACCTTTTGGGGAGTGGGCTTCAGTCGGAAGGGGAGCGCCCCAGGTCTGGCCACCGGTTCGGCCTCTGCTAGTGACATCAAGAGCTCCTGTGAGGGCCAGAATAGACAGCTGGACGGGTCGCCCTCAAGGACTAACCGAGGGAAGGAACTATCTGGCGGCGACCAAGCCCCGTCACCCACCACTCTGGTCCCTCAAATGTTGGGGAGGGCTGGGACTACTGGGCTGCCAGTAGAACCGGTGAAGAATGGCCAGGGTCCCTTACTGGCTTCCCCTTTTTACGGGGTGTGCCGGAAGTTAAACCCCCTGCCGACCTTTGTCACCCAGGTCTGCTAGGTATTCCAGTGATCTCGGGGAGGGGTGTGTACGGTAGGCGCAGGCCAAATGCGAGATTAACTGCGAGATCCGGACTGAGTCATAGAAGGACTCGGCCCGGCTCTGACCTGCGTCCTATCCCTAAGCACGCTGTTGATAGACATCCAGCTATCCCCCCTTCCACTCTGGTGCTGGTTAACGCCCGATCCATTTGGAATAAGACCGCCACTATCAGGGAGTTTTGCTCCAGATTGTATCAGGGAGACTACCTCCAAACTACTTGACCTTGTTGCAGACTGGACCCTTAGATCGCCGAGACTCATTGTGCTAGGGGACTTTAACGTCCATGCAGACATGACTACGTCATCTTCCCTAGCAAAGGACTTCATCCATTCCATGGACACTCTAGGTCTTTCATTAATGGAATCCGGCCCCACACACCAGGCCGGGCACACCTTAGACCTAGTATTCGGATATTCACCACAAGCAACAACGGAGGTCCCCTGGTCAGACCACTTCACCCTGAAGGTTAACATCAAAATTCCTCTATCACCAAGGATAGATCCAGAACCTATCCTGGCACGGCAGAAAAGACTCATGGACCCTACCAGATTTGCGTCGGCCATAGAGTCCGTGGAAGTCCCCGGAGGTACCCTTAACGACCAAGTAGAAAGGTGGAATGTAGCCCTGTCTAAGGCTATCGACCAAATAGCTCCTAAACGCCTCTTCCGACCACGCAGTTTCCGCTCTCCGTGGTTCACCGAAGAACTGAGGTCACTGAAGCGCAAACGGAAACAACTGGAGAGTGCCTGGCGGTAGAAACCTAGCCAGACATCAAGAACAGCCTTCAGAAACATGCGCAAGACATACGAGCGGGCCACAAAAGAGGCAAAGAAAATTCACAACACCTCCCTAATAACAGCTGCGAGATCGCGCCCAGCGCAGATTTTCAGGATTGTCCGAGATTTGGTCACCACCAATCCGCAGCCAAAATCCAGGGACACTCCAGCCATCTCAGCAGAGGAATTCCAGGAATTCTTCATAGAGAAAATCACCGCTCTTCGGCTAGACCTGCTATCCGTGCCTGAAGATACGAGTGAGAGGGTAGAAGAACTACATACACCAACTAACCAGATATTTGACCACTTCAAAGCCCTGGACCTGGAGGCAGTTAATAAAATCATCTCCACAGCACGGGCGACTACCTGCTCCACGGACCCTTGCCCATCCCATCTAGTTAAGGACTGCGCAGAGGGGCTCTCGATTCCCCTGATGCAGATAATAAATCACTCCCTGGAGCAGGGAATTTTCCCGGATGCCTTGAAAGAAGCCTCGGTCCGCCCACTCTTGAAAAAAGCCAATCTGGACCCAGCAATGCCAGCGAACTATCGTCCCGTCTCAAACCTCCCGTTTCTCAGTAAGCTGATCGAACGCGCGGCAGCAACCCAGCTAGAAAACTTCCTTGAGACATCAGAGGGCTTGGACCCCTTTCAATCAGGGTTCCGCCCCAGGCACGGGACCGAGACCGTCCTGGTGGCCATCTTGGACGATATCCGCTGCCAACTAGACAAGGGAGGCTCAGTAGTTCTAGTATTGCTGGACCTTACCGCCGCATTCGACACGGTGGACCATGATCTGCTGATACGACAACTTGCCGCCATAGGGATACAAGGAACAGCTTTAGCTTGGCTTAGCTCCTTCCTGCGCGGACGTAGTCAGCGAGTTGAATGGCCAGGCCAAACATCTAGGAAATCTCTCCTCGAGTGCGGAGGGCCCCAAGGCGCCATATTATCACCAACGTTGTTTAACATCTATGTTCGGCCGTTGGCTGGTATAGCCTGGAGCTTCGGCCTAGGGTGCTACCAATATGCCGATGACACCCAGCTCCTACTGAAACTGGAGCCTGGCGCAACTTCGGTGCCCGAAAACTTCACTCGAGGCCTAGAAGCAGTGACAAAATGGCTCCGCGCCCACAAACTTTAAATAAATCCATCAAAGACGGAGATCTTATGGCCGGGCCGCCCAGAACCACCTTTCTCGCTACCCCCCTTTGAAGGGGAACCGCTGATTCCGTCCCCTCAGTAAAAAGCCTTGGTGTGATCCTGGACTCCAAAGGGTCGATGGAGGCCCAGGTTGCCTCCACGAGCAAAAGGGCCTTCTTCCACCTGCGCCAAGCGAGACAATTGGCGCCCTATCTTCCGACGGAAGCGCTAGCTACAGTAATCCATGCCACAGTTACATCAAGGCTGGATTACTGTAACGCTTTGTATGTAGGTCTACCCCGGTCACTAACCCGCAGGCTCCAGATTGTGTAGAACGCGGCCGCCAGGCTTCTCACAGGAACATCGATGAGATGCCACATTACACCATCTCTGCAGCGCCTGCACTGGCTGCCCGTTGAGTATAGAGCCTTACACAAGACCTTGACTTTGGCTTTCAAAGTCCTACGGGGCCGGGGCCCAACATACCTAAAAGACCGCTTGCTGATGCCTGCTTACTCAAGGACCCCGCGGCCAGCAAACAAGAACCTTCTTCACGTACCAGGCTTGAAAGAGGCCCACCTGGAGACCATGAGACGGAGATCGTTCTCCGTTGTGGCCCCCGTTCTTTGGAACTCGATGCCACCGGACCAGAGAGTCTCCCTCGACCTGCCCCAGTTCCTGACCGCTCTGAAGACCTGGCTATTTAGGAAAGCCCATGGTTAATGCAGAACCAGGAACTCAAATACCGAGCCTGGCCCCTGCATTTAACCACTGAATATTTTAATCTAGTTTTAAATACTCTATTTTAATTGTGGAATTTGTTGTGTGTAAGTCGCCCGGAGCACTAACGTGGAGGGCGACTCAGAAATAATAAAGTCAGTCAGTCAGTCAGTCAGATATTGGATTGGCTTTTCTCCTGGAGAAGCAATAAAGTATCACTCATTGTTGATAACAGAAGTCCCCTTTTATGATGGTCCAGAGGAAGATCCTTCTCATTCTCCAGATGTTCCACCCATACACTATTCCTATGCACTTGAAAGTAATCTGACAGGACATTGTGGTGTCCTATTTTAAACTCTGCTTTGTAACATGGAAACGCTCTCACAGGTTAATATTGAGGTTTAAAAGCTCGTACTAACAGACATGTATGAAAAAAAACCCAAGCTGATATGAATACATTTTACAAGATCTATATCATTGCCCCTTATCTAGGCATCTGATTGAACAAAATCATACTGAAAGCCAGAAATCAATTCAATCTCTCTAGGTGCAAACTATAAAGAGCTTTTTTTTTTTACATTTCAGTTGTTTTGTCTTTTGATGAGCGATAGATGAGTAAAGTGTTGATCAAGCAGCAAGAAACCTTTTATGTTTTTCGATGAAATCTGTTCACTGTTCCCATCTAAGAACTAATTGGCAAGAATACAAAGGAAGAGAAGTGCATTTTATCTGGCATAATCTCTGTTCTACTTTGGCTACAAAATCAGACAAATTGACCTTGCTAGCTTTGTTTACTAGATCCTTTTTATTGACATCTCTCTTTCACCCATCTGTCCTATTTTACAGTATTATAGATGCCAAATCATCCCAGAGAATTTTCACATCTCTCTCCAGAACTGGAATATCAATCCTACAGACCTTCAGAGTAACTTCATTGATTTCCCATAGGGCTCATTCAAAGTGGGTGGCTCAACAATGACTGCTTATGATATTAAAAGGCTTCTCGTTTATCTTAATTCACGAGTTGTAACATTAACACTGTTTTTTTAATTCCCATGAACAGACTGTTTTGAAGAGCTAAAGGAATTTTTAACTGAAAATCTGAATTCTTGTCACTTGAGAACATGACAGAAAACCATACACATTGAAACAGGGTGGTCATAGATTGGGCTATATTCTCAATTTCACTTCTTTTCATGCAATATGCTGCAGTGTTTCAGAGAGAAAAGGCGCAGATTGCATAGATTTACTGAATGTGTGATCAGTCTATTGCTGTTCTAAATTCAGATTACCACAGAAACACTCCATTAGTATTTCTTTCCCCTATCCATGGAAAATGAAAGTCTCGCCTTTGGCCAGAAAAACCCTGCTGGCTTTCACAAAAGTAAAAAATCAGACATATATCTCTTCTCCTTGTAGCTTATAATATGATGGTTTTTTAATACTCATATTTTGTCCATCCCCATGTTTTTCAGACCTATTTTTTTATTAATCTTTAATTTTGGTTTAATTGAATGTTTATTATCCATGTTCAGTAAACACACATTATTATATTGCCTTCAAAATTAAAGTAAACACTTTAAGGAACACATTTCAGTTTAAGGCAACGTAGTAAATCACTGTTTTTTTCCTTTTTTGCAAATGATGTAAACAGGATGGAAAAGTTCAACTTTGTAGGAAAAGATCTGCCATCATCCCAGCTCCGCTTCCATGGAAAGATCCACAGTTTTTCCCTCTGTTTGTACAACTCTAATGCCAAAGGAGGTGGAATGAGGTAGGATTTGGCTGCTCCATGGACTGAATGGGGGAGATCTTTTGTTTGAAGGACTTGCAGCCCTTTCAGTCCCTGACTATGACAAAAGAGCAAAAATGTAGCACTAGGCCAAGGTCTACTGTGATAAATCTCCCTTCTGTCAGAAAGGGAAATTGTTTTAACAGCAGCAACCGTGAACCAAAGGAATAAAATAGTTCTCCTACTTTATCTCTACCATGTCAAAAGGGGCCTGTTTTTCAATATGCTGGGATTCTAGGCTTGAAGTGCTGCAGCATGGGATTGCCCAGATCATGGATTAAGTTTATTATATACTAGCTTGGGTACCTGGCATTGCCCAGATTATTTTTTGAAAAGTCAATTTTTAATTGTCTAAAATGCATAAGGTTGTGCATTAAGTACAACTGACATCATGCCAGGTTAACCCCAAGAAACTCCATCAGTAATCAAAATTCATTATGTTGGGCAAGTTTGCTCTAGATCATTGATTCTCAGAATGGGTGGTACCACCCCCTGGTGGGCGGTGAGGTAGTCCAAGGGGGCGGTGGGAGGCTCAGAGGAATTTGGGGGGCGGTGAACCCCTTTAAGGGGGCAGTGAATGATTGGCCATTTAGGAGGGGTCACACGGCCCTCTTCCTTGGCCCCACCCCCTTTGCTTTGACTTGCATATTAGATATTTGGATTAGAATTTGTAAGAGTAGCAAAATTATTTATGAAGTAGCAACGAAAATATGGTTGGGGGTCACCACAACATGAGGAACCTTATTTAGGGGTCATGGCATTAGAAAGGTTGAGAACCACTGCATTAATACATATATTTTTCTGTTTAATTGCTATTAAATTAAAAAGAAAATTTCTAGGGGGGCGGTGAGTAAAAAAATTTCTGGAAAGGGAGCGGTAGGCCAAAAAAGTTTGGGAACCACTGCTCTAGATGCATCATTGGTGCGGTTCAGTGGTGCGGTTCTCTGGCTACAGGGTGAACTACAACTCCCACTATGGTGAGTCAGTCTCCTCAAATCTCCCTAGTAGGTTGAGTTAGTCATGGGTGTTCTGTGTGCCAAGTTTGGCCCAGGTCCATCATCAGTGGAGGTCACGGTTTCTTTGGTTGTGAGTGAACTACAACTCCCAGAGAGGAAGGTCACTTCCACCCAAACCCCTCCAATAATCAAATTTTAGCATATTAGATATGTGTGCCGGATTTGGTCCAGATCCATTGGTGTTTGGGTTCACAGTGCTTTCTGGATGTAGGTGAACTATAACTCCCGAAAATCAAGGTGAATTTTCCCCAAAACCTCCAGTATTTTTGTTCCTGGTCATGGGGGCTCTGTGTGCCAAGTTGGGTCCAATTCCATCTTTGATAGAGTTCAGAGTGCTCATTCATTGCAGGTGAACTATAAATCCCAGTACCCACAACTCCAAAATATTCAGGCCAATTCCCCTCAAAACTCACCTGTATTCCAATTTGGACATCTCGGCTTTGGTCCAGGTCCATCATAAGTTAAGTTCATAGTTTCTCTGGTTGTGGGTGAACTACAACTCTCAGAAAGGAAGGTTATTTTTCCCAAAACCCCTACAGTAATCAAATTGCAACATTTCAGGTATATGTGCCAAGTTTGGTCCAGATCCATCATTGTTTGAGTTCATAGTGAACTCTGGATGTAGGTGAACTACAACTCCTATAAACCCCTCCAAAGGCCTCCAGTATTTTTTGTTGGTCATGGGGGTTCTGTGTGCCAAGTTAGTTCCAGGTCCATCATTTGTAGAGTTCAGAGTGCTCTTAGATTGCAGGTGAATTATACATTAAAGTAAACACTACAAGGTAGATATCAGTATAAAAGAGATTCAATTTATCTAAAACTAGAACAAAGTTATACAATACATCTAGACATACCAGAACCCATATACATCTATGGGAGTGAGGGCGGATTCAAGTGGTTGCCAGGAAAATCCGGATTAATCGCAGCTTCACAAATATATCGCAGCTTCACAATTAAAATCGCAGCACCACAGTTCGAATTCGCAACAACACAGTCCAGTAGTTCAATAAATTCCAAGACTAAGGCTCTAGTGGTATAATTAGTTCCGACAGAAAAAGGACCAAAGGATGCCAAAAATAGCTCCTTAATAAGTCGAATGAAGAAAGGCCGACGGGCTGGCGGTGCCTGTATTCTGGGGCCACTTCCCGTTTCCCCCGGGCGGGCTTTATCAAGGCCTTCATTGGTGTAGCCGTAGTCCTTATCGGTTGTCAGAAACGACGGGACATAACCTCACCACAGAGTTGCAAATTCGAACTGTGGTGCTGCGATTTTAATTGTGAAGCTGCGATATATTTGTGAAGCTGCGATTAATCCAGATTTTCCTGGCAACCACTTGAATCCGCCCTCACTCCCATAGATGTATATGGGTTCTGGTATGTCTAGATGTATTGTATAACTTTGCTCTAGTTCTAGATAAATTGAATCTCTTTTATACTGATATCTACCTTGTAGTGTTTACTGTCTTTTGAACCCATACTCTGTGATACTGTGGTGAATTATACATCCCAGGACCTACAACTCCTATAAATCTCCCCAAATCTCTCCAGTATATTCAGTTGCTGATCAATTCCTCTGTTTGCTGCCTGCCATAGAAAATAATGGTAAGTGTTATGGGAGAGCCAGTGCAAATAGAGAGAGTCAGAAAGTCTGGGATGTCTGTGGTGGAGGAAAAACAGAAAATCTAGGATGAAATTGTCCCTGTATGAAAGCCTTCACTTTGGTGGTGGGCAGTATGGTGTTTGTAGAGGATACTGGCAGGGCTCTTGTATATGTATGTCAGTGGTGCTTACTATAACCTGCAATGTCATTGGAGGAAGGGCCTTTGGTGTCTCCTGAGTAATAGGAGCTATAGCTGTTTGTGGAGCTGGGAGCTTGTCTGTATAAGTGGACAATGCAGCTACACACACACATACAAATTTTCAATTTAGATAGATAGATATAAAAACTCAAGTGTAATTGATTCAAGTAAAAAAAACTGTAAGATTTGAGCAGCATAGTTGATGGTCTCAATGGCCCCTTCTAAACTGCTCTATAACCCAGGATCTGATCCCAGATTATCTCCTTCTTGCAGATTATATGGTATGGAGACTCATTTAATGCAGTTCAAATCAAACAATCTGGAATCAGACATTGGGATATAGTGTTGTCCTCATATTGCACTTCCCTCCACCATTCTGAAGGCCTGTCTCAATTGTTCCATCCCCTACGAGCTGTTCCCTTACAAAAATATACTTTATTCATTCTTATCTCATCCAGAGTTTTATCATTTTATGTTGTACATTTGGCCTGCCCATCGTGTCTGATTTTTCACTTTGTTATTTTGCACTGTTTTATTTTGCTCTTATGTTTTACTTATTTTATTGTGATGTTATATTTTTTTGTCATTCTGTATTTATTTTGCTGTAATGTATTACTGGACTTGGCCTCATGTAAGCCACCCCAAGTCCCCTTTGGGGAGATGGTGGCAGGGTATAAATAAAGTGTATTATTATTGGTTATTATTGCATGGCAGTGTAGCTCCAGCTTTATTTATAGGGTTGCCATAAGTCAAAGTTGATCTGATGTCAATAATAACAATAATAAAAGTGTTCCCAATCATTGTTTGGAATGAAATTCTCAATATAGCTAAAATGTAATCTTAAATAATAACACAAAGACTGAATTTGTAGCAACCCTTTCTTTCTTTTGCATTGGTTTTGCTATTTACTATTTATTGTTTTTTCTAGTCCAGAATATAAATATACTGGTTGTTGCCACAGTCTGGTTCCTCAAATCCATTCAATAGACTACGTAAAGCAAATTCAATATACTATGTAAAGCAAAGACATAGTAAAATCTGTACCCACATAATTTGGAGAAAAAAAAGAAGAACGTTTTCTTTTCTCCACTCAGATGGCTAATTCATGCATATTACTATACTAATTCAAACTCAATACATATTGGCTGTAATGCTGTTGGGGCACTATGCTACATTGAAATAGTTGCACAAGAAGCTGTGTAAATCATTTTGCCAGTCATTTTGCAAGCAAATAGACCATTCTCTTTCACACTTTTAATTGGCAGATGGGGAGCTAATCGACCAACGCACAATGGGTGATTTCACAGCCCTGGTGTTCGTCCTACCACTATGAGATCCATTGCAATTATGCTGGCATATATTTACACAATGCTAAAGGAATATAGGATTTTGGCCATTTATTTAATTAGAAGACTGTGGAAATAGACATTCTAAGTTTGAGAAAAAGAATTTGTCTCTGAACTTTAATACCTTCCTAGAGGTAAGTGAGAAAGACAATATATTATTTTAATCCATCAAGTGCCTTATTTTATTAGCAGGTCTCCAAATGAAAACTCAGAGTAAGTTCTTTTGCATTTAGCAGCACTTCATCTCAGGCAAATGTTCACAGAAGTATCATATTGACAAGCAAATGTGTACCTTTTCCTTCGAATATAAAATGCATTTAGTGACATGTGTTTATTGTCAGTCCTCATTTGAGTAGTTCACTCACAATTAAAATCCTAAAACTCCCAAGTAAAAGTATTTTATATGAAAAAGAAAACAATGAAACCTATAGCACAAATGTTTTCAATCCACTTGGACAAATCACTCTCTATCCTTTATTTACTTGATAACATTTTTATCCCACTGTGACAGAACTAAAGTCAGTTTTGTACAGGGTTTCCAGGGGGCCTTCCCTTCAGGCTCTAACCAGACAAATGCTGGGTTAGTTTTGCAAGGTCTCTGCATTATAACATAACAGATTTGCACACAGGGAACAAACACATACAGTTTCTCAGTCCAAAGCAACAGTAAATGCATCAAACCAAGGTGTCTGTACATTATAGTATTTTTAAAAAATTACACATGGGGAACACACATGGAAAGAGGTGAAATATGTCTTCCATGTGATCAGAATGTAAATAGATAGAAAAAAGTGTAAGGGAAAAACAACAATCCCAAACACTTCACTTATCCCATGGGATGAAGTCCCTAGACTCTGGAGCAGCAGAAAACAAGCTGGCTCCATCTTCAGTATGTCATCCTTTCAGATATTTAAATATAGCCATCATGTTACTTCTTAATTTTATTTTCTTCAGGCTAAACATGCCGAGTTCTCTATGTTGCTCCTAATAATGTATGGTATATCTAGACCTCTTAACATTTTGGTTACCCTCCTCTAGACACATTCTAGCTTATGAATATATCCTTCTTCAATTATGGTGCCCAGACATGGGTACAATATTCCAGCTGAGGTCTGACCAAAACAAAATAAAGCATTACTGTTAGTTTCTTTGATCAAGACTCTATATCCATAGCTATAGTCCCACACTGACTTTTTAAAGTGCTACATCATATTACTGGCTATTGACTGGAGGACAATATTGTCAGCAGGACTGAAGACTGACAGGTCAGAGGTTCAAATCTGGGGAGAGCACGGATGAGCGTTTTCTGTCAGCTACAGCCCCCCATGTGGGTACATGACTGAACCCTCTCACAAGGATGGTAAAAGATCAAAACATTGGGGCAACCCGTGGACAACATCCTTGCAGACAGCCAATTCTCTCACACCAGGGTAGCTTGGTGTAGCTTACAGTCAATTCTCTCCTGACATGCCCCCCCCTTCACTATTGACATGTTTCTTTTGTGGTCTACCAAGATTCATAGATCTCTTTCATGTGCACCATTTACAAGCCAGGTATCCTCCATCCTATATCTGTGCATTTCATTCCCCCCTCCCCTAAGTGTAGTGCCTTACATCATTTCTCCTTGTCAAAATTAATTTTGCTAACTATTGCGCAACTCTCTAGTCTGTTAGTCATTTTGGATTCTGATCCTATTCTCTGGGGTATTAGCTCCCCCTTCCAATTTGATGTCATCTGCAGCTTTTAAGAAGCATGAACTGGGTAAATCCTAACAACAACAACAAATACTACTACTACTACTACTTTATTTTTGTACCCTGTCTCCATTTCCCCAAAGGGACTTGGGGTAGCTTACATATGGCACAATGTGCATGGAACAATGCAAGAAAAGAAACATACTATACAATAAGAGATAAAACCACAGCATATAAAACAATGTTTAAACTTAAAGCAGCACCCAGTGACCTATGGTGAGAACTGCCGTAAAACATGGCCAACCATAACCAGGAGCAGGGGAATGGGATAGTGCAAGCTGTAGCTCATGAACTAGAGCAGTGATTTTCAACCCGTGTGCCGCGGAACACTAGTGTGCCGTGAAAGCTCATCAGGTGTGCCGTGGGAAATTATTTTCAAACTTCATTCATATATAAACTATAAGGCGTATCTATCTCTTTAAGAAATGGAACCATAGCACTCTCGCGTCACCTAAGAGTGCTATGGTCGCACCATCTTGGATTTGCTAAGTAAACAAAGTTAGAGTTAGTGCTGCAGCTGCACGTCAAGTGACAGTGGCAATTTGGGATCACAGCAAGAGAAGCGAGTGACAGTGATGGAGAAGTTTTTGAGAAGGGAAAATGCAAATGGCGAACAGGGCCCTAGACAAAATTATGACACAGATGAAGGCCCTAATATGAGTGGTGGACAAAAGAAAAAAGAAAAGATGGTGAGCTCGAGGCAATACAGCGAAAGCTATATTTCATTTGGATTCACTTTCACCGGGGATGCAACGGCACCGACTCCGCTGTGCTTGGTGTGTGGACATGACTTTAAAGGATCAAGAGGAACTCATTGAACTGAAACAAGATCATAGTTTAAAGCTAAAATTTGCTGATCTTCCTTTGGACAGTTTTTGGTTATCTGTTGCCAGGGAGTTCCCCATTCTGGCCAACAAAGCTATTTTGACATTGCTCCCATTTTCAACCACATATCTGTGTGAGATGAGCTTCTCAAGCTTGACTGCAATAAAAACTAAAAACAGAGAGAGACTGACAGCTGTTGAGCAAGAGCTTCGTGTGTGTCTTTCTACCATTCCTGCCAGGATATCTATTTTGTGTTCATCGAAACAGGCCCAGGTTTCACACTGAGTGTATAAATACATTTTAAAACATATTCATTATATGTATTACTGTGTTAGAGTGTCATTTTGTGTCATTTTGGTTGGTGGTGTGCCCCAGGATTTTGTAAATGTAAAAAATGTGCCGCGGCTCAAAAAAGGTTGAAAACCACTGAACTAGAGAATGGGACAAAAGTGCAGTGAAAAATAAAAAGCTGAATTTCTCTTCCATCTGTACCTAGAACCCAAACACAATTTATCTGAGCAGCATGGTAATCCCACATGTAGAAACTGCCTATTTCCATGTCTTTTCATGAGCCTTTTCAACTACCTTTATAGCTGATTAATAAGACATTAGGCAGTGCTTGCACACATGTCAATTTGTATCATGCCATTAAAAGATAATTCTCCTTGGTAGCATAGTTTTCAGATGTAGATTATTATTCATCTCCAGCTGTCTTCAGTTTTTTAAAAAATCTACATGGAATATTTTGTTCTTGTGACCTGCCTATATTGCTAATCTCTTACCTATTGACATTTTCACATTGTTTAACTGATTCCTTTTAAAACTCAATCATGTTGTTATTTTCCAATAGTCCCCCAACCTCGTCACCCACTTTCTTTCATTCTTCCTTCTGGAACTGCACAGCACTACACTATAAAATCTCTCATAAACTGCACACAGCACACTTATTTATCAACATTTTTTGCTTATGATATTCTTATCTGCCAGCATGATGACTCTCATGTGCAATTTGAATTCATTTTCTAAAACGCTGTTTCAAATCCTTCATTAAAATCTCACTGTGCTTCCCTTGTTTTGATTTTTTCATGAACTTTTAAAAAAAGAAATGATATGTACTTTATGAATCCCTGCTGCCCAATTTTCATTGTGTTTGAGATGCTTATGGGGACAGGGTATTTTTAAAACTCTTTCCCGGGATTTTGCCATTATTTCCAAAGAAATTGAGAGTAGGACTATACATTAGAGAAGAAACTGTTTTCTTCCTTCTTGGATAACTCACCATAGCATTCATTGTTCGTCATCTTTTCAAAAGCTAATTGTTATATGGTGAAGTATTTTCAAAAGACACACAGGGATTTGTCTCACAAGTATTTCCGAGTGCCAGATTATTCATTTTTCCATTACTGCTGATGAAGGCAAACCTTGCAAAGATGTTTTTCAGCTCTCTGTTATTGGTTGGTAACTGTCTTCCTTCCATCCTTATTTTGTCCTTGAAGTCTTTGGCTGAAAACCAGGTTGCAGTACATAAATATCTCCTGCCGACTTGCAAGAGTGAAGTCCTAACTTGATCATGGCCAAGGGCCAAGTGATTCAGTAGTAGATCAGCTGCAGCTATGCTGAATCTAGTTCCTATCAGCCTAAGGATGTTGGAAATTAGTTGGGCAAGTCTTTTCCTTGACTGAGCTTTGAGCTTGCTTCAATGACCAAATAAGGATACCAGGAGAATATCCAAATCTAACACGCTTCCAGGTTACAGACATAAATATTGTAAAGACATTTGAAAATAACAGACACTGTTCTGATGGGCACAAATTATGATCCACTATATTATTAGCTTTAAGGGCATTCTCTATTGTCATGTTTTACAGCCTGTGATTGGTGAAGTGTGTGTGGTGGGAAACTTAATAAAATCTGCATTGTTTTATATGCTGTTTTTATATGTTGTAAACCGCCCTGAGCCTCGGGAAGGGCGGTTTATCAAGTCGAAATAAATAATAATAATAATAATTGTAGGAAAACCTCAGTCTGACTGCTATGTCTGAGTCTGCCCCCTTTAGCCTGAAGAGGGCTTCCTAGGTGGTGAAGAAAGTATCACTTGGGACAATGATTATATGATTGCTATCTTATTTACTTACTTAGGCGATCCCTTGTTGTCCAAGTAAGATTGCCTTCCAAGTGTAGTGTCATGGTGTTGGGTATGTAGGTGACTGTGGAGCCCTATTCTTGACCCACATGTTCTCCCGCAGTGAAGGTATCAGTTTCCAGGTGGAAGGCCCAATCGGAGTTGGCTTGACACGCCATCCTCTTGGCACATTTCTCTTTTTCACCCTCCATTTGTACTTCTTCAAATTCTGCAGCACTGCTGGTCATATCTGACTTCCAGCTAGAGTGCTCAAGGGCCAGGGTGCCCCAGTTCTCAGTGTCTATGCCACAGTTTTTAAGGTTGGCTTTGAACCCATCTTTAATCTCTTTTCCTGTCCTCTAACAATCCATTTTCCATTCTTGAGTTTGGAGTTGAGTAACTGCTTTGGGAGATGGTGATCAGGCATTCAGACAACATGGCCTGTCCAGCGGAGTTGATGGCAGAGGACCATCGCTTCAGTGCTGGTAGTCTTTGCTTCTTCCAGCACACTTACATTTGTCCACCTGTCTTCCAAAGAGATTTTCAGGAATTTTTTTTGAGGCAACGCTGATGGAATCAATCCAGGAGTTGCATGTGGCATCTGTAGATGGTCCATGTTTTGCAGGCATACAACAGGGTTGGGAGGACAATAGCTTTATAAACAAGTACCTTGGTATCCCTATGGATGTCCCAGTCCTCAAACATTCTGTGCTTCATTCGGAAAAATGTTGCACTTGCAGAGCTCAGGTGGTGTTGTATTTCAGTGTCAGTGTTGACTTTTGTGGAGAGGTGGCTGCCAAGGTAGCGGAAATGGTCAACATTTTCTAATGTTACACCATTAAGCAGGATTTCTGGCATTGCGGACGGATTGGCTGGTGCCTGTTGGAAGAGCACTTTGGTTTTCTCGATGTTCAATTATTGCTATCAGGGAGGAGTGGTTCTGAGATAATAGGATTTCCTAGTCCCACTTGATGAAGAGCAGGGCCGTGGTGATTAGTTTGGATTCCCTTTGGTTGAAATTCATTGTGCCCCTGGGTGATTGGCTTGCCATCACATTGACAATTTGCATTCTGATCTTATTGTTGAGTTGGTGGCTCAGCTGAAGAGAACGTTCCCATGCTCTTTGGAAAATTGTGCCTATTGTGTGGGGTTGGGAGCAAGAAGAATTGGCCTGAGCTCCTCGGTGGGAGATGTTTCCTGCTTCCAAAACTGAGAGAGTAGTGAGAGGCATCATCCATCTTGATTTCTGGATTCTGACTTTCCAGATTTTGAATTGGATAATATGAACACAAATAGCTTAGACCACAGATATGTGTATACGGATCTGGTATTACAGACTTTAGTGAATGAAGGGTAAAATAAACAATGATGCAGGAAAGAGAATAGAAAATGTACCTCCCACTATCTCTCTTCCTCATTGTAAAGGGAAAGGCAAAAATAACATTCTTGATATATTGGTTATAAGGCAGATGTGTAAAAGACTCCAAGGTCCCTCCTGGTTCTGTTTTAGCAGTACATGCTTGTGAATCAGCCTCTGTATGTGTGTCTCTGTATACGTGTCTGGTCTACAGCAGAAAATGAAATTTAGCAGAACACCATTATCTCCTATGAGACATCACAGGAAATTAAGATGGACAGAGAAACCAAAATTAGATGTTTACATTTCATTTAGGGGTAGGAATGGATGTGTTGGCTTTGCTAAAGGTCTTTTGATTAATGACTTCCGACAGGCAGATGCTAAGTACCCAGAGCATGTGTTGAAGAAGGTATTTTTTATCTGGAGGGCTGTTTTCAATGGAGAAGTAACTTCCTTCCTTGGAAAGCAGAAGGGACGTAGCTGGAGGGTGACAAAAGAGCACTAAGAAACAGAAATTTATATTGGTTTTTCCAAATTTGCATATTTGCATAATTAAATAAGAAGAAAAATCATTTCAAAATTAAATGGTTGCTTTTCCAACACTACAGTTGCTCCTGGCAATGATGTCAGTATCCCATGAGCCATCACTGTAAGAGAGTTGATTTATTGGGGGCAGAACTGCCTAATCTGTCAGAACAAATCCATCAACATTATCTTCTGCATTTGAATTTTTCTTGTAACCTGAGCTATGTGAAGAAAATTGTTTCCATTAGATGCTAATATATTATAATGTGCTTTCAGAAATTTTATGTATGCATCCAATACATTCCCTTTTTTCATCAGCTCAGCAAAAATATGCTTTGATAGATTGTCTAATACAAAATATACTTTAGTAATAAAGATAAAGTATTGAATGTAGTGGATGCTCACACTTGTTTATAAGACTACCAAGGCTATGGTAATAAATATAGTTATTTGGACATAGGTTCCAATAAGTACAATAGAACTTCAGAGTTAATGTGCACAACACAGGTGCACACATTTGTGAATCCTTTGGGAATGCTGATAATTTTGTTGCAAGCAAAATAATAGGATAGGATGGCATACCCATGACCTTGAAACTGCTTTCACACATTTAGTTCTCCCAGCCACAAGATAAAGCAGGTTGTGAACTGTTTTGTGGTGGCACCAATTTTCAGAATACTCTCACAGGGAGATTTGTTGAAGGGTTTGTTAAATGTCGCTGACATATGTTACCATTCTACTAGCATGGCTATAAAGCAGAATTCTCTTAAACACAGGAGGGATATATCTTGTATAACCAAGAACAACACAAAGAAGCTGAAGTACCCAGGGGTACACAATATACAATCAAATAGCAAAAACAAACCGTGTGGCAGTGGCTGGCAAAATGCTGTTTGCACATGTATGGTAAATACCAGTGGTCCCCCACGCTATTGGGTCCCACCCAGGGCCATGCGGGCGTAGCCCCAGCTGCTACCAAGGGGACAATACCCCCAAGGGACAGCCACCACGAAAATGTGAATGGGGGGAAGGCACGGATCGATCCCACCCACCCTATAGCGCAATGCAAATTCCCAGTATATACCTATTAGTCCTCCTGGAGTGTGAAAAGGATCACTGGAGCCCCACAGGGTCCAAGGGTAATGGTCCCATGGATTGCACCCCGGACGCCAATGCCAAAGGAATGTTCCTCCACGATGAAATAGACCGCTGGATGCAATAGAGAGGACAAGCGGCAGCGGGAATCAGGTGCAGTCTGATGACGCCGCGCCGTTGCCGGAGAGACCCAGCAGCGTGCGGCCAGCAAAGATGACGTATGTGATCCTCGTCAGCGGAATGACGTACCGTGGGTCCCGCCCACGACGATGACGTGGAAGGGTATCCCCGCCACGTAGTAAGGGAGGCCGACCAGGGGAATCCCCGGGCGGAAGAGGCCTATGCCTGGATGATAGCCGTAAACAACGTGGTGCTGGGGAGCGCCTCAGGGGAGGCCCGTGCAGCTAGGAATCATCGGGGGGAGGGCACCCCCAGGAGAGGGATGGATGGGCCGACGGCCGCAGGCACGATCAGGTGAAGCGTGGATAGGGTCCCAAGCCGGATGAGAATGATCCAACGACGGAGGCCAGGAGGGGAGCCCGGCAGGCCCGGGAAGACGCCCAGGCAGCGGTGGGCAGCGACCAGTAGATGCACAAATGGTATACCAAGCCTCACGGATGTACAAATATATCAAAATGTGTTTATTGAAGGACCCCAGTCTAATGACTGTGGCAGGTCCTAGCAGTGGAAAATGACTGCTATTGCACCAATGCACAGAACGCCATAGTTATCACAATGAGGACAAACTGAGGGCTGGCTGCCCCCAGTCGTGCCAATAACGCCAACGGGTGAAGTACGGTAATCAGGAGGGTCCCAGAATCCCGTTTCGCTGGTGGGAGTCACAGCTTCGTCAGGGCGTTTCTATTACACATAATACATCAAATACATCAATGATGTGGAGGAATTCCACCAGGTCAAATCAGACCTACACCTGTAGGTCTGATTTGACCTGGTGGAATTCCTCCACATCATTGATGTATTTGATGTATTATGATTTGGACTATGTAATGTAATGCCTCCACCTGCACATTGGTTGTTATGTGTAATAGAAACACACTGCTGCTGCTTTAAAGAGATGGGCTTTAGCACAGCAGGTTAACCACCAGGTGCAATAAATCTTGTCAATCGAAAGGTTGGCAGTTTGAAATCCGGGTCGGGGGTGAGTGCCTGATTTTCAGCCCAGCTCACTGCCCATTTAGTAGATCAAAAACAGCTGTGAGTAGATAAATAGATACCGCTTAAGCAGGGAAGTATTTTAATGGCATCATAAGGAAATACCAGAAAAATTCCAGCAATTTGATCAAAGGATGGTGGATCGAGCGACAGCACCCCACCTCCTGGTGGCCGAAATCAAGAACAACCTCCAAGATGCCGAAGATGGGAAAAATCTATAAACATCTATCTATGTACTGTGTCTGTCCTGTCAGTGTATAATGGCATTGAATGCTTGTCGTATATATGTTCTGTGATCCACCCTGAGTCCCCTTCGAGGTGAGAAGGACAGATCATGTGAAGGTTGAAGAACCAGATATAAATCTATGTTACTACCTAAACCAGTGGTTTTTAATCTGTGGGCCACAGACCACGAGTGGGACACAAGGATGAAAATCTGCTTCATGAGCCTCCTTCCTCTTTATTTTATCTTATTTCTGCTCCTTTCATGCCACTGGCCACTCCTTCCCTGTCGCTGACCATGGCATATGTTCCGTATCAGAAACTAGAGCTGATGTGATCAATGCAGTGTTATGAATCAGCACCCCAAACCTAATCTAAAGTTGACCAAAAACCGATTAGTAACCCTTTTGGTACTAATGTTGGAGAGTGGTCCCTGGTCAAAGTGGTCCCTGGCCAAGTAGTCCCTGGTCTAGTGGTCCTTGGTTAAAATGGTCCCTGGTCAAGAGTCCCTGGTCAAATGGTCCCTGGTCAAAAAACGTTGGGAACTACTGATCTAAACAAATAAAAAAAATCAATGAATGTAGCATTATGAAATGTATAAAATTCCCTTAGGAAAAAATAGCTGATCTTTACAAAATAATCATCCATTTCCTTAAAAATAATGCTTTGGTTAAACAACATCTCGTAGATTTGCCTGAAGTATCACTTCAATAAAATTTGGTGACAAAAACCTTTGCATCTTTGTTTTAAATTCACAGAGGGATGCTCTTAAATTGTGAATTTTAATCTGCATTTCATAAGTGGTTTTTAACTTGAATTTTAATTCTGTGTAACTTGTATGGTTTTTAATAGTGTTTTATCTTGTTTTAATGATGTTGCATTCTGCCTTGAGCTGCAGGGAGAGGCAAGTAATAAATTGATGGTGGTGGTGGTGGTATATTTAAAAGATGATCTACACATCTCCAAAATAATTACAGATTGTAATGTTAGTTCATTCTTAAAGCCCACCTTTGGGGAAAAAATACAAGATTTTTCCAGGCCTGTCTTTTTAATAATGGTTATCTCCTTTGCTTATAAATGTAATAATATTCCAGGTACAGATAGCACATCACTTTGTTCCTTTGGTCCCAGCTACTTTTTAAAATGTAAGTGGGTGGCATTTAGAAATGAAGTTTAAACATCCAAAGAAAAGCTAAAAACAAAGTTAATAAGCTCATGAACAATTTTCAATATTTGAATCTGCAGTGAGAAAAATTTGGACTAAATGCAAATTTAGCAGGGATAACTCTATTCTTATTTTTCATCATTTTGCCTCATCTATAGCTATATCTTTGTCTTGGAATGTTATGTAGGCCACCTAAATTTTGCCCCAGAAGAAAGAATTCCCAAAAGCATAGCAGCAAACTAGAAATTCCAGGGCACCTTAAGGACTAACAATAAATTTAAGACATGATGTAGTTCATTGAAAATGTATCTTATAAATAAATAAATTTCATCCCACTTGCATGTAGAAAAAAAGCAAACTAAGCTAATAGACATGTCTGTTTATAGATGAGAAATCTATGAATATAGATCTCTTTATTTATTTATTCAATTTTGAATACGCTCCTCCCCGCAGGCTCGGGGTGGTTTACATACAATCGGATTAAAATACACATAAAATAAAAATAAAAATAAAATGTACATAAAAATACATGAGATACAGATAAAACATTTGGTCAGTTTAAGGGCATGGTCAGAGAGTCCAGAGAATTTAGTTAAAGGCAAGCTTAAACAGAGTTGTTTTACATGCCCTCCGGAAAGGAACTAGCTCTGTAATGTCGTGAACATCATCCGGCAGTGTGTTCCACAATGCCGGGGCCACCATGGAAAAGGCGCATTGTCTAGTTACAGAGAAGTGACAGGAGCGGACTGATGGAACTGTCAGGAGATTTCGCTCTTCTGAGTGTAGTGATCTCGGGGGAATATATGGGGCGAGACGGTCCCTCAGGTACACTGGCTCTAGACCATGCAAGGCCTTAAAGGTCAAAACCAGAAACCTTGAAAACAATTCGGTACTCAACTGGCAGCCAGTGCAACTGCTGCAAGATGGGAGTAATGTGCTCTCTTACCGGTGCTCCCACCAGTAATCGAGTGGCAGCATTTTGCACCAGCTTGAGTTTTCGGATTGTTGACAGGGGAAGGCCAATGTAGAGGGCGTTACAGTAATCCAGCCTCGAGATGACAGTCGCCTGGATTACCGTGGCCAGGTCGTCCCTGGATAGGTAAGGAGCCAGCCGCCTAGCCTGTCGCAGGTGGAAAAATGCTATTCTGCTGACCGTGGAGACCTGAGTCTCCATGGACAGCAGTGGGTCCACTGGACCCCCAGACTTTTTACCAAGGATGATGGGCTTAGTTGTCTGCCATCCAGGGTAGGCAACCGGCACTCACCCATATCAGGGCGACTCAACCACAGGATCTCCGCCTTCGATGGATTCACCTTCAACTGGCTGGAACGCAGCCATCCAGTCACGGCTTCAAGCCATTGATGGAAACAATCAGGTACGGTGTCCGGCCTGCCATCCATTTTCACCACCAGTTGGGTGTCATCAGCGTACTGATAACACTCCAGAACAAAATCACGAACCAGCTGGGCCAGCGGACGCATGTAGATGTTAAACAATAAAGGGAAAGGATAGCCCCCTGAGGGACCCCACAATTAAGTGAGAGTCTCCTGGAGGCTACTCGTCCCTTCTCCACACGTTGTCCCCGATCTTGGAGGAAGGAGGCCACCCATTTAAGGGCAGTCCTCCTAACTCCCATCACGGCTAAACGGTGGGTCAATAATACATGGTCTACTGTGTCAAATGCTGCCGTGAGATCTAACAACACGAGCAGGGCTGACCTGCCATGGTCCAGCTGGCAGCGAAGTTGGTCTGTAATGGCGACAAGCACGGTCTCCGTCCCATGCTCAATACGGAAACCGGACTGGAAGGGATCAAGTCCAGCTATGTTGTCTAAGAACTGTTGCAGCTGAACCACTACTGGCCTCTCAATTACCTTTCTGAAGAATGGCAAGTTGGAAACCGGCGGGTAACTGGAAGGAACCAAAGGGTCTAAATTCATTTTTTTCAGTAGCGGTCTTACCATAGCCTCTTTCAAACCCCCTGGGAACACTCCTTGCTCAAGGGAGCTATTGATGATCTTACCCAGGGGCATCCCTACTCAACTACAGATCTCTTTGAGTGCATCTACAAGGGTTATCCAGAAATGAAGGTTACAAGATTTTTAAAAATACAAAATGAATAAAACCTAAATGGATTGTAGCATAGGTATTACATTATTTTCTACATAATCCCCATTCAGTTCAATACATTTTGTCGTCAGTGGGATGTGTTTTTGATGCTTGTATCATAGAGGTTTCTTTCCACCTTTTTCATCCAGTTCATCACCTCAATTTTCACCTCGTTGTCCTCGGAAAAGTGTTTCCCACAAAGGTGTTCCTTCAATATAGTGAACAGATGGTGGTCACTTGGTGTGAGATTGGAGCTATGAGAAGGATGGCTTAAAACATCTCAACCAAATGAAGTCAACTGCTCTTGTGTTGCATGAGCGGTGTGTGGACGTGCATTGTCATGAAGGAAACAGACTCCCGCCATCAGCATCCCACAATGTTTGTTTTGGGTGGCTCTGTGAAGTTTCTTCATGATCCCACAATATATTCCGTACCCATTTTGTCACATGCTGTCTTGACATTACTTCCTCTCCATAAACTGAAATGATTTTGTGATGAATCACAGCGATGTTCATGCCCTTAGCATTTAGGTAGCGTATTACAGCACGAACTTTGCACTTGGAGGGAAACAGAATGAGGACACTCATCTCTAACCTTCACCACAATGCCAGTTGGTGAGCTAATGGTGACTGGCACTGCTCATTTACTTCTGCTGGCTTCCCGCTACATGGCAGTGATACCAACTTCCTCCATGAAAATTCTCCACGAGAGCTACGTGCCTTGTAACCTTACTTTCTGGATAACCCTCATACACTGTAGAACTAATGCAGTTTGTCACCCCTTTAATTGCCATGACTCAATGCTATGGGATCTTGGGATTTGTAGTTTGGTGACAAACTGCATTAGTTCTACAGTGTAGAAGGCTAAATTCTTTTAAAACCAGAACTTCTATAACCCTATAGCATTGGACCATGGCAGTTAAAATGGTGTGAAAATGAAGCTAATTTTTCCAATGTCTATGTATTTCTTGTTTGCCCAGTCGTTTTCTTGATCTCACCCTGATCGTTAATGATGCATGTATGCCTATTTTTCCCTAATGAATCATTTTCAAAGCATTGCTTGAGGTTTTTCATAATTGTTTTATCAATTTTCCTTATTTTTAGCAACAGGTTTTACTGTTTACTTTGAGATTCTATAAAGAAAAATAAAAAATGGCATAAAACTATAAAATAGTCTGTCTCATAAATGGATAACACAGTGGATTATAATATCAGCCTGCTGTAGAAATCGCTACAGTACTAATCTAAGAGAATATATTATATATACAATGATTTCAGTTTATGGAAAGTGCTATAGAAATACCAAGGTAAAATGGCATATGATATATGTTTGGGAGTGATGAATTTTGATTCTGATAGTTTTTTCTGGTGTATAGAATTTCAATGAGAAAAATTACACTAACATGAGCAGCATAGTTGAAAATCCATACATTCAATTCCCGGTGTTTGACACTTTCCCTTTTATTTATAGTATTGTTATTATATAAAAAGTCATGAGAGGTCCTTGCTACTCCAATAACTATTTTCTTCCATTGTCCTCTTTCCAGGTGTTCATTTTTCCTATTCTTCAAATGTGCTCTCAGTTCATAGGTCGTTTTTCTTATTTAAGAGGACAAATATGCTATTGCAGTGCACTGAATCTTGGCAGTACAGTACAGGTGGGAGACATTTTTCAGCATATATTGGGTTTTCCTTCAGTTCAAATGGCTCACTGTGGGCAGCAGCGACTATGCTGAATCTGAGGATAATTTCCCCAAATTAGCATTGATCACTATTTGCTTTCTTTATGGACATTTAGACTACAATCATATGATTACTTATCAGGAAATAAGTAAGTAACTTACCACTGATGTCAAAGGGAATAGATAGCTGCAGGATTGTGCTAGAAATGTGCATCTGCTTAAGAAAAAGCCTGAAACTGAGCCAATTTAAGGTACTTCCAGGCTTTAACTACCAGAACTGGAAAAGATATTGAGTCAAAACTTTTCAGGAAATTGCTATAATGGAACCTTAACTTGGCACCTTGTGAATTGATGACTGTTTTAACTACTGTTGTTTTAAAATTGTATTATTTTGATTTTATGTTCATGTGTTGACGGGGGTTGTTATAATTTTATGTGACTTGTTTTATACTTTTGTGCTGTTTTTACCTGTTGTATGTTATATGTGTATTCTGGAGTCCCTTGTAAGCCACCTTGAGTCCCTTAAGGGAGATGGTGGCGGGATATAAAGTTTATTATTATTATTATTATTGTGATGGTGGCAATTATTCCAACCACTTTTTAGTTTACCATTTCAAAAGCCTTAAACTGTTTGGTTATTTTTTATAAAAAAGAAATCTATTTTCTTAGCTCTTGCTTCTATTCTTTTGTATATATATTTTTTCGGTTTCTTGCCCGGGAATACCACTGTGACATGTGCTATTGTCCTGCAAATTGCCTCAAAAACATTGCCAGTGGGAATGAAAATGAATTACCTAGCTCAAATGTTAGAACAGTTCTTCCACATAAATCACGACAGTAAGATTTGCAAACATTTTGTACAACTAGTACCCATTAATTGATGTTCTTCCTACTAGGGCCCAAATCAATGAACATTTGTTTGTATATATATATCTAAAGATTATATTCCACAAAACAATTTTAAATCAGTTTTAAAAATCAAAGGAAATACATAACAATATAGCTTTAGTTTTCTGCCAGAAGGTCAACAAGGATGGAAATAGTTTGACCTCTTTTGAGAAGAAGGTCCACAAATGAGGAGCTACTATACAGAAAGTCCTGTTTGGTTTATGCACTACCCACTCACTGAGGCCCCATCTTTACTGCCATATAATGCAGTTTGGAACCACATTATATTGTCAGTGTAGACTCATATAGTGTAACTGCATTGAACTGCATTCTATGAATCTACAGTAAGCATACAATGCAGTCTGAAATTGCATTATATGGCAATGTAGATGGGGTAGTGTAGAGTGTAGAGTAGAGTAGGAACATATAACAAGACTTTTCCTAAAGACTGCAAATTCCACAGAGGCTTGTATGGGAAGAGACAATGTTTCAGATACATTTAAACACTTGGTTACCTTTATACTAGAGTTCTGCATGAATCCGTTTTCCTTCGGTGCTTCTGTTCTATCAATACTTTCATTATCTTCGGGAGCATGTAACAGGAAGTCCCCCTCTCGGTACAAAAATCAGCTTGACCCAAAAGCAAGCAGGAGCTGATCCTGGTTCCTCCTCTGCTTTTCAGCATCACAGTTTAATCATTTTTATTGATCCCCCAGCAACCAAAAAGAAAGCCCTCATTCACTAAAACCTACTCTCCTCTTCCAGGAGGTCATCACTCTTCCTTATCTGGAAGTGGGAAGCCTTCTTAAAATGCCTTGGAAAGTGTGTGGCTGTTGGCATGGTGCAAGTACACATGCCCAGCTGCAGCCAGGTAACTCTCCATATCCTCTAGAGTTAGAAACAGAGAACGTGCCTCCTTGCCTTGGAAAGCATGTGGTGTCCAGGCCCGAGAAAGTGCAAGCACCTGCCTACAGCTGAGCATCTCCTCTAGAGTAGAAACAGGTAAGAAGCTTCCTGAAAGTGTGCACCTACCTGCGGCTCAGTGCCTCTCCTCTAGGGTAGAAACAGCTTAAATGGCTAAAATGGTGGGAAAGGGAGCCTGGGAAGCCCTCCCCCAAAAATGGGCTGATATAATTTTTTAATTTTTGCACCCCAGAGCAAAACCAGCCCCGCCCCCATGCCCCACAATTTCAGGAGGGTCCCAAAAATGGGCTGGGGCCTCCACCGAAAGCCAGGACACAAAACAAGTCAGGGTTTACTGAGAATGCATATGCCTACTTTATATTGTTTGTCATTTTAGAATATGAGCCCATACGATTTATTTATTTATTTATTTATTTATTTGTTTGTTTGTTTGTTTGTTCAATCTTATATTCTGCCCCTCCCAGCCGGCTTGGGGCGGTTCACATACATATCAAATATACAGTAAGACAGCAACACATCATAAAACCACGAAAGATAAAAGTTGCAAATAATGCAACAACAGTAGCAGTAAACAATTACAATATCCGGGGGCTTCAGTCAAAAGCAAGCCTGAACAAGACAGTTTTGCAAGCCCTCTGGAATGGGGTGAGCTCCGCCATGGCCCGGATATCGTCTGGCTCCGCCATGGCCCGGATATCTCCAGAGCATTGGGGCAGCAACTGAAAAGGCTCGTTGCCTTGTACTAGAGAGATGGCAGGAGCGGACTGATGGTACCGTTAAGAGATTTCTCTCCTCCGAGCGCAGTGATCTCAGAGGAACGTACGGGGTGAGGCGGTCCCTCAGGTACACCGGCCCTAGACCATGTAAGGCCTTGAAGGTCAGAACCAACACCTTGAAGACAATTCGGTACTCGATTGGAAGCCAGTGCAATTGCTGTAAGATGGGGTGTGTATCCTTTGGATGTTGCTCCAGAGCAATAATCTCTTCATCAGCTACTTGGTTTTTTCTTCTCTTAGAAAAAAACAACAAAACCAGTAAAATTCTTCTGGTTTTGTAAGAAATAAAAAAAGAGATTGATGGTTCCCTGTACCTACTTGATCCTGTCTCAGGACTGTGTCTCTATTTCAAAAGAATAGCATCCCCATTTTATTGGCTGTTGCAGAACTTTCCTTTGATTATGATGATGGTTCCAAAAATTGGGTTTCAGGGTGGCTTTTAATTTTAAAAAAGTAATAGAGCTGAAAACATTCTAAACATCCCATTCAACTGGAACTAAACTACTCACAATATTAAACAGGTCAAATACATATTTAATAAAAAGCAATTGAAAAGCTAAAAGCTATTAAAACTATTCAGTTTAAAAGAGTATATCACCCTTTAGCCCATTCTTTAGAAACTATCTGTTTTTAAAAGCAGTTAGGATAAAAAGGGGGTCTACTTGTCAATGAAGGACTGCAAAGAGGGGCCAATATGCCAGAGTTCCAGATCTAAGGACAGTTGCCAAGACGATTTCCTCTCACTTATTTATATATTTATTTATTTATTTATTTATTTTGTACATTTGTACTCCGTCCTTCTCTCTCTCACACACACACACACGAGTGGGGAATGGGGACTCAGGGCAGCTTCACAACATTTTAGTGCTAATCACAAACATAAAATGCAGTTATAAACAATTCATTTAAAAATACATAATATTATAAAAAAACATTTGTTTAAAATCACACCAGATTAAAATCAGTGTCTGGGTCGGTTCATTGTTCTTTATATCACATAAAATCATCCCAATTGCTGCTTCTATTGCTCAAATGCTTGGCCCCATAACCAAGTTTTAAGTTGCTTCCTAAAAGACAGGAGGGTGGGGGCCAGTCCGATGTCACTGGGAAGGGAGTTCCACAGGTGGGGGGCCAGTCGCATTTGCGATGGTGGTGGAACCGAGAGCAGGGCCCCTCCAGCTGATTTTAAACTTCATGATGGTTCATAAAGGGAGATATGTTCAGACAGGTTCCTGGGCGAGAATCGTACAGGGCTTTAAAGGTTAAAACCAGCACTTTGAATTGTGCTTGGAAGCAGACTGGCAGCCAGTGGAGCTGGTGTAGCAGAGGGGTTATATGCTCTCTGTATGCCGCTCCAGTGAGCAACCTGGCTGCCAAGTCTTGGACTAATTGGAGCTTCCGAACAGTCTTCAAAGACAACCCCATGTAGAGTATGTTGCAGTAATCTATCCAGGATGTAAGAAGCGCGTGGACCACGGTGATGGTGGAGGGATTGAAAGACCTCTTCTGGACAGACCTATATAGGAAAGTGCCAAATATTTTGGAACTGGATCATATAGGGTTTTAAATCATAACTTGCACTTTGGTGCATGAAGTCAAGTTGGCAGCCAGTGAAGTTGTTGTAAAAAGTGAATGGTGAGGTCCCTCTACCCTGCACCAGGTTAACACTCTGGCTGTAGGTGGGATTTTTCAAGTCTGTCTTATGGTTATAATGCTGCTACTTGCAATAACAGAGGGAAAAGGATATCTGTCTTTCTCTACTAATAAATAGAAAAGCCATGTGAAGATCCGATGTAGGATTGTTTGGTTTCTTCTGACACTATATGGCATGGCATATTTTTCTTCCTCAAAATAGAAGCATAGGTCATTTACCAAAAAAATAGTTTGGAGGAGCATAGCTCCCATTTCTTGCAGCATTTCTTCTTCTGCCTCCAGACAGCAGTGATTCTTAAGCGACTCTCAACTAGTTGAAATGGATGAAAGACTCCTACAGGGGAGAAAAACCCAACCTTCAGCCTTTTCCATTCTCCAAGGACACACTGTCACAAAAAGCAGATCATAATGTATCTGCACAAAAGAAGAGGGGAAACCAGCATAAGTGATCATCCTGGCAAGCTGCAAAATAATATTCCCACCATCCAGGAGAGTACGGTATCCAAAGGCCCTTGGGGGTTAATTCTATGCATGTTTGTTTCCAAATGCTGCCTATGGACCTCATCACATTACCTACTGGATTTGCCACAGATCATGGCAATGGTATAGGGCCCAACAGGGAATATAGGACCAGGGTGGATCAGCATGTTATTAGATCTCACGGCAGCTCATGTTATTAGATCTCACGGCAGCTTTTGATACTGTAGACCACGCATTGCTGATCCACCGCTTAACCGCTTCAGGGGTGAGGAAGACGGCCCTTAAATGGGTCTCCTCTTTTCTTCGGGATCGAGGACGGCGGGTGGCAAGGGGGGGGGTTATCTCTGGGAGACTCCCATTCAATTTTGGGGTCCCCCAGGGCGCGATCCTCTCCCCTCTGTTATTTAACATCTACAAAGATGGCCCAGTTGGTGTGTGCAGCTTTGGGCTGGAGTGTCACCAGTACGCTGATGACACCCAGCTGGAGCTGAGGATGGAGGGCAGATGTAACACATTCTTTCCATCTATGCCTAAGCTGACTGGATGGCTAATCCAACCGATTGAAGGTGAATCAAGATGGAGATCTTGTGGCTGGGCCATCTGGGTGGGGAAGTGCCAGTTACCTACACTGGATGGCGAGGCTCTATGCCCGATCGCTAGCAAAGAGCTTGGGAGTCCAATTGATCCACTGCTGTCCATGGAGACTCAGGTCTCCATGGCCTGCAAAGTCGCATTTTTCCATCTGCGCCAGGCTAGGCGGCTGGCACCCTACCTCTCCGTGAACGACCCCCACGGTGATCCAGGCGACGGTCATCTCGAGACTGGATTACTGTAACGCCTACATCGGCCTATCCTCTTCGAAGCTCAATTTAGTGCAGAATGCCGTGGTGCCTTCTCGCCGGCACCGTGAGATGCCATATTACACCAATATTGCGGCAACTGTTTGGCTGCCCATCGAGCACCGGATCTCCAAGAAGGTATTGGTGTTAACCTTTAAGGCCTTGTATGGTCTTGGCCAGTGTACTTGAGGGACCGCCTTTCACCATATTGTCCCCAGAGATCCCTACGCTACAAAATATTCTCTCAATGTCCCTCCATCTGCAACTACCTGGGACAGAAGACAAAGAGCATGTGGGCACCAACCTAGAATCCCTACCTGACTTCAGGGAACTGTCCTCCGCCGAGCCTGCAGACTCTGTCCCTGGCTTTTCCAGTAGGGTTTCTATGTAGTTTAGCAGAATTATTTTAGCGCCCTAATGTTTTAGACTAAATCATTGCTTATCTGCTTTTTAACCTAGCTCTATAATGTAGTTCAATGTTTTTTACCTGTTGTAAGGTGAGCTTCTAGAGGAGCGGTCTCAGCGAGCCAAAGAATAAATAAATAAATAAATAAATATGGGTTTTTCTTTCTTTGAACATGACATGAACTGGGTGTGACTTCCAGTTTGCTTCCTGTTATTAAAAAAGTCTCTTGAGATAGATGGCCCAGGGCTGGTAAAAGTACCCCATGGACCTTAGAAGCCAACAGGAAGGATTTGGGTGCAAAGCATGTTCGCTGCTGCTTTTCCTTCAGGAAAAGGGATGTGTGTGACTCCTACAGAATACCCTTTTAGCCCACTGTGGCACTCCAATTCCCGACAGTCCATCATTCTGTGCTACATAAAAACCCTTCTTAAACATTGCCCAAAAGACTCTGAACAATCCCAAATCCTTGATATATGCGAGAAAAACATAAAAGTTATTATATTTTCTACAAATATACTAAATTTCTACATTTATTTATGTTCTACCTTTTGGATGTGGTAGGCTTTGAACTTTAGATATTTTCCTTTGTTATGGATATCTATCACTTGATTGGACAACAGAAAGCTTCTTTGTGCAGTCTTATTTAGAAGCTATTGTGCCAGCTATCTTAGGACCCTTCCACACAGCCCTATATCTCAAAATATCAAGGCAGAAAAACCCCGTTCAAAGCAGATATTGTGGGATTTTCTGCCTTGATATTCTGGGATATAGGGCTGTGTGGAAGGGCCCTTATAGTAAATATCAGGTTTCATGAAACAGCTCATTTTTTGTTATTATCTATGATTATAAAATTACTTTGCTAGATTACCAGTTCCAGAAACTTCTTACCAGACTGGCAGGAAAACTGCTAATTTTGCAATCTGCAGTTTATTCTACCATCTTAACCAGGTAGGTAAGCTCCAAAAAAGACAGTAACTGGTTTTAGAAAGAGAACAGGTTCTAACAGGTAACTGATGTCAATACAACAACAAAAACAAACATTTCCCTCCTAATTCTTGTCCTATGCCTATTCTACCCCCAGCTAATTCCTCCCACTAGCATCTGGAGTCATTGGGCAGTCATTCTGCTTAAGGCTTTTATGTAATCTTTGCAGATTAGTCAGGGTGCTGAATCATTTTTCCAGCATAGCCTGGCATCCTGTTAGTAGCACATGCTTGTCTAAACACAACTTGCACTTGTGTACATCGTGTTGTTATTGTTGTTACAGAGACTGGGGTGCTTTTCCTAACATGTAACAACCAACCTATCCAATAGCCAAACAACAACAATAATACATGTATTACCCTCCTCTCCTTTCAGGTCAAGGCTGGATGGACATACATAATTTTAAAAAGAGATAAAATATTATTAAAAGACATACAACAAGAGAGACAGAGTTAAAATACAAGTTAAAATCCGCTAATAAAACCCAGATTAAATTTCACAATTTAACATTTACTGGGCCTTGCCTTCTATGACCATGGAGTAGCTAGTGTAAAGTGGAAGAAGACCAAGAAACATCTGGCTATATCACTCACTACAATTAAAACATCTCCCAAAACATCTGGAAATCGAGGAAGATGATGGTATCATTGTATGTCTGGCTATACAGGTAGTCCCTTAGTTGTAGAATATAGTCAGATATCCAAATGCTAAATGGCTGTGGAGGAGCAAGTTTCAGAAGGAAAGTGAGTCCTGTAGGAGAGGAGAGAAGAGATATTTCATAGTTCTGCCATGGTGGAACTTCATAATACAACTCGCAATGCAGGCCGTAAGTTCAGCATCTTGTTTAATTCCTTTGAAGTTCAGACTAAAACTTCAAGCACGTGCACCACCCACAGACATGGGACTCATGACTTGTGACTACACTGGACTTTTTAAGCATCTACAGTTGTCTTTGGCTTTCAGGATCCACCTCTCCCACAAGGAGCTGCCTTTAACAATACACAAAACAGAAAGGCAACTTTCCCAAGCATATAACTGATTTTTCCCCCCTCCAGGGCTTTTGGATTTTCTCCATATCAAAATTATCACAGTGCATTCTGCATTTTGGTGTGGGAAATATTTGCTGCTGTGCCCCAGGTAGCAAAATATCTTGGGTCAAATATGATGTATGGGAATATAACTATATGGGCTGTTGTTGCATAGTAATCAGTAGCTACAATGTTATCTATTAATCAGGAATATTAAACCAAGTATGTTTTACACTGTGGGTGGTTTTGCATTTCAATTGTATTTTCAAGTTCTGGGAGTATATTCTGGGAACACAGCAGGGCTTGGTAGCTACAGATGGACCTGCTTGTGTGGGAAAGGAAAATCAGAAGGCAAGTCCTACTGTGTTCCAGTATGAGAAGATAAGCAGATTCTCAGATTATTGGAATATTTAGAATTATTATTCAGTATTGTACCTAAAAATGTTTCTGTGGTTCACACTAAGTATTAGGGCTGTGTAAAAATTTGTTTGTAACTCATTTGTCATATCTATTTCATATTTGTACATTTGAAGCAATATTTAAAAATTGTGAGGGGTGCCCACAAAAAAAGTGAAAGTTTCAAAACACTAAACTATGACTTTCCAGTGACTTATGTAAGTCTCGTAAGTGACTCCAGGTGCTACTCCCCCCCTTAAAAGGGCTGGGTTTGGTTCCTCCAAAGGGCTCTGTGGAGGATTGCAAAGCCCAGAGTCAAGAGAGAAGCCCCACGCTTTCCCCCAAAAAGGGTGGTGAGTGGGGGCAGGCAGATGGGAGGGAGGGATGCCTGGCTAGATGGCCAGGCAAGGAAGAAGCCCCTCTGTCACATGATTGGGTCAGAGAGAGACAGGTAGAGACCATCACATTGAGCAGTCTCAGTATTCTGAAGTGAGCAGAATTCTGGAAAATGTAGTTTAGGGCGGGGCTTTTTGAATTCTCTGCTACAGGGGGGCTTACCTTCCCAAACTACATTTCCCAGAATTCTGCTTACCGTTTTGTGCCTCTTCCTCCTACCTGAAAGTTTTGGTGAGGGAGGACGGACCCATGTTCATTCTCTAAAGGGATTTTGAAACAAAGGGGGATTGTTGGGAGTTGAATCAACAACTCCCAACAATGAGGTAGGCAACTGTGAGGTAGGCAAAGTTGAGAGGCAGTAACTCCAAAGTTTACCTAGTAGGGAAAGACAGGGTGAGGGGGAGAGAGACAAAGACCATCACATTAAATCTTTAATGCGTGAAGTGAGTAGAATCCCAGCAAATATAGTTTCCCAGAAATACCGCCTAGTGCTGCCTCCTCCTCTCTGAAAGTTTTGGTGGAGGAAAACATGTGCCCATTTTCTAAAGGAATTTTGAGATAAAGGGTGATTTGCCTATTCTGTGAGGTAGGCAGAGTTGAGAGGCAGTAACTCCAAAGTTTACCTAGTAGGTTTCCTATTATTGTTGTTGTTATTATTTCAATGGCTGGATGGATATCTGTTGGGGGTACTGTGACTGTTCTTGCATTTTCTGCCTGGCAAAAAGGGGTTGCACTGGATAGCCCCCGGGGTCTTTCCGTGAAATAGTACTGTTAAGTTTATGTTGGTTAAAATTTCCTAAAATTCAGTGGATGTGGAAATTTTTCTGAAACTTGGAGAAAATTATGTCCTGGTTATGTTGCATCATTGAAAATAGAAATTCAAATAGACATCTTTTGAAGTTCTTGTTTTTTAAAAAATCATATCTGTCGGGTCATGTTTGTTTTATCAATGTTTTAATCAGATCGTGTAATTATCATTTGAGAGGACTGTAGAAATGGGGAATCCATCACAAGATCAGAGACTTAAAAGAGCTATTCCTATTAGAATGTCAAACAGGGATTAAAAGCTAGGGATAGAAATAATATTCATTATTATTCATTCCCAGATCAAAGAGCAGTATCCCCAACAGTCAAGAAACATAATCAGGAAGAATAAAAGATGAGCAAGAATCTTGTGCCTCCTTGCTGGTGCAGAGAAATTATTCCCACACAATCTTGTTTCTTGCACACAAAACTCAGCACTATTTTCTGTGCAGAAAACACTGCTTCCTGTGAATAAAACATTCATTCTGTGCAAAAAAATATTTTTCTGCTTATTTTTTATCCAGAATTTTTTATCACAGCATTTTTGAATGGTTCAATATATAAGAAATATTTTATTTTGTTTCCATAGCAGAGAGAAGACTATTATTGTTCATTGCTTCATAAAAGGATTAAATAGTTGGGGAATTACATCCCTCTTTTTCTACTAATAAATTACTCATCCTCCAAATTTATATCCTGATTTTCATCCAGGAAGATGGAATTATCAGCATATTCAGATAAATCTCAAGGCTTGTGATATAATATTGAGGGGGGATCTGTGGCGGGCAACACAATATAACTGATTCTTGTGTCCTCTTCACCTCATTTTTGTTGGTTTTATTGCAATTTCATTTGCATTCTTGTCCCACCTGCCAGGTGCAAGCCTTTTTCCCTCCTCTCATATATGGGATGTTGTGATTGTGTGTTTTTATCTATGTAAACCGCTACAAGCTTCGGGAGATGCAGTCTATGAAATTCAAATTATAAATAAAAATAAATAAATAAATAAAATGCCATATATATATATATATATATATATATATATATATATATATATATATAGGAACAGTCGTCATGTGAAGACTACCTCAAACAGAGAAACCTTACAACGCAGAAACGCAAAACTTGCCAACAGAAATAGGCCTCAAGCAAGGTATGTTTGTAGCAAAGAAACTTTCCCCCCCCAAAACCTAAAAGGCCCCCAAAACAATGAGTAAAAATAAAACTACATTTCCCAGCATCCTCCGAGGCTGCCAAAGACTCCCCCAGCCTCTACATTCTGACAACATGATTGGCTGCCAATAAGGGCGGATTTGCATAACTGATGTACTGGCCAGCCAACATGAACATTCTGACCCATAACAAACTGTCGATGAGTGCCACAGCCTCCTCCAACACTTTCAAATCAGAAGACCATGATGGAGATCAACTCCATTCAAGGGGAGCTCTTCTTCCTTTCCCAAAAGATCTCCAGTGGCTTGGAATTCCACATTAATAAGAGGACCATCCAGCAACAATGGGGTTTGCCAAGGAGGGTGCTCCAGCCCCTCTATATGCTGGCTCCAAGGGATGGAGGTCATCACCAAGTACCTTCTGATGCCCAGCGCTGGAAGAGCTCCCTCAGATGGCCTGTCCATGAGGAAAGCCTCATCGGACATCGACCAATGGGTGCAAAAGACACAGAGCAGGACATCTTGAAAAAGAGAGGAGCAGAAAGTAAGCTAGACATGAAGATCTTGAGAAAGGTGGCTAAAAAGGATACGGAAAGGATTTTTAACAGTCCCCCAACAGACACTGGACGCATCTGTGAAGATAGAGATCCCCTGACAGGACAAGCCCTCCCCAAGCTGATCCATCCTGGCCATGGTACAAGTCAAACCCGAAGGACTGCAGGCAAAGAGCTGAGGCACAAACATAAAACACCCAATTCACTTCAACACCATAACTAACAACAATTCCAACCCTTACATACTCAGACTTTCTCGCATCTCCTAAATAGGGCACAGCAACGCATGCCGGGTACAGCTAGTATGTGTGTGTGTGTGTGTGTGTGTATGTATGCATATATATATATATATATATATATATATATATATATATATATATATCTGTTTGTGTTTTGTATTTTTAAAAACCTTTGGAGGTGCAGATCCAAGAAATGGACTGGAAGATCCATTAATCAGGCAGTAAATGTGAATACACCCAATTGCCAAATTTGATCTGGATTCCTTGACCCTCCCCAATCCCTTGAGCTTCTTTTTTAAGAAATCACAATTCATATAAAAACTTCCTTAGGAACCATGGATCAATGACAGTAACAGTTTGGATATCTCTAGTATGCTTTGCAGGTGGTGAAGATCATAAAGGTGTCATTCTATCAAAAGCTTCCATTGATTGGATTTAGGATCAGAAGAAGTCTACTTAGTTGTCCCCTTTGTTCACCATGGGATTTTTCATCAGTGCGTCTTGACACTGTTACATACATTTTACAAAATTCTTATCCTTTTACACTTCTAACAGAATTGTACAACACAAACAACTGAAGTCCTTGCATGCCTTCTAAACTTTAGTGTTTGACGTTATATTTGTCAGACTTCCAAAAGGCAATTTATGCAGTGCTCACTCAAGGTCCTTCTGTTTTGATACCTGGCTAGCAACTCAGCAGGAACTATCTGTTTCTATGGGTACAGTCTGCTATTCAATTTCTTAAATCTATGGCTGGATAGGTCAATAATTTGCAACCTTGGTTATTTCATTATAGAGGAGGGGAAAATCTCCCTCTGTAGCAAAATCTTTCTTGCTACATCTTCGTTTCTACATCTCTGTAACAACTTAACCCTCTCCCTTCCATAGTACAACTATTTGCAATGTCAACTATGTGTCTTTACCATCAGCAAAATCCTAGGCTATACAAAAACATCATTTTATTGTGCACCCATCGAATGTGTGCGTCATAATTCTCATTATTGCCATCCACTGTGGCTATTGACCATGCTGGCTGAAGAGATGGTGGTACCAAGAGTTGGGGGTTACTTCATACTACTCAGTTATAGTTCTACTTGTTAAAGTTGAATGATTGGCATTGGAATAGCTTATGGAATCCAGGGATTTTATGTTGAAGAAAAGCAATAACTTTATATCCTTGGATTCATTAGGATGTATCCATAGCATTTAAAGAAGAATAACAGAAGAACAATTGTATACTACTCAGTGTACTTGTTAAAAAATGATTGGCATTGAATAGCTTATGGAATCCAGGGATTTTATGTTGAAGAAAAGCTAACTTGGTCTACATGTTCAGAAAAAGGCATCAACTTGGTCTACATTGGAAAAAGGCACATACTTGCTTGGAAAACATACCCAGGTAAAAGTGAAGGTTTCCCTCAATATTAAATCTAGTCACATCTGACTCTGGGTGGTGGTGCTTCATCTCTATTTCTAAATTGAAAAGCCCATGGACACCTCCAAGGTCATATGCCAGCATTACTGCATGGAGCGCTGTTATCTTCCCACAGAAGTGGTACCTATTGATCTACTCACACTTGCATGTTTTCGAACTGCTAGGTTGGCAGAAGCTGGACCTAACAGCAGGAATTCACCTCATTCCCCAAATTCTAACCACTGACCTTTTGGGCAACAAGTTCAGCATCTCAGTGGTTTATCTCGCTGCACTACTAGGGGGTCCAAATGTACCCAACTTTACTTGCTATGATATACTTTGCTTTCAAAATAAGGAGAGACATGAGATTTTCCAGGGCAATGAATAACATTTCCATTTGATCCTGAGGCCTTTTCTCTATCCTGGTATGGAAATCTGGGTAGAAATCAAGGGGTTCTTGAGTTATATTTGCATTTATCATTAGTTCTGCTAACTGGGAAAGATGGGTGTTGCAATCCAACAAGTTTGGATGTCTGTATAATTCTTGCTCATGATATAAAGGTGATCAATGAATATTCTAATAAGCCAGGGGTGGGGATTTTTCCCCCCAAAACAAAAAACTTCAGGAGCCATAATGAAATTTGGCCCACATTCCAGCCATAAAAGAGAGCATGTGATAGGATCAGAATAAGATGGACATGACCACATGTAATTCATCATCATCATCAATTTAATATTTGTTAATCACCCTCCATCCAGGATGCTCTGGGCAATTTACATAAAAGCAAAGTTAAAACAGGATAAAATATTACATAGACCAAATATAAAAATTAAAATTACAAATCAAATGCTCTACTGAATAGCCAGGTCTTAAGTGCTTGGGTAAAAGGACACAGGTTGCACATAGCTCTCATGTACGGTGGTAATGAGTTCCATAAGGCTGGGGCAGAGATAGAAAAAGCCCTATGCCTCATGCTCACAGGACGTACTTCTTTAGGACCTGGTATATAGAGCAAGTTATGTTGAGAGGGACGAAGCGACCACTGATGGCCATATGGTGAGAGGCGGACTTTGAGATACATTGGCCCCTGACCGTATAAGGCCTTAAAGGTCAGGACCACCATCTTATACAGAATCCGGTATTCCGCTGGCAGCCAATGTAAATGTTGAAGAGTTGGCGTAATGTGGCAATTCAAAGGCATTTTTGTAAGTAGCCTGGCTGCCGCGTTCTGAACAATGCGAACCTTCTAGGTCGTAGATCTAGGAAGGCCGACGTATACTGCATTACAGTAGTCCAGTCTAGATGTAACAGTAGCATGAATGACAGTTCCAGTGCCTCTGAATTTAAAGCTTTCCTGACAAGCAGGAAAAAAACCTGGCTCAATTCCATATATGTTAACTTAGAAAATTGCCTCAGGACAATTGCTCTCCAAATTGAAAACCATGCAATATTTTCTTGAGCTACAAATCAAATTCAATTCTTCGGTTTATTATCACCTCTTATTTATAATAATGTGCATGCTTGATAGGCAAAATATTGGTTTTACACCTGGGGCCCTTTCTTACTATCTAATTGTAGTACTATGACTTCACTTTAACTGGCATGGCAATAGCCTATGGAATTTTGGTATTTGCTATTTAGGGAAGGTTATTTATAATTTTCTGCCAATTCTGTGTCAATTCTCTAGTATTGAACCAGACTAGAAGCCCCGGGATTCCACAGGATCCAGATATGTCAGTTAAAGTGGAATAATAGTGCCACAATTGTGCAGTGTGCAAGGCTCCTTGATTATCAAGCTAAAAGTCCTCTATCCCTGCAATAAGCTTTTTGCATCATCCTAGTAATGGTAGGTATGCAGAACAGCAGACTGGAATTGGAATCTTTTGATTAGATCCAAGGACCCTCTTGTACCACAGTGGTCACTTCAAAGACCTGTTTCTCTTTATCTTGCTTCCTTTGAATTACACACTGGGGATGGGGATGGTGCCTTCAATGGCCAGTTTTGGCTATGTGTAAGAATAAATAATGCAATTAATTGCTCTGCAGGTAAGGAGGGGAAACATTGGATGGTGGGATCTGACCATATTTTCCAAATTAGGCTGGCAATGTATTAAGATATTTTGAGGAGGCCATTCTCTCTATCTCACCACCCATATATCTAGTGGGAACATGGGAGATCTTCTTGGCTCTGCACTGCAGACCTCTGTTGCATGAAATGGCTCCTTCAAGTTCTGTGGGATTTCCCAGATATTAATTTCTTTGTAACTAATAAAAATGGGTTAGGATCTCAGCCAAAAATAACAACATCACTGAGCCCCATGCAAGTGCCAGATATAGGACAAGTACGGCTGGTAGGGACGAGAGAAAGGGCCTTCTCGGTCATTAATTTTGTAGGGCGAGTATTATTATGTATACTGTATTTTTGTTGTGAGTCGCCCAAGTCCCTTTGGGGAGAAGGAGCAGGATAATAATAATAATAATAATAATTGTCATGTGGAATATGTATATGCATATGAATTAGTTTAAGTATGATGTTTGTATACTGTAAACTACCTGGACATAGGGAAGCTGGGGTACCTAAATACTACAAAACACTGACTAGGGGACTAATAGAAGCTAATGGAAATATTAACATCTATATCTGGTGAGAACGCGAGCAAACAAGCATAATATATCAGAAATATCAATTTAATAACTACCATATATAAAGAAGTGTGAAAATATCTAATAACAAATGCATATCCCATACAAGTCATACACATAATACAAAAGAGCAATACTTAGTGTAATGAGTCAGGGTTAGCCCGTTGGTCAGTCACCACTGACCGTTCCTTTTTCGGTGTGGCAGGACAGGCAATCCCAATGCCACCAAATATGTCAGGGCTCGGACCCCTTGACCCTTACAGTTAATAGGCTGCCACCAAATAATGTAATGAAGTATATAAAGAAGGCTTCTAGGCTCCTTATGTTAACCAAGGCAGGGCAGGTCTACTTTACAAATCTTACCACTGCCCTTAACATGTAAGGAACGAACCCTTTTATAACTCTGGGCAGTAAGGCTTTCTTCCCACTGTGGTAGGGTGGGTACTTTCCCTTTGAACCCCCACCAACAGATGTTCAAACTGCCAACAGGTAATATATTTGCTGCCACCAATTGTATCAGATCAGCCACCAGTGTGAGGGTTTGCTCTTTTTAAGGCCTGTGTTTTAAAAAGAACGACATTGAGAGGTGTTGTAATAAAGATGTTCAACAGTTTATTTTATAATAGGGTTCAGAGCTTAGTTGGTTGCAAACAAGTCTCCTAAGAGGTACAAAGCTTACGGTTACAACGTTTCAACAATAGGGTACAGTTTCCACTGTACTTCCTAACACAGAACCAAGCAGTCATAATAATTAACTGCTCCAGCAGGTAAATAGCCAACTATAGGCTTTACCTATCTATTAAGTTAGTTTTCTACTCTAACTTGGACAAAGTCTGTCTTTCACCTGGGTTTCTCAAAACTCCTAACCGAACTGCCTCCTAAAAGCTCCGAAAGACAGCTTCCCTCCCTCCAACCGACAAAACCAACTGACCTATTTTTTAAAATCTGAAAGTTCTAAAACAGGTGCAGCGCTAACTTCCGTCTCCACGGCAACAACCTTCACAGGGGCCTGCTGCTCCAACATTCCCCGCCAAGGCTTGTGAAACATTTTACCATCACACGTATAGGCAAATAAGCAATAACAAACTATACATTTATCTTGCAACAAAACAACATGACTTCATCACACTTAGCATGTTAATATCCGTCGGAGGCTGAGAGTCTGTAGTATAACCACCTCAACAGTGGTGTTGCGAAGCCTTGATAGTTAATAATCCAAGGAAATCCACAGAAGTTGGTAAATCCACCCCTTTGTCGAGTGAAATAAATCCACGAGTGGGTTGTTGTGTCAAGCACCATAGCTGTAGCAGCAAGCTTTTGACAATGTAGTTGAACAACAGGAGAGTTTTCTCCATAGCTTAGAAACTGTGTTAGTAAATCCACAACTTCATGGAAGCTAGTTGTTAAGTAAAAACTTAGATATATATTTTGAAAATGGAATATAGCTTATGGCATAAAGCTTCCACTTTGTTCCTTCTCTCCCTCTTGGGGAATCAAATAGCTTTCAAAGAGCTCAAATGCAGCTCCTTGCTCATCCCTACTCACCAGGGTTATTGATCTACACAAATAATGAAAGCTTTTCCAATACTTTCAGTGGCTGGAAGGCCTTGTCTAAAAAGAAAAAGAAACAAATCTGAAACCTTCCACTTTCCTGTAAAATGGTTTGTAGTAGGTCTATGCTTCTGCAATCTATGAAAAATCGGAGTAATTTTTGAACTAATTTTTTGAACTGGGAATTCATGACATTCATTCTTGAATGGGGTAGTGTCATTTCTTTATTGGTTACCTGCATGATAAAAGGTTTTGCAGAACCTTTGTGATGCATGACATCACTAATAAAGCATGAATAAAAATAACACTTTCTAATAACTTACAGATCAATCAAAGAGATTCTTAAAAATATCATGTAGAAGTAAGCTGTTCTGATTATTTAATCTGTTCTTAGAAAAGTACTGTGAACTGAAGTATTTAAATATTAACAGCATTTCTCAGAAGGCATATTGATGGAGATATCCTCCCCATGAAGGATTGATCCTCCCATTGTCTGAAAACTTCTTGCACTTAATAGAGAAAATATTATTATATGGAATAATCACTCGGTATAAACAAGCACACATTCCTCCTGCTGTTGCAGCTTAAACAAATGACAACCACAGTGTAGCTGTCACTTATCTTGGCTTTACTTTTTAAAATAGTTTAAATACTAATGATTTGAAGATATAGTGAAAATCAACAGTCAGAATTTAAAAAGTGCTATCCAAGGTGATGAAACGAATTGGGGGTCGGGTCCATCATCTTGAATAGCTACTTTACTATTGGTTAGATTAAAACCTGGACCAGATTCACAGCCCCCCCGGCTCCCCCCCCATATGTAAGACTGCACTTAATGTCTAGAGACAGACTCTCTGCTAGTTCCAAAACAGAGATATACTGCATTTCTATTTAAATGTCTACATGTTTGTGTACATTAGAATGTACACATTCCATATATACTTTAAATTTAAATAATTTAAATAATTTAAATAATTTGTGTGTTACTCTCTTATTTATAAAGGTAAGGCCCTGGTGGCACAGTGGGTTAAACTGCTGAGCTGCTGAACTTGCTGACCACTGTTAGCCCCAGCTTCTGCCAACCTAGCAGTTTGAAAACATGCAAATGTGAATAGATCTATAGGTACCACTTCTGCGGGAAGGTAAAGGCACTCCATGCAGTCATGCTGGCTACATGACCAATGACCAGGAGGTGTCTCCAGACAACGTCGGCTCTTCGGCTTAGAAATTGAGATGAGCATCCCTGCCCCAGAGTCAGACACGACTATACTTGATAGCAAGGTGAAACCTGACCTTTTCCCCTTTATCTTTTCCATAGAGCTGGGCAAATAATGAACTAAAGTATGCCACTAGCCAAAGAAAAACATATGAGCAAGCAGTCAAATTTTCACAAAATGTTTTTGGTATTGCATCTATTGATGGATGTTAAAGCACATTGGTAAAAAGACTGGGCTCCTATTTTTCATCCTTCTTGAGTACATTGACTGGATGTGTTCAAGAGGTTGATTCTTAAATTATAAATCTCTCAACTGGCACAATCAGAAATTTATGTGTAAAAGCATAATATGACATCAGCAGCTGTATAGTAATATTGCATTTTTTTACAGAAAAAATACACATTTATTACACAATTCTCTATGAATTCATCCCTGCTGTTGTCATTCATTTCTTAATTCATATGTCCCCCTTGAATGCCGATGGGATGTCTTAGTTTGAAAGCTAAATTTGGGCTGGGATACCAGGGTTGGGGTCCCCATTTCGCCATGAAAGTCCAATGGATAGCCTTGGGCAAGTTACATTCTCAGCCTCAGCAAAACACCTGAATAAAGCCCATCAAGAAAACCTTATAAACTGGTTTGAAAGCGACCATACAGTTTTCTTTGGTGTTTATGGATATGGTGTTCAGTCAACTATCCATGGTTTGAAAATATTCCGAAAATAAAAGCTGCATTGATTTTTACATTTAATCATCGTCGTCGTCGTCATTGTCATCTTTATTTTTAACCTGCCCTCTCTCCCCAGGGGGACTTAGTGCAGCTTCAAAACTAATATGATAAACAATAAACAAATTCACAAATAGTATAAATAAAACAGTCACAAAATATCAAATAAAACAAATAGTATAAAACATATATATGACAAAATTATACAGATTAAAATACATAAAAATATAAATATAAAACTTCATAATTTAAAATAATTGTTATCAGCATTGTCACAATGTAGAGCTGAGAATAATCTACTTTCACTCCTTTCCATAGGCTAATTCACACACTGAGTTTTAATTGCTTCTTAAAAGAGAGGGAGTGATGGGGCCATTCTAATTTCTTTAGAGAGGGGGGTTTCATAGGGATGGGGTGACACGGAGAGGGCCGCCCCATGCTTGTTCCCACCAGCCGTGCTTGATATGGGCTGGGACTGAGAGCAGGGTTCCCTCTGATGATTGCAGTGTCCAGACAGGTTTATACACAGGGTTGCAGTTTGTCAAATAGTCTGGGACCAAACTGTTTAAAAATAAGGAACACCATTTTATCACGCCATTGCATATACTGGGACTTGAACACGCATGGATTTTGTGATCCACACTGGAACCAAATGCCAGTGGATAACAATGGCCCACTGTATTTGTCTTACACATCTACTGACTCCAATTCCACCTATTTGGAAAGCCACAAAGACTTTTAACAGATTTATGTAAATGCAGATTGAATTGGAGAAATATTTTGTTTTGGATAATCTTGATCAGAGAGGGGAAGATTACAGATTTTGGGAACAATTTTGCTTCATTAATTCCTTTAATTTCAAAGAAGAAAAACGTGTTTAAAAGATATTGAAAGTAGGACAAAATGAACCTGGCAGATGTATTCATTTGAAGGGAGGTAAGCTTTAAGTACCAGTCTCCAGTTTCTGAGCATCCAGCTGTTTATGATAATGCATTGAAGCTGCCATTTCTCTTTCTTGGAGATGTTCCTTATCTTTAATAGCTTCATGGCAGGGAGCTGCAAGATGGTCCCTATTGAGTTTGGCCAAGTTGGACTGATAACAATATTATTCAGTTCTTTGGAGAACAACTTGCAGAAATCTTTGAAGGTAGAGACATAAAGAATGTGAAGGTTTTAAAAAAAAAAGCTGAGAGAAAGCAAATTTGACAGATGCACTCATCAGTACAATATTATATATGAACTACCTTGTTTAAAGCCTATATGTGATATGCATTCACAATGGCTAAAATATAGGCCATTAAATGTGCCCTTTAGTATTCTTATGAAACAGTGTCCAGCTACACAAAGAGGTTTCTGAAACCCCAGATATCTGACAACTTACTCTTCAGTGTTAGTC